>MU269990.1:15817026-16452747 GCA_021432705.1 Caranx ignobilis
GAGGTGACGGTCCATCTGTACACTGTAAGTTTAACTGCATCAAAATACACTAGAGGTGATCACAGTGCTTTCTGTTGGTTCTCTGTAGAGACCAGGACACGTCTTCATCATGACACAGTAATCTGACCAGCGAGGCGGCCGGCTGTCTCTTCCACTCCGTACCAAATGCTCTGCTGTGATACAGCTTAATAATAACAATAAAGATTGCATACATTTTATTTACATAGCTTTACATGGTATGCAAACATGCTTGTTGCTCGGATGTCAAAGTGAAACAGGTCAGAGTAGGCTTAGCTACGCCTCATGTACAAATGTTGACATTGAGACATAGAGAGAAGTGCAGAGGGCAAAGAAAAATGCAACATTAATGACATGAAATAGTAGATACAAATGGAGAGAGGAAGCCTGCAAATGTAATGCAGTACATACTATGAATTTCATCAGTAATTCGGACTTATGATCATCAGGAGTAAGTCAAAGGAGGAGGAACTCAGGTACTGATGTTATAGTGACAGTTGGACGTCACACAGTGGCATGTTTTAACTCTGATGTTATTGTCACTCCATGGTCATCCAGTTTCTCTGAATCTAACCATGTAACCAAACCTTAATCATAGGACTGTGACTGTGTGACACAGTGAGGTGGTTTTACTCTGTGAGTCTGCGGGGTACAGATTAACTATGCTGTGCTGTCAGATGGAGAGGTTGAAGAGGTCTTCATCTTGACAAAGAGCTCTTCTATGATATAATGTGCTGCAGTAGCCATCTCACAGATTCTATTTAGTGGCAGGATTATTTCCCTCAGTACATACTGAGTGCCAGCCACTTGTTTTTTCTACCTTAACAGTGTAACAATAAACTCTACAAAGTAGCATGTATGTATGACATGTATATAAATATCTATTTTATTGTAATCGTAATCTATCATTTTTCCCCTTCACCCCCCCAATCTGTGCCTGTGTCTCCAAACTGAATGTATATAAATATTAATACAATACACATTAACTATTTTGTCGATTTCTTCACCGAAGTGGAAAAATGACTTTGGACTTTTATTGTGAAGCACTGAGAGGTAGAAAATGTAGGGAGGGACTCTGTGTTTCAGTTACAGTGTTCCAAACAAAGGCATGAATCAGTTATTTGAATAGTGTTAACACATTCCTAACACAGCTGTGGGCTTCGAGATATGATGTTGGTGTACACACAATACCAACATTTGTCATCTTTCTTTGACCTTTGCTGGTGATGCTGGAACTCAACCGCTGGAGTGGGTTAGGTATGAAAGTGGCCAAAACTCCATTGCAGGTGTGTTTGTTTTTCTGCAACAATGTAATGTGAAGTGTGAAATGTAGCTCACTGTTCACACCAGCACTAATCTGATGGTTTTCATAATTCAGCAGTTCAGATGATGCTGATCAGGAGAAATGAGGATGTGAGGAAGGAGACAACCTCTTACACTGTGATGGGTTGTTTCCTTCCTCACATCACCACGGTGTCTCCCTCCTCACATCTGCATTGACTGTCACACTGTAGTGTGTAGAAGTGGTGTAGTGTGTAGAAGTGGGTCATGTGATGGTGCTACACATCAAAGTAGTTCAACATACAGAGGCAAGATGTGGACCCAACTACATGCTGGATGAACCCTTCATCATCAGCTTCCTGTTTATTCTGTTGCTCAGCTCATTCTCACATCAGAAACATCATTCTCACAACTCTTCATACTGAAGACCTTTTATTGGTTCATCATTTTAATGTACTGATGTATTTATCATCTGGCTTGTGAGAACAGTTTGTACCTTCATCAGAAACAGTGACAGATCTCTCTCCTACCAGATTCATCCCTTCACTGCATCACTGCTTTTAACCATATCAGTCTAAGTCTTCTATATATGTATGAAGGAGCAAAGCTGTATACATACACATATAGATATACATACATATGCTCCATCTTCTATGATTGATTGCATGACTTTTTTTGTATCTATCTGATGCATAGCTGTTCACAGTTTTTTATCAACAGATACTGTTTGTTTTTATCAAAGTTTTTTTTATCAAAACTTTACACACAATTCAAAAAATGTAAGTGCCACGTGTCTGCAAAGTGCTGCGCTGAAAATATCACTATCACTTTATTTATTTAATTTTAATCATTTTGTTAATTTAATTTAATTTAATTTTTTTTCTGAAGCTCTTCTGCCTTGTACTCAGCTCAGTTTTTACTCACTAGCATAGCAACAACTCAACAACTCCTCATATCCTTGCTGTTGTAGGTCACAGAGACATCAGCAGAAACCAGAGACTTTTGCATATCCAGTTAAAAGTTCTTTGTAGAGGCTTTAAATTCTCTGAAGTCAATCAGGGTCAAACCTTTTTCGTTCGAGTCCTGAAGCTCTGGTGAAAAGGTATAATTCAATGGTGACAATGTTAAAATGACTGACTTTGCAGGTTTAAGAGTTGTGGGAATGATGTTTCTGATGAGAATTACATCAAAGTGATTTCGAAAACTGCTGAGATTTCCAGTTGTAGTTGGAATGTTGGAGAAAGTGGGGAACATTCAAGGTCACACTTATCTGTCCAAGTTCATGTGCTATAACTAAAAGTGCAGTTCAGTGTGTTGGCAAATACATTTATTTCCTTTCTTCCAAGAGTAAGATAAGATGATCAGTGACACTGTAATGTCTGTGCACAGCTCACACATCAGAGACATCATTCTCACAAATGAACAGTTCTCAGAACAGTTCCTCATTTGCCCACACACATTAGCATTTCTCAATTTTATTTGTACAGACCTCCATTGTATCCACAGTCAAGACATTTTCTCATTGTCTTGGTGAATTTCCCATCTGACTGTGATGGCTCATGAAAAGTTAATACCTTCATCAGACAGAATGACAGACCTCTCTCTCACCCCTGCCTTGTGTTAGTGTTTTCAATCAAATCACATTAAACATTCTGCCAATACAGTATGTATGAAAGAACAAGGCCAGTCACACAAGACTGGTGAGTAATGCTAATGTTGTCTACATAGCATCAGCAAAACTTGCAAATAGCAACAGACTTCAGAGAAAAAAAAAGGTTTTTGTGTAGTCCCAGTAAAATCTAGGGTGACATTTAAGGAAAAAGGAAGAATTTCACACACACTTCTGAAACATGTGGCTTTTCAGCTCCAGTATGCCAGGATCAGATGACACAAATTCAGCCCAATTTTCACACGACTTTGTCATGACTGATAAATTTCCAGCATTAGGACTGATTGTGAACATTTGGAATGACGAATGGACGTGTAGTGTAACATAACTGAAGAACAGCGATTTTGCGTCTAGGATGCTGCACGACTCCCTGAGAAGTCTGGCATGTTAGAATTTTTTGCATTTCCCTGCCTAGTTTGAATCTCCTATGATGTGAACTTTGATTTGGACCAATAGGATGACAGAGTGACACGGTGAAGGTAAGTTAGCTCGCTTCATGTACACAGTGTAAGTTAATGGTTTTGAGATGAACATGATCGTCTGATCCTGGCATTAGAAAACTGATTGGTGATCACCAATATGCCCTCAGGCTTCAAACACTGCTGAAAGTGATCAACAAGAATCTTAAAAGAACAAACCTCAGTTCATTTCCTCTTTTAAACAAAAACAAACTCAACAAAAAATGAAGTATTTTGCAACACAAAGTCACATTTATATTACACTGTCTAGGAATTTTTGTTTTTAAAGCCAAAATCCTGTTTATTTGTCTCCTTACAGGATGACACAGACATCACCACCACCATTCATTAACTCTCACCTGCAGGCTGACAAAGCAGGGTAAACATGTCGTCTTATTGTTTTGTTTTAAGGATCTTGGCAAAGTTTGATGGTCAAAGTTTAATGAATCTCAGTGTTCTTATTCTTATGTCTGTAATTAATGATGAACAGACTCTGTCCAAAACACTAGCTCACATAAATATTTTCAATTTTGATGAAAGAACTGTAATCAGGAGAAACCCAGCTGTTTCATGTGCACAGGGCAGGGCAGGGATGAAGACAGCTGATGAGATGAGGAGATGCAGCACAAAGTGGTGGTTATTAACAATGTTTTTCTTACTACACTATTCAAATATATATGCAAGTGCATGACAAACATGTTGTCACTGTGGTGCAGACATATCTCCTTCTGTGGGAAATGACATGTACATATTTGCAGATGAAATGTTGCAATTACAAACCCCACAGGTGATCAAACACTTTGCAGAGAGCAAACGGAGGTCTGACACAAGTAGACATGCTTTAAACACAGAGCAGTACTTTGGGTGTAGGTATTGAGCAAATGGCTCCTTGTGATTGCACAGAAAGATAAGAGATTGTAGGATTGGAACTGTACAATCTTTGCGCAGGTACCTCCACTCAATAAAAGGCAACCACACGTACTCTACATATACTGCTGGATTAGACTGGTGCATTCTTCAAATGCTTTGACACACACAGATTTGTCACCCACTGCCTTTTATTTTTGAAACAACAAATCAGAGCATATTATGAAAGCAATATTCATATACAATCATTATACTCATATTCAAATATGGAGGATTATTGGCTAGTTCTTTCTTATGTCCCAGTCTGCTTTGTTGCATGATATAGGGCCTGATTTGTAAATATCTGATGAGTACTCAGCCAACTTTCCTTCCAACTTCAGAACATTGTCACAAGAAACTCATGATAGCCAGAGACATTTTGCCCTTGGACTGAGGTCCAGACATTCAGTGTTTGATCCATATTGTAAATGGAATTGTATCCAGTGGTATTTCCTAGTAGTGAGCTCTGCTCCACTGACATCCATTCAGTCTCCTCATCCCTGACAATCCACACCACTATAGCTCTAAATTGGGCTGCCCAGTATAGTCTCAGGTTGGGTACACCAGACCTCCACTTTCTTTTGTCGATATTGGCATTTTTCGAATGGATCTGTGGTCACCTGTTGATATGAATATGAATTTCGACATTGGTTTTTGAAATGATTTAAATGTGGATACTGGAATGGGGACCAGAAAGGACTCAGACAAATAGTGCTGGAATATGTTGATCATTTCCTTCATCATATATTCCCTGTACGCAAGTGCAAACACAGAGGGCCATAAAGCGTCTTTATGATGTGTACCACGTCCCAGGTGAAAAAGAACAGTCTCTGAACAGTCTCCATTTACAACCTGGTCAACCTGATCTGGTTTTGTCCCTCTACATTTTCCTTTGCTTTGAGTTTTCATTCTTGACCCACAAGTTTTCTTAGTAGCCTGTGCCTCTACCACTGTACAAGTGTTAGGCTGCTGCCTGAGATATGACAATTGATTTATATTCTTTTAAATTTTGATGCTGATGTTTTGGCACCCCTGACATGGCATTAAAAGAGGGATTAAAGTCACCCATGTTTGAAGTTATAAAATATCAATAACTTAACACAATTACAATGATTACAAAACATGCAGTCCTAACTGAACCACTAACAAGTTAACACTATACCTGCAATATTAAGCAAACATGTAAAACGATATAAAAATTAAGAGGCAAATATCAACTGTAAAAATCATGCAAAGAAAAATCCAGAGAAATGTTTTTTCTCTGTCACACATGTTCAAACTGGATTGGAAAACCTAGGTAAGATCCAGACTGAATCGAGCTCTGCTCTAGATGAACACCAAAATCATTCATTCTCATCATTCATTCTGTGAAAGGGTGAAAGTTCATTCTTGACCTTGGGAATTGTAATTTGATCATTTACTAGTTTTGCTCAGAGCTTTCAAACACAGCTGAGTATGTGACAGCTGTAGGGAACACTACATTAATGAAACTGCAAGGACCCTACTCACAGGAGAGTGAATGAACACCAGAAACAGACAACATCAGCTGCCTGTGAACTCTAGACCAAAACCACTTACAGTTTCCACTGGGAAGAGTTCAAAGGTCATCAGCAAAGAAATCAATGAACAACAGTAGAATGATCAGGGAAGATGATCACATCTGTCAGCAAAAACTTTGTCACATCATGGCAACTGATTTATCTCCATGATAACTACACTTTATCTTCTGATTAAGTCTTTGAGATGTTTAAAAGCTACAAAAAGCAAACCTTTTTCCACCAGCTTTTGAAGGGTGCTAAGGGTGCTATTAACTTGAATCAGACACTCAGAAAATCTGTTATCTGAGTATCACTAGTTAGTGCACTGGACACTGCTGTGACATTGTGTTTTGAGTTTGTCCAGTAACTCAGTTATGGTTTTACACCCAGAATAACACCCACCAAGCACCTCATTTGGAACATCTACCTCCTTATTCAACCCATTAGACCAGGGGTGGGCAATTCATTCCACAAAGGGACGTGTGGCTGCAGGTTTTTGTTCCAGCCTATCAAGAGCACACAGTTTGACCAATCAGCTGTCTGAAGACTGAGATCAGTTGATTAACTGAGTCAGGTCTGGTGTGCTGCTGCTTGGTTGGAACAAAAACCTGCAGCCACACCGGCCCTTTGTGGAATGAGTTGCCCACCCCTGCATTGGCCAGTCATATGCAATACATAAAAACCTACATATCCAGGTTAGGAGCATTAGTTAATGTTCACATCAGAGTGAGGACAGATGTAATCTTATATTGTGACAGGACTGTTGGTGTCAATAAACCAAACTGCCCCTCGAAAATTATGAAGACACTTTGAAATTGAACCTTAAACTAGAAAAAGCATACAGTGAGCAGCAGCTGTGTATTTTTTGAGAGAGATCAGAGGATGATGAACAGACTGGTTACAGCAACCATCATAACTTGTCTTGTGTCATGTTTCTCCCTCACTGTTTACTGTCATGATGACTGTAGATCATTTTGGGTTAAAGAGATACAGATGGTGGCATCTGAATGCTATATACCCAGTTTGGTTATATTAAGGAGTGTGGATAGCTTAGGAGCATGGTTAACTTAAAGATCCTGTTCATATAGAACTGTTCCCGAAAAACACTGTACTATATGGTATTAAATTATAGAATATATAGAATGAGACTGCTTAACTCTATATTATCATTTTTGAGGTGAGGATTTTTTGGGCAGGTCCAAAATGGGGACTGGTGACACACTTGGAAGCCTTATCCCTTCCCTGCTATGAAGGGATAGAACACACCAGCATCAGTGGTTTTTCTGTTCATTGTTGTGTTACTACAGTATAATCAGATTGTCAAATCACTGAGCTCAGCTCGGCCATCTCTCCCAAAGTGTGTCTTCCCTGGATGTGACAGTATCATTGGTGGTGTGTCATTTTTTAAATTTCTGAAAAGTTGAAATGGAAAGGAAGTGAAGTTCATCACCAGAAAACTGCCTCTGGAGTCAGAATTTTTATCTTGACTTCAGAGGGAAGTAAATGAATATGCTGGTTCTCCTATGGCTCAGAACTTGACTCTGGCTCTGGTGGCTCCAACATGTACAGCTGCATTTTGCCAGTATGACTGCAGAATGAAGTCATGGTTTCTTTTAACATAAAGTTAACTGACAGGAATGCGGAACTGTTCCCTATATGTGTGGTTTCAGTGACAGTGGTGGACACCCCCAGCGTTTCAGAGGGGAGAATACGGGTCATTTTTCCACATTTTTGAAACTTTAGCTTATGTATTTGGTCATATTTTTAATTCAAATTTGGCATGTTTTGTAACTTTATTTTTCTATGTTCTGTGAAAAAATAAAAAACTTATATCATTTTCTGCTTTTCAGAGTCTTTAGATGGTTAACCAAACAGAGCTGGGTAGAATCGTGCATGCACATCCAGTGTATGAGTCCAGGTGCAAAACAAAAAGCAAATTAAGGTGAAAGAGGAAAAAAATGTTTGCACAGCGGTAAATGCTCCCAAAATATTTATCAACAAGGACTTGAGTCCTGAAGAAGATCTATTTTGATTGAAACGTTGACCTTTTGTTAATAAATCTTTTGGGAGCATTTACTGCTGTGCAAACATTTTTTTCCTCTTTGACCAAACAGAGCTGCAATCAATTCATATTTTGAATATTTGTTTAATTTATCACTGTTAGCTATTTTCCTCATTGGTCTGTTAATTATGCAAGCTAGGGAATGTTTAAATGTAGTCAAAAATGTTCATTAATGTTTCCAGAGATGATCAAAGTGTTTTTAATTTAATATCAAAACTCAAAGATAAGACAAAGAGAAGCAACAAACCACAACAACTGAGCTACAATTAGAAATTTAGAGTTGGAGTTTGACATTTTTTTTTTACGTGAAAGTGACATAAGTAATGTATTAATTATCAAAATTACTGGTTGCTTAAACAATTTCATCCACCCCTTACATCTAATCTGTACATGGTAAGAATGCCCCAAACTCTAATTCATTAGTTCATTTACAACACATGCAGATTTTAAAGGGTAATTTGTCCAATACAAACTCGTATAGTATATGTACATTCATCAGGTCCTAACAGATAATCAGCAGTATTATATAGTTGTTCATGTTGTTTTTATGAGACCCTTTATAAGCATTCAAGTTGTGTCACCACATTACACCACAGCACAGCATTAGACCACAGACCCCTGTTTTGTCCCATGGTCCTCAAGGAACATTTTATAGGCTACTTCATTGGTGATGTAATTTTGATTGATGGGTTTGTTTGAGTGCATGGGGAGGTAAAGGAATCTGAGACTTGTGATTAACAATTTGTTTGTTTGTTGTAAGTTTCCTAAGTTGGTTATGTTTGTCTGTTGCTATGGATTCCGTTGTCTGTATTAGGTTGTATTTTCTGTTTTTGCAGCACATTTTTGCATTTGGTTGTACTATGTATAGGCTATTTGTTTTCTCATTGTGCAGTATGGTTTCCCCAAACCGAATTTGGCCAAATCATATAAGATAATACAATGACAATAAAAACGGTTTAGTGCAGTATTACTGCTTTTTTTTAATTATTATTATTAAATTTCAAAAAATACATTGAATTCCAGCATCAATAAAGGCAATATACATTTACAGTCAGGCCAGTAGCTATTACTCTTCCTTTGGAGATGCAGTCAGTGCCCTCGTCATCAACCCGGGGCAACCAACCTTTCTCCACTACCGCTACCTTTGTCCCGCCCCTTTTTTTTCTGTAACACAAATGATATATTTTCAAACACTTGTCATTCTATTTGATTTAATATTATATTTTAATTTCCTTGATATCTTGATTTCTGTGGCATTTGTATTTATTTTAGAGCTAATTGTGGCGCTTAAAGTGGTCAGTTAAGCAGTCTGTCAATCATAGCTCTGTAGTCAAGCTAGGTTGAGACTCCAGAGTTTTTCCACGTCAGTGTGTTTACCAAGGCCAGATTGACAGCCGAAGGAAAGTGCTGAATTCATTCACGTATGGAGCATTTTGTGAAGAGTGAATGAATAAGCTGTGTTTGGGGGCATTACGTTGCCAAGCAGTGGAATGTCAGGAATTTTTCATGTGTCTATTTGTCGTACTGAACTGAACTTTTGTCATCTTCATTCACTGTTGGCCGACTAGCCTGCGAGCCTGCCGAGCTAGGCATACATTAGCTACAGTAGGTCTCCGTCTTTGAGATTGCTGCCACATACAGGTAATTTCCTTTTTTTCTTGAAAACCAGACAAGCGCGCGCACGCGTGTGTGTTATTACAGCTTTTGCTTTGGTAACTAAATCAAATACACCATGGCCGTTCGTGGGGACAAACGCTGAAGACACATCTTGTTACCCTTAGCTAGTTGTCACGTTAGCTAGTTGAGCTAAGCTAGGCAGTTTGGCTGTCAGGTTAGTGATTTTGTATGTACAGCGACAGTGTTAACACCTTCATCGTTTAAACAGCATTGACCTGTTGTTGTGTCTGGCTCGTCTGTCAACTGACTTTCTGCTCATTAATACAATGGAAAGCTAGCTCCTTAGCTTTGTCTTTGAGTGGTCGCTGCTGATATTACCGCTAGCTAGCACCTTCCTAGCTCACCTGACAGGCAAGTAGCTGGTTTGTACTATCTGCTTTTAATGTATGACAACATCATGTTTCACTCGAGTAACACGTATTGGGGGGGTTATTATGGCTATGATACATTCATGTTGGAAACTACTCGGTGATGGGCGTTTGTAGGTAGTTTCTGTGCCTCTGAGATATGGATAGAGATACTGCGATATTGTGACGTTCAGCCGGCAGTTAATGTATGATTAATGTGACTCCTTTGCTTATTGCTTCCCCGACCAGAGACATCACAAAAACACTATGATAAAGACAGTTTATGAAAGACCACCTACAAAAAACAAACTTTAAGAAACACTGTGAAATCTGCATATCTGCTATTCTAAATAGCAGAGTCCCTCTGGCTCCTGAGCTGTCATGTAAATGTATATACTGTTTCAGAGGGTAGGCATGCAAACATGTAGGATGGTAATTATGTAATACTATTTACTACTTTTTAAAATTATCATATTACAGTACAGTAGATATAGTTTGAATTGTGGGAAAGTTTTTATTGGACACATTTAAGAATAAGGAAGTTGATTTGTATATGAAGAAAAACACTGGAAAACCCATAGGGAGGTTCATGGTTTCTTGAATTCACGCCGAACAAATGATTTGACATCCTGCTGAAACGGCTGTGGCACATGAAATGAATATATCAGATTAATCTTCTTGAATATTGTATGCTCAGTCTCTTTATAGCCCTTTCACCCTTTCCCTCTGTCTGTGTGAAGGGTACTCAATCTGCTGTGTTCACAATGTACCTTATTGGAAAATATATGATCAGATTGGGATTCAACATTGTGGACTCATATTGAATCGGTGGTTTAAAAAAACTTAATCGGTACATCCCTAGTGAAGCCTCATTTATGTGAGCATATTATCAGCTGTAAGCCCGTCGCTCTGTCCCTACATCTGAGCCTCTACCTATCATACCTTCATCCTCTTATTATTTTGAATTGGTTGCTTGCCATGAATTTGAAAGAATGTGGCCTCATTCACCCAGTCTCTGTGTCATAAATCTTCCTGTAAAATAAGAGCATTATTTGGCATGTCTTTCATGACACGAGGAAAAAAGGTTAATCCAACCATTTTGAGGCACACTGCTTGTCAAATATGAACAGCAAGTCATTTTGAATCTGTTTGGTTATCTGTATTGATTTTAAACATTGTCGTGGTCGACATTGAGATTGGAGGTATGATTCTTATCTTCTATATTCATTCGAGAGTTGGAGTTTTTACTTTAACTTTAAGCATGGTGACTCCATTTTAATATATTATGTCTATATACTGTGTGCTGCAGCATTTTGTATGTGAATTTATTATGTGTGAACAGCACTTATAATGAATTTGAGTGCATTCACATCAATTTGTCATGACCCCGACTCCAGTGGCTACAGCAGGGCAAGGAAACACAGCATGGTTCAGATGATAAAAAATATATTTTTAAACCAATTAAAGCAGATTAGAGAACCAAATTAAATCTTCAAAGTTTGAGATGGGAAAATAGTAAAATCAGTGGTGTGGTGTGCATGAGTGTAAGTGTTAACAAACAGCTAGACCATTGATACAGTGGAATACAGGTGTTCCAATCAGCTGCAGACCAGCAGCAAACAGGAAGTGAGTTCAGCTACAAGGAGGCCACACCCCAATTTTGTCTACGCACAGTTTTGTCTGTGTAGACAAAATTGTTTTATCATCAAACAGTTTTACTTAATGCATCAGTGGTTTGAATGTATAGCTTGTCTGTGGTGTAAATTCTGTCTTTATGTATATTTGATGAATTGATTGGTTAATCGATAAAGATGGTTAAAAAATCTATTTTCTGATTTATAGAGATTCATATCTGACCAATCCAATATGTAATCTTATAATTCCAAGGTCCATCTTTGCATTTGCACCTTTTTTTTTTTAGGAAGCATGTACATCTCCCCTAAATGTGCTATGTATGCAGTGGTTAATTGTTAACATATCTAGAGTCATGACAGTGACTACTGATATGAATGACAGCAGAGAGGACCCAACACAGTTTATGTGTGGGTCCACAGGAAGGACAGGAAGCTGACTGGATATCTCATAGTGAGGAGAGATTGCATCTATGAGTCACTCTACACACTGACCTCGGCACTTGGTCCATGACTGTTGAAGTGATATCTCTGGACGATGTGAAGCTATGACGTTGTGTGAACGTTGTGTGTGTTCAGCCATTAATTATATGGAGAGAGTATAACTGATAATACAGAGTTATTGTCCAGCCTAGACTTGGATTTCTACCAAACTGATCTTCTCTTCTTCTGTGTTTCTCTCAGAAAAGCAGCATGGAGAGCATGGACAAGAACATCTACATTGTCCAGGGTGAAATTTGCACTGTTGTTGGAGCGATCAAGAGGAACTCCAGATGGAATACTCATACCCCTCTGGTAAGTTCAACACAACAATAATAGTGACTGTCTCTTAACCTAGACCTTCTATAGATGCAAAAAACGATTTAAGAAAGAACATTCAGAGGATGAAGAGGGGGTGAAAAACTATTCTGACTGAGCCCCAAACAAAATTCAGAGCATCCCTGGTGTTTTCACTTGGGAATACTGACCAAATAAGTAATGGTAGGGGGCACCCCATTCTTGCCAGTTCTCCTTCACCCAACAACTGGATTTTGAATCCATGGTCCTACTTGTGACAGAGGCTGAAGGACCTAAAGCCTGAAAGGAACCTATGGCCATTCATAGCACAGAGCAGATGGAGAGGGATGAAAAATCAAGTCTATACAACATCACTACACAAATAGTAAGCATTAAATATTTGATGGTTAGCAAAACTAAATCCACTCTCAGTCTCAGTCCCCTTTGTGAAATGTCGAGCGGCAGTTTTGTACAGTTAGGGATCAGCACACAACTCACTGGTTCCGATTGTGGTGGATTGTAGATGCACACCTCTGGGTCATCTTCCTGAGATAAGATATGACCAGGCCTCCACAGTTTTGAATAGTATAGCAACATTTGGACCAAAAGCACGTTGGGATATTCTGGACAAACTAAAAGACTAGTGTTTGCACTATAGACTGTTTCATAATTAATCATCAGAAGCAGTGTGAGAAATATTAATGGATTGCCACATCTGTGGATCCATCAAAAATGAATTCCACTTTGAAGAGCCTGTGAGTGTGCCTTTGGTTCATTCAGTGAGAGCTTGCTGCATTTATGTTCTGAGACTGGCCATACATGTGACCAACCCTCACAACACAACCAAACCCATGCAGCCATTTTTATTTTGCACTTAGTTTGTCCCTACCAAGGTAAGAGGCAGCTACATTAGAACACCTCAATGTCTCCTACACAACACTTTGGGTTTTTCAAAAATAATGCACTTCAATCTTCTTTTTGAGGATTTGCACAATTTCTCTTTTAACTTGATGGGAGTGGGGGATGGGAATGGTTATTGGACGTTATAGATACCTGTGTCAGGTTTTTCTGTTTTCTTATGTTGCTACTGGATGTCTACATTTCCCTCAAGATCAATAAACTATTGATCTATTGATCTAGAACATAGTTCACAAACTGGCGGACCGCGGTCCAAGTCCGGACCCTGAAGCAATCGTGTACGAACCTGGATCTATAATCCATTATTAGATGAATTTGACGGGATACTTCTATTTTAACCGGCACAGCTTTTCTAGTGTTAACAACCAATGCCCTAAACACTAGAAAAGCTGCGCCAGTTAAGATCAGGAAATGAACTCGCCAATCGCATACAAGTTAAGCCATCCCACATTATGCTACTCAGCCAATCAAGTCTCTGCATTCCAGGCAGTAAACAGCGGCACAGTCAAAAGTTAAGAGGCAAATGACAGATGAAAGGATGACAGAGAGACAGAAGACAGTGATAAAAAAGCAATACAGAGAGAGAAGACGATCTGATTTGGAGACAGGGAGAGAAACAAAGACGATCAGACGAGGGAGTTGGAAGCAGAGAGAGAGACAAAGATGATCAGACGAGTGAGTTGGAGATGATGAAAAAAAAACAAACACAAATGGTGCTATCTAAGAAAAGAAAAGTTGATAGAGCTAAATAGAGCTTTCAATCTGGATGGACGGATGCATGAGAATGGCCCTGACACCATTTAGGCCCAGATTTAAAACTCTGGCAGGAAAAGCTACAGCTCAATTCTCACACTGAGCAACAGAAAGAAGGGGAGTGGAATATAAGAGGGAAAGACAGAGAAACTGAAAAAGGATTTGTTAAGGTTTTTATTGTAAAGGTGGTTGAGATTTTTCAGTCAAGATGTGAGACAGTTAAAGAAAAAACAGAAAAAGCTGTTGCCAAACTTTATTTCTCTCAAGTTAAGAACTTTATTTTAAGATGCACAATTTTTCCAGAGCTATTTTATTTATTTTCTCTTAAAAAAAAATGCTGCACTTCTTTCAATTAATGAGAGAGGGATTGTGTATCTGTGCACTCCAATGCTAAGTGACAAATATTGTCAAAATGTTAATGTTTTATAAAATGTTAATCAGTTATTGATTACTTGCAGATGTTGATACAACTACAGTACTTAAACATATAGCATACTAACACTAGTTGGACTTGATGTTCTGGACCTTTACTGGAATAAATTTTCTTTGACTGGACCTCTTTGCGTTTTAGTTGAATACCCCTGATCTAGAAGAAAAATTTAGCAGAGGCAGGGAATTGAAGGGGGGCTAAATGCACCTGTCATATAGTGTCCATGCTAGCTCAGCATAACGCACATGTCTACTGCTTTAATTCAATGAATTAAGAAATGAAATCATCATCATATTTTCAACACTGTGTTGGCCTCCCAGCTGCCCTGGGGCTGCTGGGTATTGGAGTCATAGTTGCTGTTCACTGAGGATTGCCTCCAGTTCAGCAAATGAACAACATTTTTTCATGTGCTGCTATTGCCATTAAGGAACAACTCAACATGATATGATATGTGTGATTTGGTGCTATATAAATAAAATTGACTTGACATAATATATGCTGTGCAAGAGAGAGTAGGAGAGAGAGTGGTGGGGGTGGGGGAGGGAGGGGAGTCAACAGTAACCTCTTTGCTAGAGAAATTAGCCATATACACTGGCTGTAGCACATCAGTACAGCAATATATCCCTGGTTAAAAATATGCTTTATGACCCTTGAAATACAAACTGCCCAGTGATTCTGTTAAGATCTGTATTTTTTTCTTGTCTGTTTCATAATAGGTACAGACCTTGAAACTGTAGGCCATTGAAAGGTGTCAGTTATAATGATGCTGGCATCATACCAGTATGACTGTCAACTGGCAAATGCCGAATCTCTGCACCACAGAAAGCAACAGCGCGTGAGAGTGAGACTCTTTACGCGTTACAACAAACATTTGTCATGTTCTGTATATGGAGATGTGCATCACAATGTTGTCTAAAAGTTATATATATATTTTGATATTACACAGAGTTGTTATGGTCCAGCCCTTTGTAGCAGCCAAAGCAGATATTGTGGCTGATTGGGTTTAAATTCTTGTAAATTTGGTCACTGGGGCCGGAAAACTCAAGTGATCAGATGGCTTAAATGTTGTCAGTGAAACAGACTGTAAGATGTACTTTCTGAGCTTTGTTTGAAGAGAGATGCGAAATTTCCCCGATGGATAAATAAAGTTTCTGTCTCTCTTTTAAGCTGAATGCACTTGTTTTTATTGTTCTGTAATTTATTTATCTTTTTTACTTAACTCAGGATGAAGAACAGGACCCATTACTCAACAGCTTCAGCCAACTCAAGGAAATCCTCAACAACATTAAAGGTATGTGGGATGAGTGTGTTTGACTGACAGCTTTCACACCAGCCAGAACTTGACCAAACATACTTTTAGTTAACTGACCTGTACAGGGTCAGTCAGGTATAAAAGAACCCAGAATTTTTTTGTTCATCAGTGTGTTCAACACTCAAACACAGTCAACTTGCTTTAACACATTACTTTAATAAACCTGAGTTAGCTCTCTGGATGTTTAATCAGTCATGTGCACTGAGGTGTCTATAACTAGGTATAGTAATAATAATAAAACCCAGGCCTTATGTTAAAGTGCCAGTTGTTTCTTGTTTATTCAGTTTATTCTTGCAGTGTGTTAGCGCAACAACACCTGACCTATATTTGAATTGTTTGGAGTCATTGATGAGTGTATGAAATCCTCATTCATCAGAATGAGGCTGTAGTTCTAAAATGACGGTGTGAGTACATATACCCATCATATTCAACCTGTTGTTGCAGGGTGTTCTTGAGCTTGACATCTTTTTTGTGGTTTGGTTTCCTTTGGTTGCCACGTTGAGTTCATATTTTTTATGTCATCCTCGGTGACATCCCCACATTTGTTGTGGGACATCCAAAGTAATGTCCCATGCTCTGTGTTTCAGGAGATAGAGATAGGTGTCAGTCATAGAATGGTACTGTCACACATTTTATTTCACCAACTCTGATTAAGACATAGAATGTTGATCTTCTGTGCTGCTCCCAATCCAGAGGAGAGACCTCCCCTTCCTTCTCTCTCTCTCTCTCTCTCCTGGAGCCTGTGTGAGGGGGGTGGAGGGGTGGGGATGGGAAGGGGGGGTAGTCTCTGTCTCTGTCATGCTGCAGCAAACACACACACACACACTCTGCCCTTAGGAACTGTGGCAGAGACAGCAAAACATTTTAAAGTGTGGTTAAGTCTTCTGTATGTTGCAGAAACAAGTGATCTCTGGAAATCTAATGATGAAAAGTAAGGGGTGATAAATAAAGCACTGTTAATTCAATTGTTATTAGTTTTTTCCTCTTACAAAATTGCAAAAAGTACAGATTAGAGTGGCTCTGAAATACCATAACAATAAGTATAATAGTACAATATGCCCATTCTTTGGTGTGTGCTGTTTGATTCACCACAGATTGACCCAGTCCTGTAGCCAAAGTGATTTTGAAAATAGTAACGGGCAGAGAGAGGAACAGGAGCAGAATGTGGTTAATAGCAGGCTTATAGTACAGTGTTCATCAGATGAGTCAGAGCACACTGTCTGTTAAAATCTGTCATTGTTTATATGAAGACACTTGTTCAAAGAGACAGTCCCATGCTTTTGATGATCCCTCTTTGAGTTGAACTGTGACTGCGCCTGTTTCTCCATGTTGGGAGAGTCGGGGCAGGTGGTGCATAACTAGAGTTTTTTTTTTCTTTTTCTTTTTCTTTCTTTCTTTCTTTCTTTCTTTCTTTCTTTCTTTCCATTTGTGGCTTTTACATAGAGCCTTTTTGTTGCAAATACATCCAATTGGTTCCTCTAAATGACTGAGTTCTTCATCATTGGGCTTTGAAGATGTGCCCACAGCAGTACTCTGGTGTTTAACTTATAGCTTAGTCCATGAGTACATGCTAACCTAAATTTGTAAAACTTTTTTTGGGTTAAGGATTGAAAATGCGTTGACATGCACAGCTAAATCGAGCTATGCTTATAGCTCCAGTTGGGCGACACATCTGAATTGTGTCCTTGTCCCAGCCTATATGCAATGGGGAACGTCGAATTGTCGACAGAAACGTGTCCACCTCCTCGGCACCAGGTGGCGATATGCGTGGCTTCAGTGGGTTTATATGGGCCCCTTTCCGGTTGACCCATTATGTCACCTAGTAAACAAATGGACAAATGGCGGCAAACCGATGTTTTGAACAGCGAGAACATGGAGAATCATTTTGTACACACCGTACGTGTACAGAACAGATGAAATGCACGCTATCCTTTGTGGTTGTAGTGATTTCACAAGGCAGAAGAGAACGCCCTATGCTATTGGAGGGTTACAACAATAGTCTTTCTTCTATGGTTTTGGATTCCAATCGTATTATCTGAGCGTTTTTGTCAGATCTGGAGAAGTCCACTCTTAGTCGGACTAACACATTTACATGCACTTCAGTTGTCCATTTATAGACGGATTAAGGCCATGATTCGTTTTTTTTTTCAAGTGTCATGTAAACATACTGAGTGAGTGTGGTAACCGATCACTGTGAGTGTGTGTTGCGGTAGCGCTGTCTGACGCCTCCCTTCTCTTTCTGAGAGACCCAAGCTGTCTCTGAGGACAATCCTGCATGTTGTCATGCCTTTGCAATGACAGTGCTGGCAGCTCCCACTGCCCCACGCTACAGTTGTATAAGTTGTAAGCAGTGGGAAAGATGCAACACATGGAGCTCCACAAGCTCGGCCCCCACTGCTGCTGTCTTCCTCCGGAGAATGCCTCCGCCACAAAGATGGACAGGCACTGCTGGTGAGGAGGAATCCACCGAACTGGTTAACCCTGCTCTCTGCTGTTCCTGTCCCAGTAACTGTTTCCCTTCAGCCCTCAGTCACCATATGTCTGTTTCACTGTCGTCACCCCTGAAAAGATTCCAATACAGGTATTGTAGTTGACCAAAATGGAAGTGAAGTGATGTTTCAGCTTTTTAAGGCATTTGCATGAAATAATGAATCCAGGCCAAGAATCTTTTCAGGCTGGGTTGCATCTTTAAGCCTGTGTCCCCCATGCACACAGCCTCTCAAATGTTACTTCCACTCACTGACGAGAGACAAAATCGAGCTCAAATAACCACAGAAGAGCTGAATCTTGCTCTTGCCAGACTGATCAATTTGTTTTGATTTCCAGCAACATCACAACCTAATAGACCTCTCTAGCTGCGTCTGAAGAACACAGCAATATTTTGGTAAGGTAATCGTGTGGGTGGGCTGTGTTGAGCTGCTGCTTTGAGAGTTTTTAGCAGCCCAGCTGTCGGCTTAATGAAAGCACAGTAATTTCATTTACTCTGGTGTGTATCCCTGTTTCCTCTAACAGCAGAAGCCATCCAGCCAAGGAAATAAGAATTAGTCCCCACAAGGTTTCTCAGCCTTTGTCCGTCTCTCCTATTTCTTATTTTCCCATCCTCCCTCTGTCGCTCCCTCCGTTTGGCTGAGGCTTTCACTGCTCTGGCAGTGTTGCGCTGCTGTAACCCGTGTGATTGACAGGACCATATGCCATAGAGCTCCAGAGTGTAGCTGGAAGTATATCATCTGAAATTTTAGTTGGGTAAATATAGCTGGGCGTCTTGTCAAGCAGAGAGATAAATTGTTCTGGGAAAGGAAGTGTTGCCTCTCTTTTTTTGAAAGCAGAAAAAAATGTTTCCTTTAACTCCTGGAAAATGTAAGGTCCTCTTGCGACTCCTGAACAATGAGAGCACAGTTGAAGAAGTGCAATGATGGGCCATGTGTTGGGATGCCTCAGCTCCATCTTGCTCAGTCATGTAGGCAAATCAGTCCCAGGAAGCCGGAACCTTTTCTCTAAAATGTGGCTGCTTGGATTGAGCCCGACATTTAATGCCCCATTTCTAACCTCATTCGACCCATATAATAGACTCTTTACTACAGTTTTGTGGTGAGCATCTGTCTGTAAGTGTTTGCTCTTGATTTGAAGTGCATTGAACGTGATGGTACATGGATTGGATATCATGAGTCCAGTCCTGGTGTAAATATTTTATCAAAATTTGTCTAATCTTAAAACTAGGGGTGTAAGAAAATATCGATACACTGAAATGTGGTGATATTTCAAAAGCAATCAGTTCATTTTTTATTAACAATTTACATGCAGACAAACATTCAAAACTCTGACTGTTAGTTGGCAGCAGTCACTGACAACAATGAGGTCTCATGAGAGTACAGGTCTGGGCTCATCACATGCTCAAGTGTCAAAAAAGGAAAGAAATCACAATATCTGTTTTTCTCATAGAAACTTAATATATCATATTGTTGCCCCGTATCGTGATACATATTATATCACCAGATTCTTGTCAGTACACACCCCAACTTAAAACCCATAAAAACCTTCTTGATGTTTAACAGTTGGGTTTTAGTGTGGTCATTATGTTCATCCTAACTAGAGATTTTCCAATACCATTTTGTTCACCTCCAATACAGATTCCGATACTTGTGCTGTGGGTATGAGCCAATACTGAGTACCAACACCAATACCAGTGTGTTATTTAAAAAAAAACGCCTGCATGGTTGTGATATGATGATTATTGGTGTAAGGCCTGGTTTAAGTTAAACCCTTTTTAAAACATGAATGAATACAGCAAAAGACGTGTGTAGTTTGACTACTGTCAAATAGTTTGACAGTCAGACACAACTTAAAAAGAACATATTTAATGCAGGGATGAATAACAATTCATTTAAAAACTGCTTAAGTGCAGCCACAGTGAGTGTTTTCACACATACTGGTGCAGTACACAGTGATATAGTGTTTCATTTTTCAGCTCGTACACACGTTTGTTTTCACTCTGGTCCAAACGCACCACTGGCAGATCCTCATGTTTCCATAACGACTCACTGGTTCTAATACACGTGGTATTGGATTGGACTGGACTCCAGTACTCGCTGATACCGATGCCAACATTTTCAGTATCGGAGGCATTTCCCATACTGGTACAGGAATTGGAACAACTCTAATCCTAACATTTTGAGCCATTTTGAACAATAATTGTCTAACAATGATTGTGATGACAATGGCTAAACAGTAGACCTTGTGAGGACATGAGTGGGTTGTGTTGAATCTAATTGAAGCACCACACTGAAAATGGAAAAACAGTCATTTGATGATGAGAAATTGTCTCTTTTTGAATCACTGCTGCACACACTCCCATGTGTCTCATGTGTTGACACTGACAGTCTGTCCTTCCTATATACAGTCGGATTGTCGTCAATCAGACAAATCTGTCTGAGTCTGTTGTTGAATAATTCCGTGGATTTATTCTATTGCTGGACTACATCTCAGGCAGTAAGAGGAAGCGGTGAAGCCTTTGATTCTGACATACATTTTATTTTACCTCCTGCTCACCTTTTTTCCCGTCGTACCTTTTTTATGCAGAAGTCATTGAGCCTCGGCTTCTCAAATCTTCAGTTCTTCCCCGCCATGCTCTTCCTCCCGTCAAACCCCCTCCACTGCAGCAAAGGGCAGATTTTTTTTTTTGACAAGTCTGCTCCTAAATCCCTTCATTTTTATTCATACAAATACAGGTTTAGAGCCCCATGCAGCCCCTCGGATACAAAGCCAGAGTGGCCTTTTGACTGACAGCTTTCTCCTTTTCATCCAAACACTAACGAAATTCACAAGCACACCTCTAATTGACCCGAATCACCAGCACAGCACCAGAGGTAGATATCAGGGGGCATGGCAGTGGATTTGCAGCATGAACATTGTAGAGGATGATTTGATTGCTCTCCAGCAGACCTTTTAAAATAATTATTCTAGTTTGCCAAAAGCAAAACACAAAAGGGCTCATTTGACATGGAATTGTTAGGTTAGTTAGTTAGGTTAGGTTTATTTCAGTCTTGACGTGTCACAAAAAAAGAAGAGAAAAAAACAAAACAAAACAAAAACAGAAAATACACCAATCAAAGTGAACAATAAGTAAATGGAGAAGGAAAATATACAATAGCCATGGAATTGTAGAATTAAGACAGAGTTCATATGTTTTTAATCATGCAGTCTTAGGCCGGGAATGGATCATTCATCATGTGCTCCATTAAGTGATTTCATCAGGTGAAATACAATGGTATTCAGTGGCACCATTTTTTTTTTTCTTTTTATTTCGACATAGGATAATCCATGTGCTACTGGCTACCTCATTAATTCATCACATTTTATCCATGTCGGTCATCAAGTCAGAATGCACACATGCTGTCCCTCTTAGCCTCATTCCAAGGTCAAGTGTGTATGTGTTGTCTTCAGGCAGACGCTGTTGGGCCTCTGGGGGTCGCAGCCTGAACACTTGGGAACCAATCGTGACTTTTTACCCTCCTTCCTTCTCTCACCAAACCCTTCCTCTTCTCTGCCATCTGATCTTCACACATATATCACTCCCAATTGAACCGGCAGGAGGCAGCTGGCAGTGCAGAGGAAGAGTAACCATAATTCATGTCGCTCAGCCACTTATGCAAATATGTTTACTCATGATGGCATTCTGAGCAAGGAGAATCTGCCTCATGGCAATTCTTTACATGTCTGCCGCGTGCCCCTGGTGTCCCGTAGCTTTAAGTATGAGACTGCAGGTCAGATTCTCAGTCCCGCTGTCAGTGTTATTTTTATGACATGGTCAGAAGACGATAAACTGAGTGGGCGGACCTGTCACTTAAATAAATTTTTTGTCAGGCATTGACATTGGTGGGATATTGTTCTTGGATCAGTGAATCCTGTGTTGTTTGTGTGTAAGAATTATAGTATAGCTTCAACAAATTATAATTAACCCATTATTGATACATTTTATTCAATAAATATATAAAATGTTACAGTTGGTATAACATGTAGTCTGTTCTCGTGTCCCGTGTACAAATAAGTGTCAATGTAATGAGGTTTGCATTTCATCTTAGTTTTACTTACATATCAACAGCTGCCAACCCAGCAGTTTTTCTTTCTTTACAATGAAGAATATTAAAACTTGTTTTTATCTGGAATCAAAAAGAAAACAGAAGTTTTTTTTACACTTTATTGAGCTAGCAAGAACCCACAGCCGTGATCAGGTCAGATGAATTTACTGTAGGTTTTGATGCTTGAGTCTAATTAGGAGTGTGTTCTGTCACTGACCCTCATGCTGCGGGTGGACTGCCTGCATGTTAGTAAAAAGCCACTGAATATATAACAGAGAAAAAATGTCTAAAAGGTCTTTAACAGGGGCCGTACACATCTGTTCTTACTCGCACTAAAACTCATACAGCAAGTATCATTTTAGTCACTGTTGTCATGTACATGGAAACGTATTCAAATTAATCAATTAATTACACACAATTATTGTATGATTTATTATTTTATCCATAAAATTTCCAAAGTTCTCAGCCCAAGTTCACAGAAAACTTGTTTTGTCTGAGCAGCTCCATGGTTTATACAGGTGCTGTAGAATGACAAGCCTTTGGTCCACCAGATGAAAAAGTACCCATCAAAAGAACTATGATTAATTGTAGCGGCTTCCCCTCCCAGACAGGCTGCCACCTAGTGCTGGTTAGTAGCTGTAAATCTGGCCAGTTAACAGCACCCTAACCGGGGACTGACAGGAAGGCTTAGGCCCAGTGTGAAGAGGGGATGCAACTGTTGTCCTGTCTCAAAGCCTCTCAACAATGTGCTGAGTGGATAGAGAGTCCCAGTAGAAGGCTATTAATCATGCCGCCCGGGGTGTCTGGGTGGGGGTGGGGGTTGGGCTCAGGCATGGAGGAAACTGAGGGTTAGATGGTGGGATAGAAAGAGAGGGGAAAGATGTGCGCAAAACAAACTAGACCCCCATAAACCCCAAAGGGAGGAGGTGGGGGATAAGACTAAAAGAAAGAAAAGAAAAGCTTCCAACATTCCTGGATGAATTTGAAACTTAACCTTGATTGTGATCATGAACAGCTCAGAGGTTACTGTCCACTTCAAATGTTCCCTGATGCACGCAGTTATTAACACACTTTTAGCCATGTGGACAATTGATAGCTATGATTAATTACTGAAATCTTGAAATCTCCTTATCTATTTTTTTTTTTTAACTTTAGTTTTGGCACACCATAGTGACATACATACATACAAACAAAAACAAGAAGAAACAAAAGAAAAACTACTAAAACTAAGCAAACAAACAAACAAGCAGAAACTGAGAAAGGTTTGTGAAAAAAAAACCCTTTCCAAATTCTGCGACGCATGTTGCTAAAGCGCTGATGCTGTGGTTAAAATGTTGTGTTTTTAGATCGAGGTGGCAGATGTTGGATGGACAAATAGCACGATATCAAGCAAATGGCCAGACTACAGCTGCTGCAGCAATGCTAACATGATGAGAGGACGAGACGGTTTCCCAGAGCCATCACCCCGGTTGTAGACCGAGATACTCACAACTCTCATGCTACAGTAGCTATCACACAAACTAGAAAGTGAGCTGCAAGTAATTTAACAACAATATGGTGCCAGTACCTTCTTTTCTAACTAACCAGGCAGGGTTCGCTGTCACAAACAGTAGCAAACAGGACGCAAAAAAGCTCATGTCACCCACCTGTCAAGCAGAAACAGACAACATTGCTACCTTTATATTTTTTTATACAATTTCCACATAAATAAATTGATTCATAGTCAACTTGTTCAGCTCCACTTTTTTGGTTAAGATCTGAAAAAGCTCAAGATATAATCACTGCACTATACTTGCTTCTTGTTACACTGAGTGCATTTTTGATTTGTTTTGGATCACTGCTTCTCTTCTCTGGATATTTTTAGCTTTTATATAATCTGTTTAACAACAGTGCGCTGCTTTGTCTTAACACTTGCAGGGCACTGTGGAGAGGTTAGCTTAACAGTTCATTGGTGGAAAACAACTCGTCATAAAAAGGGCTAAGCATGCTAATGTCAGAGCTGCATGTTTGACTTGAGGGATTTGTATTATGTAGACAGTGCATAAGTCATGGCCAGTTAGTGGCATCTCCACCATTCTGATTTCTGCAATGCTGCCAAGCTAGAGGTTGTAAAATATGTTTGTGAGAACAGACTAAAAAAGGCTCTTCAAATCTGCTGCACCTTTGACAGAGCCCTGTAATTCCATATTGGCAGTTATATGGGGTAAAGGGATACCGTATATCCCAGCAGCACACCCTTATGCTGCCCTGTTGATCATTATCATAAACATACAATGTTCTATAGAGTGAATCACAATGGAGAGTCTGCATTAAGAACGGAGGCTGTTGCTGTAATGTCTTTGGTAGGACAGTAAAGCTGGGTCAAATCAAAGTATGCTCTAATAGTGGAAGCAGCACTGGTGTAGAGGTACTGGCTTTGGGTTGGGGGTGGGTGGATGTAGGAAGGTTGTTGTGGTAGAAAATAAGGCCCCATATTAGTATTTTGGAGAGGCACTGTCTTGACTGTCTTGCTTGTGTGGCGCTCACATCCTTAAGCCTTTGGTGTCTCAGTGTGAATCCCACAATGCCTTGATGGACTGGGTTAATAAACCTCTCAGCAGCCCCCCCCCTCTTCTCTCCTCTTCCCCACCAACCCACCCACACACACACTCACACAATGAGCAAACTGACTGAGCACACACATGAAGTCTCTTGACACACACAGCTGCTTGTTATTTCATGCCCCATAAGGGTGCTGTGACCACGGACATTGTAATACACATATCCAATTAGCTAAGCATAGCATCACACATCGGTCTCAAGCTGGGAATCTCACAGATACAAACATGCTCACTTGTACTGGACAGAATTTATTTTCTTGTTGGTCTCAGATCAGTGAGCAGTGCTTTTTTGGTTTTGAATCATTTATCTTTGCACATTGTAGTTTTTACTGACTTCCACTTTATCCTCCCTGAAAGTCTGTGTTAGTGTGTTTCCTACTAATTTTCTTGATTATAATGATTGATCATGATTATAATGATATTTTGTAGACTGTAGGGAGGATCATGGTGTGATAAAACACAATACGATCCATCTCACTATTATTAAATGACCACATTTAGAATGATCACAAAATCTTTTTAGTATAGGATCCATAGTCCATCCATAGGCTCTTTTGGTTTTCGCTCTTTTGAAGTAGAAATAATAAATTTTCTTCTTTTCTTTCCTAAAATATTAGGAAATATTCTAGGGATGCACTGAAATGAAAATTTTTGGCCAAAAAAAAACCACTGAAATAAATTATTATGCAAATTTATAGTACCATTGCTATTATGGCAATGACTGTGTACTGACCTCACTAAATCAAGGCATTGCAGTTGCATAAATTAATATTCATGCTTCAAAGAAACCAATTACAAAATTATGAAAATATTTATTTTGCACTGACATTCCAACAATGCACAATATAAAACAAAATAAAATAAAATGTTTTACTTGAGCCCACTCATGAATAACCTACAGGCCTGTAACTAACTGGCCTATTACTGGCTACTGAAAGACTGTAAAATTCCATATGATACATAAATATATAGATAACACAGCATGTTTTCACACTGGCTGTACACAGTGATACATTGTTTCATTTTTCAGCTTGTACACACATTTGTTTTCCAAACGCAGCACCACCGACAGAGCGCCATGTTTCCATGACGACTGACCAGAAAATACGAGCAGTACGTCATGTTTACATGACTCCTGATTGTAAAAAGAAAACTCTGAGAAGTAACGCTAAACTTTGACAACAGAGACACACGTACCCTGTACACATACACGTGGGTTATTTTTTGTGCTGCTCATTTCATTTTATAAACAGATACTCCAGAGGTGGACTGAAGCTAACGGAGCTAACTGGTAAACACATACATGTGGTATCGGATCGGTGCCTGGACTCCAGTACTCGTTGACACCGATGTCAGCGTGTCTGGCAGGTTTTTGCTTGCGTCATCACAACATCCTGTTTCGGCCGTGTTGTTTCGGTGATAAAAGTCATTCAGCTGAAAACCGAAAATGCATGTTTTGGCCATTTCTATGCCCCTATACCCCTTTCTCTGCATCTCTAAAATATACTTATAAAACAGAGGGAATTAGAAATAAAGGTCTCTCTCTAATAAAAGTCTGCCTCCAATCCAATAAGGGCCAGTACCCTGGGCAGTTGAGGTAAATAAAGGCCCTGGTCACTATTTGAGGAAATACAGTATTCCCTTCATACTGTTTGGGGATAAACTGAACAGCCTTATTCAGTGAATATGGAAAAGGGTGATACTTGATTTCATTTCAACTCTGCACAAGATCCACATGGCTGTCATCCCCTCCTGTCGGGTGTCCACTCAGAAGCACAAGGCTCTCACCTCTGAGTGGACACCCAGAACCAGAATCAGAAAAAGCCTCCCTATTTCTGGGCTGTGGGGGGGGGGGGGGGGGGGTTGAGATGAGTGTCTGCTGTAAGGTGACATAGGTCTAAAAATTTCTTGTGGATGGGTTAGGGGGAGGGAGGACACAGGGAGAGGAGAACAGGCATGCTTGGTGGGCAAATGGGGTTGGGGGGGGGGTGATTAAACAGCTGGTCACATTTCATAGTGCAAATATTGAGTCAAAAAGAGGTGACACATGCAGGAGGAGCGCTTTAAACTTGTTGACGCACCCCTTCATAAATAGAGTGGGATCAACGCTGCTGATAACAAATTTTGACAAAAGCCGCCCTGCTGACAGGGGAGCAAGCTGAGCAGGTCGGCGGGCCCAGCGCAGCTGACCACGAGACATGCTAAACACCTGGGACAACAAGAAGGTGTTGATTGCGCTAAAAGCAAAATAGACCTGCTGATATGTAGAACCATGTTCACTCCCACAGTTTTTTCATGCACAAGAGACGAGCCTAAGACAAGGATTTATTAATATGGGCTGTGAAGGACCTAGGTCAAAGATCTGTTGTTAAAATATGAGTAGTTTTTCCTGGGTTCTCTTATTGTCTGGTACCAAGCAGCATCTCTACAGTTACAGTGTTTTACACCTGCTTTTGTTCTCATTTGTATAATTCTTCTAAACAACAATTCTTTACTTGTCTCCCTATCCACTTAGGTAAGACATTGTGCAACACATATTTTACAGCAGTATCACTCAACTTGAATCACTGTTACAAGATGACGATGCAACTGTTCGTCACTGTCTATTTCTGTTCATAACACATGAAATAAGATACAAATCACCAGCCACCGTCTTGCTCACTGGTAAGCTCAGTCTCAGAGAGCAGAGTCAATTTTACACAAACTGCATTGACTTGATGTGAATTTCTTTCCCTCTGCAGTTTGAATATAATGTAGGGAACTCCAGTTGGACATATCTGTCCCTTCATTCATCCATTGTAATTCATAATCCTTTATGAGGAGAAACCCCCCCCCAGCTCTTGGTCTTCCAAGTCTGACCAGTGCCTGTGCACACAAAGCAGCCAGCAGCCATTCCAGCTATGCAGATCCGTCTATCTTGGTTTTAAACTGTAAAAATTCCTGCTGAACTGGCCGGAGCTGGGCAGGTTATGACCATTGAAATGTTACTAAATTTATGACCTGGAAAGACTTGGTGTGTGTGCGGTTGCCGGGGGCATCTCCTGGGTTGAATAGACTTGAGGTGGGGTTGGTGTTGTGGAGTCATGGTGGGCTCAGACACAGAGGTCAGGGGGAGAATGAACTTGTGAACTAATGGCACTGTTGTTACTGTTGAAGTCAAGTATAGGTCAAAATAATCCAGGGCTCAAAGCACAGATTCCTCTAAACTCAACACCACAGATGCATTGGTCTGGACTTTATACTGTATGTCTCTTAGAAAAGAGCCCTACCTTTTCTTAGGGGAGCTTTTGTCATTGTGAGCTGCCCCCCCACCCACCAACAAAGACTGTCCTAGTTGGTGTGTAGTCATCAGTTCAATAGTCAGCTAGATGGTGCATGTTTAAAATGCTGAATTAAATTGTTACATTTTCAGTTGACAGATTATGTTGTTAGTAACATTGTTAACTGAGTAGAGCTCTCAACGGGCTGGACCAACCTGACTTCCTTTTTTATTTATTTATTTATTTTTTCATAAAACACATGGTGCTTGCTGTGTGTTGTTTATTGTGAAATGCACTGATTCAGCACTGTTCATTTTGGTGTTGATTATCTGCTAACAGTTAGTTCAGCTTCTACACGGTTCTCATACCTGCCTGTATGTCTGGTCACATTTGATATTTCATTCAAGTTTCAGCACGTCATTATGGTTGGTAGAGTAGAAAGTGAATTTTATGATTATGTCATCACTATTACTATCAGGTGTGCCTGTATTCGAATACAATAATGACGCATCAAGCCATCGGATCTGGGCTTCAACCGCTGTGGGTCGGACCAGGGCAGGTTTTAATTTTCAGGCCCATTGAGAACTCAGTGACTGAGCTATGCTTCAGAGAAATACACATCTGTAATAATGTTTAACAGTGTATATAGTATGAGCCTCCTGTTAATGAAAGTGCACCACCAAAGGACAAGGATACTGTTAGAAGTAAGTGGCCATGCTTGGTGGCTAACTTTAGCCAACTGAACAATGCAAATACATTTTAAGGTCAGACCTCATGAAACGATCAACTGACAATCTAAACTTGGCTGACTAAAGCTGGATTGCACCAACAAGGTTTAACTTTAAAACCAGATGAAGTCATGGTTTAAGTTTAAATTCTGTTGCACCAAACTTTAAACCTAGTTTAAAATTAAGACAGATTAAATTTAAACCTGTCTTTAAACCTCAGTTTAATTTTTACTCTAAACCAAGTTTAAATTTAATTCTGTTGCACCAGACCTTTAAACTCCAGTTTAAACTGCGATCTAGGATTAATTTTAAACTGAAAGTTGAGTAGGTTTAACTTTAAAGCCTTTACAAATATAATATAAACATTTACTATTTAAACAGTAAAAATGCTTATATTATATCAAAGTCGAGTGTCTCATTAACCATCCACAAAAATCTGAGTGAAAAGAACTCTTCATAACTACTAGAAAACCTGGTTTAAAAACAGCTCAGTTTGCTATTCAGACCAGTCAGGACTGAGTGGGCGTGGCAGATAATGCTCTGATTGACAGCTCCCTCGTTTTGATTGACATCTTCGCCTCTGTTGGGGGAAGAAAAAAAAAAAAGACACACGGGGGGACATGCATCCGATGACGGCACAAACTGTCATGATCGATCGATCGATAGACAGATGGATAGCTTGATAGATAGAAAGGTAGATGGATAGCGAGATAGATAGCTTGATAGGATAAGCAATAGATCACTCCAGTGAGTGGTGTATTATTTTTATAAAACAGTAATGAAAATATGAACTAAGAATACACAACAAACCTCAAGTTGTGTTTATTTGAGTGGAAACAAAATAACTGCACCATGGGGACAACATGAAAAACACGGGGACTGCTCTGTTGTTGTGGTTTACATTTCTGGGCTGGAGTCCTGTTTTCTCTCCAGCCAGTGACAGACTGCAGGTGACGTTGGGTGTGAAGCAGAGTAGGCCCCACCAGCCCCGCTAGTCACCACTGCTAGCACCCGCAAGCTCGTCACCAGCACCTGCTAGCGGTGGTGGCTAGCACCGCTATCTCATGTGTAATTTTAGTTTTGATATGCACTCTTGTCCCTATTGATTTTTAATCAGTTTAAACTCAGTTTAAATTCAATTTAAATATATAATCTGAGTTTTACTAAACTGAGATTAATATTTAAATGGTGCAACAGAGCTCTGCTTAACTTCAAACCTGGATTAATTCATTTTAATTTGAATCTCTGATTAGAGCTAATCTTAGATTTAATTAAACCTTGTTGGTGCTATCCAGCCTAACACTCTCTTTGGATCTCATTCACCAGCATTTGATTGACTATCAGAGGGCAGCTGTAATTTTGAGAGAAGGCTTTGCTCTGTAACTGGATTTAAGCTATCTACACAGCTGATTAGAAAAGCTTTCTGATTAACTCAAGTATCACAGACCAGTTATGTTTTACTGCAGAGAAGTGTCGTACACTGCAGGAAGGCCAAAACAGAGGTGGAGGCAGCCAGAATGAGTAGAATATCTCAGCAACTGTTGGGTAGATTGCCATTTTGATTCATTCATGTTCTCTGTTAGACTGTGATCATTCTGGTTGTACCCTGTTCCAAAATGACATGAAAACTGCTCACCAGTCTTTCTCAGACAGAATGGACATGACATTAAATGGATCAAATACAAATCATTTAAAAAGAGATTTCATATTGTTTCTGAGTATTTATTTATTTTCTAGGTTTTTCTCTTTTTTTTTGGCTTTGATTTTTATTTTTGATTCCTTTAGTCTGATCCAATATTTTTGTTGATTATACTTTTGGCACAGTTTATTTTTCAAAAGCTCCTTCACCTAAGATCCAGTTCCTCAAGTGTAAAGTTTCTGAGTCAAAATTGTTGATATTAAATACTATTGATCATGAATAAAAAAGTTCATATGGTAGGTTCTGTCTCAGATCCTGTATCATTGCACATGTGCTTGTACAGTTGTGTTACCCAGCAGATGTTCATAGCTGAGCAAAGATCTGGCTTGAAGGGAGCTGACAAAACCTGCAACAGGCATGTTAATGTTGAAGAAAGCTGTATCAGGTGCAGCACTGTCCTGACTGAGTCAACGAGAAACATTCAGTCACTGGGTGGTTCATTCTCAGATGCACCTCATCAAGGGATAATGACCACTGCATCCTATGTTGATGGTAGCTCATAGCTGAAATGAGGACATCAGGTGCCCCATTATTAAATAACAAAATCATTTAACACTGTGTACCTATGTTTTTTTTCATTTTCAATTCGTTTTTTCATTTAGTGGACATTGATAAGCAGCACCTGACCTGACCTGCAGGCAGCAAAGCTGGTGCTTTTATGCAGTGAATGTGGCGCTATTGACCACAAACAGGAAGCTGCCTTAATGAGAAAGGTGAACCTGAGGGTCGGAACCAGAAAGTATTTTCACATAATCTGAAACAGGAGTGTCAAACGTACGGTAGGATGAATTTACCAAGTGTGAATATTACATTGAAAGTAGAAGAGGCAATATGTTGTTATATTGTCAGTTCATTAACTGTAAACATCTTTCTAATGTAGGGAAAAGTCTGGAGTTCTCATTATTTATAGGTTATAATGCTGTTGTTTTACTGGTCCGGCCCACTGGAGATCACATTGCACTGTATTTGGCCCATCAACTAAAATGAGTTTGACACCACTGACCTAAAATGTATTGATTGCTTTGCAGTGATTGTATATGGATGAGTGTTTCCCTGTGACCACTGAGCTCGTGCTGCTTTTTGGGGCCTGGGTTTTTTCTCGGAGGACTGGAGGTGATCTCTGTGGTTTGTGATGGCAAAAAACTGCTAATGAAATTTCAGGCCTAGTGACAATTTTCAGCTCAGCAAATGTTGCCTTAATGGTGAATTCAGCTTGTCTGTTTATCACAACCTTACAGAACGGTAATCACCTTTTTATATTAGAGTTTTGTAAGAACAGGGTGTTAAGAGTATTCCCCACAGATATGTGATCTGTGTATAAAAGCAACTGAACAGATTTCTTGTTTTTTTTTTTTTAACACAGTGTGTGTATTTATATATATATATATATATATATTTTTTTTTTTTTTTTAGTGTCCTCTTTGAAGATGGTTTAACTAAAGGTGTGAACATGATATTTATGTGGTCTATGTTTATATTACACCCCTCTACTGTTGTTTACAGAGAAAATGCATTCAGTCGCACAGTCACTTACACCCACACACCCATGCCATCTTCTTTAAAGGTGACAAAAGGGATAACCAATTGTTTTTCTGTTTATCAGAGGTGACATGACCAGTGGCGCAAGGGGGCGAGGAGGCCCTGTGTTGCCATAGCTAAATATACATCCCTGACAGCTCCATAATAGGTTCCAGGAAGTTCAGTCGAAAATAAAAACAAAGCAACATTTCTAGCTGATTGGCTTTGAAAGGCCGTTTTTCCTTGCTGAATGGGAAAAATGTGGACTTCAGCATTCCATGGCTGTGATGCCAGTCGGATTGGATAGGCGCAGCCTTGCGTGTGCAGAACGAGTTTGGTGACTGGGAGACACATTGCACTGCAGAAACCAACTTTATGGGAAAGAATTTGTCTACATGTTCGAAACAGAGGTTACAGCACAGAAAAATATCAGGAATATTGTGAGCCGTGCGTGTCTGTCAGCTTTGTGTTGTACATGATTTTGAATTTTGCAAGTGAGTGCAGGCATATGCGAGCTTCTGACCCAATTGCTTTCAAAAAAAATATTGTATTGATACTGGCACCTTTCCACTTTTTTGTAGTGTAGATCATTGAAGATCATGAGGCCCACTATTTGGTGGTTTGGGTGTGTGTAACTGTAAACCATAAACTCCTAGTTCTCATGTAGATTATGTTCACTAACCTCTTTTTTTTTAATTTTTTGATGTCTACACTTTTGCTTTTCCAGATGTTGTGCAATGTAATGTCCGATTGTGAAAAGATGGTGTATGTAATGATGATGACACCTCGTTTCTCTTTTCACTTGAGTGATAATGATGGCGGATGTTAAACGAGAAGAGGAGTTTCCGAGAGCAGAGCCACAAGACAACGTGTTTACAAACGCCTTGGCCTCTGTTGCTTTCAGTATAAAATTTAGAATGAATTCATAAAGATAATGCACTCCCTGGATTCAATCCCACTTGCTCAGCTGTCTGACATTACCCCACAGTATCTTTTGAGGAGCCACTTACTGCAGCATGGTTTAGAATTACTGCACTCCTGGCAAACAGCCTCAGTGTAAGACTCCAACACGCCTTTGGTAAATTATGTTTGTATTTCTTTTTTTTTGTCTTTCTGACTCTCAAGTTTGGTTAAATAATGTGCTGAGAGATGTTTTATGACAAACAGCAAGCCCTAGGGAAGTGCACTTTATACATCAGTGGAAGTGAGCTGCCAAATGAACAGCAGTGAAGTGGCTCAGATTTTTCTCCTTCTCAACCACTCGGCCGCCTTCTTGAGTTGTATGAACAAACCTGCATCTCACAGAGGCAGAAGAGAAGAGCTGCTCCTTAAGTGATTTTCCACTTTGATTTAGAATTGTAATTTGTACAAATAAGATTCAATTCAATCATCATTATGCCACACAAGATTAAGCTAGATTTTGTCTATTGTATAATGTCACTAGGGATGCGTGAGAACTTTTTTTTTCCCACAGTTACTGATAACCGATAATTTTCTGCTTTCTCATAACCCACGCTGATACCAATAACCCATAACCCATCAACTTAGGGGGCAAACAGACTGAAAATGAACCAAATCAAGGCAACGTTGGCTAATTAGGATTGACAAAAATTTTGTGCATTCCTAAATATAACTATTTTAAAAATAGTTTGCATCAATACAAAATATAAAAATAAAACATAAAAATAACAACAACAAAAAAACAAGGCTCAAAAACAAAAATTCAGTTTTGCCAGTTTGCTTCTTTCTGGTAACAGAACTGTCTGTCTGAAGCTTGCGGTGTTCATGTTTTCATTTCTTGAAAGCTGTGATTTTTTTGACACAGGTTTTTGCCTGACAACAAATAGGTAAAGTGGTACTGTGTGGTGTGAATGTCAGGGGTGATCCCCTGGCTCTGTCCTCTCTTTAAATCCAGTCTTGTTGCTCACAAGTTCCCTTAAAGCTGTTTCTTGTATAGCAGACATGCAGGCCAACAGGGGAGTCATTTCTGACAGTTGTCGCCTCGGTCTGCTAAGCCAGCGCAGGACGTCTTCAACCACTCTGAGCACAGCAATTCACTGCCCTGCTGGGAATAAACCTGATCGGCTTTAATGTTTCCCCGCCCTGGAGCCTGTGTGGCATCAGCGGTAACAAATGTCCCCTGTAGGCCTCTGTTGTTTGAAAATCACTGTGTGTTGCCATAGAGATGGCAAGCTCTTGCACTCTACACTCTCTCTTTACATGACACTAAGGCTTGCAGTATGCTTGATATTCTGAAAAAAAGCTCTTGGATTAAGAGATTTTAAAAACACTAAGTACTTTGGTGGTTTAATATAAGTTTTTAAAATATGAAATTTAATAATTTTTAGTAATTAAATGAAATTGTCCAATGAGTAAACACTTTTTCCCCCCTTAGGGCCTCAGTGTGCTTCAGTGAAGTGCTTGTCACATCAAGTACAACTTAAAAATCCTTTCTGATGCAGGATCAGATGGAGCATGGCCACTTCATGCGGCTAACAGCTCTGTGTGTACAGGAGGCCCTGTCAGAATACTGTAATAGTTTAGAACCAAGGCCTGCAGTGTTGGATTAACATGTGCTACATGTGTTGTTTCAGAGTGTTAAAAGAGAAAAAACCTTAAAGCAGACATTCTTGCAGAGACTATTATCCTCATACCTCGGTTTCATAAGTTCACCCCTCTGTGATGGCAGAGATTTCACCACAACTTTGAGTGTGGATATTTGGTAAAATTAGGGTGTATTTATGTGTTTGGACAACACATATTCATCTGAAGCATACGAAGAACTTAGAGGTGCCATATGTAAGTTTTATGACTACCACATAGCCTGAACAGCTGCACAACATTAACAGTTGAAAATTTTTGGCCGAAACCGAAAATGAGGAAACACTTGACCGAAAACCGAAACACCAAAATTAATTATTATGCCAATTTTTAGTTGGCCTACCACTGCGTTTATGGCGATGACTGTGTGCTGACCTCACTAAAATCCAGGCATTGCAATTGCATAAATTAATATTCATGTTTCAATGAAATCAATTACAAAATTTTGAAAATATGTATTTAGCACTGATATTCCAACAATACAAAAAATATAAAATGTTTTACTTGACCCCACTATGAATAACCTACAGGCTATAACTGACTGGCCTATTACTGGCTACTTAAGGATTGTAAAATTCAATATGGTATATAAATATATAGATAACACTTCCTTTAAAAACTTAAGTGCAGCCACAGCGTGTGTTATCACACATAGATACTGGCTGTATACAGTGATACGCTGCTTCATTTTTCAGCTTGTACACACATTTGTTTTTGAAACGCTGCACCACTGACAGAGCGCCATGTTTCCATGACGACTGACCGGAAAATACGAGCAGTACGTCATGTTTACATGACTCCTGATAGTAAAAAGAAAACTCTGAGAAGTAACGCTAAACTTTAACAACAGAGACACACGTACCCTGTACACATACACGTGGGTTATTTTTTGTGCTGCTCATTTCATTTTATAAACAGATACTCCAGAGGTGGACTGAAGCCGCGCTAATGGAGCTAACTGGTAAACACATACACATGGTATCGGATCGGTGCCTGGTATCCAGTATTTGCCAACACTGATGTCGGCCTGTTCAGCAAGTTTTTGCTTGCGTCATCATAACATCCTGTTTCGGCCGTGTTGGTTCGGTGATAAAAGTCTTTCGGCCGAAAACCGAAAATGCAGTTTTTGGCCATTTTTGGCCGAAAATTTTCAGTGACTGAATTTTCGGTGCATCTTTATTTAAGAATCTAGATGAAACGTTACAGATTCAGCATCAAACTTAAATCCTTTACTTGTCAGCCATGGAAAGCAATGCCCATTTTTTTGTTTGAGAGATAACGCTTCCTATAGGCTGTATTTTAAGCTTTTGTAAACACAACAATAGCTGAAGCTCTGCCAGGTTTGGTGGAAAGGAAAACTTACACATAGCACCTTTCAGGGTTGCACTCAGATTGGTGCAGGTACAGTACAGTACCACTACCACCATACTACTTTTATTGCCAAGCAGTGTTAAATTCTGATCATTGTGCTGTATGTGTGTCAGTTGCTCACTGTCTACCTACTCCAGATGAGAGTAACGAGTGGTAACATCACTCCAATGTACAGCACTGTCCACTGGGAGCAGTGTGGGATCTGAAAAACAGCAGAGTTGCACTTTTAACATTTAGTGACCATCAGTTCATTGTTAGTTATCCTGTGAAGTGTATAGTTGAGCACAGTTTTGTTGCATCATTCCACAAAATATTTAAACATGTTTATTCAGGATGTATATTTGCTTTGATTTACTAGGCTAATGTAACGTGATAATCTGCATTTAGCTTTTCTCCACAGCTTCTATTTAATTTTCCTGTTTTCATTTCAAATTGCAGTTTTCAGCACTATACATCAAGTGTTAGCCTTTAGCCCTGTTTCCATTGAGGACATTCCAGGTAAACTTCAGGTGGCCGAAACTTTACTTTACGGCCCGTGAAAGTTCTGGGAGATCATCCTTCGGGGGCGGTTCCTGCTATGGAGGCTTGCGCTAATGACCCAGTAAAATTACCCCGAAGTTCTTTTATTTGGATTTTTTGACCATGCAATTGTGGTGTTATAAGTAGGGGAGGCTTTTGACTCTGGACAAGCTTATAGTCCTGTAGATAGATCTGTGTCAGTGATGAGTATGTACTATATATCCAACTCAGTAATGTACTTGTGCTGTCTAGGAAGAGACTGACTAGCTGCTGGCCAGTGGAACACACACTGCTCTGTTGTTCCCTCAGACCACCCACCCCTTCAGCCGAGGGTAAACTGAAACAGCCTAGATTAGTATTAATCCCTCTTAATGCATTGGCTCATAATTAGGCGACTTGAGACTAAGCCATCACACCTATCTACGATTTATTAAACACACACAGAGGATTTGCTGTCAAAGCTGTGAATGTATAAGGTGAGCAATATGTCTGAATACAGTGGTATCAGTGTGTATCTGATGATCCTGATGAGGTGTGCTCTGAATGATGGTCCACTTACATTAGATTTTTAAATGTCAATAGAATGACGCGAGAAAACGGATAGCTAATTAATCTCGTGGACTGATGTGTTCATCAAAATGCCCAGTGAGAACAGTGTTCATCCCGACACCAGAGTGCGGATGGCATGAGGTCTAACACTGGAGGCTTTTTTTCCTTTTTAAAACACATCTCTTTTGTACATGTACACATTAAAGTGTTTTTAAGCACCTAATAGCATCAGCACAGAATCACTACAGGCACCATTTTAGCTTTACCACTCTTGGGTTGTGTTGTAGTCAGGACGAGTGAAAACAGATATCTTTGTAAACAGTGAGGTAGAAACCCATGGTCACTCCCTGATTGGATCTTATCTGCCTCAGCTACTAATGCTGAAAGCAATATGCATAATGGATTTCAAGTGTTCCTGACCTTGTTGTCTTTGCTAGCAGCTGTTGTCCAGTTAAATTCTACATTTTACCACTGCAGCTGTCTTTCCTATTCCTCACTCATAGTATTTTGTGTGACAAATCAAGTGCAGAGTACAGTGTGCTTCCTGTTTACACTGGCTCTCACACAGCCAGTACATGTATGTGTTTAAGTGTGATCGTCTGGATGGAGATTGTTTTTGATATGGAGCTAAAACAGTGGTGTGAGTGGACTGCGTAGCATGGATGTAGCCTAAGATGCATATTATTGGATTTTTCTTCAACTTACCTCTGACTGGATGAGTAAGTAATAAATGAGTAAATAATTGAAGCAATCAATAAATTAGGGACTTAACATCAAACTCAACTTTTCAACTGAAGTCAGGAATTAGACTCAGACTTATGGTCAAGGACCAAACCATAACCAACAACTGTATCATTGTCACCTCAGGTTGTTGTAAATTTAACACAACCGTGACACTGAAGGGAAAGTTCGGCCTAAATGTAACCCATGCTCTATTGCACCATGACACCGAGTAGAACACCCCCTAGATGAAGTTTAAAAAGAGGTGTCAAACATCTGCTAGCTTTGCGTGGTTTCTAGGGGTGTAACGATATTTGTATTCGTCCCGTGTCGTCACGGTACGTGCGTCACGGCGACAGATATGTATAAAAAAAAAAAAAAAAATTCCATGTGGCGGTAATGAGCCTAAAAGCTGCCAGCAACCTCATTACAGGCGAAGAAGAAAAGTGATGAGTGTGGAGTTAAGAGCGCCTGCTTCATGTAAATCACCTGTGTGGGAACACTTTGGCTTCCCAGTGAAACACGACGGCGACGGCACGCGAGTGGTCGACCGGACAAAGTCTGTCAGCAGTGTTTCACGGAGACGCGGTGTGTCGCTGGAAACACATCGATCGATGATGTTTTGTTTTTCCATTATAAAACATACACATGCTGCTACAGCTGTGCAGCGCCACTCAGATGGAGGTTAGATTTTCACATCTTCAACTCTTTTTACATGAAGTGCAGTCAAACACCAGGCTGAAGAGAGAGGAACAGCAGAGCGCTCCTCTCACCGCTGGGCTCAGCTGCAGACTGTCAGGTACGCAAAGGCGCTTTGTGACACACGTGACGTTACGCATTTTTATCGAGCATGTGTACCTGTGTACCAGTTATGTGCACCTCTGCCTATTCTAACACTCGTAATGCACTTGGTTTTTTTTATTTTATTTAATTTTACATTTATAACAGAAGATAGTTTTAGTTTATGTGTGACTTTTTGTTGATGTTTTCCCATTGTACTAAACTCGTACCAAACCATGACCTCCACACCGAGGTACGTACGGAACCATGACTTACGTGTACCGTTACACCACTACTGGTTTCTGTTGAAAAGAGACGATCACAGAACTCACCCACTCTCCTCCAGACGCTTGTGAGTTGTTGGAAAGCCCTACTAATGCCGAAGGCCTAACAAGTTGATTACAGAATGCCGATGTCTGGTTTTATGTGCTGGGATGAGCTTTATTTGTGGCTAAGAGTGGCTTTTTTGATTGCGGTTGGTTAACAGCCCTACAGACAGCAGTATTTTGCTATTGTGTGGTCTTTGCTGAAGTCGATACAACTAGAGAAGTTTACATGGGTTACATTTATGCTGGAATATCACTTTAACTTAACTTTGTTAATGAAGCCCAACCTCATGCAGAACATGGACCCTCAATGCAAAACAGTGATGTATGTCACCATGTGACTGCAGTTCTGGAGACTCCACTACCCAATCTGTTAATTATCTGAACCAATTAATTACCAAGTAATAACACAATAATAATACACTGAGGCAAAGAGGACCAGGCTCTCCACTGACTCCTGCTTTATCCCCCTCATGTTCACCCCTGACATGTGTTAATACCACTGACCTGTGTGAAATCAATCAGTTACCAAATTCAGCTACATACAAATCCGAACTTTAAAGCTTTTGAGAGGTCTAACAGTGTTTTCATCGTCAGATCTTTACTCTCCTAAATCGAACGCCTTTTCTATACTTAGATCATCAGGTCTCGTTTCATCCAGCACATGGCCCCTGGCTTTTAACCTCTGAGCTTAGCTGTTGATTTACTGCTCTATAGAACTCCTTAACCAGCCTCACGAACAGTTAAAACACCACCAGTGACTGTACAGCTGCCTGTCACAGTAATAATCCTGAGACGTAGTTGAGCAGTAGTTCAGGAGGGATCTCATTCTGGAGAAGTGCCACACTTTTAGAATTCACGATCTGATTTGCATCAGTGTCTTGATCCTAGACTGAGAATGATGGTACTTGTGTATTGCCATAATCCTGGTTGCCTCATATCACCATAAATAATTTCTATACCATTTCCTGAGTGGGTAGCTGGTGAGGGATTACAGTCTGCATGACACAGGCTCCATTAGTTACCAAATTCAAACCTAAACACATTCAATCTTATGAATGAATGTGAATCTTTGCCTGAAACTGAGAACCTGCAGTTTCTAGTGTTAATTATTAATAAAAAAAAATGAAGTGACGAAATTGAAGAATCATGAACTGTTAAAGGTGATGAACTTCCAAACTTTCAGTCATGAACTTAACAGCTAAACTGTTCAACAGGGCTTACCACCCTGCACCCACCCTACTACAAAACAGCTGGTGCTCTTTGACGAGTCCAGACACCCGAGTTTAATTTAGGATTGCTGTCAGCATACATCCAGAATTCATGGCCATTAATGATGATTGTCATTTTAATTGGCCTGTTAATATTACTTGAATATTTTTACAGTGTTCTTCTCTTATAAAACAGAAGACACTAAAGAGGTTACAAGAGAGTTCCATACTTAAGAGTTTCACAGATTGAGATGTGCCAGGTACCAAATTTAAATCCAAAATCCAAATGCAATTTGATATCATTTCTTTACATAGTATTAGAGATGCTACCAGTCAATTTTTGTCCTTTCAGTTTGACTGTTCCTTTAAGGGATGCAGGAACACACACAAACACACACAGTGCTGGGGCAGTGAGAGTCTGCAGACTTGATTCACAGTTAAAAAGATATATGTTTGTTAAAAACTGATCTGTAGAGATCTTCTCCTCTAAAACAAATGGACCAGATTAGAATGGTAAAAACACAACAATGCAGTTTCTCACACTAGCATGTCCACAGATGACAGTAAAAGAGTTTTTAGGTTCTGATTAGCCACTACCAAGTTTGTCTGGATAAAATTGTGCATCCTTAGTTCTTTCTAATTTCACGAAACTGCTTGTAGTTTTTTTTTTTTTTTAAACACTGTTTACATTGTTGTGCAAACTCCAGCGTGATGGCTGTTTCTGGGATACTGGTGCCACCACATCTAGCCTGGTCCTAACCGTCTCCTGTACTTCATTTCATTTGTTCGAGAGACCAGCCACTCCATTGAGAAATATTTACTTCCTGGTAGGTGGATACTCTGTTGAAGTTTAAAACTACTGGATCTGCCTTTAACCAGTCACTAATGTTTGGTCATGATGTATGTCATGCGCCAGAACTGGCTGGAACACAATAAGGCTGCTGCACACTGGGCCATCCATTCAACTTCTTAAACAGTGCTCGTGCTCCGGCTTTAATTCTTGGACGTTAGGCAGTGTTGCCACAACAACAGGCTTTGCAAACATCCATTTGCGCTGCCATTACTGAACTACACCTTCAAACTTGGCACATGACCGCAGCATCATTGTTCTCAGCCACTCCCTCTGTTGACTGATTGGCTGGTAGATCCTCTGCAGGAAAAAAGCTGTGAAAGCATTTCAATCCCAGGCGGAGTACTGAAGGAAAATGAAAATTAGAAACTGAATGTGAGCCTGGCTCTATGCTTTCTGCTGATGCACAAGGACAATCATCAGAATGCTCACAAGACAGTATTTTCTTCTTTGGGCCTGCTGTTGGTCTGGCAGATGTTGTTAATGGCACCAGAAGTCCATCAATTTTGGCACATTATTTCAGCCTTTCCACTTCCAATATTAGACTAAATTTGCCATATTTTCACATAACCTCACACACTTGCTGTTCTGTGCTGTGATTTTTAAGAGGGGAGAAGATCAACAAATAGAACATGTCTTGTAGTTCAGTTTCTTATTCTGCTGCTCTTTATGGCTTTAAATTGAACTTTTGGACAGTCTATGAGAGAGACATAGATTATTTATGACACAATGAAATGTATTTGTTATCTTACTGTCATCACTCAGGTTATTCGTATGTATCCAGTTATGGATACGTAATGTTTCACTGATGACAGTGTGGCTGGACTATGGTTAACATTGCACAGCTCAAGTTGCAGCCATGTAATTCACTGAATAGCATCTTTTACAATTGTGTGAACTGTGCCACATACAGTTAAACATTTTAAAGATGGAGAATATTGGTCAAATTTTAACATATAACATCCAAATAAAAGTCATGCTGGCTTTGATATGGAAAAGCAAAAGAAAGCAACTAAATCTAAAGAATCCAGTCAATGTAAAAAACACTGAACAGGAGTGGAATGTTTCATGTGAAGAGACTGGGGTTTTTTTGAACACCATCATTTTACTCAGCAGGCTGGTGTGATTCCCAGCAGAGTGCTGCAGTTGCAGTCAAAGCCTATGTGGCAGTGGTGTGTTGTATCTTGTATGAACTCACAGCAGAGTTGGTCTGTATAGCCTGTGGTTTCTGGAATCTTTCCTATCCCATGGGAATGCCATTAGTAAGGAGCTGAAGGAGTGCAGCAGGTGAAACAAATAAGGACGATAACCCCCCCACACACACACACACACACACACACACATACAGCTTTGTCTGTCTTTTTTCTCTCTTCCCACATCTCACATATTCTTACCCTTGTGGTATCCTTGCTGTGGACATTATTTCCCGTTTATAGCCTTTTGCCAAAAAGCAACCTGCACACACACCATCCCTGCCTCATTATCATCTTGGCCTTAAGTATAGATTCACCAGAACTGGATTATTACACTATTTGGGTGTTTGGAAAAAAAAGAAAAACATGAAAACAGTGTCAGCTGGTACACATTTTAGTTCTTTGTTACAAATATTTGAAACTAAGACCAGTGTTTTGGACACATTTTTCATTTTGCAGTAGTGGCAGGACAGTCCTACCAACCTCTAAGGAAGGAGACAGTGACAGAGTGGAAGGCTGGAAGCTCACCTGAGAGGCCCCTGAATGCCAGTGATTATTTATTTCGCCATTGCCACGAAGTGTTGCACTTGAAAATGGGACTGTAGTTCTGTAGCACTTAGTGACCATTAATGTGCTTTACACACATACCCACCCCAGTGTGCTTTTTTCAGGATTCCCGCGGATCCTTAAAAAGTCTTCAAAGGCATTAAATTCATGAATCTAAAAACAAGGCCTTAATTGGCATTAAAATGTCTTAAATCAAATTTCACATCACAATAGCAGAAGTAACAGAACAGTGAAGTGGTTGCAGCCGGGACTCTCAGAGCAGATGCACGTCGCGGTTCTACTTCATAGCGGTTCATGTAGCAACCTCGGACAGAGACGTTTGCTTTGGGCCACATGGGAAGGTGCAAATTCAATGAGAATTGGCTGTCCAACCAACATTTTTCTTCATGGCTGAAAGTGCTACCAGGCAATGTGTATGAGGCACGGTGTATTTTGTGCAAGAAATTTTTCAAAATCGGCGCGATGGGAGTCAAGGCAGTGGAGTCGCACATGCAAAGCGCGAAACACAAAGCCTCAGAATCGAGCTGCCATCAGACGCCAGGTATTTCCCAGTTCTGTTCATCTTTCGTCTCCACCGTGCCCCCACCCCGACCCCCGACAACAACCAGGCCGCAGCAGCACCGCATCTCTGGATGTTCGGCAGTACGCCTACACTGAAAGCGAGGTACTGTGGTCTTTGAATACCGTGACTAAACACCAATCATTTAAGTCAAATGGGGGAGCTGGAGACTTATTCCGTGCAATATGGTGGCAAAAGTTCTGCTGGATGATGCTGATCAGCTCGCCACACAAGCTGAAGGAAAGGCTGGCACCCTGATGGCACAGCTCATCACCAAATCAAACACGCTAAGGAAGCGATACAAAGAAAAAATGGCAGAATTGCAACAAGTGGAGGGGGAACTGAAGAGAACCTGCACACCAATGCCATAGCTGCGAAAAAGTAAACGCCAACAGTTAGCTATACTGAGCTTTTTGCAAGCATGTGTTTTTATGATGCTTGACTCGGATACAAAATGCTTCATGAATGTAGCAGAATAGTTATTTGGAATTACTAATAGTTATCTGCCAGTTGTGTTTTTACGGAGGATCCATGATGTACTGTACATATCCTTTTATATATTGTTTTCCATGTCTTAAACTCTGGAAAGTTATGTTTTTCAAAATTAAAAAGTTTTTCACTGGACCAAAAAGTCATGTTGTATGTTAAAATGTAATTGATGTGGTGTTTTTTTTTGTTTTTTTTTTGTATTTTTCAATTTTGGTGTATTGTCGATTTGGTCTTAAATTTAATTTCAAATGGCATTAAAAAAGTCTTAAAAAGTCTTGAATTTAACTTGCTTTAAGCTGTAGGAACCCTGTTTTTTCCAACACATAAAGCGGTTTCCTATTATAGACACACAGATGATAGACCTCAGGCAGTTTAGGGTTCAGTGTCTTGCCCATGGACACTTCCACAAGTGGACTGGAGGAACCACCAACCTTCTGATTGGTGGACAACCCTCTCTACCTCTTCAGCCATGGCTGACCTCTTTTAGCAAACTCTGATCTGAGTCATCCCATCGACTTGTGTCGACTAATGTTCTTACTGTGGAGGCTCACAAGGACCTGTGATTCTCTTTTAACCTAGAGAACACGATATAAATAATAATGCTATATAAATCAATGTATTATTGTAAATTATTGCCAGCTGCAATGGCAAAGTTAATTAACCATGTGGCGTGAAGTCATCAAAAGAATATTATTTTTCAGAAGTATATACCACATTCAGATCAAATTGTTCATCTGTACTCTCTCAGGTATAAACTGAGCATGATAAAACATCCATTATTATTCAATACACTGAGCCTAAAGTCTGTCTATCTATCACAGACAGGGCAGCAGGCTGTGAAACACATTAAGTGGACAGTGGGGCCTAGCCTCTGTGCAAAGTATGCAGCATAGAAAATACATTTTATGTACAGGATAACAGGTGCAGTGGATGCCTGGCTCCAGCTCAGGCAAGATTTGGTAATGAAGTCATGCTGTTTGAATGCACCTGCTTGAGTTTTACTGGCTCTGCTTTTTTGAGGTGAAACACAGTTCTACTGAAAGGAATTGTCTTTGAACCTGACAAAGTAATGTGCTTCAAACAATGCTTTTTTTTTGGAGATTTTTAGAAATCCAAGGAATGCGTGTTGCTCTGAAGCCCTATCAGTCTGTTTGTATTGTAAAATAGAAATAGTTCCCTGATTTTATGGGAATGCAAAAGCTACTCAGCTGAGTTGCCAGTTAAAAAATCAGTCTCAGTAGAGAAGGTACTTATTTTTCTATGCAGATAATTCCCCTTCATTGCGACTTGACATGTTGTAGCTAACAGCTACAGGCTGGCCCTAGCTCCTGCCATCCTCACTGAAGGCATGTGTGTGGGCCACCGACAGATTCTACAGTATTCTTCAATAATTATGTTGAGGCTCGTTTAAGTGTCTGCTGCAGTCAGATAGGAAGATGACCCCAAAACACAAATGTCAAGTCAAATTTATTAATAAATTGCATTAGGAAGTGATCTAGAATGAAGAACCACAGTGATTGCGTATCGTAATCGAATTGAATTGTGAATCAGTTTTGAATCAAATTGTGACCCAAAGAATCAGAACTGAATTGCATTGTGAGATTTGCTGACTCGCTCACCCTTATCAGACAATAAATAAGGGGCGTTTCCACTGCAGGAATTTCTGGGTAATTTTACGGGCTGGGGCTGTCGGTGCGTGTGTCCACTGCAGGAACCCTGAAGGACCATCTCACTGAACTTTTATGGAGTCTTGACAAGTCCCTGCCTCAAGAGAGGTACTCAGAGTGGCCCTGAAAAACTCCCGGGTGGGACTTGGTGGGGCTCTGTGCTGATTGGGCATACTCAAATGACAAGACAAAACCCTGAAACAAGTGGTATTTTTTAAAACCCAGCATTATTTAAAAAAAAAAAAAAATATCCGGAAAAAAGAGAATAAATAAGACAGTAAAAGACAAGATGTATGGTAAGCAGACAGACAACTAGCCTATGCAATCACATGGTTACGTGATGATCAAAACAGCATTTTTAAAACCCAGCATTATATACTGCCAGAAAAACAACAACAACAGGAGCAGTAAAAAAACCAAAACAAAACAAAACTTCCACCCAACAATTGCACGATGATCGGGCAGGTCCTGTAAAGTTTTTTAGTATTTAGTATTTTATCTATCCTGAGGTAAAATTGTAAGCTCTTACCTTTGTTACTTTTCACAAGGAGAAGTGCGATGACATCTTTTGACTGACTTTTGAATTGTTTTTATTTAATCATCTCTTTGTTCTCAACGGCTATTGGTTGTGTGCTTGTTGATCTTTCTCACACCTTGAACAATCCAGTAAGAGTGTTCTTGTAAATACAAATGCAAACTATATTCCATGTGGTCCTGTAGGAAATGTTCTCTTGCAGTAGCCATTACAGCCTCCCAAGCATTTGGTAAAGTTTTAATTTCTCTGGGGCTTTCAAATTGCCTGTTTAGTTTGCACCGAGGCATTGTTCCAAGCATCTATAAAATACCACTGTGGTTCAATGAAATGACCATATGGAGCTCTATAGCATTGTTCGATCCTAATTGCCCCGTTCTACAAGTGTCAGTTTCATTCAGGAGAACACAGGGACTGAAGGCAAAAAAGAAGAATGAATGAAGCAGGGTAGGAGCTGACAGCTAAGGAGGCTGACACTCATCAAACTTCTCCCAGCAGATGGATGTGAATACTGTCGTGCAGGACTTTGTTCAGCAGATGAACAGCAGAATTCTCTCCAGGTTTCATTTAGCCTTGCTGGTCTTGTTAAAACGTTGCTTCTTTCCTCAGTGCAAGGAGCCTTGGCAGTGCAACCAAGGACCCCGACTCTTAATTTTAGCACCTGAAGAGGTCCAGATCAATAACCATCAGTGTTTGGTTTTGGGCCACTGCGTCGATCAAGGGGTGTGTGTGTGTGTGTGGTTGTGGGGGGGCTCAACCTCTGCTCATCCTCTCCTCATCTGCTGCTCCCGCTTTCCCATATATATATATACATATATATATATATGTGTGTGTGTGTGTGTGTAGAAATAAACTTCATCCTGTCCAGCACCAAAAGCTAGTCAGCCACAGTGTCTTTCAACAGACATAAGCCTGTAAGACTTAACTTTGACCAATGATAAAAAGGTTTAAATCATTATCCGACGTCCAGCACCCAGAGTTAGGGTGCAAATGCAGCTGATACAGAGCAGCACGGATGTGCCACATTAGACTGGCAGCTTCACGTCTCCATCCTTTTGTAATTTTAATGAATCAACAACAAATGAGCTTCGGCACTCGGCGGCTGCAGTGTTTGTGTTTCTCTGTGAATCTCTCCTTCCCTTCAGTGCCACTATACCTTGATCCTAATTTCTGGGGCAGCCCTCCATCACACAAACACACAAACACACATTGATGCATGCACTCCAACAGCTGTCTAGTTTAGAAAATTGACTTTTTGTTTGTACAGTGGCACATACAGAGAATCTCCCTCCGCTTGTTTAGTCTCATTGTACATCAGAATGGAAATGAACAGAGTCAAATGACTAGAATTCAAACTCTGTTCTTGATGCTGGGGCAAAGGAGTCATTTGAACAATAATGCCAATATATAAATAAATAAATGAAAAATATATTGGGATTAGTGGATGTGTAAAAGACCACACACTATGGACAGTATCTGTCCATTATATGTACAGTGATAACGGGACTCAAACTGGTGACCAGCACTTCAGCCAACATTGGATGTGCTCTCCAACCGCTCGACCACCAAGCCCCCCACCAATTTTGTACCAATATGTGATGGGCCGGATTAATAAGCCCAGCGGGCCATAGATCATACAAGAAATAATTTATGGCTGATATGAGAATATTAATGATTATGAATCAGCAGTATATCAATGGTGTTGAAGTGAATGAAAGTTTTCTTCTCCCATGCCCTCCTCACTGTGTCTGGACTCTCCTGACAGGAGGCTCAGGTCCTGAAACACAGAGCCGGAGCTGAAATATTTGTCTGTTTTAAACTGAGCTGCACTGGTTGGGTGTCGACACTTTTCAGGTTGTCCTTTGTGCATTTTCCCTCATGTTGTTCGGACAATGAGGTACGTCTGTATTGCTCTCTTTGTTCTAAGCCTTTTCTGCTCCAGTGCCAATAGATGTGCATGTGTTAAAGTCAGCCTCTGTTTGGCAGTTAGCCGGCCTCTACTTGAGGTGCTCTCCTGGGGGGCAAAGGTTCACCCCGGCCCTTCTGTCTCTCTCTTCGGTGGGGTCATTTGGAGAGGTAATCCACACATGGCTGGATACTCTCACTACAGCACCCAGCAAAAAGATTAGGCTCCAGCATGGTAAAGGTAGATAGGATTAGCCCCATGGTGAATTGTAAAGGGCTCATTTCACACACGTCGTTTTTTTTTTTTTTTTTTTTTTTGGTTGTTTATAACAAGTTAAGTTAAACTGGTGTTGGGCTTGTGCACGCTCTTAAATCGGGACCTGTACCTCACAAACCCAGCCCGTAGATGACAACATGCACAGCTGGGTGAGCTGCTATAATCCCCCCCTTTTTTTTGTTTTTTTATTTTGGTCAATGTCAGCCAGAGGTCAACCTGGTTATAGAATGATTGCCTCACCGTGGCTGCAGCCGTCGTTATTTATTTCACTCCACTCCACAAGCCCTGGAGATTGAGTTGAAGTACAGAGCCTGTATTTAGACTTTATTTAAGAAGATTGGTTGTGGCCACCCAAAGACTGCTCCTGTCATCCTTGTGTTCACCGATGGCCGGCCGGATCAATACAACACAATTGAGTTTTCCAATCTGTGGTCTTTGGGAATGCAGCTATAGCACTTACAGGGTGATCGCTTCTGATGAAGTCTTCATCAGGATCTATTGACAGATTCATTTGAGCACCGTCAGTCCACCCTTACTACATGTTTTTTTCACACTGTAAAGTAATGGGACACTAAAACCCTATTTAAAAAGTTTTCTTGGCAGCTGATGGAGAGATTGAACTGGCAGAGCCGTTTCACTCCGCCAAGTTAACACGTGCTCTTATTTTTTTCATGTTTAGTTTAAACCTAAGTTTATGGTTTTATGGCAGATTTTCATGGGCCGGTTTGGTTTATTTTGTGTATATTCATCGCTAAATTTAGACTCGGTGTCACCCTTCACCCTTTTAATCAAAACTGCTCCACGTTTTTAGATGGAACAATTATTCAAATAAAAAACCAGATGAAACAATATTGAGTAAAGCAGCAATCACAAGATTTGCTTTTGGAAGCGAGGCCTAAAGGGTGACCTGGCGGACAATAAAGGGACTGTGCAAATTGCCAAATTATTTCATATTTGATTTATAAACAAGCCCCAGGGCTATTGGATATCGCACACTAATTCACAGCCGTTACATGTACACCTTGGAGATTGGTTTGACACTCGGTGCTTTTGATGTCCGAGCTGTTTATTCTTGTCTGGAGTGGAGCTGCTTTTAAGAAAGCCATAATCCTCCCGGTATTGCTGTGGCCAGCACTCCTCTGGCACAACATTTCCCAGTGGCATGCGTGACTCCACTCATTTTCCACATTGTTGTTTTACCTGTTTTGTATTTATGCTTCCCCCTCTTGACCCTTTTTTTTCCTGCAAATTCTCTGGAGAAACAGAGGCTGCTAAAGTCCGGGTGGGTTTCCCAGAGAGAGAGGGGCCGAGCAAACTGATCACTGCAGCTGGCTTTAATAAACTGGAGGATTAGATTGGTCGGTTTTATTGGCACTAAACTTTGAGATTATGGTTTGTTTCTGATGGCTTGTTTCTGATATTTTACTGTGTCAATTACATAATGATTCTTTATTTGTGTTTACTTTCTAAAGACATTTTAAAATGATTTCATTTGAGTGAAAAAGGTCGCAATTTCACAAACACAGCCTTTGGCCTTTTGTTTTCATTCTCCTATTTCTACCTTGGAGACATACAAGCAGCAGGATGGTCAGTTTATACAAATCAGAATCATGAGGGTGGTGCCTTTTATGCTGAAGAGCTTTTTGACTTCATGTCTGTCTGATTGTTGCTGGATATAAATGAAGTAAAGTAAAAAATGAACCTGTTTTGTAAAAGGGTAGGTGTAATAAGCGATGCTTTAGCCTACACCTTTTCAGTTTTAAACCCCAAAAAAATGAATGGGATATGAATCAAACATGAACATGGAACTTATTTATTTATTTTGTTTTGTTTTTGTTTTTTTCTTAAACCTTATGTTGAGGTCTTATTTCTATTGTGCAAATGTTGAGTTGTTGTGTCAAAACAAAGACCGAAATAAATCAAATCAAATCAAATCAAATCATATACAAGTCCATTTTACTTGGAACAGCTGATGAAAAGCAGTAAAAATCTGTTCAAACCATCTTTTCCTTAGAGTCACAGTTGACAGCCACACAAGCAGCTCTGTGAAAGCCAGCATGCTAACATCTCAATGTGCTGATGTTTAGCGAGTCCAGTGTTTACCATGGTTAACATCGTAGCCCAGTTGTCTCATCTTCTCTCCTTAGTTTGTCAGCTTTGTGGCGTGCTATGAACAGAAATAATATTCCACACCAAAAATGTCAACTGGAGGGAAATGTCTGAGGAAAGGTTAGGAGCCCACCAGTGTCAGTGGTGATTGTGGCAGATTTACTACTGAAGATCTGTAGTCATTTTTACAACAGTGGACAGAAACTGAGGACAATCTTGATTTTCCAGAAGCAGGAACCACAGATTTCATCATACTTTGCCACACATTCTTCTCTGGACATTTGTGATCAGACAAGTGTTCTTTGCAGGTTTTGGCAGGTGCATTTTTGAGCTAGCCAGCTAACTGGTTCCGCTGCTTCCCTTCTTTATACTTAGCTAGGCTAAGCATATGTATTTCTCCTCTCACCTCTGACTTGAAAATGCCCTGTGTGATGTGTCATGTATGTCGTGTGTCATGAATGTGATGATCACATAAATAAGAAGGCCATTTTAGAAAACACATTTCTACGACCACACGGTGTTTAAATGTCTGTTTTTTTGTGTCTGTCTTTTCAGAGCTGCCAGATATTGAACCCAACCTTTTCCTGAGACCCTTCCTTGAGGTGGTCCGCTCCGAGGACACCACTGGACCAATCACAGGCCTTGCCCTTACCTCTGTCAACAAGTTCCTTTCCTTTGGCCTCATTGGTAAGAAATGTTGTTGTTACCATTGTTTATATGTATTTGTAAGGTAACATTTTACTAGGGGTATACTAACTTAACTAACGGTATTTGTATTCGTCCCGTGCTGTCACGGTACGTGCATCATGGTTCGGTGCACACAGTCATATGACGAATACGTATTGAAAAAAAAAAAAAAAAGAAGTTGTGTCCTCGCTCCAATCCAAGTGGCGGTAATGAGCCTAAAAGCTGCCAGCAACCTCATTACAGACGAAGAAGAAAAAAGTGATGAGTGTGGAGTTAAGAGCGCCTGCTTCAGGTAAATCACCTGTGTGGGAACACTTTGGCTTCCCAGTGAAACACGACGGCGACGGCACGCGAGTGGTCGACCGGACAAAGTCTGTCAGCAGTGTTTCACGGAGACGCGGTGTGTCGCTGGAAACACATCGATCGATGATGTTTTGTTTTTCCATTATAAAACATACACATGCTGCTACAGCTGTGCAGCGCCACTCAGATGCAGGTTAGATTTTCACATCTTCAACTCTTTATACATGAAGTGCAGTCAAACACCAGGCTGAAGAGAGAGGAACGGCAGAGCGCTCCTCTCACCGCTGGGCTCAGCTGCAGACTGTCAGCTACGCAAAGGCGCTTTGTGACACACGTGACGTTACGCATTTGTGTCGCGTAACGTCCTGCGTGCGTACCTGCGTGCCAGTTATGTGCACCTCTGCCTATTCTAACACTCGTAATGCACTTGGTTTTTTTATTTTATTTAATTTTACATTTATAACAGAAGATAGTTTTTAGTTTTGCAGTCAATTGGTGTCTGTTCAAAATAAATTTAAAAAGTTAGTCTTATACATGTGTGACTTTTTGTTGCTGTTTTCCCATTGTACCAAACTCCTACCGAACTGTGACCTCCACACCGAGGCACGTACCGAACCGTGACTTATGTGAACCATTACACCCCTGCATTTTACCCACATTTACTATGTATTTCAAACACTGGATACAGTTGGATTACCTTATGAATTATTTGCAGTATTAATTTGAACTTAATTAGTGCCTTGATCTACATATTAATTTTGGCACTATATTAGGGACACCTCGCAGCTGTTATTTATATCACTGAGGTTATGCCAAATAAGAGAAACACCGTCACAGTTCAACAACAGTACAAGCTGAGTCCTCCAGAATGATGCGATACAGTTTTAAATTATAAACCCAATACAATTTAGAAAAAACTGCGGACTGAATGCACAGTGCCACGAGAAAGCTTGAAACACCTATGTATAAAGTGGTGAGAAGCACCATAGATAGATTCACATGTCCAGTAGCTCATTGAACAAAATTTAAAGGAATAAATTAATAAATTGTTTACATAACTAAGAAGCTAAATATAATTCAGTTATGAACCTCTCCTTTTGGATTCTGATGTATTTGCTTCTCTGACCTGCTAGAGGGTATTGGACAGGGTAGACGTCCTGCATCTTAGATTGCATGTGTCTCTCAACAACAGTCTTGAGTGAGATCAGACCACTGCCAATCACAGCCCCAGCCGGTTTGTCCAGTCTCTTCAGGTCAGACATGTTGCTACACCCGCAGGCTCTTCTCTACCCCAGTGGTTTTGAAAGTGGGGGGCCACCAGGGGACCTTAGAGGGCAAATTTGAGAGAAGAAGAGAAAAAATGCCAATAACAAAATAAAACTGAATGGTGATATTTGTGCATTATTATGAAATATACCATATTGAGATCTAATTTGCCGTGCTCATCTTTGGAATTGCCCGCCAGTTAAAACATCATACATGATGTAATAAACTGTTAGTGTTGACCTGGCGGTTTGCGCCTGACATCAAACTAGCATGTAGCTAGCTAGTGCTCCAAAAATGGACAGGTTTTTGAAAAGGAAAAGACCTGACCAACAGCCCTGCTGCCGAAGAGTCTGCTGCAAATTAGAATTAGAATATAACATGAATATAATGATCATTGTTGCACTAATATAAGAAAGAAAATACATTCAGAAGTTAATTTTTCTTGTCAGTGGGTTTGCAAAGAGAGGCTAATGCTATCTGGAGGGCCTTGGCAAGAAAAATCTGGGAACCCCTGCTCTGACCCTTCAGCAGCCACTGGACCCAGAGGAGCTACATGTGTCAGAGTCCTTCTCAGGCCAAAGTAACTCAGTCATTTTCACATAGAATTTAGACTCCTCTGAACAGTTGCTGGTTGGACTGGTGGACTGATTTCATTTTAGTTACAACAGCAGTATTGGCCTCCAACAATTATGAAATGATATGGAAATAATACAATTATTGTGTTTCATCCTCCTGACGAAAAGCATTCTCCCATGCACCTCTGGGTTAGCAGTACATGTAGGAGTGCGTCATTGTGATCAGAGAATGAGATCTTGCCTGATTTGGTTGCTAACTTACACTTAGATTATTGTGTGGTTTAGTATATAGACAATTATATATATTTAAGTATCATACATTATTTTATTTATATTTATTACTTATATTATGTTTTGTTTATAATGTTAAAGTTCAGTTTGAAATGTGTTGAATTGTATTTAAAGCTCAAGAATCTTTTTTTTTTTTAATTTCACAAAATACATGGTATCGTGAGTAATGTTGCTGAATAATCATGATCTCAATATTGATCAGTAATTGTTATTAATATGATTTTTGTCATAAAATAGATAGACTTGACATTTGCCTTTTTTGTTGTCCATTAAGGTTTGTACAGAGAAATTTACCCCTTACAGTGTCATATATGTGGTGATGGTGGTGGTGGTGGTGGTGGGGGGAGGTAGATTCAGGAAAAATGCATGCATGCATCGTAGCACTCAAAAGTCCAGAGTTTTCTGTTGGGAAGCTGCAGTTTAGCCACTGCTGTTGCTCATTGTTGAGTCAGTCCAGGAATGCCAAGAATGGTCTATTCTCATCATTGATGTAGAGGAATTGTGCTGGCGTACATTCAGGACTGCCTACCCTCATTAGCCTCATCATGGAAATATGGGCCAGTGTCTGCCAGTTGTTTTGTTAAGTGTGAAATAAGCATGTATCACCAGATGTTAGTCTAAATAGCAGGGGTTGAGCGAATGTTACAGTGGTGTCAAAACAGCTGCAGCCACTGCGTATAGGAACATTGCACACTGTTTCTGGAGCCTGTAGATAATTAGTATTTTTCTTTTTACTATGTCAAAGTGATCAGCCATAGGTTGCAGGATTTTATGTTGTCAATGAAATGTCAGCCATGCATGCTGAGGAGAAACACCGTCTAGAACAGATGAGAGCTGAGGATTAGCGACTGTTCATTCAAACTGAATGCGAGGAGCCAATGCTTTCCAGACTGATACTGAAGGGCCTCAGAGTACAAGTTAAGGGCCGGGGCCGTCTGCCGAGGCTCACTGATGTACACACACAATCTGTTCAAAGATCACCTCACAGATCACCGCCTGAATACCAGAGCCTTTGTCAGTCAGTTGAGACCTGACACCAGCCCCCTTAATCCTCATCACCCCCATCCTGACGCCATTGCACCACCACCAGCATCTCATCAGCGCTGTTGTAAGGGATGCACAACTGTGGCAGTGGAGCTCAGCGCAGCTCTCATGACAATGCCTCCTGCTCTACATGTGCAAGAAATATGAAGAAATGTGACACTGGTTCAACAGCTTTATTAACGCTGGTGCATCTCAGTCTGACTTTTGTCCCTCCAGTAGCACAGTCTCAACCATGTTTTTCATTCATGTATTTGTAAGTGGCACAGCCATTTTACATTTTGATCTGCAGAATGTCAAAGTGTAAAAGATTTGTTTGATGTTTTAAAAATCGTATTTTCTTTGTTTGGCAGGTACATATCCTAATGAAATATGTGTAGAAACACACACACACACACACACACACACACACACACATACACTACTCACACACATCGACGGAACGTTCAACAGCCTTGGTGTTGTTAAGTACTGCCATCTCCTGGCAAGAAAGGAGAAAAAAAATTCAACATCTGTCATGAGCACTTTTTTGAGTATCTGTGCTGGTTTTTCTCAGCTTCAGCAAAGGGTTTGCTTGTTTTATTCACCTGGAATGAGACAGCTGCTGATCACTGTGCTGTTCTCCTTGGACATGATTTTCCTATTGCTCTGTGATATTTACTGAATCGGTCATTTACCATTTTGTAACACTGAGGTTTGCAGGTCTTTAGTGAGTGAAGAGCCCCCTCTTTAGACACACACACTCACTTTATTAAGGGCAGTGTAATTCCTCTTGATCTGTGGCCTGAGGTCTACTGGCATGGAAGGAGCGGCACACTAAGCCCAGCTGCTGACAGATCTCCAAATTCTTTGCTCTAACCTCCCTTTTCCCAATTCTCATCTTTCGTCCCCTGTTCCTCCTCCACGTTCCCTCCATTTCTCCTGCCCAGCAGAGTCAGCAAAGCCTTTCATTGTGCTGCTAGCAGCCAAATGGTCACTAGCTCACCAAGGGCTCTGAGTGAGGCTCAGCTGAGGCTTAAGATGCAGCCACTGCCAGAAGAGATCAGCTTAGAATGCAGCTGGAACCTGGCTGTGACTTTAAGGCCAGATAAATTGCTGTTAAATAAAACCTCTCACATAATAAGATACTTAAGTACATAATTAAAATGAGCTGCAACCACATTCATTAAAGAGAAAACAAACAAACAAACTACATATGACAGCGGTGGGTTCTTTTGTTATCATATATAAGAATGAAAAAACGAGTCTGAGTCAAAATTCTCAAAGATTAACCAGAAGAAATGAGAACAAAGAGAACAAAAATGAAAGGAAATTAAAAACAGGGCTCAAATAGTTTTTATTTAAAGAGGAACTATGCAGGATTTATACCTTAATTAAACAGCTTCAGAGTAATTGTGATGGCTAAATGACTTGTTACAGAGAGAATGGAGGCTCTCTGCCTTCCACCTAGGGTCTCTTTTCTGAAAACCAACCTTGCAACATCAGTGCCTCCGACCCTCAGAACAGCGTGTAAACGCTGATTGGTGATTGTTTCCCAGTCCCTTAATGTTATGGAAACACAATAATTAATATCTGGTATAAAAAAATTTGAAAAAGATGAGAAAGGGCTTGTTTATAAAGCTTAGAAAAAAGTTGGAATAGGAAGGAAGTCAAGCCTCAGTGATGTTGCTTGTCTTCATACCTCATCATGGTAGAAACACCATTTACAATCAAGGAGAGACCATCTTGCATGTGTTTTCTGTGGTGTGCAGTAGCTGTGCATTGAGGCCGGCACCAGAGCAGCCTGGTTGAAAGGTGATCTTGTGCTATTCAGAAGATGAACAGGTGAACAAACTCATTTTCTTCTGACCATAGAAAACGCAGCAGCTCCCTTTGTTTGAATTCTAAAGATGTATTGGCCCTTAATCAGCGTGGAGCTCCACCGCTTTTTGTGCGTTGCCCTAAAACACCAGCCTCTCTGCCCTCCCTGTTCGCTCTCAATCACGCCATGTCTTTGATTTTTGAGACCAGAGTTTGATATACTTAAACTTCTTTATGTGGCAGCTGGTTCAACCCCCTATTGACTCTGCCCACATACCCTCAGGCACGTACACACATGTGGAGCCTCTCCTTTCCTCAGTGTTATTTTAACAACCCCCCCCCCAACCCCTCCTTTGGACACTGCTTGTATAGACTGTGTGCCAAGAGAAGGATTAGTGTTTTATATCACTTATGACATTCTGTTGGATCCCCCCGTGGCTCCAGTTTCTGCGTCTGGGTTTTGCAGTACAACTTCCATGCTTGTTGTTGCCCTTGCCTCTGGAGGGATGTTGGCATTACTCTGTCTCAGTGGCCTTAACTTCGAATAAACCAGTTAACCGGTAAATCAGCAACTGACCAACTTCTTACTGATACACTGGTGTCATGTCCAGCTCTTTACAACAGTCATCAATTACAAAAATGCCCCAAAACTTTCATTTGCCCATCTAATCCTCATGATGGTGACGAGCAGCTACGTTGTTGTTTTTCTTTGAGAATCTTACTTGCATCTCCTTTCTCGATTCTTATTTCTCTATCTCTGCCTCCATCTCACTGCTTCCTTTTCTTCTCCCTCTGCTTATTAGTTAATGGATTACTGCTCCAGAGGGTGATGGGAAAGGAAAACAGGGTGGTTCCAGGCTGGCCAGCCGCTCAAGTTTCAAAAACACCAGCTCCTGTTGCTCCAACAGCCAATTTGTCCCAGCTTGCCTCCGACAAAAGAACCATTTGGTCATTAGATCGCAGAGTTTTAACGGCAACGTGGACGTACCATACTAGATTTGTCTGGTTTTGATTGTGAGGAGCTGTTGGAACTGTCAGGGTTGTTCAGTTGATTTGCCGTCAATCTGGTGTCGAATCCTTTTAATTCCCCTTAGTGCCCAAGTCCTCTCAGACATTGAGTTAAACACTTGGAGTGATCTGACCACTTTCAGCACAGGTACAGGCTGCTTCTCTTCACTGACATTAGATGGTGAAGGTGAGCGGTCTGCTCCATTGGGTTTCAGGTGGGCTCTGCTGTGCACCCAGAGTCTTCTCTAGACAGATCTGGTGAACATGGTAGCTGCTCTCATCAAGAGGGTATTGCAGATGTTCTCTTTAACCACATGTTTAGTTTAACACCACCATGTCCTTTTTGTGTATAATGTCCTCCTCTCCCGGCTCACACTGATAAACACACATAGCATCGATGCTGCAACTGACATTGCAAGTCATATTAAAAAAGTGGTATCGAACATCCCTAATAAACATACATAAACATCCACTTGCAAATACAATTATTTTTATTATTTATCAATTATCTTCCCAATTGATTAATTATGATTCATGAATTATGTATGTTTTTAAAGTTATGTCTTTTCCAACCAATTGTCCCAGTGACTTTATTTTTAACTTTAATGGAGAAAATAATTCACATTTTGGAAACTGCAATTATTTACCAAAATGTCAAGCAATGACATTGATCAGGTTGAGCGTCTTTGTTTGGTAGTTTGAATCTTCTGTCAGGAAATAGCCGTGTGTTTCATGTGTCTCTTGCTTGTTAACAGATGCTAACCATGAGGCAGCAGCGGAGGCCATTGAGAACATGGCAGATGCAGTCACACATGCCCGATTTGTGGGAACAGACCCTGCCAGTGATGAAGTTGTCCTTATGAAAATTATACAGGTACAGTACTACATGTTAAATAGGAGTTACTACAGTGGTCCTGACTCAGTATTTTTAGTTCCTAAAGAAGTGCATCAAGCGTAGGGAGGCAATGATGTAAATGAGACATAACCAGCTACTTATTACTCTATTGGTTAAAAAATAACAAACTTAATAAATTTACCATGAATTAGTTGCGATTCACTTTACATGTGTGTCTATGTATTGGAAATGATGAAAATGATCCCAGTTGGTGACACTTTGTTATATCAGTGCACTTGTATTGTGCTCTTTCAGGTCCTGAGGAGTCTGCTGCTGACTCCAGTTGGAGCCCATCTGACCAATGAGTCAGTCTGTGAGATCATGCAGTCTTGCTTCAGAATTTGCTTTGAAATGCGTCTAAGTGGTGAGTCACATCCAACATTTATCAAACACCAATTTGTAACACTATAGAATAGGTGTCTCCTGGATTAACTCAGAGCTGGTGTGAAATTATTTTATATCAGTTACAGACAGATCAACTCAGACTACAAAATATTTTAGCAGTACTTCGGCATTCTCACATTTTTTGCTCAAACTTTAACACATTGGAAAGAAACAGGAAAACAATATGATAATACTGTTTGTTTCCACAAAAAGTCCTTATTAATTATTATTATTGCACATTATTCACATACAAGGTTGGACCTTGTGTCTTCTTCATACTACTAAATATACTTAAATCCAACATCCTGAGACAAGGTACAATCTTAACTAGTATAATAAGTAACAAGAATAGAAAGAAAAGAGTTTCAGTGGATGTGCAGACTAGTTTATTATTCTTTAACAATTTCATTCAAGCTACAAAAATGATGTATGTGAAATACGTTATGTAGAGGCCTTATTCCATCAAACAAGATCCTCTGTATCTTGCTTTTTTATTTAATCATTTCTCCTCTGTGTTTGCAGAACTGCTCAGGAAATCAGCTGAACATACACTGGTTGACATGGTGCAGCTACTATTCTCCAGGTAAATGAGTGTAAAAATGAATGAAAGATCTATATGTTCATTTTTAGTACCCTTTCAGATGACAAGAACTCAGTATCTGGAGGGTACAATTTTTGCAGGTTAATGTCACATGTTGGAGCTGAATGTGGTTAAACACTGCATAAAGTAATTAATATTCATATTCGAATAATCCAGTATCAAAGTACAGGAGTGAGCACATATCAGGACACATTAGAGATCTGATCACTCAGACCAGTCACAGATGGTGTGGACCGGTTAGGGTTAGCAGTGTGAGTACAAGTGCCTCCTGTCCATACTGAAGAACCAACTTCTCTACTGACGTCATAGGAACAGTGGTTTTGATAATCTTGAAATCAAGCTTCAGCTCAATTGTGAACGTGCACCATAGAGATGCTCCAATATGTAAACAGACAGATGTGTATATATACCGAGTTAGAGGTTCAACTTACATAAACGTACAGTGTTCCCTGGGAGTCTCATTCATATTCAAGTTAAATTGGTATTATACAATGATTTGATATTGAATCCATTCAAGAAATTATTGATCAAATATGCCGATATTGACTAGCTATGGGTTACAATGAGTTGAACCAGCCACCATCTCTGGTGCTGAGTAGCGAGGGTAGTAACATTAAATCACTTAATTGCACATATCCCTAATACACACACACGGTTTCCACAAACCCCATCCAGATGCATCAGAATGCCAGTCACATTCAGTCACAGACAAAGGGATGAGCCAAGAGAGCTTCACACCGTATGATCTGCATATAGATGAAGCTGCTCTCTCTCTCGTGCGCACACACACACACACAGATTCAGACCTAGCATTGCTGGAGATGCCAGACAGAAACAATCAGGAAAAGAAGATACTAAAAAAGCTGGTCTACTCATCTGAATGTGAAACAGCACACCTGGAGAGCAAGCAGCCCAGTTACTGTGTGACTCCCCTCCTCTCTGACCAGCACCAAGACTGTTTGACTCTGGATTTGCCACAAAGTCCTGGGTTATCTTTCCTCCTCTGAAGTCCAGGGTTGGTTTTTGCCGAGCTTGTCGCCATTCCCTGACACCCCCCTGAGAGCATTCTTGGCCTGTTTGTCTTTATTGGCAGGACTCTTGTCTTGCACCTTGTTATCATGTCCTCTCACAGAATTTTACTGTCCTAGTATAGAAATACAAAAGTGCAGCTGCCAGACTCATAAACAGAGACATCCATGCACATGAAGAGGACACACAATGTAGTGTGGGCTTTTTACTACATCTTTCTCATGCTGCTCCTACTCACATATGCCCCACATCTAATTTTGCTCATGTTCAACCCCCCAGCCCTCCACTTGCCCACAGACCCTAAGAATGGGTCTTGCCTAAGCACCCCCCCCCCACCCTTAAACCCCCATCAAAGAATAATGAGCAGCAGCTCTCTTCAGCTCCTCAGAGGGAGTCTTAAATTGCCTGCTGAAAGTATTAGGCATGTTAATCTAGTGGACCCACAGATCATCCAATAATCATGCTCGCAAGACAACACTCTATTAACGCTGAGCTGATGTCAAAAGGGGGCTGCTTGCTCCTTTTTTTTGTTTGTCTGTGTGTATGTGTGTGTGAACAGGGGTGACATCTCATTTTCCAGCAAAGCTTTAGAGTCCACAGAAACCAAGAGGCATGCAGGCACATTCTTTGTGCTGTGCCCCGATACCAGCAGCCAGTGTTCCTCATCAAATGCTGTAAAGGTTTATTTGTGTCTCAGGTTAAAAATGTTGAGTTTATGACTGTGATATTGGTTCTTAAGCAGCTTAGGTACATTCTCTGTTCCTTTTGTGCTAATAGTCAACAGCCTTCGCAGCGTGGCTGGTATTGTTTCCACTTTGTGTGTGTGTGTGTGTCAGGGCAAAATGTGTTAATGGAGAAGACAGCTGTTGTAGCAGGAATGGCTTTTTGGCAGATGTTCATGGGTGATTCTTCAATTAGGGAATTTTTTCTGTCCCCATGGTGAATTTTGAAGGAAAAAAATATTTTTCGGAAAAAAAAAATGTATTTGTTGGTGTTAAAGCTCTGAAAAAAGTATTTTGTATTAATTATGACATTAGAATATTTTTTGTATGTTGAAAATCCAAATATGGCAGAATTTCTATGTTCTGGGTTTGTCCCCAATCCAGACTGTTGAACATCACCTTCATGGTAAAGTAATACAAATGTTACATTCATCAAAACTTTACTTTGAATTGTCACATAATACTTTTAACAAACAAATGAATGAAATTAACAAATGAATTTTAAATTAATTTGGTTCATTTCTGGACAGTTAGATCATTGGTTATTCTTACATATCACTGTCCCCAGTCCATGTGCCATTACCATCGCACCAACTGTTTGAGAGCAATAAAGGTTTTTCAAACTACTATTCAGCTGAATTTGAAATTTAAGCATCCTGATCTGAGAGCAAGTTTATTAGATGTCATTACTGAACAAGTTGTTATTGTTTGGACAGTTCAGAAATAAGAAATGTAACTTTATTTGCATATATCCAGTGTACATTGTTTGCTAGCTACTCAGTTATGCTAGCAAGTCTAAAACTTAACTAACTGTTGCTCCAAAATTGCTGTTACCATCACGGTCATTACCGTCACGTAATTGGCTGACAATCAATGATGTCAAAATTAGGATCAAAGCTGTGCTAAGATCGTTGTTCCAGACTATCTGAGAAAGATTTTGAAACAGTACATCAAAATATGCTCTTCACTTGTCCAGGGACAAAAGTCACAATGACAATACTGTTTTCATTTTTGTTTACAAAAGGAAACCTTTTTTTTTTTTTTTGCATGTATTTACCAATGATTCATTTCATCATTTGTCTTATTAACTTAATGCTTTCTCTTTCAACACAAATTCTATAGATAAATCAGCAATCATCCAGCTGTCATTATTAAATGATAGATGAGATGTCTCTGTAGTCAGGGTTGATGGCAGTGGCTGGTAACTGGTGGCCAACTGGCCAAAGTCATGCTGCAGGTTGTATGTCAGCTGGACAGGGCCTGCTGCTAAAATAGATGTCTGTCGTGGCAACAGTTACTCACAGTTGCTGTCAGGATATTGAACTATTAGCAGTCAGTCTAAGACCTTACCATGTAACATGTTGTTGTTTACATTGTTGTTGACATTTAACCAGGAGCTGAGTCTGTTACCAGACTTCAGACCCTGATGCATTCAGTGCAGTATCTGGGTGTTCTTACCATGTCACTCTCACCTGTAATCTCACTGGCTTCACTCAGTATGTCGACTTTCCCACAAGGGAATTTTTATGACACTTGATTGACACTTGTTGTTTGATAACATCAAGGAGGCTCACACTGATTCAGCTCTTAGCAAATCAGGCTGTGCTCTGTTTCTCTTCAGCCTTTCTACAAACCCTGTGTACTGAGACAAACTGCAACCACCTGCTCATTCTGGGACTGGACACCAGAGGCCAGTGAGAACTCTTGAGCGCACACAAAGAAAATGATAATAGCAAAAACAGTGACCTTGACAGAATGGTTGTTTACACCACAGACTACATGAACCTCTGTGTGGGCTCGGTATTACAAACCAGATCAATACACTGCTTTCCAAACAATAAATCCTGGAACAGCAGTAACATCAAGAGCCTCCGCAACCAGAAAAAGGAGGTTGCGACATCAGGTGATGTGGACAAGGCCAGTTCTACAACAGGGTTGAGACAGCCTCACCTCTTCTCCTTCCTACTGCTTCAGGTGCAACTCCTCCTTCAGCATCTCCTTCACAATCTGACACTGCAGCTGTAGCTCCCTCCATACTGGGGTCAAACCTCCTGTCCTTTACAGTGGAGGAGGTTAGGGTGGTGCTCAAGAAGCTACATCCTGGAAAAGCAACTGGCCTTACAAGGAAAATATTGAAGTGGATAATACAATCCCTTATTTGCCCCATCAGATCCATTCTTACTTGAGGATGAGCCAGGTGGTGATATTAGAATTATGTCCTTTGATTTCTCAAGTGCATTTAACACCATCCAGTTCCCCATTCTATAAGACAAGCTCAAAGGGATGAGGTTGGATCCCTGCTTCATGCTCTGGATTGTGGAATACTTGACAATGCGATCACAGTGCGTCAGGCAGGGTAACTGTGTCTCAGGGACAGTAATAAGCAGCACCGGGGCTCCGCCAGGGACTGTTATGGCTCCACTTCCGTTCTCTCTGAATATGGTGGAGTTCAAATTAGTGGTGGGACTCAGTTAAAAAATGAATCAAATTAATCTTTTAATCAAAAAGAGGCAAAATTTTTCGGTTCAAACAGATTTGGTCGATGACGGAACCTATGAATAGACATACACCTATGTTTAAACACCATGTCCCTGATCTTCTACCACCGAAAGTGGATAAGCATCTCTCTCTCTTTCTGTCTCTCTGGTGATATAGTGCTTATGAGTTATAATAAATAAAGACAGAGGGAATCACAGCTCAGTCTTTGTCTTTCATTAATGTTTGTTTATATTGTATAAAATTGGGATGTAGAGACAAATAATGTTTTTAACCCAGTCTTGTTGTTCTTACAGATTACCCCAGTTCAAAGAGGAGGCCAAGAATTATGTGGGCGCCAACATGAAGAAGGTAATACCACTGAGATGTTGGATGTGTTTGCTTATTGTTGTTGTGTTGTTGTTTTTTTACTCTATTTTTATGACTTGGTTTTTCTCATGATCAGTGCTGCATTTTGGGATGTTGTCTGAACATTCTTTCTATGCCTGTGAAACACAGTGTTTTATGTAATAGCATCCCATGACTGACTGAGAAATATGAATAACTCTTCATATCAAAATCAATCACATTGTTCCTGCATATTGAAATCAGTGGTACTCTACCTCATGAAATCTTGGGTTAAAATGAGGTTGAATAAACAGTGCACTCTGGTGCCTCAGCCTGTAGAGTGTGTACCACATGAGCTCAGTCCCAACCACGGTGAAAACCGGGTTTGAATCCGGCTCACGGCCCATTGCTGCATGTCATCCCTCCCCTCTCTCTCCCCTGATTGCCAGTCTCTCTCTCTCTCTGTATGTCTCAAATAAAGGCCTGAAAATCCTGAAGAATATCTTGAAGGGGAACTATGCAAGATTTGTAGGAGTAATTGTGATGGTTAACTGAGTTGTTACAGGGAGAATGGAGACTCTCTGCCTTCCACCTAGGGTCCCTTGGCTAAAAACCAACCTTGTAAGATCACTCTCCAACTCGGTGTCCCAGATCTCGTGTCATGACAAACATGGACTGCTTTACAGCACTACGACACAAACACGCCCTGTAATCTGTAATCTCTTGTTAACGTTGCCCATCTCTGTAGACATCACTCCATGGATTGCCTTCTTGCCGGCTTCATTGAAAACAAATGCACATTGCCAGGAGGATAGGGAGGAGGATTAGCTGTGAGTTTTTACAGTGAAAATATAGACTGTGAAACTGTAGGGGGAGCTCCGTAGAGAAGAAAGAGACCAAAACAGAGAAAAAGTGACCGGACTTGCACAGTTCCCCTTTAAAGAAAAAAGGTTGTCCGGGCACTGTCACCTCCTCCTCACAGTACAGCTCAGTCTGATCGTATTTCAGCCATTTTGGTTCCATTTTGCTTTTTGGAACATTTAGTTTTTGTTTAAGTTGCCCTTCTTTCTTTCTGCTTTTGTTTCCTGTCGTGTATCCTGTACTGCTGTGCCTCAGCTGAGGAGCTCAAAGATTTCCTCTGAGTAACATTTATTGGAAAACAAAAAAACATTCCTTTTTAAAACGGCATCTTGACAAAAATTCTTTTTCATCATAAAACTGAAGTGGGTTGAAAGTGTCTCTTGGTTTTTTTTTTATTCTTTATTCGTATGGCACTATAACAATGCAACAATGCAATGCTAAATTGCAAAGCTTCTGAGTTTTCTTTGAACACATTTTCTGTGGCACCATGGTGGATATCAGTGTCCAATCTACCTACCAAGTCCTGACCTAAGACCATCTACATACATGCCAGTTACAGCACCACCTACTGGTAACAGGAAATGACGTTTATCATTTTGACGTACTTGTTGACTGCATCCATCTCCAGTTTGGTCAGTCTGGAAAAAAAACATCTTACTTGTCCAGTGATTGCAAAGGTGCACAGCTCCCCAACATAACAGTGTGAGGGCCAATCAGCAGTGCTTGCAGCGTTAATGATTATCTGATTTTTTTTTTGCTTTTGTTCCTACATTGGCCCCTACTAATTAAAACAAGCTCCATAACTCAAAATGTCCCAGTGTTCAGTTTTCATATCCAATCCTGTATGTAGTCATGATGTGAGGCCTCAGTATTGGGCTAGAAGCAGTGGTTTCTTTCTGCATGCTATGTCTACCCATCCATTCCACCTCTTCATTATCTGGCTGCTCGTTCTCTAGTGGTTAGTGGCTGTGTCTCTTTGTCCAATCATGTGCCCTGTGTGTCCCACACCCCTACCATTATGCATAAACATGTATGCTCGAATGCCTTATTGTTGGTGTCACTGCAGACATGTTATCCATCACTAATCACGGGCACCTGCCCCCTCCCCTTCTCTTCTGAGGCTTACAATATCATGTGGAAAAACAAACGAGTACAGGTAAGGAAGATAACTTCAAGTCTTAAGACTGGAGACTTTCTCCCTCAAGTCTTTCCCCTATCCTAATTTAAGTCCTCACTAACCTCCCACCTCCTCACTCTGTAAACCTGGCTAGAAAAGGGAACTCAATGTGCTGTATATAAGAAATAATAATCTGTTAAAGAACAGATCGCCATGATTAGATGATTCTGGACAGTTTCTATCATGATAAATATGATTATCAATGCTTGTGAATGTTCGCATTACATTGTTATTACTCGAATCATTTTTTTTGTTTTACACCCTCAAGCATTTGTCTCAGCTTCTGTGTATCATGCCACCCCTATGTGTTCTCATTGGTCCTCATTTGAGCTTCAGCAGTTTTAATAATTAAAGAGAAAATTTGAAAAATGAATCAACATGAGTACTCACACTGAAACAGCCTTTTAAAACAACTGTACCCCACAAAAAACATAATAAGTGGCCCTGAAATGCATGTACAATATATGCCATGTCATTTTGTGTGTTCATTTTCTTATTAAATTATGTTAGTTCACAGCTGAAGCTGTTACAAGCTGTTACTTTTGTACCCTACTTGCTATCTCCTCAAAAGTGCCAGAAAACACTGAAGGGTTTTTATTTGATCTTGTCTTGCCCATCTACCCTTTTTGCCCCACTTACATAAAAAGACTAGGCAAGGACATATTTGTTTTTACTTTGTTGTTGTTGTTTCTGTCTAGCTATGTTGGTACAACTGTAACTAAGTATAGTTTTGCCAAAGTTTTTAGTACAAGGTTAGCAGTGTAGCTGTTTATCCTGGATTTCACATAACACTATGCTGGTATAAAGACATCTGGCTGCTGATGGACAATTTAAATGAAAATCAATTCAGTACAAGTAGTGAGTGATATCATCTATTTTAGTCCATGCATCCTTCTACCTACTGTACCCACACATTACCCATAATGCAACTCAACCTCGTACATCGGTTATAGTGTTGGGATGTTATGCTAGCAGCTAGTATATCCTGAACCTTGGCTGTTAAGAAGCAGAGGTATTAGAGCTAACATCTTGTTCATTGATCCATTGTCTCCTCTAGTTGAAGATGCGCGCCGGTGGAATGAGTGAGTCATCCAAATGGAAGAAGCAGAAACGCTCTCCAAGGCCGCCTCGACACATGGTACGAAGTCCCTCAAGTGGTCAAGTGGACCCAGGCCAGTCCAGCACCCTGAGCAATAACAACCTGGCAGGTGAGAGACACTTTCGTAATAACAGACTTGTGAAACTGCCAGTGAAGGGTACGCATTCCATTTGGGAAACAAAAAAATATTACTGTACTTACTTCTACTGGGTCCATAAGATTTTCATTTGTTGCTGTATTATTTAAATGAGAATATTTTTGTTTAATTTATTTGCACAATAATGTAAACAAGCAAGCAAAATAACTAAAATAAATCAAGTAGTTTGTGGAGGTGAGATTTAAAAAACCTAGAGGGAATCCCACCACAGTAATCATTAAGAACAGTTATAAAAGTCCACAGTAGTGAACAGACTAGCAAACATAGAAACATAGAATTAAAAAAAAGAACAACTCAAAAGTCTCCTATAAAACACAAATAATATTATAAGTGAAAGCATAAGTGTGTGTGTGTGTGTGTGTGTGTGTGTGTGTGTGTGTGTATGCGTGTGTGTGTGTGTGTGTGTGTGTGTGTGTATGCGTGTGTATGCGTGTGTATGCGTGTGTATGCATGCTCAAGCAAGCATGGAAGTGTGCGCATGTTCCAGATCCTTACAGTGGAAAGATGAGAGTCCGTTATAGTCAAGTATGATCAGTTTGAAGAGTTTGGTTCATCAGACAGGACCAAAGCCTTTGTTTGAAATTCTGCAGAGAGGTGGACTGATCTGTTCCAAAGCTGAGCCCCTTTATATCTTATACAAATCCTCGTATGAAACATTGCTAAGTGTAAACATTTGGCATGTCTGGTATCATATTCATGAAAATCACTGAAAAAAAATCTTTACAAGGCATGGAAAGTGAAGCAGGCAGATGCACAAATTAAAAGTCAAGTGTCTGCACAGTGGATGACAATTCACTTAAAAAGAAAACCATGAGGTGAAGGTGTGTCAACCCTTAGAGCCAATAATCTACATCTGTGGGAAAACATTTTACACCATTTTGCATCTGCATCTCTTTTGTTAGGTGGTGTCCCCTTCATAGAGCAAGGATTGTCCAATTCTGGCCTTCCAGCCTCAGACAGCGCTGGCTCATCTATCTCAAGCCCCACAGCCACAGACAGTGGCCTGGACACCTGCTCCAAAGCCACCTCCAGGGAAGACCTATCTGACCTGGAACAGTGTAGCTCCTCTGCTAACACCCCCAGCACTGCTACCACACTCCTGAGTCCTGAGTCTGGCTCTCCAGATTCACAGGTTAGGACTGTTTGGAATGTACTCTATCAAAAAGGCAATAATCTCACTCAATCAAATCTTAATAATCTATGATCTGATTTTGCTCCATTAATATACTTACTTGGTCAGTAAAGTTCTACATATTCCCTGCTGTAATGTGACTTTGTGTTCCATGTGGTGTAGTCTGAGGGCAGGCAGATTGAACCAGCCCAGTCCACCTCAGTGGAGTCCATCCCTGAGGTTCTGGAGGACAAAGACTCTATCACAGAGCAGTCAGATGGCACCTCAGTCCACGACATGGACTATGTGAACCCTCGAGGAGTCCGTTTCACACAGTCTACACAGAGAGACGGTATGGATACTGAAGTTTTTCAAAGCTCCCATTTCTCTTGTGCTGACTTCACCTCTCTTCTTCAATGCTTCATGCCAATAGTCTCCAGCATGGAACAGGTTACACAACCATTATCAAGTCTTATCTGCAGCACAATGAAGTTCTTTGATGATCTCCATCCTCCTGTCTCTCTTTTAGGAGTATCCCTCATCCCTTATGGCCTCCCGTGTCTAAGGGAGCTTTTTCGATTCCTGATCTCACTGACCAACCCGCACGACCGCCACAACACTGATGCCATGATGCACATGGGCCTGCAGCTGCTGACCGTAGCACTTGAGTCAGCACACATTGCTAACTACCAGTCTTTACTAGGACTGGTCAAAGATGAGCTCTGCAGACATCTCTTACAGGTGAAGGAGGAACCTGAATGTACCTAAATGAATGAACTGTTTAAACACGTTTAACATGTTTAAAATGATATTTTTTTGATTCTCCAACTATACTTATTCTTGTTTTTGTCACTGAAATGTGCTTAAGAAAATGCTTTTTTACCACCTAAAATATTTGGTATTTGGTATTAGTTACCTGAATGACAAACAAATTCTGCGCTGTGCCATTGCTATTGATTGTTTGTTTGTTAAGATATCTATAAAGTGAGGGAGATTTATTGTAATATTTTCTGATATTCCAGCACAGTGGTCATATATTTGCATTTGGTCTGTCAGAATTTGGAAAAAGCTGGACTGATTTCCTCTGTTGGAGTTCTGATGAGTTTTGTGATGATTTGTTTGCATTGTAGTTGCTCAACGTTGAGAGGATGAACCTCTACGCCTCCTCCATACGAGTTTGCTTCTTGCTTTTTGAAAGCATGAGACAACATCTAAAGTTTCAGCTTGAGGTAACAAGTTATTTTGTCTGTTAAGTTTCATTCCATTTATTCGTCATTGAATTTCATCAATAGCTACTCGTGTACGATGAGAGGAGTACTCATATCCTGTGAACTTACCTGGCAGATGTACCTGAAGAAACTAATGGACATCATCACATCAGAAAACATGAAGATGCCCTATGAGATGAAGGAGATGGCTCTGGAGGCTGTCGTCCAGCTGTGGAGGATCCCCAGCTTCGTCACCGAGCTCTACATTAACTACGACTGTGACTTCTATTGTTCCAATCTGTTTGAAGACCTCACCAAACTGCTGTCCAAGGTACCATCCTCCTGTGGGATCACATTTAAACTTTGAAATTGATGTTGCAGAATTTAAAATGTTTTGAATTCTTTGTTATTGGGGGATTATGGAAATCCTGTTGAATAGGCCACATGTATCATACATCACTTACGATGTGTGATACACCTATCACACATCATAGAGCTTTTTTTTCATCACAAATCATAAACAGAAGATCTTGTGATTTTGTCACATTGTCGTAAGGTCTTAGTTTGTCAAGAGGCACACAACGGTTGCATTTGGGACATACACAGATCAGGCATGTCATTCTGACCACCTGCCTAACATCATGTTAGTCTCTTTTGCTGCCAAACAGTAGCTGGTCTGTTGGATGGGACCACATGGGCCAGCCTTCTCTCCCCACATGTATCAATGAGCCTGTGGCCAGTTCACCACTGTTCCTTCCTTGGACCACTTTTGATAGATCCTGACCACTGCAGACCGGGAACAGCCCACAAGAGCTGCAGATGCTCTGATCCTTGTCAAACTGGATCAGATCCTTACACTGCCCATTGTTCCTGCTTCTACCACATCAACTCTGAGGACAACATGTTCACTTGCTGCCTAATGTATCCCACCCACTAACAGGTGCCATGATGAAGTGTAATTCAGTGTTATTCACTTCACCTGTCAGTGCTCAGAATGTTATATCTGATCGGTGGAAGTTCAGGAAAGAATGTTCCCTCTCCCATTATTTTGGAGTACACAAACAATTCACTTTTTTTCTCATCTAGTGCCTTTTTGAAATGTCACCAATGATGTAATGATTTAACAACTTGAGGTGCAGGTCTTAATAAGTCTGTTTTTCCCCCTCTTGCTGCAGAATGCATTCCCAGTGTCAGGGCAGCTCTACACCACCCACCTCCTGTCACTGGAGGCTCTGCTCACAGTGATTAACAGCACTGAAGCCAACTGCCAGGCCAAAGTGCTCAACAGCACTGCTCAACACGACCAGTCAGAAACACTGGTGGCAGAGGGAGAAGGTTCAGCCAAAAGTGGAACAGAGACTACTGCTGGTAAACCACACCCACACACCTGACTCTTACTTTAGAGGCAAATGACTGAAAATCAAGCAGAAATTTGCCACTGTATTTTTTTTCTAATCAAATTCTTGTTCTCTCTCTCCTTCAAACTTCTTGCTTTCCCTTTCTTAGAGTACTAATAATAAATCTGTTTTTAAATCTAAATATATTAGCAACACAATGGTTAGATAACTAAAATACAAAAATGCCTGTATTGGCCTTGATAATTGTGCTTATTGTAACATGTTTGCTTCTGTTTTCAGAAGACAGACTGGGCAACACCAATAACATGATTCCTCCACAAGCTGAGAATGCCCCAGTATGCCCACCAACCAGCGGACATCTGATGGCAGAGAAGATGAAACTGGGCCGACAGGATCAAGGAGACAATGACACTGGTGATTCATTTCTTTTTTTTTTTCTTTTTGTCACTGGATGGAAACTGAAAGAGTTGAAAGTGACATAAATATTAATTCTTTTATCCAGCTGAAAAGAGAGGCCCAAAGAAGCCTCAGCGTTTCTCATCATGTTTACCTGACTCCCAAGAACTGATGGATATTAGAACAAAGAAAAAAGTGAGTGCTATTGATCAACCTGTAATTGTCCACATCCGCAGCCAGTTACAAAACCTACTGCTAAGCCTGCTTGCTTTTCTTGTCTTGCATCCAGTTGCTGTTCACAGGCACAGAGCAGTTTAACCAGAAGCCCAAGAAGGGGATTCAGTTCCTTCAGGAGAAAGGCCTCCTCAGTAACCCCATGGACAACAACCAGGTGGCCCAGTGGCTCAGAGAAAACCCCTGGCTGGACAAAAAGATGATTGGCGAATACATCAGTGATCGCAAAAACATGGAGCTCCTAGACAGCTTTGTGAAGTAAGCTTCTTTCACCGCCCTGAACTGTTTTAGACATCATCTGAAGCGGCAGAACAGAACATTAAGTTGACTTTGCAATGTCTGGAGTCAATGTGTGAACAGATAAGGTCATTGTCCCAGATTTGAACAGAAGTAGATGAGTTGCTGGTGACTCTATGTCCTGATGGCTCTATCCAGCCACCACACCTCACACTCCACAGAGCAATTGCACTAGGTGAGAGCATGCCTGACATGGACATTCCCCTGTTGTGCTACATGTGTGAAAGAGCTAGCCTGGTTCCGCCCGCCTACATACTTCCATTTACTTTCATGTCTCTTCAGTACTTCACCTGGGATTGAAATGCTTTCACAGTTTTTCTCTTGTAGAGGATCTACCAGCCAATCAGCCAGCAATCACACTGCTGTCATTAACAGACATCTACATCTGCTCATTGCAGTTGTTGATGGTCGTTGTTCACAGCGTCATTGTGTTCCGGCTAGTTTTAGCACCTGACATACATCATGACCAAACGTTGGTGATTGGGTAAAGGCAGAGCCAAGAGTATCCACCTACCAGGAAGTAAATGTTTCTTAATGGAGAGTGGCCAGTCTCTTTGCACAAATGAAATGAAGTGCAGGAGACTGGTTAGGACCAAACTATAAAAGAGCAGCATCATATGTGAAAAAAGCTCTAAGCTGTTCATGCACAAGTTTACATTTACAGTTTACATTGTGGTCTTTAAGTTGCAATGATTGTGGTTCCCTTGATGCATAGATGTGTTAATGATAATTAAAGTGTAAAAAAAACAGCAGTTGCCTTCATAATGTGGTTCTTTTGTGCAGCACATTCACCTTCCAGGGGCTGCGTATTGACGAGGCCCTGCGGCTCTACCTGGAGGCCTTCAGGCTCCCTGGAGAGGCTCCGGTCATCCAGAGGCTCCTGGAAACCTTTACAGACAACTGGCATGTAAGAGATGCTCCCATCACTCTAACTCATCAGCCTCATTCAGATTCATGGAGAACAGGTTTAGTATGTTAGGATGTTTTATTATAATGTTTATTCTTACATTGCAAATTATTTATTATTCATTTATTTATTTCTCAGGCTTGAGAAGATGTCTGGCAGAATGCTTTTCATTGCATTGACTGTACACTGTACTTTTAATGTATATTAAGAACAAACAGTTCAATTAAATTGATCAAATTCAGACAGTCACCATGTTTAACTGATGTGTGCATGATATGTCAGACAGCAGGAGCATATCCACCCTCCACAGCCTGTGTTCTGGTGCCAACCTTTATTTGCTCATCCAGCTAATTTACAGCTGGTGAATATATAGATCAGACATCATCACGTGATTAACCCTGGAGATTATAGTAGTAGAATGACATAGGTGTTAACACAGACACACACATCCACAATGATGGACAAAGGACAAACTCCACAAGGGGGGAACATCTGACTTCTCAAAATAGCCAGAGGCGCCGTGTGACCTGGAAACTATTCATAGTAAAGGCCTTTTCGTAGGCTGACCACATAGACACAGACAGTAGCCTTCAATGTGTTGATGAGTAGTTTTAGGTAGTGACACTGTCAATGAGATTTCCACTCCATGGGGGTCACTGTAATATCAGCAGGATACAAGGTAAGCTGTTGTGGAACATGCTATAAACAGATTTGGTCAGAGATGAGTGTCTTTAAACTTCAGATGATTGACTGTTTGTTGTGTGTTACTGTATATCATGTTCATGTGTGTATATTACGTTGTGTGTTTGTAGAAAGTCAATGGCTCTCCCTTCATGACCAACGATGCAGGCTTTGCCTTAGCCTATGCCGTCATCATGCTGAACACTGACCAGCACAACCACAATGTCCGCAAGCAAAACATTCCCATGACCGTGGAGGTGAGTGACACACATGACCACACACACACACACACATGATGGAGTTATTGTTTTTTTCATCTTGTTTTCATACCATCAAAGAATCATTACCAAGGCTAATCACACTGCTCTAGGATGCAAAGGTTGATTGTAAATATCACTGTCCAATCTCAATAAACTGAAATGCCAAAATAAATAACGTGTAAGATCACTCAGGCGCTGGGCTGTGACAACAGACCCTGCTCCCTGTGACATCAACACACCAGTCTCTATAGGTCACGCCCCTGAGACAACTATAGGCCAGAATGGACTGAAGTAATGTGGCTCAAAGCAGAAGAGTGCAGGAAGACATGTGGTTGTAAATATCAGCAGCTACCCTCAGCCAAGCAGCGTTCTTCTTTGCTGCCCGCCATATGTATATGTATATATGTAATGAATCTGTGTGTGTGTGTACAATGTCTCCTCTCAGTTCAGGTGCTCTGTTAACTTCATTAAACAATCAGTATCCCCCACCTTCAACCAAATTACCAATCAGAAGTAGGAAAGAGTTTTAAACACGCCACTATTCACCAAGTTGCAGTGAACTATCTGCTTGTGTACAGGCAGAAATGAGAGTGTGTTTCTCATATTTCTTGTCAATCAGTAAAACTAACAGTCTCTTCCAAAAAACCCTAACAGCATGAAGGTACACACTCACCACCAAAATCCTGAATCTGAGCTTTAAAAACTGCACTACAAATATGCTTTTGTGTTTTTTATGTGCAGTTCTTCTGTGTAACAAATGTAATTCTGCAAAGGGGGGGAAATGTGCTGTAGTCCTACATCCATTTTTTTCTTTGGGACATGCCTCCATTTGTGTCAGATAGTATGACATTCCCCTGTGAGTGCTAGAATTTGCACGGTTGCTGCCCGGTGGCTCAGAAATCCGACAGCCAACAGCTGTAGCCAGTGGTGGTCCATCTGAGAGGTTGAGTCATACTAAACAGACGACAACGGGTCTGGGGAGGGGGAGGGGTATCTCTCTCTGCCTCTGCTCTCTTCTACCATCTCTGTTTTTTCTGTCTTTGATTGACAAGGGATGAAGACTAAACAGAGTTTCAGGGGCAGCTTTGAGCAGATTGTGGGTCGACTGCTCTCATTGACAAACAATAGCAAGCACTTTGTCTGTGTCTGTGTCTGTCTCACTCATAGATCAGCAAATCATGACAACTGTGAATTGTGTGTAGAATATTATTTCTTGAGTCGGTAGGACTAGGTATCACTACTGATTTATTGAATTGATTTGATTCTGATTCACAAGGCCCTGATTCAATTTAATATTGCTTCATTTAGAGATGTCAGTTTTATCACCAGTTTTCCTTGGTTATGGGAGAGATTTTCACTGAACTAACACTGCAAATCGTGCAAAGATTGAACTCTCTAAACTGGTGTGTTATTAAAAATATTCATGTTTACATTAAATTGACTGAAAAGCAATGACATTAATGCACATTTATTTAAAATGACCCACTCCAGAAGTAAACAGTGTAATGGCACACATTTAAGGATCTTTCAAATGAAGATCGATATGAATTGGAAAATCATTTTTTTAAACCCAGCCCCGTGGGTCATACATCATCATATAAGCAGTGCAGTATGTGTTTACACATTTCCAAAGTTAGGTGGATAAATCTTTTCCCAGTCATTCAGTGAGTTGCAGCAGCAATGGGTTCAAAAAAAAGTTTACTGACCTTCAAACAGACAGATGGTTTTGAGAGGTCCAATAAAAGTGGAACTAAGCATTTCACTTCCCTAACAGCTGGTTTAAGTAATGCATATGCATATTATTCTCCGCAGTATGTACTCGTTGTGGGGTTTTTAAAATGCTGATGGCTGATTCTCTGTGGCCTGCAGCTTTGTCTGCCTGTGTTTTCTCTGCTTGTTTCAGCATGAAACTCCTTTTTCTCCTTTTAACATTTGCCAGTGGGGCATAAAACCTTGGACTGGGACTATCACTCATCACTGGGAGGTTATGTTTATTTACAGGAGGATCTAAGCACTAATCCCTGTTTTCCTAAAGCTTCACCCAAAATGTATTAGGTGACACATAACAAGTATGTTTCCACCCAGGCCCTTTTTAATTGATGTTTTGATGCTCAGTTAGAGGCACTGGATGACAGTGGCTGACCTAAGCTCCATGTTGATACTGACTGACATGTACATGGTGCAGAGAAACTGTCTGTTTCTCTCCCAGAGCCTCTGGAGTTGTTTTAAAGTTTCTGCCAGGACACAAGAGTTGAGTATTCCACTAAATCCTCTTGTTTCTTTCTTTAAACAGCAATTCAAGAAAAATCTGAAGGGAGTAAATGGAAACAAAGATTTTGATCAGGACATGTTGGAGGACATCTACAATGCTATCAAGTAAGCTGCTCACATTACCATCACAAGATATTTGAAGCACATAAAATTAAATAAATGCTGACGTTTTGCTTGACAAAAAATCAGTCAAGCAAACATCAAACAGACCCTTCCTATACTATTGACTCTGGATTCCAAGTGAAGTATTATCATAAATTTTCAGGCAGCATTGAGTCCTATCTGTCCATAACTGAAATTCAACCTATATCAAGCAAACATTGTCAAGAAGTAGAATTCAGATGGACCATGTGCAGGTTTTCTTTTCAAGTAATGGTGGTTATAGTACAATGTTTTTATGTCTGATTTACAGTCACATTCACACTGTTTATTTATAAATGTATTGACAAGTTTGAGAATTAAAATGAAGAGCAACAGATGGTTACAGGCAAATGTGAACCCTAGGAATTTAAATGAGATTGTTCGGAAAGACTTTTAATCTAAGTTCAAAGTAAGTTCTGTTCTTTTACAGCAGAAACATTTAATACCTTCATACATTGGCTTCTATAATAATTAAAAAAAAACAAAGTGAAATAAAAAATAATAAAACATTTTGTTGATTTATATTCCATTGTTTTATTTTTTTTTATGTCAAAGTCAAACCTTCTCTAATAATCCAATCATAAGATTTGACTGGAAGAGTTTTCAAAAGAACTAATTCATATATATAACTGAGTTGTTGTGTTTTTCCTCTCATCAGGAATGAAGAGATTGTGATGCCAGATGAGCAGACAGGTTTGGTAAAGGAGAACTACGTCTGGAGCGTGTTGCTACACCGCGGTGCCACACCTGAAGGTGTTTTCCTACACCTCCCACCAGGCAGCTACGACCATGATTTGTTCACCATGACCTGGGGTCCCACCATTGCTGCTCTGTCCTATGTCTTTGACAAGAGCCTGGATGACAGTATCATCCAGAAGGCCATCACTGGTTTCAGGTACTTCAACTTTTACAGACTCAGCACTAAAGGTTGTGGAACAGAGAGCTGCTTTAAATAGGATGAGGAAAGAAAGAGCTGCCAGACTCAGTAAAACAATCCTCACAGAAACACAGAAAACACTACTATAACACTATTATATAATAACACTACTATAGAAATGTTTTATCTAACGCAGGAGATTCTCAAGGGCTAGAGTTGTGTAAGTCATGGGTTAATGTCATGAGATTTAGTTTTTGTAAAAGAATGAAATCCACCTTCTTACTTGTCATTTATTCATGTTGTTATGTTGCAGTACAATTTTGTGCTAAAAATAAAAAAGATCTCACCCTCATCTGTCTACTTTCCATCCCCCGACGTGAAGTAAAAAGGAAATTTGTTTTGCAAATCTATTTAAAAGGACTGATATCATTGACAAAAGTATCCAGACATGTTTTTACAGTGTGTCTCTGTCTTTACAGGAAATGTGCAATGATTGCAGCTCATTATGGCTTCAGTGACGTTTTTGATAATTTGATCATCTCCCTCTGCAAGTTCACCACTCTGAGCAATGAGGTGAGTTAATGATAATGTACTCCAGTTTATTTTACCAGTGTACTACCAGTGTGCCAATGTAGAGAGCATAGATCAACACTTTTCACACATGAATATTATTGAGTTAAATATTATTTTCCACAGTTAACCCAAAAAAAAGTACTGAAGGACACGACATTGGTGAACATAGTTCACTGGCCAAGTTTGACTTGAATTAACTGATTTAATTTTCCAATCTGGTAATAGTGGCATGTTTTTCCTAGTTGAAATTTTGTTCTGTATTTTATTTGTTCGTTTTATTCTCAAGTCGTGAAAAAGGAAGATATAGTAAGAACCATGATTCCTTTCTCTTATTGTGAGAGTGGAGTTCAAACAATTAACACAATATGCTGTAGCAAAACAGCAACATGAAAAAAAGAACCATTGCCAGCATATCCACCAGTGTACATATGATCAACAACAAGAAGACACTTCTCAAACCAGTGACTCTGTTGTAGTAAATACTCAGAAAGTTAAAGTAATGAATTATCTTTTTTTTGGGGGGGGGGGGGGGTAATCCATCCCTCTATATTTCTGGGTCTGAAAACATTTTGTCAGACTGTTCAACATTTTATACTTGTTCACCCATGGTATGACCATGGAAAAGGTATTAAGTAGAATTCTGTTTGTTAATGTTGGGACTGGACACTACACCTAAACAAGAAAGATAGCCACAGATTCAGTCTCAAAATATACCATCAACAATAATCAGATATTATACAAATACTAATTCACGTAACTCCAACCAAAATAACCATACTGGCTTAAACAAAGAAAACTGCTAATAATATGGAGGACCCAAAGAGGGCCACTGCTGTGTTTCTTCATTTAAGACGAGTTCATGTAGGGCAAACGTTAAAGAGAGGTTGGCAACATGCAGGGGTTAGCACTGGACTTGGTTAGGTCAGTGGTAAATCAAACAAACAGACTAAATATGAATAGACAAACAAAAACAAGCTTAGTTACTTCGACCAGAGATCCTACAATCCTGTGCTTAGCTGTGTAATGCATTTAAGGCTAGGTCAGGCCCAGTTAATGTACCCATTCCATGGAAACACACAGGTTCCTGTGTGCTGCTTTGTACAGTCCAGTGAGCTGCAGGTGTGTGCAGCTTCTTCGTGGTGGGTACAGGTCAGTCTGGCGGTGTGGCCTCTGTGTGTCTGAGGAGGTGACTGGTGTTAACTGCCAGCTCTTCTTTGTGGCCCCTGTCACTGGCAGACTTTGTGTCTACCCCACTAGCTCTAAATTAAACTTGTTCACTCTTGACTAATCTTAGGGAAAAAGCTATTCCTGGTAGTGACGGTGCTATCCTGGTCCTACCACTACAGCTGGCAGGAAAAGGACAGGGAGAGGAACAAAGAGTCACAGATGGTCGTGTCTTGTCGGTGGTTACATCCAGCGTCATGTGTCATACACTGATCAGTAGTAGTTGGCTGTTTGGTCCATAAGTAGGTTTGACACCCAGCTGTGAGAAGGTAAAGGATTCTGTGGACCTGCATTCAGTGAAAATGTGGTTTTCATCCAACGTCTTGAGTGCACTGAGGTTCGGCAGTATTCATTTATGGTGTTTTTATTTTTGCCTGTGCCAAATAGAAACAGGGAAGGTGATTTCAGCATTTAAAAAAATAAGATGCCAGTGCCCTTGTGTTTCTAAGTAAAGATGTGTAACGGTTTAAGAATGTTTTCTGTGTCCTCTCCTCTTGCAGTCTGTTGAAAACCTTCCTACAGTATTTGGCAGCAACAGTAAGGCGCAGACAGCAGCCAAGACAGTGTTTGACCTCGCCCATCGGCACGGCAACATCCTGAGGGAGGGCTGGAAGAACATCATGGACTCCATGCTGCAGCTGTTCAGAGCTGAGCTCCTGCCCAAAGCCATGGTGGAGGTTAGGACTCAGTGTCTAAACTCAAAATACTATTTTCCATTCAGTCAATGCTTGGTGACCGCTCTGTGGTTATCACTGCAGATACAGTCCCTGTTGTAGTTTCTGTTTCAAAGACAGTACATTTCTATATTGTCCTGCCACCTGCTGGTCAGCACTCACACTGTGTTCTGACAGGTGGAAGATTTCGTGGAGCCAAATGGGAAAATTTCTCTTCAAAGAGAGGAAATGCCTTCAAACCGGTATAAACACACCTCACACAAGAATAAGTGATGAAATATACAGTATAATACAGTAAGGATTTGATGTAATGTTATCACAGTTGTTGACACAGACACACGACTGTTCATCTCTAAATTTTACATTGAGTTGTATTTAATTCTCAGAAGAGCAGGTCTATTTGCTATTAGGAGAAAATTGGCATGTTCTTCTCATTCGTCACTTTGTTGCATGATAGTGGAGAGTCTGCTGTGCTGAGTTTCGTTAACTGGCTGACGTTGAGTGGAGCTGAGCAGTCAGGACTCAGAGGTCCGTCCACAGAAAACCAGGAGGCCAAGCAGGCTGCCATCCTCTGCATAAAGGTACTGAAAGGCTGGTATAATGCAGCAATGGATCTGAATGTTCTTGTTTTGTATGTCTCAGTCTGAAGGACCTTTGACCAATGGTTGGAATATATAGTTTACAGCATCTACATGATGACAAACCACATATTGTTTGTGATGAAAGTTCAAAAGTTTGAAATCTCTTCTCTTTGTTTCTTTCACAGCAATGTGATCCAGAGAAGCTGATCACAGAGAGTAAATTCTTACAACTGGAGTCACTACAGGAACTGATGAAGGTTTTTATTTAATTCTTACCAGTGTTACTTATGTCCATATACTGTAGAATGTTATGTCATGATTCAGTCATAAAGAGAACAAAACAAACCCACTCCTCCTCAGGCTTTGATATCAGTCACCCCAGATGAAGAGACTTATGATGAAGAGGATGCTGCCTTCTGCTTAGAGATGTTGCTGCGTATCGTTTTAGAGAACCGGTAGGAAACTGTCATCAATAACTCAGTAATACAGTTTCTTCACAGCACATGTTTAACACAGTGACTGTTCTCTGTTTGTGTGTAGAGATCGCGTGTCCTGTGTGTGGCAGACAGTGCGCGACCACCTCTGCCACCTTTGCGTCCATGCCAGTGAGAGCTGCTTCTTGGTGGAGAGGGCTGTGGTGGGACTCCTGCGACTGGCCATCCGCTTGTTACGACGGGAGGACATAAGCTCTCAGGTAACAGAATCAGAAAATCTACACTGTCTTTGCACAAGCACAACGAAACTGAGGTAGAGATTCTCAAATGCAGTGCTATTTAGAAAATATATTTAAAAAGACAATAACACACAAACAACAGTAAAAGCAGAGTTACATTAAGATATTTAATTGTGCCTATTGTGATATACCTGTATGACACCAACAACCATGTTTGTTTTAATTGTCATTCAGTGGCTGAATGACTGCTGCCAACCAGCAGTCAGAGTTTTAAAAGCAGCACAAAAATGAACCACCTCCATGATGTTTGTGTCAGTTTTTTCCTACACCCCTATTACAGTATTTAGTGAAGAATGTAGGCAGAACTGGAGAATACATGTGAGATTAATTAATTAATGTAAACTATCTAAAAACACTGTACCTATTCTCCCTGCACACCCATAGGTGCTCCTCTCCCTGCGTCTCCTGCTGATGATGAAGCCTCATGTGTTGTCCCGGGTCAGCAGGCAGGTGGCCTATGGCCTTCATGAGCTGCTGAAGACCAACGCAGCCAACATCCACTGCACAGATGACTGGCACACACTCTTCTCCCTGCTGGAGTGCGTTGGTGCTGGAGTGAAACCTCCTGCTTCCTTCCAGCTGGCCTCCACCACCTCTGACAATGATACAGGTCAAATATTTCTCTCTCACTAACCAGTGGCAACTGTGATAGCTGAATGGTTTTACATTGATGATCACAGTGTAAAGCAAACCATAACAGCACCAGTTTAAAGAGGAACTTTGTCAGATTTTTACCTTAACTATGCTACATTTTTACCTTAAATAATCTTGCCTGAAAACCAATCTTGCAACATCAGACCCAGTGTCCCAGCTCTCGTCTCTGCGTGACACAACTGTGCTCCGTAACCCGTAATCTTTTGTTTATGACAGTTAAGACTACAAGTTGCGATGTGTAGTCTTAACTGTCATAAACAAAAGATTATGATTATTATATAATGTTATCCAGCGCTCCATGGATTGCTTGAGCTGTGTGCAGCCCATCAATTCACACAACCCCCCCGACTTGCTGTCTCTCACTTACACACAGAAGCACAGACACTTAGAGCTGACCACTGGCGATCAGATCACTGAAGATGTATTTGATTACCAGGTCTGAACAGAGCCATTGACTGTACATGGTCCAGCCATGTAGTCCATGTTATGTTAATGGATTTGAAAAACTGATGTAAGATCACAAACAACATCTTCCATGATCAAAGTAATAATGGGATAAAATAGCTAATAGCTGGTCAATTTTTCATTTTATTGTGCATAATTAAATGCATCTGGTCTGTTGTATATCTGCAGGTGCTCAATCAGACAGCGAGCTGTCGTCTCATCATCCCAGTGAACTGAGTTTAGACCGTGGCTACACGTCTGACACAGAGGTCTACACTGAGCACAACAAGACCAGGATGTCTCGCTCCACCACTGATGTGGATGTAGCAAGCAGCGGATGGCATATGGTCAGCATACACACATACATACATGCTACTAGTCAAATTCAACCTCAACACATACATCGACACAACACACACACAAACACACACTCACACCCAGGATTCAATTTTGAGTTCAGTATCTTGCCCATGGACACGTGGACTTGTTGACTGGCAGAGCCACCAGCTCTCTGAGTGGACAACCTGGTTACCTCCCAAGCTTAAATTGCTTATCATATAAAAGCTGCACAGCTGAACAAATTCTGATATCTATTTTTTTCTTCCAGGTTGGGAAGGATGACCTGGATATGAGTAAGACACCTCCAGTGAGTTCCAAAGCTCAGCTGAATCATCCACTGGTCAACCAGTACAGTCTGACCCTGGGTCAGGACCTGGGCCAGCACGACACAAAGTCTCTCATTAAATGTGTGGAAACGCTGTCTTTCATTGTCCGGGATGCTGCCCACGTCACCCCTGACAACTTTGAGCTGTGTGTCAGAGCTATACGGGTGTTTGTGGAGGCCAGCCTCAATGGAGGTGAGACACAGAAATATAACCGAACTTTCACAAGAGCTAAACACTTATCAGACTATAATGAAGTGAACAAGTACTAACTGAGCAGATGTATCAGAATCAGAATCAGATTTATTGTCAGGTAGTTACACAACTTAGTTATATAGCTTTGAGGAACTAACTTTGGTGTTTGGTACAGAAAACAGGAGAGGTGGATGACAGCACAAGACAACAGAATTATGTAAGAATAAAATATATATTATATATATAACAAAGTACAGTGAGCTGTAATCACTAACTCTTTACTGGGCAGTGTTTACTTCCCTGTAGGACTGAATCAGAGAACAGCCTTGTGCTTGTGCAATCCCACTAAATTACTGAATTATTTAAAACCTTTTTCAATACTTTTATTATTTAGAGTTGTGCAGTATGCAATCCCCTGTTCAATTAAAGATACACAGGTTATGTATGTAATGTATTGTAGGCCACAGAGATCAACATGGCTCCACATGCTGAGGAACTGCACACGGCACACGTGCAGACTGTGCATGGAGCCAGTTGCACTTGCTCCTGCTTGCTCCTCATTTGTCATACTTTGATTCCACCACCTTTTTGAATGCCACTGCTCAGTAACACTTCTGTTGCATAGCAACTCAAAGGTCATATTGACTAGGGACCAGCTGATGTCACTAAAGCCAGTGAGTGAGCAGAACAGAAGGAGAAAGAAGCGGGCAGAGAGCAGGGTCAGGACAACAGAGGCTGTTGGGAGGAGAGCAAATGTTGTTTCTGTCACTATGGGTAATGTGAGATCACTGGATGAAGATAAGCAAGGAGTCCAAGTGACTTTCTCTGAGTGAAATGTTAGGTGTTTCCCTAAGACTTGGCTACAGGACAGAGGAGTGACACATGGATGGCACAGCAGGAGGTAGTGGAGGCTCATTTGAATTTGAATCAAGGCTAAAAGCTGTTGCACAACACACAGTGATAGATTCTCTTTGCACTGAGATGTCCAGAATCTCTCCCTCATCAGAGGTAGCCACGAATAACCCACATGGACAGCTTTAATACATTTACAAACCTCTGTGTGTGTGTAATTGCTCCACAGGAAACACATCTGGCACTTTTTATAAACCAACTAGAACACACACTTTAAAAGTAGAGTCTGTAGGATTTTATTAAAAGACAAGATATAGGGGCAAGGCAAGGCAGTTTTATTTGTATAGCTCATTTTTACAGTTTGTCTCAAAGGGCTTTACAATAGACAATAGAATTAACAAACTACAACACACCTGTTGGGTGTTCATATACACCAAGGGTGCCCAAGGATTTTTGGTTCTGCAAGTCAAGTTTAGATGCACTAAAGCACCAAAGCAAATTCCTTGTATGTGAAAACCTACATGACAATAAACCTGATTCAGATCCTGAGGTTCACCAAATTGTTGAATTAATGTCAGTCACCTCTGCTTCCACTTAAAGATCCTAAATAATAAATCATTTTTTCAAATGCTGTGCTTTCTCAGGTTACCGCAGCCACGACAAGAAGAAGACCCACAAGTATGACTCCAAGTCCCGGTTAAGGAAGAAGGCAGGAGGGAGAGAGAAAGAAGGCATGAGCAGCACAAGGCGAGGAGGCAGCCGAGCATCCAGCCAGCGTCCGTCGCGTTCCCACAGCGACGAGGAGGAGGACGAAGGTGTCCCAGCCAGTTACCACACGGTGTCATTACAGGTTAGTCAGGATGTAAGTACAACAGACCTCTTCCCCCTTCTTCCTTATGTCATTTTGAGCCCAGTAATCTTAAATGAATCTTGTTGAACTCACAAATGTTTGTTGTAGAGGGAAAGTCTGGCTTGTCAGGGGCGGGGTCAGTTGCTTCAGTGATTGTGCATGTTTTTTTTGGGAAACCATGGCTTCAGTACCTGAGGATGGGTGTGACTTCATGATGATTGTGGTGAACATCTGGCATGGTGACTTTCCTTACAGCTGTCATGTAGAACATCTGTTCTGATAACATCTGGTGTGTCCTTTGTCTGTGGTGTGCAGCTGACGTGGGTGGGAATGTTAGATTAAGAAATAAAAACTGTGTATTTTTATCCTATCACCATTATTATGCAGATTTTTCAAAAGCACAGTCATATCATTTGTTTGTAGTTGCACACATATGACCAGCCATGTACAATGGCTTTAATGACCCTTTCACTCTTTGCACACTTAATTGTTTTATCAATTAAATTTCAAATTAATGTTGTCAAAATTAACTCATTAATTCTTGCAATTACTTTTGGCATGGACTATTGTAGACTTCTAGTAATCCAACTGGCACTTGAACATCCATGCATTTTTTGTTATTAAAAGTATTGAACAATAATAAACAATAGTATTTGAATATAAATGTACTTACAATTGTGTTGAGTCTGCATTAACAGTGATTTTTAGCTAAGGAAAAAAATTAAGATTAATCATAGCAAACTGTGAGTAATTTGTTATTTTTTTAATCAATTGACAGCCCCATTGTTGTTTGATAAAAATTGCCAGGGTGCCAGCTACTGAAAAATTGTAAATTGCTAATTTATTAAATATAAAAAACAAAATAAAGAGAAAACAACAACAACAAAAGAAATCTCTCATTCACAACAAACAAACTCAGTAGAGCCCAGTCTGGCAGCTCTTAGAGCTTTAATTGACAGTACAAGCTGTGCACTACTGAATCAGCTGTCAAACTGAGACAGCAGGTATTCTTGCTAGTGTGGACGGCTCTTTCATTCATGTTCTTCTGGTGAAAGTGAAACCTGTCCTCTCATCACTCTCTTTATAAGTATCTTGTTTGTGGTAACTTACGTCTTGTCTCTAAGACGTGATCAACTCTTTTACAGAGGGCTGTTTTCTGTCATATAAAAGTATAAAAACACATGCGTGGATTTCCTCAGCTGTTTCTATGTGTGTGTATAATATACAGGATAAAATGTTGATAAACAATCACAGCTTAAAGACAGTGCTGCACAAATGACTGTAAAATGGACTCATTGCTTGTCGCCAGTGTTAAATGATTGAACGTCATACTCCACATACATTACCATACATATCCAGTACTGGCTTCACTTCCTTGTCCTCCTGCAGCTGTTAGACCTGATGCACACCCTGCACACCCGGGCTGCCAGCATCTACAGCTCCTGGGCGGAGGAGCAGTATCATCTCCAGGCTGTAGGCAAGAAAATCGAGGCAGACTCCCAGACACTGTGGACCAGTTGCTGGTGCCCACTGCTGCAAGGTAGGCCCTCATCCCAACTCACAGGAGCCTGCTCCACTGCAGCTCATTTTATCTGTTTTGTGTGAGTGCATTTCTCTGCATGCATTCCATATGTCATACATAACATTATATATTATAAAAGGAATATGTAGGATCAGTTCAGTTACAGGATATGATCACATGGAGATAAGTTTGAATAAAAATGTGTATTGCTTGTCTATACATATACATGATGTGTCTTTGAGCTGTAATGTTGAGCTGTGATGTGTAAGACACACTGATCTGACTGAGCAGCTGATGTGTGTTATGTTGTTACCTGCTCCAGGCATTGCTTGGCTGTGCTGTGATGCCAGGCGACAGGTTCGTATGCAGGCGCTCACCTACCTCCAGAGGGCACTGCTGGTCCACGATCTGCAGACACTGGACGCAACTGAGTGGGAGTCCTGCTTCAATAAGGTGAGGAAGAAGAGAAGCTCTGTGTCTGCTCTGACTATCAGATCCGTGTGCTCTAATTAATCAAGCTAACTGGGTTTGGTTTTACAATAAAACATCACTGAATGGACTGCAGTCCCTTTTCTAACACTGCTCGTGTGTGTGTGTGTGTGTGTGTGTGTGTGTGTGTGTGTGTGTGTTGCCAGGTACTTTTCCCCCTGCTGACTAAGTTACTGGACAACATCAGCCCAGCAGATGTGGGTGGTATGGAGGAGACCAGGATGAGAGGCTGCACACTCCTGTCAAAGGTTAACAGCAACACACACTGCAGCACTCACACAGCAGCAACAAGAAGCACTTCATAAGGAACACCTGTCCATCTGCGTATTTATCAACTATACAGTCAGCCCTGTTGCTACAGTGTATAAAATCGTGAGGAGCTGCACTTAATGTTCACATCAAGCATCAGAAGTGAGCTGAAGTCATCTCAAACTGCTTTCATCGTCATGACAGCCCTGAAACAGTTTTGGGATGTGTAAGAACAGGAGACTGGCAGCTGACAGATGTGATGTAGTCATGTCAATATGGAGCAGAGACATTTGAAGATTACATAGGATTGTTTTGTGTGTTTTATATGAGGAATAATCCTCATGTGGATTCTTCCTTCAAATGACTGAGGTCTAGAGCCTAAAGACTTTAACCCATGTCAGAAATCCCAGTGTAATGGTGGATTGGAGCACAACAAAGCTGCAGCTAAATCTACTTCAGTATCTTAAAAACATGGTCAGTGGTTTGACTTGACTCTTCACAGGGGGCAGTTTTACCCAGTTACCCAGTTACTTCAAGGTGAAGGTGAAAATCTGTCTTCATCCTACATGGCACCACACTGCTATTGCACCATATTTAGCCATGATAAGTAGGCGATGCAGGAAGCATCAGTTTAAAATCTAGTGAACATTTGACAGAAGCAGAATGAAGAATGACTTATATTGACTTTCAACTGTCTTGTAACCATTTCCTGTAATAGACAAGTCTATCACCATACGGTATTACATGAGTCCTTCTGTGTTCATGTCTCTGCCATGTGACACAGTTACAGACATGTAAGCTGCTGAAATTCCAACATCAGTCCACCTCTGCTGACTGAGCATACTGTTGGGCAGCAACTGTGACTGATGTGTGTTTGTTTTCCATGTGCAGGTTTTCCTCCAGCACCTGTCTCCCTTGCTGTCCCTGCCCACCTTCGCTGCCCTCTGGCTCACCATTCTGGACTTCATGGACAAGTACATGCATGCAGGATCCAGTGATTTACTGGTGAGGAGAGTGACTCTAAAATGAGCATCAGCTCTTTGACAGGATCACAGGTGTATATCAGGCTGATACCTCATCTGTAGTTGTTTTCCATGATGATGCAGGATGAAGTCTGTCTAGATATAGAGACATGGAGAACTTTCTTTTACAGTCTGTCAGTTAGGACAGTGTTCTCATCAGTCAGTAGAGCATGTGATCCTGTGAGACATCTAAAGTCTGAGTCTGGTGTTGAATGACTGACTCAGATCTCGTTGTTTGTGTGTGTAGCTGGAGGCAATCCCTGAGTCTCTGAAGAACATGTTGCTGGTGATGGACACAGCAGGAATCTTTCACAGTGCTGACTCCAGGACTGGATACTCAGACCTGTGGGAAATCACCTGGGAACGGATTGTCTGTTTCCTGCCTCACCTGAGGGAGGAGCTCTTCAAGCAGACTGTTATAGCAGGTACACAGCAGACCCTCACATATGTAGGAGTTGATCTGCGTTTTGCCCAGTCTAGGGGTTCTGGGACACAACACGAAAAAGGCCCCATCTTCCCCAAGACTGAACAAAGGGGTTTATTTACCATAAAAAAGTAATATGTGAAACAAAAGATAACTTCGGGGTGAACCCAGGCCAATCTGACCTATCAGGAGAAAAATAAATGACAAACACTCACCTGCCTAACTTAATCAAAACAGGAGAAAACGGAGGCAACAGAAATGGCAGTTCACCCCTACAATTCAGGTTCGAATATTTAAACAAAGAGATAAATGAACAAAGGTGGTAACTGATTTGAGGAGTTGGAGAAGTGAGCAGAGCCCGCAGCCTGACACCATCTTCAAGATTTAAATAGCCTCCTCCACAGGTGATTGGGATGGCACCAACCAATCTGCAGTCAGCTCTGGTGCACACCTATTCGCAAAGATAGGGAGAGAGACACAAGGACACAAGGACACAAAGAGCACACACTCCTACAATAAAAAGGACCCAAATACAACTAGAGTCATAACATCTGCTTTCACACAAGTTGCACTGAGGTGAATATAGCATATTAGCGTGCTGTGTTACCAGCAGCTTGACACCACTTTCTCTTACGTATCATGTTCATTTCTAGATCCAGCTCCGAATCCTCCAACAGAGACGATGCCGCCTCCACCCCCAGCAGGTCGGCCTCCATCCCCTCAGGCGTCTCCACCTCCTGCCCAGCCTCCCTCTCCAGTTCCAGTCCCAGTATCTCCTGCAGAGTCACAGACCCACAGCAGGCCAGAGTCCCCCCAAGAGCCTCCGACACCCAGTGCACCCGGTAAAAACAAACCAGGGTTCCTGTCTCAGTGCAGCACATATAGACACTCTGTGATCAGCATGGGATTAGTGCTCAAACATGGCAGTATTAAAACATCCATCACCACCATCCTCAGCTCTAGTTGCTGTTATTAAATGTTTTGTGCAACCAGTTTACTATTAAAAAATGTCTCAAAATCTCACATTTCATTATGAAATATTTCACATTTTTGCTTGAATTTAAGCTAATAAATCATTTTGTCACTGCAGCTCTCAAATACACACCCCCAACATAAATATGATGAACATATAGACAAACTACTGTGTAGTTTGACCCCAAAGTCTTAATACAACTATTTGTAAGTTTAGCTTTCTATAGCTAACATTAGCATTAGCAAGTGTTTACTGCCCAGTCAGGAAGAAACATTGTCAAACTTGATTCCTTCACTGGTGAAGAGCTGTTCCCAGAGCTGCTTTTTCTGACTCTTATTTTTATCATATATTCTCTTCTTGTACTTAGGTCTCCAACTAGCTGATTCCTGTCATGTCATGGTTACATTTTCCGATATCAAGTAACTGTAGCCTCCAGCTCAGAGGACATGTCATCACCTGTTAAATCATAAATACACTGACTTCAGTTCAGTAAAAAGCTGTTTAAGCTAATGTGACATCTTTAATGTACATTTACCTCTGTAATCTGTGCAGTGTCACAGTCTGACTGTTGGTTATAGTGCAACATGTCCATCATGGCTCTACTAAACTAATCTACTAAACTAGTGACTCATGTAACAGTTAATGAAGTGTATTGAACTGTGTATTCTGTTTTCTAGGATCAGACCAATCATCTCCAGCCCCGCCCTCGATCCCACCCATGCCGGTGCCCCTAACAACATCTCCCGCCCAGGCTCCCTCACCCTTGAGCCAGTCGCCCCTCATCCTGCAGCCCCTCGCCTCCCCCCTGCAGGTGGGAGTCCCGCCCATGTCCCTGCCAATTATTCTGAACCCCGCTCTCATCGAGGCCACCTCCCCGGTACCACTGCTTTCCTGTCCTAGACCTACCAGCCCCTCTGATGAGGTCAAGTAGGAGAACTGAAGCCACACCACATCCTCCATCCCACCCTCTCTAACAACTGGATCATACAGATTTGAAGTTTCAGGAGCTGCTCGTCACCAGGTTTTGATGAATTATATCTGAAAGGACAAAGTAGAAGTGACACCTCAGTCATCCCACGTTTGATTTGAAGGAGCAGGGTAAAGCATTAAACATATGATACCGTTGATGATGAACCATAAATCCTTTGTGCCATTGTTGTGTTTGGCAGTTTCTGATTCCTGTGGATAAATGACTGAATGGAGACGACGTCACATCATGTTCAGACACTCCTGAACAAACGTCTTGTAAGGAAAAATATCAAAGTGTGACTGAGGTAAAAATGTTGCTCCACTGAGATCTGGTACTGGGGTGTTTTGCAACATTATATAAGCCAATACATGAACACAAATGAAATTAATTACCCCCCCCCCCCCCCAAACCACAGACTGGTATGGTTCTATGTTTCTCTAGAGATTAATAACTTACAATGTTTGTGTGGTAATGGAAATGAAGGACATTCTGACTCACAAATATGTGTTTATGTTCTTGGACAACAGTGGAGCTGTAGACACACACACAGCTGTGGTTCATAGGACAGATGTGCTGGTAGAACCACCAGCTGTGGGGACTCCATCTCTTGACCTCAGTGCTAATAGTTTTCATATGTGAAGGTGATATTATTCCTGATATCATCAACATCGGGTCCATGGACATGGTTGATGTGGTTTAGGCCTATTTAACCCCGTCAGTCCCACATGCTCTCTCATTGGTGGAAATGATGATGAGGTTTCCTGTCGAAGGAGAAACAACTTTTTACCTGTGACAGATGTCTGATTGAAGAGTGTACAGAAAATCATTTTATTTATCAGTCAGTTTTAGTTTGAGGACAGATTCTGTGCAGTTTATTTCCACTCATTCCCTCTCAATGTTAAAAAAACATGCTTTGATTTCAGGCACCTTATTGATTCCTCCTGCTCTAACACAGTGATTGTGTGTGTGTGCGCACATGTTATGTTCATGTAGCTGCCAACAGTCAACCAGCCAGGCTGGTACAGATCATATCAAACAGGATCTATGGAGCAGAGGACCTCAGTGCTCAATGGAATCACTACTGAATACTTAGTGTTGAAACTGACAATAATGAATTTGTTGAACTGTCAGTTGCAGCCTGGACACACAGGGAGATAGAGAAAGAAGGTACAGTAAAGTTCAGCATGATGAGACCTGATTCCCCTCAGAATGATCTCTCCGTCACATGACTTCATGTTGACATCTCTCACTGGCTTTCAAAAAGTCAATATGAACAGGAACTGGATAAGAACTGCAGTCAATATTTAAATCCAAATATAAATTGTAAGCATCTTGAATGAATACCTTGATGGGTGGTTTTCAACGCCCAGTATTTTAGTCTTGCAGATGTTCACTTATTTATATTTCCACACCAAGTTTTCAGTCATGGTTAAGTTCAGTGTTTGGTTAAAATGAATTTTTCCATCTGCTGTGTTTTTCCCTCGACACATGTTGACTCTCTGCATGCTGACTGACGTATCCTGACAAACTAATGGAGACTAATTCACCATTTTAATGCCAAATGTGCGTCTTTATTTTGGTTTAGATGAGACCTTAACATCCATTCAAAGTGACCCTGGGATTCTCTCTGTGATGTATAATGTTAATGTTATTTATTGACCTGGTAAAGAACAGAGGGACTTTTCCACTGCAGTGCAGGTGACATAGATACAGTGTGTATGTGTCAGTCAGGTAACACTACAGCCTTATAAAGCCACGCACATGACACATTTTGTAAGCAGTAAGTTTATTTGTTGTCTGGGACTCTTAGATATATCAGCTGATTCTTGCTTGAACAGGAAATTACATGGATATGTGTACATATATATAAATATATATATAAATGAAAGGTAATCTACTTTTTACGATGTAATAAATAAAATGTTAAGCAAGTGCTCATTCTGTTTCTGTTTTTCTTTTATTCTTCAATCATTTGATGAATCTGGTTCAGACAGGAACAGAGAGAAGATGAGATGTCCACATTGTTGTCATGGTGAACATCATGTTAGTTAATACTAGTGAAGTATAACAGTAACTAAACTGACTCATTCACCGTGGAGATGTAATCCTAACCAGAGGCCCAGGTTCAAGTCCAAGCTGTGTTCCATATCATCATCATCATCATCATCTCTCTCTCTCCCTGACTTATCTTTCTCCTCACTCTCACTGTCAGACTTAAGGCAAACAAAGTGTCATCCATGTTCACTGTGTGTGTAATCTTGTGTAGTTTGGATAAATTGAGGCCTTGTTTAGAAAATGTGTGAAAGCAGTTGTAAATTATCTGTAAGTATGCACAATATATGATACTAAGGAAAGCATTTACTGGGAAAAAAAACATGCAGTCAAACAAAGAACATTTTATAATACAGTAAAGCACACAGACAGCACATACCTGTATCTGTATCTGTGTGTGTGTGTGTGTGTGTGTGTGTGTGTGTTGATATTTGCAGAAAGTTTGAGGTGATTTGACTGGAAACAGTGAGACAGTGCAGGACTGAATCCAAGTGAGAGAGGGGTCTGTTATTGTAACTGATGAGGGTTCAGTCTGTTTTCATGAGTCATCAGTCAGTGACAGATACATCAACTCAATGAGTAAAAGTCCTGAGAAGTGAAAGGTGTGGATCCAGTGGGAAATACAAATGTTCTCCTTGTGGACTGTTTTGCAGTTGCATCACAGTGATTGAGAAATACAAATATTTTACTCTGACTTTTAATGTTCTGAGTTTCTCATCGGCAGAATCAGTCAGAAAACAACCCATAAACAGAGCACCATCATGTTACTGAGGCCCAAAGCTTCGGTGTGCACTTCTTCATTGTCTCTGCAGTCAGTCATCCCGACAGTGAGACAACAGCACCACAGTGAGGCCTGAAGTGGAAACGACAGTCCACTGACACTCATTCTTCCACCTGACAGTTAGATTAAAGCGAAGCTTAGTGTCCCCGGTGGTTTCTGTCTGTCTGTCTGTCCACAGAGCAGCTGTGAGTGTGACCAAACTTAAGACTCAAACTTTTTTGCCTGGTTTTTGACTAAACTTATTTATGGCTTTATTATATTCTTTCCTTTAATTGTTTCCAATGTATTTGAGTAGACTTCAATTTTTTCTTCAAACTATTACACTTAAATTTACAATTTTTACTATATGTTATTCTGCCTCTTTAACACACACACACATGCACGCACGCGTATGCACACACACTCCTCACCCACACTCCTCACCCACACACACACACACACACACAGGTAACTTTATGTGATTACAGTTACACACACACACACACAGGTAACTTTATGTGATTACAGCTACAGATACACACACGCCAAAACACACACAGGCGCGCGTATGCGCGCACTCCTCTCTCACACAAACACACTGGTAACTTTATATGATTACATGCGCGCGCACGCGCACACACACACACACAGGTGACTTAATGTGATTATGGCTCCTCAATATCAGTGCTCATCAGAAAGATGATCATGTGTCTGTCTTATTAGTTTGGTGGTGGGTTTGATTCCCATGTTGACAGAGATGGTACCCCCGGCAGTAGCCCCCCCGTGGCCCTTTCAAAATTTCCCAGAGGGAATTTTCTAGTTTTATCGATAACACTGCATCATCCTAACCAGCTGTGTTTCTCTCCCTGCACAAGCAGCCAGGTGCTGTGCCTCTCTGTCTGTTGTCCTCTCAGCAGAGGTGTGCTGCAGCACTGACCTCCATCACCTGCATGTTTTCAAGACCTCTGACTCTCCTCAGTCCGCCGGAGCCGGGGCGTACCAGAACCGGCACGAGGACCAGACCCAGGACAATGGGGCCAACAGAACCGGAACTGGTACCAGGACCGGGACCAAGACCACCAGAACCGGAACCGGAACCGGTACCAGCACCATACCACCATAGTGTTGTTCGAATTCTTACACACTCACTGAGTGCCTCAAACAAGGTGAGCTGTGAATGAGTGTGAAAGCCTGAAAGGGTCCAGATGCTGTGATGGGAAGTACAAGTACAAATACTTCGTTACTGTACTTAAGTAGAATTTTCACGTATCTGTTCTTTACTTCGTTATTTATATTTCCGACAACTTTGACTTTTACTCCACTACATTTCATAAATAAAATCTGTACTTTTACTCCGATCATTTCCTTTAACCATCGTCGTCACTCGTTACTACAAAATAAAAGTTTAGTTGGTGACGTAATGCCTGTTTGTTGTCATATCAACCGCCAAGCACGAAGAAGAAGCCCTGCTTGTCCGGGCATGTCACATTGTTGTCATGGAAGCACCTGCTGCAGGCTCTGCAGGTAACGTGGACTTCTTCTTCTTCTTCTTCATCTTTTTTTGGCCGTGGTCTGGCCGAGAATTCATGCTCGTGAATCCGGCTGCATCGGGTCCAGGCCTCAACACCTGCAGATTGGACCGGGTCTGGTCTTTGAGAACTCTAGCACCAACGAAGCAGCTTAGAAACTGCTCAAATGGGCGTTGATGTCTCACTTTAAATTCTTTTACTTTTACTTCTAATACTTAAGTGCATTTTATATCAGAAGATTACTTTTGATACTTCAGTACATTTAATGTCAGGTACTTTAAGACTTTTACTCAGGTGATATTCTAAAAGCTGACTTTAACTTCTACCAAAGCCCAGTTCCCTTCCGCCTCTCAGTCCCTGGCCCGAACCCTGATTGACTTAACCAATGTCAGGTGACCTTGCTCTTTCTTGCCGGCCACTCCCCCCTCATCAGTACAGCCACCTTCACTTGTGCTCCTTCACCCATTCATCACCTGCCTGCGGAGGATACCCTCCAACTCCACTCAAGCTCTGCCAGATCATTCTTCGCAGGATGCAAGACTTTGCTTTTTCTTGGACTGACTGGGCCTCCTCTCCATCAAACTTCTTGGTTCTCGTCTGCCTGTGGCCGTGTGGCATTTCCCAGCTGCATCATCAGGAGTCCAGTGTCTCCTGCCAAAAGAGACACTTCATCTTCTTTATGAGTGCTACTGCTTCCACCTCACCTGTTGAATCAATGATTCCTTGTCCATTCATGACCCCCTGCCAGCCTGCTCCCTCTTGATCTGTCTGTCCCATGGCCTGGTTGCTTGCTGCTGTCCACCTGGTATCTGCCACACCTTGTCCTACAGCCATTCTACTGAAAATCCCAATAAAGCTCGTCACAAACTGCTGCAGTGTTGTGCTGCTATTGGGTCGAGCCTCTGTTTGTTACAAATGAACACAAAGACAGTAAGTCTCACTAAACTGTAAACTGTTTTCTTGTCTGTATACAACATCTATTGCACGTCTGCCCGTCCTGGGTGAGGGATCCCTCCTCTGTTGCTCACCCTGAGGTTTCTCCGTTTGTTCCCTGTTAAAGGGTTTTCTTGGGAGTTTTTCCTCAGTCGATGTAAGGGTCTAAGGGCAGAGGATGTTGTCATGATGCTGTGTAAAGCCCTTTGAGACAAACTGTTTGTAAAAACGGGCTGTACAGATAAAATTGCCTTGCCTCACTCCTTTTCAAACAGATTTTCATTGATGTGTCAAACTGACCCTGTTAATGTAAAGATGCCTTTTCACCAAGTCACCAATTACATCATTATTATGATGCCACATGCCAAAAAATCACCTAACAATGAAAAAACCTGCGACAGTTTCATACAAGTTGAGAGCTGCCTGTGCTCCCAGCTCCCAACATAGCTCTGTAAGTGCAGGTTTATTTGTGCTTTCAAGTGAACTGATCATTAATGACACACAGTAATCATTGAATTTACAATACAGGTGCATGAAGGAAAACATTGTTGGGTGTGTGTTCTCAGACATTTTGTCAAAAAGAGTGCAAATCCAAATATGTTTGATTATTTGTATAAAATGTCCAAACCTAAATCTGAATAATGGCTCAAAAGTATTGTGAGGTTACTGTGACGTTTGGCTGAAAAATCTAATGAGTTTGTTCTTGAGTCCATGTGAAAACAGCACCTGGGTTTACTGAAGAATTAAGAGTTTATTGAATCCTCTAGTTCCGATTAATGATGTGCACTTGATATTTTACAGAGTGCCCATGTGCGTATATGACGTGTTGTAAAACGTAACATTTTTAAAACATTATTCTCAAAGATGAGAGCAACCCTGTAGAAAATGAGTGCTGGAAGTTGGAGAGGGTCTCTGGTGTAAAACATCTCGAATTTTTATTTCAAAGCAGAAAGAACCACATTTTTTTTAGTAAACTAATTGTATCAGAAACTACAGAGGCTGGAAAAAAAACAGTTATATTTGTACATGGAATGTAATAACATCAGTAGAACAAAGAACCATAATGGCAAACTGTACGCTTTAAATGATCTAATCTAAAAAGAATGCAATCTGTTGAAGGGACAGTGGAACAGAAATGTGAACAGCACTCCACTCACAAATATTGTTTTTTTTCCTAGTTAACCAAGACATAACCAGAACCCCTACTGTCTACACCTTCAGCAACAAACAACACTTAGAAAAAACAAACCTTAAAACAGGAACTCTCATTTGGGGTCCAGCTTGGCCATTTCCTGAAGGTATATTCCAATGCTCTCACTATCAAACAGAACAAAGTAAATGTTTTTCAGAGAGGAGCTGGTGGATGACACAAAATGGTTGGAGATGGCCTTGAGGATGAGCTGAGCAGCTGTTTGCTTTGGGAATCCGTTCCTGTGAGAGAGATCTCAGTGTTAGATGAGTGTGCTGCCACAGGAGCAGCAGAGGACACAGGACTGCAGCACACAACAGTCAACGCTACACGATCTGCAGCTAAACACAACAGCTCTACATGATAAACATTGATACTTTGAAACATAAATGACAAGGGAACATTTTTATTGAGTCGCCACAATATTGTAAATTTGATCCACATGATCAAATTGATCAACAATGAGACTTTGAAATCTGGAGTTTCATACTGTTTCATGTCATTTGATTAGTTTTATTCTGAGCTGGCATCAACCTGGGGAACCACCTTCCTAGCTCTACTGGGTGATGACAGGGTTAGAGGTGGACCCACCGTCCAGCGGGAAGTGAAGGGAAAGCGACAGACTTGAGCTTCTTCTCCTCTGCTGCTGAGAGACAGTTCTTCACCGTCTTCTCTAGCTGGTCTTCACACTTCTCAGAGCCCCACTGAGGGATGTTACAGTGGATGATGAAGCGAGCTGCCATGCCACTGGCTTGGCTCACAGCCACTGTGGAGGACAAAGACACAAACACAAGTCTGACACTAACTCTTAGATGCAGTCCACACAGACAGTAAAGCATGATTCACTCACTGATCTTGTTAATGAAGAAGTCATAGTGAAGACTTGACAACTGTCTGTCTCAACACACTGTCCACAACCTGCCTTACAATGCACCTCCCTGTGCTGACTGATGAAGTCTGGAAGCTAAGTTCAACCCTTGATATATATTTACATGTTTATAATGTACTTTGTATGGATGTATACTCTTGAGAAGCCAACAGCAGCTCGATCAGTTCCTGTATGCACTTCTTTCTAAATATAATGATAAATTCTACACCCTTAAATAATCATTTAAAACCCTTTGAAAGCTAATTGTCTGCCCCTGGTGCAGCTGTCAGATGGTGGAATTATACAGGACTCTTGACAGCCTGATTGCAAAAAAAAAACAGAAGAAACAAAGGTGCTAATGCTTTCCTTCAATAACTAGAGCCCAGTGCAGAAAATGACCTAAGATCAAAAAAAAGGAAGACTAGTCAGACAGGCAGCGTGAAAACATGAACACTACATTCTCCTCAGAGATATCAGGGGTTTAGCTTTTATTTCTAGTTCTGGTCACAGTCTCCTCATGTTATTCTGAGCTGCAGTGATGAAGAGAGTAGAAGCATCACCGCTGTTAAAATATGATTTCAATTAAAGTGAAGTTACAGTTATATTTATTTAGTGTGAAAAACTGTGAAGAGGCTGTGGGGTGGCTGTTAACGATGGTGTGAGGCTACATTAGCTTCGCTGGCCATTTAAACAGAGAGAGAAGCAGCAGCCGAACCACGCTACAGAGGCTCCACAGATGGTTGTGATCAACAGGGACTGATCAATGTCTGGGTGGCCTGTGCAACATGTACTAATTGTCCCAACATACACTGTCAGCTGTGGGACCTTCTGTAAACAGGTGTGTATACCTTTCCAAACCACCTCCAATCAAAAGAACTCAAAACTTACAAGTCCAGTGTTGTGTGTTAGAAATTGAATCTACAGCACAGTCAAGTGTTCAGGAAGTGAAAGGGCCACTCCAGCTCCAACTGACACAGTTCTTTATGTGTGGAGCTCTGTCCCATGACAGTCTGTACCTGATGCTACCTCCAAAGGCCCCTGTGCTTTCCTCAGCTCCTTCACTCCCTCCAGGAACTCTCGGCCTCCAGCTTTCTCCAGGGCGTTGCCTGAACACAGAGCAGCAGCTGAGCACAAGGCTGGAGCAGCAGATGGAGCAGTGAATGTAAGAGGTTAAACACATATGAACATATAGTCCTCACCCACTCCATCTTTGAGGTCCATCTCTGCGTTTGTTGGGTTTATTATCCCCTCCACCTTGATTGTTCCAATTTTGCTGATTTCACTCTCTGTTAACGAAAGCTGTGGGTTCACAGTCATCAGCACAAGGGTCAGGGAACAGCTGCTTTTCTTATCTAGTGTACATGATTATGTCATGCTGGCATCATAATACACACACACACACACACACACGCAAGCTAAAGTTAATTTTATAACTTGTCTCTAATCCACGTGAATCACCTTCTGTCCCAGGAACAGACTCTTTGCTGACAGGATGGTGAACCCGTCTCCTGGGCCGTCTTCAGCTGTGGAGTTGGGTACAGACTCTTTGTCGTTGTCTATGCTCTTTGCCAGATGAAGAAAACAAATGATTATTTAACACACACATCATAACACGATGGAAGAGATGGTGATCAAATATCTGTACTGGAGTGTGGACTGAAACATGCTCAGTGTCAAGAAACCTTTCTGGCTTTGCTGTGTACATGTATACAATAAACAGAATATCAAATGTTATTCTATTAGAAATGATTCACTATTAAAAAGTGTTGGGTATGTTTAAAAGTAGAGTCTGTAGGATTCTCCTAAAAAAAACAAAATATGGACTTATACACTCCCCCCCACCCCCACCCACCCATCTGTATTTTGATGTTTTGCTGTAGTCGGGACGTTTCAGGGTGGGGAGTCGCTGTGTTTTCCCAGCCAATGACAGAGCACAGGTGAAGTTACACAGTGTCTGGACACTGTCAAGCTGGGAGAAATGGCGGATACATGCGCAAGTGTGTGGCGATGAAAAAGAAATACAGTCCAAGTGAGTCGCTGGAGGGTTGGGCCAATACTCAGCTGTCACTGGCAACAGGAGCCTCGAGCTCTGCCATGACAAGTCTGCCCTGTGGCCACAGGTCTTGGTGGTAGTAGCAAATACTCGCGGAGAACTTTGAAGGCTGAAGTGGAGAAGGGTTCCATGTGAACATGGGTCAGTCCTGACAACTGCTGTCAGGGGCAGGGGGTGTGTGGAGTTGAGCCTGAGAGGAGGGGCCCAGTTTGAATGTTGTGTTTACAAACTGCAACAAACAGACCGACAGACTCTACCTTTAACATGAAAGTTTAGTCTGGAGCCTGTCTGACAAAATAAAGTTACAGCATGACAGAATGTGAACTGATTGAAAGGCCCTCTTCTGTGTCAGTCCACTGACCTTTGGCTTTCGGCCTCGTTTGCCTTTAACCTTCTTGAAGGATTTGACGGGGTTCTTGCTCTTTGCTCGTTCTTCCTGTTTCTCGGGGACGGACGACTGGCTGTCCACTTTCACTCGGCTCCCTCTCTTTTTAGAGAGCAGCTCTGGGTGGATCCGAGGCAGAACACCTCCATTTGATATGGTCACCCCCCGCAGAAGCTGAAGGAGAAAACATTTCAACATTATAACTATTTCAAAATACCAACATATCATTTGTTCTGGACACAGCATTCAAGTCACTGATCTAAAAGTCACTTCCTGTGTATTGCCTGGAGTGATAAACAACCAAGAAACTAATTCAACATACAGTGTATGTTCTTAACACATGTGTACAGAGAATATATAGCATTATCATCCTATTTACCGGTATATGTCAGTTTCTTATTGATACATTTTATTTCCACTCAATGTTTTAGGCCTGATCAGGACTGAGGGACAGCTGGACCAAGCTGGTCCAAAGAAACCTGGTCCAGATCTCAGGATTTTCCAACAGGACAATGACCTGAAGCCCACAGCCAAGACAAGGGACAACGTCAGGACAATGTAAATGTAAATGTCCTTGAGTGGACCAATCCAGCACTTCTGGAGAGACATGAACATGTTCACTGATATTTGTCTGATCTTCATTCTGATATTAAATAAAAGATTATTCACTTATTTTTTCTCAACATGAATGTCAAACAAGACATGCAACAGATGGGAGGGTTATATTACCCAGGGTGAAAACTTCTGTGATACAGAAAACAGTTATACACAGAGCTCTTGTAAAGTTGAATTCATTGCCAGCTTATAGCATTCAAGTGAGTAGATGGGTTCTAAACACTGTTCAAACAGCATCTTCCAATTTTTCATGAATGAGTTTGGTTTGTGTTTGACCAAATAGTATAGAATTTTATTATTATTGGGTATGTTATAACAAATAGTGCAAACCTTCTTCATTATGAAATGTAAAATAGTGTCAGTTTGTAGATTTTGAGTTGTGTATATGATGTGTATCGTAGGTGTGTTGTACCGCAGGAAGAATAGCCATGCCATTAGGCAAGTGTTAATGGGGATCCATAATACAGTAAAGTAAGGGAAAGAAAGGCTGAACTGTATGATGAAATATTTTTCTGTGTTTTCCCATGTTTAGTTTTGTTAGAAGGAATGTGGATTAATAAACTGAGGGCTTACTTTGAGTTAGTGCATATAAGCTCGGACACATACAACTTTGGGATCATACAGTATGTGTTACAGTGTTAGATATAACATGACAAATGAGTTTTGTTACATCAGTGACATACTGAGAGGGTCGGTTTTGACAGATAAGATTGTGGATGTTTGTATTGAGGTTTTGGACTCGGTGTAAGAACCCTGTCTTGTTCTCTTTTTTCAAGTGACGAAACATTAATAAAACAGAAGTATGGATATTATTGAGCTGTGAGAAGTCACTGTTTACTGTTAAAATAAATATGAATGTGTTTTGGGCCAGGGTCTGACATTAAGGGTTGCCCGATTGCCCGGGGCAAGTAAAAATAGGCGGCGGGCCAGTAGAACCTGCGCAGACTTGTAAGTGACAAGTAAGAAATTAGATGGGGCAAGTAGATTTGGGAAAAAACCTTAACGTCGGACCCTGCCCACAGCAACCCAGATGAAAAGCACTTTGACACTGATCTGCTGTGAGTGATGACATGACTTTACAGTATGTAGTTAACAGGGATGGGATGATCACGTCTCCTGCTGAAGCACAGAGTGGCTGCAGTGTGGGTGGGTCAGAGTGGGCTCTGTCTTTACCTGGTTGAGCTCTTCGTCATTGGCCACAGCCAATTTGATGTGCCTGGGAGTTATTCTGCCCTTCTTGTTGTCCCGTGCTGCGTTTCCTGCCAACTCCAAGATCTCAGCTTAGAGGAGAGAAAACACTGTGTGGAAACCCATCAAACATGCAGTGTGTGTTCTGCTATGATTCAATGGTCATAGAAGATTTGACTACACTCTCCTGTAAGGAAGCTAGATTGCTGCAGCAGTGAAACATACATGGACACAGTAAATAAAGATAAATACGTTTTGTGATTGTTTCTGTGCAACACTTCCTATGTCTAGGCTGTGTGCTGTCATAACCACTGTGGTATAATCTCAATCATCATATTTTGTAGATGCTCTAACAAGTTCAGGGAGGTATTAGAATTTTTTTTGTTGTTGTTTCACATTTAATTAAATGGAGAGAACAAGCATAAGCCCAGCAGCATAAAACTTACTAGTGAGAGATAGAGATATGTATCAGACACAGTATTAAAGACTGAGCTGAATTAGTATCAATAAGCTCCAACATTATCAGTTCTGCCCTTGATACACAGATGTCTACTTATTATTGGTATGTGAAAGGCATCTCAAATATTTTTGGTGGAGAAATGAAGTGTTTCCCAATCACTAACTCACTACGCTAACTACATCAGGTGTGTTTTGTCACAAATTCATACTCATTACAGTCATGTACAGGCATATCTCAATAAAGTAGAATATGATGGAGGGCAGCAGTCTTCTCCATGATAGTGTAGCTCCTGAACCAGGCTCAGGAAACCTGTGCAGGTGTTTGGAGTTCATCAGCTGATTAGAGTGTGACACCATTAGGTTACAATAGTGAACTTTTGCACTAGATTCTAATGTTTTGATTTACTGAATTTTAGGTTTTCATTAAATGTAAGATATAATCATTACAATTAAAGAAATAAAGACATGAAATATTTCAGTCTGTGTGTAATGAATCTATATCATATATGAGATTCACTATTTGAACTGAACTACTGAAATAAATGAACCTTTCCATGGTATTATAATTTATTGAGATGCACCTGTAGATGATCGAACGATCTTTCTGAAGAAGAGTCTCAGGTCACTCAGAGCAGGAGTGGGGGGTGTTGGTCCTAACTGAGTACATATGGGGAAATAAATCAAACGAATATCAATTTTGTTTTCTTTCTTTCTTTCTTTTCCAAAATAACAAAAAGTAGCAGTATGAGCATCATTAAAGTTCTGCATCAATTTGTGGTATCAGTGGTATCAATAGTACCATATCTTAATGATACCCATCCCTACTGAGGGGTTTAAGTTAAATGTAATCAGGGATTAATACAACAGATACTTACCATAAACACAATTAAAATGTATGTGACATAGTCAATGATGGACTAACAAGTAACTTTAGGACATGTGTGCCTTTTTAACATAACATATCATTTACACACAGTGTGCATGTGTAGATATGTTAACAGTGAGTGTAACATCCATACAGAAATATGCTGCTACAGGTTCTGAAGCTGGTGTGTACTAAATCTGAGTCATGTGACCACCCTACTATTAGATGAAATTGGGTTCATATTCCATAACATTAAAGCTAGGATTTGAATGGTTGAATGTAACTGTTTCAAAGCTGAATATAGGATTCAAACATTTGAAAATAAGATTTAAATGTCTGATTCGGTGTCTGCAAAGTCATGACTCTTGTTTTGCAGACATTCAGCACTCTGCCTTTGGAGACTCAACTCACTCTTACCATGTATTTGGCTCTCTTGAAAAGGAGAGGGGGCTCCTTCAGTTTTGTGTTCTGGGATTATAAGCATGTCTTATACTGCTAATCATGTGGTTTCAGAAAGTTTACCATTGGTCGCAACGACCATCAATTACAGCAACATGGATGGGAAGTGTATGTCCAGAGTGAACACTGACAGAGATCTTTAAGGGACATGACTCAAAGATATCATACAGAAACTCATACAACCAATAGAAACTGATCTTGGCACAGCTCTCCTCTGAAGACAGCTGCTGGTCAGTTCAGAGAAGTGGTTTGATGTGGAGCTCCCAACTTTTATTTTAGACTAGTGAGTAACTTGTCTTGATGGCTCTTCAGCAAACCTATCAAGATCAAAAGCACAACTAACCGGATCCTTTAGCAGGTTGAGGATCTGCTGCTTCCCCTCAGCTCTCAGAGGCTGGAAACCCAGTGGAAGAACTCCATCTTCATCTTCACAGGACAAAATCAACATCACTTTATTCCCTCATTCATTCATCTTCTGTACCACTTAGCTAGAGCCTATCTAAGCTAATTTACGGCGAGAGGCAGGGTATGCCCTGGACAGGTAGCCAGTCTACACAGGGCTAACATATACAGACAGACAACCATTCACACTCCACACCTACAGGCAATTTAGAGTCACCAGTGAACCTAATCTTCATGTCTTTGGTCTGTGGGAGGAAGCCAGAGTACCCAGAGAGAACCCACACATGCACAGGGAGAACATGCAAACTCCACACAGAAGGGCCCCAGCCGGCCGGTATAAACATCAGTTTATATATTTACATTTCAGTGGTGAAGTGCTGGCTTGTTTGAGAGGCAAAAATTCCTCCCAAAGACATCTGGTCCTCTCCATAAAGCTGGTGAGACCAACTTCAGCAAAGGAAAAGTGAAAACTTGGATCGATGCTCTGATCAGATATCAAAGAGTCTTTGTTCGTGAAGCTATAATAGTTATGATATTTATGTATTGTGTTAAACTCTCCATTTAGCTCTCATTATCATTATTCATTTTTACTGTTAGGAGTCTTTTGGAATATGTGTATGCTGTGCAATCCCTCCCAAGCTCCACAACAATCATTAATCACCCATTATTTCCAGGAGTTTCTTTTAAACCTAGTTAAGACCTACTGTCAGCACTGAGTACAGGCCCAGTGTTACAGTCTGCTCTGGTTCCTCCAGCCCTGCCTCCATCCTCCACCCTGCCACACCTCCTCATCAGCCTCATCATGTCCACCTGTTCAAGCCAGCATATACGCAGTCCCAGTCCACACACTCCATGCCAGATCGTCTCAGCACCTATGTCACACCTTCCAGCGCTTGCTCTCGGACGGACTTATTCCCTAGTTTGAACTCAGCTTGCCTGTGACCTCGTCTGTGCCTTGGTGTCTCGCACCCTCTCTGTGTTTCCCACAGATTTCCCAGAGCTCCATCCCTCTGCACAAACTGCCGCCTGCATCACCTCCTTTTCTCTACTTCTAAACCAGCCTGCCCATCAGTATTCCCATTAAGCTGGCCTGCTTTCCCTGTATATGACCCAGCCTGCCAACCAGAAGCTGCCTTCACTGGTTCCTTTTGACTGAACCATTCCAGTTCCATGTTTTCCATATTCCATACTGTAAACTGCTTACGTGTGTGTACACAACATCTATTGCACATCTGCCCCAGCTCCTAGTGAGTCATAAAACCCCGGTCCTTTTTAAGGAAGAACTGAAGTCTAAAGCACCATTTACATTCAACAGAAAAGCAGCTAAGCATTCAATCTAGCATTTGTCACCTAACAGCTGAGCTAACATAATGAGAATGTTCATAATGAGAATGTTCTGTACTCAATCCAAACATGTATCGTCTTTGGAATGATGGAGAAATATTTTCTATTTAATGCCAGAGCAGGCTTTCAGCTGAGCTCTTACATCCTAGTGAAAAATCTTTTCATAAGTTCAGCAGCTTAAATATAATGGGGTATAATTTTACATATAAATTAAATGAGATGAAAAGCAACACTCACAACAAGTCATGTTGCCTGAATTAACAAAAAGAAAACTCAGATGAGAGTTCTCCACCTGCAGGGTCTACATACTTATTTTTCATACTTACACTTTTTGGAAATGTATCTAGAGTTCAGAGTTCAAACTGTAAATGGGGCGTTTTGAGTGTCTGGAAAGCGCATTTCAAAACTTTGAAGACACAGAATTGTTAATGTGAAAAGAACAAAGAAATTACTTTAAGATCATTCAGATCTTATATTCGAATTCTTATTTTTAAGTTTTAAAAAGATAGTTTACACTTTCAACTGTTCAAATCCTTGTATTATTGATAAGGAATATGAACCGAATTTCATCTCATACTCTACCTGCCAGGTACTCGATGACAGCTGCCATGTAGACAGGCGCCCCCATGCCAATGCGGTATTTGTGCGTGCCAGTGCGCAGGTACCTCATCATCCTCCCCACAGGGAAGATGACACCAGCCCTGGCTGAGCGGGACAGCTTGGTGGCCTTCTTCTTTCCTCCTCTGGCTGACATCCTGCTCTGGACACAGGAAGCACAACCAAAGCAAATGAATAACAGAGACAACGTACATGTCAGTCCACACAAACAGCCTTTGTTATATCTGTTCTATCTGATTCCTACGTCCACATCAACACAGTGACTGTTTCAGAAAATCCCAATTAACCTGAATAGTCCAAAAACCATAACACACACCATTTTCATTGGGACCATTTCACTGGTAGAATGAACCCAGATAAATAACATGAATAAGATAGCATGTTTACTTTTGAAATGTGGGCGAACTGAAGCTTTATAAATGATGTATCTGATATCTTAGTGTAACAAGTGAATGAAAGCAAAGTGATTCACACCAGCGAACTTGACTGTGCTTCAGTGTGACAAAACATTCAAGAAAATTGACTAAAGCTGAATTAAATGTGTAATAAACTGATGGTACGTCACTTGCAACCTAGATAGGTAGATAGATTTTGGCAAAAATAATAGTCACAATTATTTTTGGTCAATATTGAAATCACAATTATGTAACAAGATTATACATTGACTTTGGAAACATCATGTATTCAATGAACTTTAGTGAAAGGAAAGGGGTGTGCTGGATTCATAAGACAAGACAACATGAGAGCATTATTACAACCTCTAAAACTTCCTTCAGAACCTCTAAAACCTTCCACAGGATCCCCAAAATAATTGTTTTATCTCAATTATCTTGTTTTCATTGTTGGAGGCCAAAATTGTAATTGAAAATAAAATTCGATTAATTGCCCAGCCCTAATAGATAGATAGATAGATAGATAGATAGATAGACAATTAATAGTTGTCCAGTCTAACAATTAACCAGATTAACAGGTTATGAATAGTAAAGTACAATGTCCTCAGTTGAACTTGACAGTCCAACACATTTTCTGCACAATACAGTGTTTCAGCATCTGTGTGTACCTGCGTGTACTATCAGACACGTCACGTCCGTCTTTTCTACCTAATCTGAAGTAGGGCAAATCGTTTTTTGTTTCTGGTTTCTGGGTTTGTTTTAAATTCCCTCCTACAAACTAAACGCTGAACGAGAATGTGTCGAATGAAAGCGTAAATTCCCGGAGGTCTTTACTAAACAAGTTCCAACAGTATAGTGTGATAAGACGCGGTGTCGGCAATCATTGGCATATTATGCACTAATTAACACAGGAGTTCAGTGTTTGCGTTACAGTGGAGGGAGACGCTGACTGTGAGCGTGTGTTGTTCGGCTCACGAGCCCAGCGGACTGAGAGTGGAATGTAAGCAGGGCCGTGTGGAGGCTAATGTTACTGTACCGAACCAAGATCACAGCGTAGCAAGCAACACCTCTTCGACGTCGATACGCAGACGTTCGCTCGGATTTTAATGTTATTTAAACTGCATAAAGGCCTGACACAGCGACACCAACCTAACACGGAGACATGGATTTATTGACATTAATTTAGCTTTAGGACGGTGCAAAGCAGCGCGTGAACGATAGCTGCGTCAGGTCGGCTGCGTTTAGCCCACCACAATTATTCACTTCTACGTTCGAGACTTAAACCAAACGAGCCGTTTTAAACAAGCCCCGCCCGCCCCTTCTTCTTTCATGTTGCCTCCAGCCCTCTGCATGTGTGTAATCACATCAGTCGAGGAAAGTAGCGGGTCTCCGTCACTCCGGATGCACCCAGGCATGAAAAATGAAAAAAACCTTCCCAAGTTTCTACCTGTTTTCACCTCCTTTGACGTGAATCAACGCGAGGTCAATATCCTCCTGCACGGAAGAAAGACGAATCCCGCCGGCGAGAGGCGGCACGGTTTGTTTTGGTTGTTTATTTGCTGTCCTTGTGGGTAATTCTTGCTTCCCAACAGAGCAAGCAGGAACAACGTAGTCTGGTCGAAGGCTGGCTCTGTGCTACTGATGCTGCAAAGGGGAAAAATTCAATCGAGGGAAAATTCAGTGAAAACGCCCCCTTAACATGGCTTCATGAGGGAACATGTTGGCTGAAAGGAACACGGTGTGCTCACAGATAAGGCTTTGTTTGAAGCCAAAGCAAATATACATTAGCTATATTAATAAAATAAAAAATAATGTTTTGAAGCTGGTCTAATCCAAAATGGCAGCCAAAATGACCTTTAGAGTTTATTTTACTTAAGATTCCCCAGCCTCCCTGGCAGCATTGTTGATTTACTTTACACTGTGAATAAAATGTGAGTGAAACTGGCTTTATTCCATCTAACAGGTAGTATAATATTCAATGAACATCTCTGCTCCTGTAGGAAGTGAATCAGACAGATGATCCTGTTTGATGCACCTGAGGAGTCACAAGGGACTGAGAGTCTCAGCATCCAATCAGATCACCCTCCTCGTCTTTGATGCGGGGGAACAACAGACATGTCTACTTGCAGTGAACATGGTTCTACATTAACTATCTCAGACATTTATGGGCTACAAGATATGCTGTTTAGTGTGACAGACATATAGAAAAAAACATATGGACACAGACAAAAAGAAGCAGTCATGATGATGTAGCCTGCGATAAGAGTCAGAGACGGGAGAACAAGAATGACTTTATTAATCCCCAAAGGAAAATTCATTTGTCTGTCAGCTCATCAACCATTTGCAGAAGAATGAAGAAGCCTGATGTTTGAAGGTACAAATGATGCTGTGAATATCCTGTATAATTCTGTGTAATACTGTTCAGACTTCAGTCCATACTACTGGATTACCATCTAATCGGATTAGAGCAAACACGTTGAATGTCTGCACAGTTTCAGCTGTTTAAAAGTTGTTTTTCAGTGTGTAGTGAAATGGGAGAAAATGGATAACAAAGGTATAAAGGGCCAAGAACTACCAGAATAGTTGTGGATTTGAGATTATTTCAGAGGCAAGTAATTGAATGACAGAGCAGTAAAGTCACTGTCACACTTACACAAGTAATTAGAAAACAAAAAAAAAGATCAACATTCAGTCTTGAGAGTTGTGGGGTTTAGGTGGCAGATGTTTGTAAAAGGGAGACTTTGCAAGTCTGAGTTAACTGAGTTGGCACAATGAGTTGTGATACTTCATAATATCCTGTGTTATTCCAGCAACACAGACAGCAGCTCAGACAAGCTGCACAGGCTTGGGGAAAGTCAGTGTGTTTGATTTATGGTTGTGTTTTGTTTTTTCACAGCCAGACCATGATGTTTTATTCATAATCATCTGTTCTTCATTTATTTAACACATACATCAGAAATTCCAAAGACAAGAGACTTGTAATCTGTTCAGATGTCAGGTTGAGCAAAATTAGTTTTGAGGATTTTGACAGTTTTGTCGAGATTCCCATGAATCTATTAACCATTAATAATTAACAATTAAAACAAATCATTGCTATACACACAGTGTCAAAGGTTTCTATTCTCCTTCTACTCATACAGAGATTCAAATCTTGAAATCTTTTTTTCTCCTCAGGATGCATGAAGCCCAGGAGAGAGGTCAACAAGAGAGGACAGCTGTAGTAAAATTAGAACTACTTTCATTAGGAGCAACAAAATTCAAAGTGGAACATGAAGACATTGGTAAGATGTTAGCAGCAGTGGTTGTCAAAGGTTCTGGGACCAGTTTACTGGGGTGAAAGCTCTCAAGTTAGATTGGCAAACTGTACATAAGATAGAAGACAGTCAAGATGCACTACAGGAAGTACTTTTGAGACATGACACTGTATTCAAGGATGAGCTAGGGATGCTAAAAGGCTTTGCAGCATAGATCCATGTAGCTAGTGATGCCAAGCCCTGCTTCTACAAGCCAAGGTCAGATCCTTTTGCAATGAAAAAGAAAGTAGATTAAGAGAGGCTCTTAGAGGAGAAAATCATTGAACCAGTGAAATTCTCAGACTGGGCAGCGCCTATAGTACCAGTTCTAAAACCAGACTCCAGAGCCAGGATTTGTGAACATAGTGTCACAAATTGAGCAGCACCCCATTGGGGGTGAGAAATACACCAAGTTAGAAAGTGCCAGTTCATGAAGACTGAAGTGACATTTCTGGGACACAAAGTGGACAAGACGGGGTTGCATCCACTGCCAGCCAAAGTGAAAGCAGTGCAGGAGGCACCTCCACCTACCTCAGTGACTGAGCTTAAAGCTTATTTGGGCCTGTTGGACTTTTATAAGTTTCTGCCTAACTTGTCTACTGTACTGGCACCTATGCTTAAGTTACTTAGAAACATGAACCATGGGTATGGGGGCAAGAGCAAGAAAAACCTTTCAAAGAGTCCAAAGAACTGTTACAGTCAAGCAGTGTGTTAGTGCATTACGATGAGAAGAAAGAACTGATAGTCTCCTGTGATGCTTCTCCATACGGAGTTGGAGCAGTATTAGCTCGCCATATGGTTGATGGGATGAGAAACCTATAGGGTTTGGACCAAAATGGATACCAGGACTGATACAGGAGACTACAGGACCTGTTTCCTACACAGTGTTACTAGGAGATGGAAAGCTGGTCAAATGACACGTGGATCAGCTGTTCAACAGACAGGAGTCACAGATGTCAGCTCTGGGTCTGGATCTGGTGCTAGAGGAGGAGTGTGTGGAACCCACACCAATGTCAAACACAATAGGACAAGATACAGGTCCTATGCAAGAAGGGGACAGAGTCTTGCCTACAACAGAGCAAGAGCAGTCTGCCTGTGGGTTCTCCAACAACAAAATTGTTCTGTTCTTGCAGAAACAGGAAACCACCAGAATACATGAAGGACTTTGTAAAGTGAGTGGATATTGTTATCCGATCACACACACACACACACACACACACACACACACACACAAGAGAGAGAGACTTTTTATGTTTGAATGTATGTGTGTTAACATGATTTTTGTTTGTTAGCATATGTAGAACCAAAAAAGGTGGAAAAGACTGACCGTGGTATTTTGTTGAAATGATATGTGTGTTTATACATAAAAGTTAAGAGTTGTGCCAGCGTAAAGTGGAAATCGGACAACTGTTGGTTTGCTTTTGTTTGGACCAGATTTTGTGGTTAGTGTTGTGAATGTAAACTAAGGAATAGTTTCAATTTATGAGGGGAGGGATGTGGTGAAGTGACTTCTGATGTGTCGCAACACTCTAGACCAAGTAGGGGGCGCAGGTAATGTTTAGGACCCTGAGTGTTTCACCTACCTGCCATGATGAAGCTGCCCTCCTCCACGACTAGTTGTATGTTACCTATGCTTGTGATAAAAGCGGTTATATAGAAGAAAGCCAGCTCCTTTATATGATATACTGAAGATATCACACATAGAACCATGTCTAAATAAATTATGCATTTTTTTGTTTGCAAATAAAACTGCTGTAGGTTGTATCACAGCAACATGGCCAACATCATAATCAATAGCCTGATGATATTTAAAGTCTATATTTTATGCAGTGTTTATGTAGTGTTGTGGTTTTTGGTACAAAGTACCTTCTCAACAGAGTTTTCTCAACACCTTGGTCAGCTGATCAGAATAGAAGCTCACTGTTAACTGAGGGATGGCTGAGGGTGGTGACTGTTGCGTTTTGACATCATAAGGTCACAGCTGGTCTTGGTGGATCATTTTAAGGCGTTCATTTTTTTTTTTTTTCTATTCTTAGATGTGATCTGTGTTCAGTTTTTCTGGTTCCCCCAATTTGATACTTTGTTAGTATTGATATACAACATGGACCTGCTTTATAATTTAAAGATATATGGATGTCTTACTTGGCAGTTTACAATATGGGTGATGTAGAGACAGGAAACAGGTCCAGAGAGAGAGAGAGTTGCCATGCAGCATGAGTCTGGAATCAAACCAGGGATGCTGTGTGCTGTACGTGTCTCACCACTAGGGCCCGAGGACTTCTCAATAGTCTCCTCTTGTTCAAACAGTCCATTTGTATGTTTAAACATCACATAAGCAGTTGCACACTTCTTTGCAGAATGATAAATCTCTGTGACACCTGGGATAATGAAGGACCCTTAATGCCATTTAATATGGTTAAAATGCACAAGTAGCTGACAGTCATGGCTGCTGACATTTTCAGGATACCAGGCTCTGAAAGCTCTGGCCTCTGTCACTCACTGAGGTCACAACATGTTGTCATTTCATCATTATATCATATTGTTTAAAGTATATTCAGCTTTATACTGTCGTATTTACCAGTTCCAGAAGCACAATGTTGTTATACAGTGTGTGTGGGTATGTGGTAGAGATATATATAGAGAGAGATGGTCCATACTATGTTGGTTTTTAATAAGCTACACAGATTCAGTGTGGTGTATATTATTCATTTCTAACATCACTATGTGGATGTAGATATCATGGTGCTGCCAGTGCTGCTATCTGGACTTTTTCAGTTCAACTTGTGTGAACTGCTGTGTGGTACAATAGATTCTGGGAGAGAAGATTTACCTCAGCAGGAAATGTTTGTGTTACAAGGATACAACAATAAGAAAGGACATTTTGAACATGGTCTCTTAAAAACTCTCTCTTCTCACCACTCTTTCTATATTAAAAAATCACAAATTATGAGCCAGTGCTGCTGGTCAGTGTAGGTGACAGACCAGTGTACAATATATTTTTGAAGCCCATAAACATTTCTGTCCTGTCACTGTGTGGCCAGTTTTCTGTGGGGGTGCACTTCTAAAACTAGACTTAAATGTTCGTGGGTTTTCTGTGACTGAGACATTTATAAACACTCATGATTTTAGTGACCACGGACTGACAAACCTTTAACACTGGAGCACGGTTTGTCTCAGACCAATGACCTGTTCAGTTTTGTGTCTCTTAATCTCACCCTGCAATTATAACTGTAACCATCCTGTCAAGTTTGCTCACAGTTTATCAGTGACACATCGTAGGGCTGCTACCTGACAATGATTTTTAGTTCGAGGTCATCAGCAATGAAAACAGAGTGAACAACAACTCAACACTGTAGTGCATTTACATACATTTACATGTAATACATTTCATGTACTTGTTCTAGCTCCTCACCAAAATACAAATAATATTGGTATTTTAATCACAAGTAGTATTGTGATTGATCAAGTTCATTTTTTAATAGTTTGACAGCCCTGATATATACTGTATGTTACATTTGGGGTTGAACACATCACATTCACTATTTTTAACTACTACTACTATTTTTTAAGTGCACACAAAACACAATAAACTAGCAAATATAGAAAATGACAAAAAAGAAAAACTACAGAGGGTGAAGTCTGTTGATCAGTTACGCCTGGAAGAGAAACAGGATCGTTAGGAAGAATGAACCATGAAGCACGATTTAACAACACTGTCAGTTTCTTTTACTGAGTCTATATGTAAATGATCCAGTTCAAGAGCAGAGCAGAAAATCCAAGAGCTGCTAAACTATGTTTCATCAGTTCAGTAGTTGAGAGGACAAGCTTTACTGCCCTCTTGGGGTGAGAAGGTATGTCTGTTCAGAACTGTGTGCTGTACCTGAGGAGACTGAGTTTGATGCTGTTCTTCACTATAGTCACAGGCTTGGTTGGAGCAGGCAGCTCTTCAGAGAGCTCATCAGGATCAGGTTCAGTCTGACAGAGAGGGAATAGACATATGAAAAATTCCACTTGTTCTAAGTGTTATCTAACTGCAAGCTCAGCACTCAACAGTGTACCATACCAGGTCAGGTTTGAATTTCTTGGCAGGCTCCTCAAACTCAGGAGTCCTGGGTCTCTTAATGTTCGGACTCTTGCTGGGAGGGCAGAGCAGCTCCTTCACATCACATTTTAAACTCTTAGATAACGTCTCTGGGTTTGGAGGACAAGGTCTCTTTGTGGCCTGTGAGATCCTGGCCGGTAAAGTGGGTCTGATGAATGTGAACTCTGTTGTCATGGACACTGATTCCTGTGGAGGACGAAGGGTTTGTGTCAGCCAGAGAGCAAACAGGAAAATTTCCTATAAGGGTGAACTATTGAGTGCTAACATGTCAGACATTTCCACAGCAGAAACTAAGAGTTGTTGACATCAAAAGCAGCATGATATGGTCGGACAAACCTTGCCAGCTGTCATTCTCTTGGCTGACATCTCAGGCTGAAGCAAGTCTTTCCTCTTTCTGTCTGCCTGGCCCATGATGACAGGTTGTATGTAGTGAGGTTGCACTGTAGCAGGAGTTTGGTGGCTCAATTCAGGCTTTGGTTTTGGAGTGGAGAACCTTCTCCTTTCACCATTAGGCATCTTCCATCTGAGATTCTCTCTGGGGCTGTAGATGGCTGATATGGTCATCCCCTCTCCATATACTTTGAAGCTCTTTGCTTTGAAGTACACTGCAGCAGTAAAATAAGAGCCAGAAGAGGAGGAAGAGGAGGAGGAGGAGGAGCGGGAAAACAACATACTAGTGTCAGTGAATAAATAGAGATCAAAGCTCAGGTCCACTTTCTGCTTCTAGATCCTGTTTGGATTTGAGTATAAACAGTCCAATGAGCCACAATGTGCTCACTCCATCTCTGAAACAGAGGTCAATGAGAAACACAGGTCAGTGAATGCCTCATGCTCCCTTACTGCAAACTGAGAGTAAATGCACAGGATAAGAACAAGTCAAATCCAACCATAAAACCATGTCCTTACTTGTTCTGTGTTCATGGAAGGGCTGAGTATGAATGTGAGCCAGTTTAACATTTGGATTATTCTCCAGGATTCCCACCAGATGTCTGAGTTTATCAACACAGTTTGAGGAACAATTTTCTTTCTCCCAAAGATATTAATATGTTTTTGTTTCACCCAAAGTTGTCAACAAAAACGTGAACCCTCCTCCCTGTTGAACTTGAACTCACCACTGAGTGTGCTGCTCTTCTGTGGCAGAACTGACTCAGAGCAGAACGTAATACCTTGAAAGATAAGAAGCACAACAGCAGCAGCAGAAGACAGTGCAGAGGCTGGGCCTTTGTACCCAGGCAGGACTATTACAACATGAAGAACCATTTCATTTCACCAACAAAGATCAATGTGATTGAATTATCTGGTCCATTTTAAAGCACACCAGGTTACTGTACAGCACAATGAGTATACAATGGTAGATACTAGTCTTCATTATGTCCATTATGCAGCAAACTTCCAACAACCTGCATTGTTTTAAATGGAGCTGATCTGCTTGTGTATTAAATGGCAAAAGACAGGCAAGCCAAGGCAAGGCAAGGCAATTTTAATTGTACAGCCCCTTTTTACAAACAGTTTGTCTCAAAGGGCTTTACACAGCATCATGACAACATCCTCTGCCCTTAGACCCTCACATCAACTGAGGAAAAATTCTCAAGAAAACCCTTTTAACAGGGAACAAATGGAGAAACCTCAGGGTGAGCAACAGAGGAGGGATCCCTCACCCAGGACGGGCAGATGTGCAATAGATGTTGTATACAGACAAGAAAACAATTTACAACATGGAATATGGAAAACATGGAAATGGAATCAGTCAGTTAACGAAAAATGATGAAGGCAGCTCCTGGTGGGCAGGGAGGGAAGGCCAGCTTAATGGGACTACTGGATTGCAGACAGGGTTGTGAGCAGGGAGTGCAGACTGGTTTAACAGCAGGAGAAAGGAGGTGATGGATGCGGGGGTTGGTTGGTTGGTGCAGGGGGATGGAGCTCTGAAGAGATCTGTGGAAATACAGTGCGAGACACCAAGGCCAGACTACAAAGTGCAACAAATAATGGCAGTTCAAAATGTGTGAGAGGAGAGGAGAGGAGAGGAGAGGAGAGGAGAGGAGAGGAGAGGAGAGCAGGGCTCCATGTAACCTGATGTGTCCCCCAGCAGTCTAAGCCTATAGCAGCATAGCTGCTCCAACTGATTTCCATCTTATGTCATACACCTGGTGCTGGGCTGTTACTGGGAGGTTCCCAGTTTAACAGAAACAGAACTACAGAACTATACTACACCCTTGTGTTCAAAATCAGGCATTTACACAAACATAAATGAAGAATGGCTCCTATACACCGGCCCCATAATTGTGTTGGTGTGTGTTTGCAATTACAATTACGTTGGAAAAGGAGCCAAAATGGTTATGTGCAAATCTTCTTTCTTCACTGGTCAGAAGTCAATGTTCATATTTAGTTTTTAATAACAGTCCTTAACTGCATGCCTCCAGCAACATGCAGAGCTTTGTGACAAGTCTCTCCAGAAAGCCTGTCTTGGTTTTAAGCTGAACTGACTGGACAACGCCTCTCCTGTCTGAAAAGGATTTGGTCACTTTGCCCATCAGCCATGAACTTCGTGGAGCAGAGGGGACCATGATAATAACAGGCTGTCTCTCTTGTAGCCGGAAAAGATACTCCCTTAACACCACTTCCAAAATAAATCTGACAGGTACTGAACCTGTGTCCATCTCCGTTTAATGTACAAGTCATTTTCTTCAAAAAGTCCAGGAGGAAGAAGTGGTTTGGCTTTCAACAGCAGAATGTGATTTGGTGTAAGTGTTTCCAGAACATTAGGATCATCAGACAGTTTAGTGAATGGGGGCAACTGTTAAGAATGGCTTCAACCTCACAGAGAACAGTACAAAAACTCTCATCATCTACGTTTGCTGTCTGAGGATGGAGTACAACACCTTCTGTATGAGGCGAATGATCTGCTCCCATGCTCCACCATGATGAGATCCAGCAGGGGGGTTAAATGCCCATTCTATTCCGCTTCTTGCTAAAGCACTTTGTATTTTGCTTTGATCCAGGTTTCTGAGAGCTTCCCTCAGCTCTCTATCAGCTGCAACAAAATTTGTACCATTGTCTGACCTGAGGTTGGAGACTTGCCCATGTCAACACATCAACCGTTGAATGGCATTTATTCATGAATCTGTATCACGTGAGTGGGCTACTCCTCGACTAGTCATGCATGTGAAGACCACACCATATCTTTTGACCAGGTTGCGACCTCTCTTGATTTCAATAGGTCCAAAATAATCCACCCCTACATTAGTAAAAGGTGGCAAATCTGGCAGGATTCTTTCAACTGGAAGGTCAGACATTTTTTGTTCTCCAACCCTCCCTTGAAGACAACAGCAGATAACACAGTCAGCAATGATTTTTCTGCAGGCTGAGTTTGCATTTGTAATCCAGTAAGTTTTTCGAAGAACAGATATCATGTGATTACGCCCAGCATGACCCACTTGCTTATGAATGTGTTGTAAAATAAGTTTAGATATGGGTTGATCCTTAGACAGAATTAAGGGATGTTTTATTGCCTCAGGCATGGTTGCCTTCCTCAAGCGGCCTCCTACTCTAACAGCCCATCTTGGAGTACAGGATCCAACCTGTAGATGTCACTATTGTTCTGCACAGATGCTGCTCCTTTCTCCAACAGTTCTTTGTTGTTGACAGAAATGAACAATTGCCAATTCTGCAATGTGTAAATCATCCCAGGTCAGTGGTTGAACCTTTATCTTTGTGTGACGAAGAGTATCATCACTTGGCTTGCACATAGCACATGCACTTTAGACGGAGTAGGTATGAGTACATATGCACTTTAATAATTGCACAGGCACAGGCACTTTATTGAATATTTGCGCAATACATTTTAAAACATTGCCTTTTGCACATTTTATATGGATAAGTAACTTATTGAATATTTATCACCATATGTTAGGGTCCTTTTGCAGATTTGGGTTTGTTTGGGGAGGAGCTGTGTAGGCCACGCAGTTTCACCTAGAGGGAAAAGGACATAGAATTGAATGTGCGAGTGGAATTGTGTGTTAATTGTTTGAATCATGAGCTAAACTACCAAATTGCAATGATGTATTGTTTGATGTGTGTGGTGTTGCTTAGTGTGTGCATGGAGGGAACAAAAGTTGTAATCTGTACTCACCAGTCTCTGTGTCTTCAGCAGGGGGTGCAGGCAAAAGGCTTCCCCAGGAAACTGGCACCAGTTTTATAGTCCCGGGTGCAACCAAGTGTACATTGGTGTGAGGGGTGGGAATGGATAGGTGTGTAGTAGGTAATATTAGAGGTGGTGTGAACAGGTGTTTCACTAATAGTTAATGTACACTGGTGTAAATAGGTTTTTGTTTGGGTTGTATAGATGAAAGGATTTAAAAATGATGAGTTATTCATGTTGGTGAGCAGTGGATCTGAGTAGATGGGAGCCTCCAGACCAATCAGCTGTGACACTCTATTTAAGGCACCATTTTACATCATGTGTGGGGCTGGGTGGTTGACTCTCTGCTGTTGCCAGGTATGAATAAATGTCTTCATGTTTTGCCACCGGAACCTGTCTTTGTCCATTCTTTGCTGTGTCATCCAGCCGTAATTGTGGTCCATCTAACACTTTGCTTTGTGATTCTGCTGCGTTTTGTTCTTATTGAATGAATGCTCATGAGTTGATTTACCTTGTTTTCTTAGCTCTTGAAGTTGATCTTTAAACTTCAAAAGCCAAGCGACTGAAGTTTTCAGTTTTTCCCAATCTGAAAAATAGTTGAGAAGCTTGTTTGTAGCATTGGATGCATCCTCAACAACACAAGCAATAACCATGATGTCTTGTTTGACCTCAGGGTCATCCAAGGTGGTGGCAGGTTTGTTCACTTCGTGTTTTGGCCAATCCTTTTCATCAGTCAGCAGAACCTTATGTCCTTTGAGCCATCACTCAAATTTTAGAAAATCACCAGCTGACAGTCCTCTTAAGGCCTCATCAGCAGGGTTCTGTTTATATCCTATGTATTAGGCCACCTCTGTAGCTTTGCATATAACAGCCACTCTGTTTGCTACAAATGCATGGAATCTGTTTGTTTCACTTGAAATGTAATTAAGCACAGTTGTGCCATCAGTCCAGAAAACTCACTGGTGCAATTCCAGTTGAAGTTCCTTCTTAATCATCTTGTCCACTCAGACAGCTAATACAGCAGCTGTAAGTCCAAGTGTGGGTATTGTGGTTTGTTTCACAGGAGCAACTCTGGACTTTCCAACCATGAAAGCAATGTTTACGTCTTTTAAGATGTTTTCCAATCTCAGATAAGAAACAGTGCCATATCCATACTCGCTGGAATCTGAGAAGTGATGCAGCTGTGCATTTTTTACTTGTCCAAAATCTTTTGGCCTGATACATCATTCCACCTCCAGTTTATGGAGATTTGTCAGCCACTGTGTCCATTTCTGTAAAAAGGTCTGTGATATTTTGTCATCCCAAACAACTTTCTTTTGCACAGCTCTTGTAGCATCAGCCTTGGAGGCAGTGTGAATGGTGACAAGAATCCAAGAGGATCATAGATGGAATTAACCACTGACAAGATTCCACGGCGTGTATGGATGACTTTCAAGTGCCATCTTGAACATGAACATGTCAGATTCCACACACCACTGCAAACCAAGAGCTCTTTCCACGGGTAAGTTATCTTTATCCAAATTGAGCTTGGATGCTTTAGAACAATCTTCTTCAGGGATGCTTGCTATAACTGTTTGACTATTGCTCATCCACTTTCAGTGCCGAAAGCCTCCCTTTGCACATGCAGCAGTGAGATCTTGTACCATCTGCAAAGCTTCTTGGTCTGAGGCCACAGACTTTAAACAATCATCCACATATAAGTTTTGCTTGATGGTCTGTAACACTGTGTCACTGTAATAAGCCTTGTTGTCATCAGAAACTCTCTTTAATGCATAATTGGCGCAGCTTAGTGACGATGTTGCTCCAAAAATATGAACCTTCTGTGGTGGACGTGGAGGAAAAGGGGAGGGGAAGTTGTCTAACAACGCCACCTGGGGAATTTCACCCCAGGAAATACACTCTGCCCTCTACCTGGGCTACTAGAAGGTCACACAGGTTCGTTGCATCAATTTATATAGAGGACATGAGACGGACTTCCAAAAATATCAATCTTTTTTGTTTATATAAAAAATAATGTACTAGGTTTAAAGGAGCAAACATATCTTCACTTGAGCATCGTAATTTTACCACAATAATTTTTAGAGAACTAATCAAAATCAAGGACAGGATTTAGACTTGATGAGTGGGCAGACTAAAACAACTCAAACCACAGCAAAAACACTACAAACCAAATCACCATGTGCCACAGCAAAATGTAGGGATGTGAGAGGGGAACCACCACCAGGAGAGTCTGCCACCACTACACCAGCCTCTGTCCAGGAAGGAAAAAAACAATCTTGTTGAGGGACACTCAAAGTTTAGATTATACAGCTAAATATTAAAACAAAAGGCCTATACTAAAACACACACACACACACACACACGCACACAGAAGGGAGTAATACTAAAGGCTAAATAACTGAACCCAAATACAATTATTTAAGGACAATATACTGGCCTAATAATCAACAAAGAAATAAACAATCGAATAATCAAAATAAAGATAGATCATTAACCCCAAAAGAAAAGCAAACTAAGAACACAAAACATATGTTTTATCAAACCCAAACTCAAATAAATAACAAAATCAATATTTGACCCAAACAATAACCCAAGAACCCAAACAACAACAACAACAACAACAACAACAGAAATGAATCAAAACGACAAAGTTGTGGTGGGCTGAGAGCCTGGTGCTGCGTAGACAGCCTCACAGAGGACTGTGAGAGTGATCAATGAAGACAGCACTGAACACGGCACTGAAGACGGAGCGACTGCACCAGGGCTGGAGGCTGTGAATGGTTTGCGTTTGGAAAGCCGCTGTGGCACCGTCACTGGGCTGTGCAGTGCAGCCTCACACAGAGCGCAGGACAAGGGAGGACACTGTGGCTTCAACCACTACAGCAGAACAGAGAGCAAGCAGCTTTTAGCATGAGGCTACTAGAGCCAACAGAAGTTAATAAGGGAGCACGCTTACCCGAACGAAGAGGACTTAAACACACCATGTTGCGTTACTCTTACGTCGGCCGATAACAATGAGGAGACGGAGAGCGGAGTGCAGTCAACTCGTGTTTACTTCTGAACTCAAGTCTGCATCACAAACAGGTCCGTGTAGCAACCTCAACCTAACGTAGCTAGATCCCTTACACAGCACGTCCCCCTTTTAGTAAGAACCCCCATTTCTTTAACACTTTTAAGTAGTACTGACTCCTACAGTAAACTCCGTTATTTCATCTGAACACAATATTCATGAACATTTATAAACACTTTTTTTTTTCTTCTCTTCTTTCACACAGTCACTTACAAATCCAGGCGTACTGGAGGGCGTGACACTCTGTGTTAGTGCCATCAGTAGTTGTGTGTCTGATTGTCTCTCTGATGACAGGAGTGAGTGTATCTGTGTTACCCGGCTCTGGATTTTTGTCGGGTGTATCAGGTGTTGCCTGATAGGGTTGAGGGCGTTGTATGGAGCGCATGTGTGTGCGATTTCTTCTGACCTGTCCATCATCAGTGTGTATGATGTATGACCTGGGTGTTGTTGCATGTTGTATGACAGTCCCTTTTTTTGTTCTCTCTTGGGAGCCACACATTTTGACCAGGTTGGAGCAGGTGCAGAGGACGCGCTCTGTGGCCTAAGTTGTAACGCCGTTGTTGTTTCTTCTTTGCCTGCTTCTCTGATTTCCTGTAACTTCTGACATTGGGCCAACGAGGCCGTAGAGATGTTGGGAGCTGTGGTATGGTGGAGCGTATCTGTCTTCCCATGAGAACTTGTGCAGGTGAGTAGCCGCGTTCCAGAGGTGTGGCCCGGTAGGACAACAAAGCCTTTTCCTTCTCACCTCCTCCTATCCACAGTCCTTTCACCGTAGCCACAGCACGCTCGGCCTCCCCATTCGCCTGAGGATACCGCGGGCTACTGGTGGTGTGGGTGAACCCATACTCTGTAGCAAAGGTCTTGAAGGGAGCCCCACTGTACTGCGGCCCGTTATCAGACATGACTGTTTCCGGCACTCCATGACAGCCAAACACATCCTTCAGAGCCGCCACAACAGTCTCAGAAGCGGCCACGTTGAGATGGGCCCCCCTATGTAGCGTGAAAAATAATCCACTATCAGAAGGTAAGTCTTTTTCTCCCAGAAAAACAAGTCGGTGCCAACTCTCTGCCAGGGTCTGTCTTGCACTGGTGTAGTCAGCAAGGGCTCTGTGTTCTGCTCTGTGCTGTGAACACGTACTGCAGTTTTCCACCATCTGACCGATGTGTACAGACAGACCAGGCCACCACACTGACTGGCGGGCCCTAGCTCTGCACTTGACAATCCCTTGGTGTCCACTGTGAAGATCCTGAGTAGCAACTCTCCAGCCACGGTGAGACTTTCTCTTTCAGGCCAGTATGGCCCCAGTGCTGGTGGGAGGGCATGCTTTTCAGGCCACTCAGTTTTGCAGTAACTGATGAGCTTAGCACAGACAGGGTCAGCTTTTTGTTTCACCTGTATAGCTGTTAACCTCGCTTCTGTTGCAGGGAGGCTTTGAATGACTGTATCCACGAACACTTTGTGTAGGAGCCATAATTTATAAAGGTAAAAAAGTTGAGATTTGGATTTAATTTTATTGTTTCATGGTTTGTACTTTAGATCTATGTGTTGTGTTTCTATGGTGCATGGTCTGAGAGAGATTGCGTCACCGACTGCCTCACTTAGGATGTGAGAGCGGTGATAGGGAGCACATAGTTTTTCTACGGAGTGAAATATGGATGTAAATTGTTTTTTTTTTTTTCTTAAGTAAACTTTGTTTTCGAAACTGATACATTTCATCATTCATTCTTGTACGAACCCTGCCTTTCATCCTCTCACGTGGCTTTGACACCACGAAGGAAAGCCACAAAACTTTGACTTCTGCCTCATCGTCTTTTTCTTTTTGTGTCCATGTGTGTTTCGCAGGAGCTCTTGATAATGTATCTGCTGTTATCAGGTTCTTCCCAGGAACATGCACAATGTCAAACCTGAATCTGAGCAGCCTCAGTCAGAACCTCATCACTCTTGGTGGGAGCTCATCTAGTGCTTTGGTGCTGAGCAGTGGCACTAGAGGCTTGTGGTCAGTTTCCAACCTGAACTTCAGTCCCAAGAGGTATGATGAGAGACGCTCGCAAGCCCACGTAGCCGCCAGAGCCTCCTTTTCGATCTGTGCATACTGTTTTTCTGTCTCTGACAGTCCTCTTGAAATGAACATGACGGGCTTCCACGTGTCGTCCATCTGTTTCTGGGTCAAGACACCCCCGAGCCCAAAAGATGAGGCATCCGCCGAAACACATGTCTCTGCTGTAGGAGAATATGTGGCCAGCACTTGTGAGGAACTCAGTTCTGTTTTAAGTCTCTGAAATGCCTCTTTCTGTGGCGCCTCCCAGCACCATTCATTTTTTCCACACAGCAGATCTTTGATTGGGTGGGTGTATGAGGCCAGGTGGGGTAAAAACTTGCTGAGATAGTTGGCCATCCCCATTACTCTTTTCTCCCCTTCAACATCCGTTGGTTCCAGCATCTCCATCATAGCTCTGATCTTGCCTGGATCTGCCATCACACCCTCTGCTGTGACTCTGTGGCCCAGAAACATGATGCTGTTCTAGCTTTTTCAGTACCTGATGAAGTCTCTCGTTGTGTTAATGTACATCCTCTCCATACACCAATATATCATCAGCATGACACACCACGCCTGAACACTCCTCTAGCATCTGTGACATGCGACGCTGGAAGTGCTCAGGGGCCGATGAGATCCCAAAGGGCAGGCGATTGAAGGCGTATCGCCCGAATGGGGTGATGAAAGTCGTTAGGAGCGAGCTCTCCTCTGACAACGGGATTTGCCAGAAACCAGAAGCTGCATCCAGCTTTGTGAACACCTTCGATCCCGTCAGCATGGCAAGTGTGTGGACGACTGCTGGGAGGATGTGTCTCTCTCGTCGCACCCACTTATTTAGGTGCGTCAGGTCCACACACAATCTAATCTTCTCACGAGGTTTGGGGACCACGACCAAACCAGCGCACCATGGTGTGGGTTGTGTCACTTTTGAAATCACGCCCATGTTCTCCATACGCTCCAGCTCTGCTCGTACCTTATCCCGAAGTGGCAGGGGTACCCGGCGTGGCGACGACAGGGCGTAAGGAACTGCATCCGGCTCCAGTTCAATGGTATATGGCTCCTTTAATTTCCCTAAGCCAGAGAACACTGTGGGGTATTGGGTTTTGACATCCTCCTTTTTGCCTTCTACAGTGTGGAGACGGCTTATTAGTTTGAGGGCTTCTATTGCAGGGAGGCCGAGTAGGGGCTTAGACAGATCTCCAACAGCATTAACAAGTTGTTCTGTTGCTCTCTCTTTTATGGTCAGTTTCCCTTTAAAGCAGCCTTTAACATCCAACCTGTGCCTGCCTGGTCCATACAGTACTTTCGGTGGTGGTTGCAGTGTCCCATGCTTTTTAATGGAATGCATGCTGCTTGGGATTGCTGTGACCTCAGCCCCAGTGTCCAGTTTGAAAACAGTCTCATCCCCGTTCAAATGTAGCAGTTCAATCCACTCGCTGGCTTCTTTTGAGTACATTTCTCCTAAGAAAGCAAAATCCTCATTTTCATTACTTTCCATCTGCACCTGTGTAATGTCATGGACAACGCCGCCTGATCTGCATTTCTTTGCAAAATGTCCTTTTTTGTGACATTTCCTGCACTCAGCATCACGGGCAGGACAGTCTCTCCACAGGTGTTTCTTTGAATTTCCACATCGGCCACATCCTGAAGACTGTGTCATTTTTCTCTTTTCGTCCTTTTTGCCCCCTGCTGGTCTTTTTATATATACCCTCCACTTGGGCAGTTGCTTGCTCTGTCCCTCTTATCACTGGCTGTTGTTTTTTTACTGCTGCACTCTGTTTCACTCTTGTAATAGCTTTTTCTAATGTTAAATCTGCATCTAACTGTAAGCTTTCTGATAGCCTGGCATCTCGTGTGCCTACAACTATCCGGTCCCTTATTAACTCTTCTGTCAGGACCCCGAATCCACAGTGTTCAGCCAGTGTGTGTACTGCAGTAATGAAAGACTCCACACTCTCACCGGGCTCCTGGCTCCGTCTGTTGAAGCATGCTCTTTCAAATATGACGTTCCGCTTGCTGACACAGTGCGCATTGAAAGCTTCCGCGACGCGCTTGTATGACTTTTTCTCTTCGCCCGTCAGAGGTAGTACATTCAAAATATCTTCGGGGTCGTCACCAGCCGCATACATGAAAGCGTTCACCTGAAACTCCTCCGGTTGCTTGTCCAGACCTGACGCTATCTGTAGCGTTCGAAGCGTTTCATCCATCTCGGCCATTCGTTAGCGTCCGTGAAGTCAAACTTGCCTGGTGGGGCTAGCTGCGGAGCTAACGGCGGAGCTAGCGGTGGAGCTGGCGGTGGCGGTGCGGCCGCTGCTGCTGCTTGCATATTTCCCTCGTTCTCGCTCTCCTTTTTTTTCAGGTTTAGTTTGTCTTCTGAGTTCACGGATCCCACACTGACACCATGTTGCGTTACTCTTACGTCGGCCGATAACAATGACGAGACGGAGAGCGGAGTGCAGTCAACTCGTGTTTACTTCTGAACTCAAGTCTGCATCACAAACAGGTCCGTGTAGCAACCTCAACCTAGCGTAGCTAGATCCCTTACACAACGCACCAGAGCCGGTCACAGCCTGTGGTGACACAGAGGGCGGGCGCCACGCTCCTCACCGTGCTGCAACCCAACCAGCACAGCCAACGACACTGCAGGTGACAAAATCACGGCAGCTATCACACCATAACGTGCCGTAGAATTGCACAAAGTAGCGGCACCCATGCTTACCTGGAGAACGACCACAACCAGAGCACGGCAAACACAAACAACCAGAGCACGACAAACACAAACAACCAGAGCACGACAAACACAAACAACCAGAGCACGGCAAACACAACCAGAGCACGGCAAACACAACCAGAGCACGACAAACACAAACAACCAGAGCACGACAAACACAAACAACCAGAGCACGGCAAACACAAACAACCAGAGCACGGCAACTTGTCAAAATTTTAGTTTATTCTTAGCCTTTACTTGCACAGGTACAGTTGACAGAAGACATTCCTGTTGACTGGCCCCAGTGTGAGCACAGGCCTGCTGAGGGACAGTAGCATTGTTTGGCTGCTCAGATGTTCTGAACTTGGCTTGCCCATTTGGAGTTACATATATTACATGTTAAACGGTTCTTGCAACAACCAAAAACAAACACCACTTTGTCTTAAGAGATCAAGTCTCTCACGATGCATCTTGCTCTTAAGTTGTACACAATCTTCTGCTGTGTTATCCTCTTTACATATGCAACATAATGTAGTCTTGCTTTTTGATGGAAGACCTGTGTTTCTGTGCACTTCATATCTGCTGAAGTATTGACAGCTGCCACAGTTGCCGGATTTTTATTTCTGTTTGAAAATTTTGTGAGAGATTTTGAGAGTTTTTCCTTTAGATGTAGCTGTTGGGATGTCTTAAATGTTACCAAAAACAGGATCAGAGAGAATTTTGACCTGTTGTTCAAGAAACCTGACCAAAATAGAGAACAAAACTCTGCTTCCATGTTTCTCCTGTAGGTCACAAGCAGCTGCTCTCCATCTTCCTGTATGGAAGCTGTTTCAGGTTTGATGGTACATTCATCTCTGCCATCTACTGTAGACTTTCCATCATATTGCAGCACCCTCTCAAAAAAAGTATGTTTGAAAAGAGCCAACCTCCTCTGCCCTTATTGATAGCAAACTTAAGGCTTTTTCCATGTAAGCTGCTCCAATCTTCATTTCATTGCCAAAGTGTTTCTTTAATAAATACTTGGCTCTGTCATAGCCTTGATCATTTGGCATGTGATAGCAGCTTCTGATCAGTTCTCTCGGCTGCCCCCTGGTGTACTGCTCTAGGTAGTACAAGTAATCTTGGAGATTAGTGACTTTACTTTCAATCCCCTGTTCAAATGCCCAGTATAAAAGATCCATACTGTAGAGGGTCGCCATCAAATATTGGTATTGCTCTTGGTGGAAGAGATGCTGAGTGCTGCTGTTGAACTAACTGAGAAGTGAATTCTGTCTGTCGCTGCATAATGTTGCCAATGTTCTGAATTTCATTTTCATTTGTGGTCACTTGTGGAGTGGTACAAACATTGCTGGTCCTGTGGTCTTGTTGTGAATTAAAGACAGTTTTATTGCCTCCTATTGACCTTTGAAAGGATTGCATTTGTTGTACTGAAGTGAAATTTCCTGTTAGCTGTGTTTGTGCGTTTTTCTTTTCCTTAGGACGTGCACCAAGCAGGTTTGAGGATGGTTGTTGTAATGGTGGCTCTGACTTTGGACTTTGTACTTTTTCCGCTTTTGATTTTGTAGCTTTATTGTAATATGAATTGATTCCATCAGATGCTGCAGAGCCGCTTCCCACTACACTGCTTTCCAGTATGGCTATTTTAGCTTTAGCAGCAGCTAATTGGGATTCCATTTGGAGTTGTTCCTTTTGTCTCTTCAATCTTTCCTGCTCAAAATGCAGTTTTTCCTCTTGAGCTTCCAGTGCATGTTTCTTTTCCAGAGCAGCCATGTGTTGGATTAATGCTGCCTTTTCAACCTTTGCTCTAAAACATGCAGAACTTGTGGTAGAAGCTTTAGACTTATTAGATGAGGCCCGAGTTTTTCCAGGTGAAGAGACATTTGAAATACTGTCATTTGGTTAAATTTCATCCTCCTTTCAGACTCTTTTTCACAACATTTTGAGCATCTTCCACCCATTTATTTACATGGGAGCTCCCATTCAACAAATTCACATTTGCTTTAGTTTTCTGTTCAAACCGTGTTTGTTGCCTTTTATACTCTTCCTCAGGCAGTGGCATTTCGAACAGTGTATTATGAGTTTCAGCAGCAGCATCACACAGTTTTATTAAACTCCTTTAAAAGGTTCTCAACACTGCTTAAAGTATCAGTTGTTGTTTGGACAGATAACAGATTATCGATCTGCAGCTTGATTTTAGATGTTTTGATGATTTAAGCTTAACTTCCGGTTCTTTTCTAGATTTTCAAGAAGTGCAACACCTTTTGCAGTTAATTTTCTCTTTCTTTTTTCAACATCACTTTTTGCAGCACAATCAGGGATAACATTTTCAACATCAGTGTTTTCTTTCATTTCCAAACTGTCAATTTGTCAACATGTAACATCAGCAGCAGAATATCAGTCATTCATCAGGCGGTAATTCATTCCTCCAGTTTCCATTTAGCTTTCCATTTCACATACTTTATTCATCCTGTCAACATCCATGATATCCAGGTCCAGAATCCAAAGCATCAGCACAGTCCAGTTTCCTTAAATCACTCAAACAGGCTTAGTTTCCCTGCAGTTTTATTGTCTGCTGTGTCTCCTTTACCTTTATCATTTGCAGCACTGTCTGATGAAGAGAGGGGGTATTTGCAAGATCCATGCCACGCCAATCCAAGCAGCAGCCTCCTTCCAATAATGCCTTTTTCCTGCATACAGGGCAGTTCTTACTTGTGTGGTGACTATCCAAAGAAGAAACTTAACTAGTCACATAATGGTGGCTTGAGGATTGATCTTGACTCGATTCCAGGTAAAAAAAAGTACTGTGCAAGTGAAACCGGCATAACACCTGCATTGTGTTGTTGTGGAGTTAAGGAAAGGAGGACCACAGCTCTTGTTTCAGCCAGCAGGGGGGGGGGGTTATTACCTTTCCTCAGCAGCCATTTTTCCAGACACAGTTTGTAACTCCTAATCATCAACAATCTCATGGTCATAACAGTGACCAGGCAACCTGCTCAAAATTACTCCCCCCCCCCACCTACTGGCAACATTTTAGTAATTTTACATGCATAGGAATGGATATAAACATCAACAGCCGCAGGGTGGATAAGAAATGTGAACAACACACATCACAAATACAATAAGAAAAATACATAAATGGGAGCTCACCTGTGTACAGCAATATAATTGTTAACACAACACAGCGCTCTTCTTCTCAGTCTAATGCACCTCTAGGAGGGAAGAAATAGCAACTGCATGAGAGAATAACACAGTACCATTAGCTTAGCTTAGACTCGCAACCGTAACTCACAGAGCGCTGTGCAAAAAGCACTTACAACCGCACACACACACAACATACCCATTCGTTCAATCAACAGAAGCCATAATATAAAAACCGCGTGACTATGGCATAAAAAAACCATACATTTCACACTTTTTCCACATATTTTAGACATGAGCACGTTTTACCCTAACCTTTCCTCAGCAGCCATTTTTCAGACTGAGAAAAAAGGCGCGACGTGCACAGGATGTTGACACACTGAGGAAGGGTTACATTACCAAAACAAAATAAACATAAACATAAATCAAAATAAAAGCTCCCATAACCAAATATTAAAGAAAAAACATATATACACATTAAAACTAACAGTAATAACAAAAAGTGATTTTTGGTGAAATTAAATAAAAAAGAACCCATCGGTTACACATGTTCCCATTTATTGCAACAAAAAAGAAAAATAGTGACAAAAACAGCACGTTAGCATGAAAGTTGATGTGGACTGGAGCTCAAAAAACACTGTCTTTAATCTGGATGTTGCTAAGATCCAACAGCTTTCCATCTTATTTCATACACCTGGTGCTGGGCTGTTACAGGGAGGTCCCCAATTTAACAGAACCAGAACTACAGAACTATACTACACCCTTGTGTTCAAAATCAGGCATTTACACAAAACATAAATGAAGAATGGCTCCTACAACAGGTATTTCCTTTTGTACAACTGTTTATTTAGAAAATAAGAAAAAACATCAGATATAAAGCTCTGCATTGTTTTAACACACAACTTTAACACAGTGAAGCTTATTTTTAGATTCAGGTAGCTCAATACACACTGGAATTTCTCAAAAGGGTCCGGTGCATCACAGAGTTTGGACCAGTCAGCTTTTCCCTGCTGTACTTCTTGAGTGGTTATGTGTCCTGTGGATGAGGAAGAAAGAGCTGGATTCAGTCTCAAAGAAACAAAACCTCATCACTAAAATGGTTTGATTCAAGTGATTAGCTTATTTCAAGCACAGTACTTCAAGCTGCAACTTAAGTTCAAACACCACCACCACAGACTGTATAGCTACCACACTCTGGGCCTTTGTGTAGTTCGTGTAAGGGTGTGGTTCTTTCTCTAACAGGTGCACATCTCAATACAGCTGTCAGGTCAGCAGTCTTCTCCATGATAGTGCAGCTACTGAAACAGGCTACGAGACCATTTAAAGGCTCAGGAAACCTTTGCAGGTGTTTGGAGTTAATCAGCTGATTAGAGAGTGACATCATTAGGTTACAATACTGAACTTTTTCGCTAGATTCTAATTGGTTGAGATACTGAATTTTGGATTTTCATTAAATGTAAGTCATAGTTATTACAATAAAGACATGGAATATTTCAGTCTGTGTGTAATGAATGTATATAATATAACATTACTCAGAAAAAGCTCGGGATATCAGACTTCCAGGTGAAATTTATGGAAAATGTTAAAAGTTCATGCTACACTGATATTATATCATGAAAGCAGGGCATTGAAGAAGAAGAATGGTCATTTCTTCATCTCAAACAATGTATTGAAACAAAAGCTAACAGTGGTGGGTATACCACAACAAAACATGTCAGTGTGTCAATAAGCTGTCATGTGACCAAAGGACGTCCACAAGACTCTGTCTTTCTGTGACTCTTCCAGTCTCTCTGTGTCTCTGTCCAACCTGCTGGTGACACTCTGGAGAGGGGGTCTTCAGTCCATATAGTAGAAGTAAAGAGGAGAGATGTTGTAGGTGCTGGGGAGGGGGGCTGTTCACAGGACACAGTGCACTGTGGATGGTGTTCAGACGCTTGTGGCGGGTCACTGAGCCAGCCATGCACATGAGCAGTCACTGGATTGTCCTTGTGAGGAAGCGAGTGAGGAGCCTCCATCACGCCTGTCTGTGTGTGTGGATCCTCCACTGTGTGTGTGTGGGCTGTCAGGGCGGCTTCACAGCTTCTCCATTGCTGCTGGGCTCACACACACATTCATCGCCTGTTCTGGACCTGAGGAGGTCCAGATACTGACGCTGCAGTACAAATAAGCCAAACACTGATCAATCTACTGGGACTCTAAAAGTTCATGCTGCTTCTTAAAGTCTCCCACATTTCTGATACCAAGAATTTCCAATGTCTTTCTTGCGAGTCATGACCTTGTTTGCAATGACAAACCCTGAACTTTGCAGCTGAAGTTAAAGGGAAGCGCTGAATGTCACTGTTATTCTTTGCTTCAGGGGGAAGTTGTTTGGTCATAATTTTAATCTACAATCCTTGTTCATAAGATTTGGCCTGCTCCTCCCTCAGCAGGTTCTTCCACTGTGGGTGCACGACAAAACAGCATTAACAGACGCACTCAAAGGCAGTATAATTAATACGTGCTTATGTAACGAAAGGCTGGAAATCCTCTGTTTGAATTTAGATTTGATCATGTTGGTCATGTGACAGTGAATAAAAAATCTGAAGAAAAACGACAGTCCAGCTGTGAAGACTTATTCTTCGAGGATGTGTTTAACCCTGCTCGGCGTGTGACTGCAGACAACTTGTTTGTGTGACTCGGAGTATCTCAAACACAGACAGACAAAAGACACTTACCCTCTGTCTGAGGACAGTATTTACCACTGCAGCCTCAGTGATGCCCAGCTCAGTGTTCATGTTCAGCGCCTGCTCCTTCCTGAACAGCATGAAGGCGTTGGGCGGCCTCTTAATAAACAGCCCTCCGTCATCTGGCTGCCTCTTATACTTCTTTTGTTCTGTGGGAAACATCATGAGAACACTGAGCTGTAGGCAACAAAATGTATATGCAGGCTGTGATTGGATAGTTCTGCTTCCAGTAAATCAGACTGACTTACTTGGACACAGCAGTTGGAACAGAAGGCTTAAGTACTGGCACGTCATCACACTGGAGACGCAAATACACACACAACAGGTGATTAGACAAGTTGCATCATCAGCTGTTTCACACATCCACCAGGTGTCAGAGTTTTCCCCCTCTTTCAGTTGTAGTAACCTGTGGAGTCAAAACACACCTGCAGAGTCTGTGACACTCTGGTACATGACAACACATCAGCATGTGAATCAGGAGGATGTTCATGTGGTTTCTGCTGCTTTGTAGAAACAACCCCTCCTGACTCACAGATCTCAGCTGGGACAGATTTTAGTGAAGGGACTGCTGTCACACAGCCACAGAGTCAGATTGTGGATTTTTCTGTTTCACTGATCTAATTAACCTGCAACATCAGCAACAATGTCCCACGTGCTATGCAACACATTCCACAGCTCCAGCCCTGAGATAATCCACAGGAGGAGTAAACCCAGCTTGCCTTGAAAAAGTGACCTGATACATCAACCAGCTGTGTAAATGAAAATCAGTCAGGCCCTGCTCTGCTACATGGTCCTCCTCCAGAAAGAACACAAACACATGTTCCCTAGTTCCAGCATCAGCCTCAGCAGGTATAGTCAGAAGGTCACTAATGTGATTTTTATAAGGGGCTTGTGTTCACATGTAACATCGTACTTGAACCCAGGGGTGGGCAAACCTTTTGGCTCAGGGGCCACAGTGAGTTTTAAAATTTGACAGCGGGGCCAGGCTAGTAATAGGTGGATGAGAGTGTTTGTCTGAACTCATAGAAATTACAAAAAGTTACAGAAAACTCACATTACATTCAGTTTCATTGGGAGCAGTGTTGTTGGTCCCCTTCTTTTGTCAGTGCAAGTTTGCTATAATTTGGACAAAATTGATTGGTGATATTCATGATTGCAGAGCTCACTACGCCGGCAACCTCACTGTGAAATCTGCAGATGACACAGCTGTGGTGGGGCTCATCAATAATGTGGACGAGAATGAATACAGGTAGGGGGTGGATGAACTGGGACTGGGGTGCAGGAGAACAACCTCATGCTCAACCTCAGGAAATCATGGACTTGGACCGGAGGTCCTGCACTGCACTCCCCCCTCTCATGCCCTCTCATTGAGGGCAGAGCTGTGGAGACAGTTCCCAACTTCAAATACCTCAGGGTACAAAAACAGAGAAAGTACCAAGGCACTCATCTTGATGAAAAAATTAAAACGCCGTTATTAAGTTATGGGCCGAACATGGTAAAAACACTTGGTAAAAGCACTTCTACGCGTTTCGGCTGGGGGCCTTCATCAGGAAGTGAATGGTCTGAGTCCAAGACTAGTCTAATTAAAAGAACATGTGAGTCTGTTAACAGGTGTAGACATTTGACTCATCAATTGAAGATGAAGATAATCAAATACATACACAACAGCAAAGGATAACAAGGCCAGGCAAGGCAAGGCAGCTTTATTTATATAGTGCATTTCATACCAAGGGCCAACTCAATGTGCTTTACATAATACAAAACATTTAACAGTAGGAATTTTTAAAAATTAAAAATTAACATAAACCCAAAAATTGGAAACATGAGATACAATTAAAAGCAAGAAAAAAGAATGAAAGAAAGTACAGGAAAAGAGAGAGAGAAAGCAATATGTATATATACTAAAATAAAACCTAGACTAAAGTAGAGCATAAAATATGAGTTTTCAGATTAAGATTTAAGGTTCTTTAATAGAGCTCAGCCATAAGCACATGAAAAGAGAACTGCTTTTAAAAGTTCTTACAGTTGGGGCTGATTTCAGTTCTGCTGGAAGTTTGTTCCAGTTGTGTGCAGCATAACAGTTAAATGCTGCTTCGCCATGTCTGGTTTGAACTCTGTGCTCAGCTAGGCCTATCTGACCTGAGTCAGTAGATCTCAGAGCTCTACTGGGTTGATGTGGGTGAAAAAGTCACCACTCTCAGGATCTTGAAGTCAGTGTCTCTTTATTCAAGTTGTGCACAGAATCTCCCACAACAGAGTCATGAGAGAGGAGCTCCCTGAACAGAAAAAGTCATCAGTATTTAAGCACGATGCAGAGTGCTCATTAGACACATCCTACTGCCTAACAACAACCACGTTATCTCTTACGTTGCAAGGAAGATGTTTTCAAAACTTCACCTCTCAAAGCTGTTGCATACCTCCACTATCTTCAAGGCCGCTTTGCTAATTAAAACTGGACAGGTTCTCACAAAACCTTCCTGCAGGACAGGACATATGATCAACATGGTAAAATGGACACTCAACCCAGTATTTTTCCATCAGTTTATACTCCAGCAACATGTCATTCATGTATTCTGGACCTAAACCATTCAGTGATTTGTAGACCAGTAGCAGGACTTTAAAATCTATTCTGTTGCTGACTGGAAGCCGATGTAAAGACATCGGTACTGTGGTGATGTGCTCTGATCTTTTAGTTCTGGTTAAAACTCAAGCTGCAGTGTTCTGAATGAGCTGCAGCAGAAGACCGTTACAGTAGTCAAGTCTACTGGAGATGAAAGCATGAATCAGCTTCTCCTGATCTGATCTGGACATAAAGCCCTTAACTCTGGATATGTTCTTAAGCTGATAGAAGGCTGCTGTGGTGACTGATTTGATATGACTGTTGGAGGTGAGAGTCAGCACACCAAGGTTTCTGACTTGGACTTTAGTACAGTGACTCAAGGTGTTTACTGACAGCAACCCTCTCCTCTTTATTGCCAAAAACAATGACCTCAGTTTTTTCCTGATTTAACTGAAGGAAATTTTGGTTCTTCCAAATTTTGACTTGCTCTAAACAGTGACACAATGACTCCATTGGACTGCAGTCATCTGGGGACAGTGCGAGATATATCTGCGTGTCATCTGCAAAACTATGATAGTTGACATTAGAATTCTGCAGAATTTGACCCAAAGGCAGCATATATAGGCTGAACAGAAGGGGCCCACGGACTGACCCCTGAGGAACTCCACATGTCATAGCCACTCGATCAGATTGATAACTTCCAGTTCCTAGTGCAGCTACATGAACATCTGCACAGCAATGAGCTTTTTGAAGCTTTCCAATCTGGATTTAGAGAACACCATAGCACTCAAACAACACTGGTCAAAGTCTCCGACGATCTTCTTATAGCTTCCGACAGAGGTCTTGTCTCTGTACTTGTACTTCTGGACCTCAGTGGTGCATTTGATACCATCAATCACAGCATCTTGCTGCAGACACTAGAACATGAAATTGGGATTAAAGGATCTGCTCTAAAATGGTTTGACTCATACCTATCTGACAGGTTTCAATTCGTTAATGTTAATAATGACCATTTGGAGTACAGCGGAGTTACGTGTGGTGTGCCACAGGGTTCAGTTTTAGAGCCAGTTGTCTTCACTCTTTACATGCTGCCATTAGGGGATATAATCTGGAAGCACTCCATCAATTTCCATTGTTATGCTGATGATACTCAGCTCTACTTATCGATAGAGCCAGATGATAGAAGCCGCCTCATCAATCTGCAAGATTGCTTGAAAGACATCAAATCCTGGATGTCTTCTAACTTCCTACTACTGAACTCTGACAAAACAGAGGTTATTGTGATTGGACCTAAGCATCTCAGGGACACAATCTCCAATCAGATTGCTACTCTGGATGGCATCACCCAGAACTCCGGTCCAACAGCGAGGAACCTTGGAGTCATTTTTGACCAGGATCTTTCCTTCAGCTCTCACATAAAGCATGTGACTAGGACTGCCTTCTTTCACCTGCGCAGTATAGCTAAGATCAGGAATATCTTCTCTCAGAGTGTTTCGGCAAATGTTCACTAGCAGGTGTTCCTGGCTTACACATGTCCAAGCCCTGTTGTCATTAAAAATTCACTGGACGTCCAGGTAATGTTGAAAAAACAAAAATCTTTATTCCACAAGTGTCACTCAGTTATCCACAAAATTTGCTTTCCAAAACAATACAGGACAGGACACGGTAAGAAAACCGCGTGTCTCCACTGCTAGCCTGGAGTTCTTCCTTTTACTCCGGTGAAGGACCTCACCCTTCATGTGCGAGGCAGCTGACTCTTAAAGCTACAGTACCGTCAGCATTAAACTTAAATTAAATAGATTGTTCTAGCCAGTAAAGATTAACAAATAGCCATATTCAATTGAACTTACTCATAAAAGGCTTTTAGACCAATATATAAACTTCAGATCCAAACGTTACAGTACAAACTATATTTAAATAACATAAGGAGAAATGAGAAAGCTCATTCTTGCCTCATACACAGAGTGATGCTGAGAAACTGGTCCACGCATTTATCACTTCTAGGCTAGACTACTGTAACTCTCTCTTGACAGGATGTCCAAAAAACTCTCTAAAGAGTCTCCAGCTGGTCCAGAACACTGCAGCGAGGGTATTGACAAGAGAGAGCACATCTCTCCCATTCCAGCTTCTCTCCATTGGCTTCCTGTAGGATATAGAATAGACTTCAAGATCCTTCTACTTACTTACAAGGCTCTTAATGACAAAGCTCCATCTTATCTGAAAGACCTCATTATCCCATACTGTCCTACCAGAGCACTTCGCTCCCAGAATGCAGTTCTGTTAGTGACCCCCAGTATCTCTAAAAACAGACTGGGAGGTAGAGCCTTCAGTTACCGGGCTCCTCTATTATGGAACCAGCTCTCTCCATGGGTCAGAGAGACAGACACTCTTTCTACATTTAAGTCCAGGCTTAAGACCTTCCTCTACAACAGAGCGTTTAGTTAGGGCTGGCTCAGGTAGTCCTGATCCATTTTATAGCTATGCTGCTATAGGCTTAAACTGCTGGGGGACACATCAGGCTACACGGAGCCATATCCTTCCTCTCCTCTCCTCTCCTCTCCTCTCCTCTCCTCTCCTCTCCTCTCCTCTCACACATTTTGAACTGTCATTATTTGTTGCACTTTGTAGTCTGGCCTTGGTGTCTCGCACTCTCTCTGTATTTCCACAGATCTCTTCAGAGCTCCATCCCCCTGCACCAACCAACCAACCGCCGCCTCCATCACCTCCTTTCTCCTGCTGTTAAACCGGCCTGCACTTCCTGCTCACAACCCTGTCTGCCATCCAGTAGTCCCATTAAGCTGGCCTTCCCTCCCTGCCCACCAGGAGCTTCCTTCATCATTCTTCGTTAACTGACTGATTCCATTTCCATGTTTTCCATATTCCATGTTGTAAATTGTTTTCTTGTCTGTATACAACATCTATTGCACGTCTGCCCGTCCTGGGTGAGGGATCCCTCCTCTGTTGCTCACCCTGAGGTTTCTCCATTTTTTCCCTGTTAAAGGGTTTTCTTGGGAGTTTTTCCTCAGTCGATGTGAGGGTCTAAGGGCAGAGCATGTTGTCAGGATGCTGTGTAAAGCCCTTTGAGACAAACTATTTGTAAAAAGGGGCTATACAATTAAAATTGCCTTGCCTTGCCTTGCCTTGCCAGTGGTCACAAAATAACTCTGCTTGTTCTGACTCCTGTCAGTGTCTGAATAATATTTAGTAGCCCCCTAGTGGCATGTCGGGGCTTTACGCTTGAAAGGGTCTGACTTGAGAGCTGGCCTACATAACACACACAGACTGTGCTGATCCATCAGTAAGTATGGCTGATCTTAGCTTGTTTAACTTAGTTTATGTTAATATTAAGGTTGTTAAAGGCGCAGTGAAGTTGAAAAACCCTTTATTCTTTAGTTGTTAAACAATGCTTACAATACTAATGCTAACAGGGTCGTAGCTAGTAGCAGCTAGTAGCATAGCAGGTTCAATTCATTGTCAAGTCTCATTCATGTTGTATGTGGTGTTTATGTGTGAACTATTATTGCCATTTACTGTGTTTACGCTGTTACTTACGTACTTGTTCATCAGATCAATAAAGTCCTGTTTCAATACCTCCAACTGCTGCTTCACAACATCAAGAGGTCCTGTGTGTATGACGAGAGATTTCACTGTCGGATGCTCAGCAGCAATCTTCACAATTTTCTTTGAGATATCACACCCCATGTTGTTGGTAAAACAGAGTACTTTGGTGTTTCTCTTGCTGCAAAAGCGGTTTATCTCATTCACAGCTCCGTCACCCACTATCAGAGTTTGAGGCCCAGTGCTTAGCTCTTTCTGCAGCCTTTTAGCATATGATTTAGCCTCATACCTCTCTTTGGTGCTGGAAGATGAAGTCAGGATTTTGTGACAGTGGAGCAAATCTGTTCTCTAGTAGAATCCCTGTGTCTTGGGGCAGTTTGCTCTTAGTTTTTGCTGTAGCCTCGGTCCATGGTTGTTTTCTCCTTGGCACTGGGGTTGAAGAGACACTTCTGTGAAATGGTAGTGCAGGCCACTCAGCGTCAACATGAGTCTCCGGGTGCTGGGTTCCGCCTGGTAACCGTCTGGTAACCGTCTTCCCATTTCTGAGAGAGGCCATTTATCATGCTTTGGCTTTGCACCAAGAGAGTTCCAGGGAGGACTTGTTGATTTACTGCCATACACCTGGCTCCTGCTTCTTGGTGGTGCTAACTAGCTTTCTGTTAGTGAGACTGTGTTGTCCACCACACATCTGTGGAAGGAGCTGAGGATGATGGAGTTCAGTCCAGCCTTTTCTTTTTAACTTCCTCAAGAAGTTCAGGCGTTGATAAGCCTCTTGATGATGCTTTGGGTGTTTTCTTGCCAGGTGCACCTTGAGGTATAATAACCTGAGACAACTAAACCAACAGTTTTTACTACATTTCCTCTGACCAGAAAAGCTGGAAGGACAGCAGGCAGGACTGCAAAGACAGAGGGGCAGATCTAGCTATTGTAAACAGCAACGATGAGCAGGTAATAGAAATCAAATTGATTGTTGCTGTTGACTGTAACTCATCACCACTGATGCTGCCATTCTACAGTTTGTTGACTTTGGGTAATATTGCAGGTATTTATCACCTCCCTGAACCAAAAACTCTGGGTTGGTCTGAATAACAGTGCAGGAGAGGGGGCATGGAAATGGGTGGATGGTTCAGTTCTGAGCAGCACTTCTTCATTATCTGTGGATTAACCCTGCAATAACACCTGTTGGTCCTTTGGTTGACTGTGCTTGCGCAGGTTTTGGGGAAGAGGTCAGCCCAGTGGAAAGTCTGGACAGGTGAAGGACAGTTGTGTCAACACTGCACACTACAGACTTCAGAGGGGCTGGAAAAATGACAACTGTGGCAAAGTGCAACAGTGGATTTGTAAAAAAGTACATGACTAAATAAAAACGTGATGAGAACAACACTAAGATTCTTCATGTCTTTATTTTCTCCAATTTATTTTTAATTTTCATACACATGGGCTAATAAAAGAAAAGGATAAAAGATGTCACAATATTTCACTAATCACTAATCACTAATCGCTAAATCACTACACATTAAATTCATATATATGTCAAACTACCCACAACATCAAGTAACAAGTTAAAAACAACCACAGTAACAAACTAAATCATATAAAGGTAATAAAAGATAAGATAAGGTATCTGTATTCTGATTACTTTTTCATTCATTGGATATTAGGCTATGTTACACAATCACTAATCACTAATCACTAATCACTTCACAGACTATTAAATTCATATATATGTCAAACTACCCACAACATCAAGTAACAAGACAGTAACAAAACAACTATAGTAACATTTAAAAAAGTCAGGGATTAAAGTCCCTGTGAAAAGAGCTCAGATGGCAGACTCTGGGGTGGAAGGGGGGGGGGGTCATTTTTCTACAGACTGTCCTCCTGAGACTCTGAGGGGGGCTCAGTTTGCTGCTGGCTGTGCTCCTGAAACTGGGGGCTGGGGCTCACTGTGCCGCTGGCCGTCCTCCTGAGACTCTGGGGGTGGGGCTCATTTTGCTGCTGTTTGGCTTCCTGAGGGAGACAGGTTTGGTTTTGTGGGAAATGTTCAAATATTCTCCTGTTGCATTGGTTTAGAATCACATGCAGCCATCACAGCTTCTGTTAGGAGTCAGTCTCTACAGGGTGTCTTCTGACAGTGGGGCTGTTACATTCATTAAGAAAAAACTCAGTTAATCTGAATTATTCATGGAAAACACTGGACTGCACATCATTTTTATGTGTGAATCTGCTCCTTTGTAAACCTCATCCTAAGTGTCTTGATTTACAGTAAGAGGAGATTCTTTGGTATCTGAGTATCAGTAATTATGTGACCATGAGTCTGAATTAATTTCACGTACAGATTAAGGGCGCGTGACAGTTTTCTTGTTAATTAGTACCAGGTTACATCGCTCTCATCAGGAAACTTTATGGGAAGATGTTGAGAAAATATGAAGAAATGAAAGACAAAATGAAATCTTGAAATAAAGCTGTCAGAGAGTAACTGTGGTGTTTGTCTGTACCTTGCAGCTGTCCTCCAGTGCCTGCATGATGGCCCCCACCACCAAGTTGACCAGCACAAACTGGGCCATCATCACAAAGGTGATAAAGAAGATGGGAGAGGCCCAGGACAAGTAGCTCAGGCAGCGGGTATCACCTGGGCGACACTCCCTCAGCGCGTCCTGCAGAGAAACAGAAACACAGAAGGAGATTCAGAGAAGCTGAACAAAAAAAACAACAACTAAAAACTGTTTTCTGACAACAACTAGTAGTAAAAAGACCATTAGAAACTGAAAAAAGAGCAAGAATATAGAAGAACACTGTTCCACAATGGTGTAAGTTGTGTGAATGTGTGTATGTGAGTGTGTACGTACTTTCATGATCCCGCTCCAGTTGTCTCCGGTGCACACTTGGTAGAGTGTGAGCAGGGCCATGCCAAAGTTCCTGAAGTTGGAGTGTCCATGTAAACCCAGGCACGGATGTTCTTTGCTGCACTCTGATCAACACACACACATACACGCATAGGGTTCGTTCTTCTGCCCAGTGACCAATTAAAACCTTCAGATGTGTGTTGAGATGTGCAAACAGCATCAGATTCAGTGTGGATACATTGTGGAAATATGGGATGTGTGTGTGTGAGTGTGAGTGAGAGAGAGAGAGACTCACCTAGCTTGCCAAAGAGCTCCACTCCCAAGACAGCGTAAATGAAGAAGACAAACAAAAAGAGCACACAGATATTTCCAACCTGGAATCAATAAAAAAAAGCTCATTGACTCCAACTCTACACTTAGAATCAATCAGCTCCAAAGTGTGTGTGTGTGTGTGTGTGTGTGTGTTTACTTGCGACAGCGTCTTAATGATGGTCTTCAGGAGGAGTTCGATTTTCTTGGCTTTCAGCACTGCAGAGAGACACAAAAGCTGTTGACACACTCACACACTTCACACGTCCAGAATTCATTTGATTTCAACTTGATGCGTGTGTATGTGCGTGTGTGTGTACCCTGTATTAGCCTTAGTGCTCTGCTCACTCTGAGGATGCTGGGATTGAAGGGAAGTGCTGTCATGTTCATACTCTCGAGGAAGATGGAGACAATGGAAATCAAGGCCACGGCGATGTCGAGCAGGTTCCATCTACACACACACACACAGACACACATGTCATGCTCACTGTACCTAAGACATGGAAGCAAACTAAGAAGTTGAATTTTCACTATTTCTAGCATGTTACAAGGAAGCTGTGCATCTCCTTATGCCGAAGGCCGTGAGCTTCAGCAGGATCTCGATAACCAAGATGATGGTGAAGACACAGAAGCTCCCCTCTACCAGCATCTCCACCCACTGACAACACAGACAAACAGCTGTTGCAGTTCAAAGATAACCAGAGATCACAGTTTAGATTGGAGTTCAAAGTTCTGATGCAACAGATTTCAATTTATTAAAACTAAACTGAGTTTAAAGAGAGCTTTAATTTTTTATCTTTCTCAATTTAAACTAGTTACTGCAAAAAAATAATTTGAACTTTAATAAAAATTCAAGTTTGTTGCAGCCACAGTGCCTATGTGTGTGTGAGTGTGCATTACTGGAGGTTGGCCATAGTGCTGGAGGGCAATGACCAGGATGTTGATGGTGACTATGGTACTGATGGCATAATCCAGGGGGTTGCTTATACAAATAGAGTGGATGTACCGACGGAGGGGAGAGTAGTCAGCGTAATATGGCTCCTCCTCGGCCTCTGCAGCCACGCACGGACACAAATCACAATTCACAATTTATGATCACCGCTGCACTATACTCAACAGTTTCATGTCAGTAAGGCATCACAGGAGCAACTAACTCTCTCTCTCCTCACCCCTGGGTTTGTCTTCCAACGGCCGTCCTCCAGCCTCTGCTTCATCCTGTCTCTTCTGCTTCTGCTGACACTTATGGAAGGTGTCCACCATCACACCAACAAACATGTCAAAGAGGAAGAAGCTCATGACCATGAAGGTGATGAAAAATAGCACCTTCCACTTGTCATGGTTCCTCACAGGCTAAATGAAGAAGAAGAAGGAGAAGAAGAAGAAGAAGAAGAACAAGGAGAAGAAGAAGAACAAGAACAAGAAGAACAAGAATAGAAGAAGAAGAGCCACATGAAAATCATGAGACTGATTTGTTCCACTGTTGTTTCTAAGGCTCAGCATAATGTGGCATGAGCATCAGGTGTGTCCTCTCCATCCTTACATTACCACATTGGCAGAAAAAAAACACACAGTACCTGCTGATCCACCCCCACAGCATCCAGCCCATCAAACATGACAGTGACCCAGCCGTCCTTGGAGTACATTACAAACAGGGTCAGCAGAGCCTGGACAGGAAAAAACAGACAGACCAATAATGTTTAGTCAACATGGTGATTTAGCAGTTTACAAATTCATTATGATGGCTGAATATGTCAGCCATTTGTTTATTTGCATCTGGATCCACATCATCAGCCATTTGTTTATTTGCATCTGGATCCACATCATCAGCCATTTGTTTATTTGCATCTGGATCCACATCATGATATCCACCCTGATGGGTGGTGTGATCCTGCCGATTGGTTTGGAACAACTGACCTGTTCTGAATGTGTATTTGTGTGCATCACCTGAGGCAGATTGTCAAAGTTGTATGTCTTTCTCTTCCAGTGGTAGCCGGCCGACAGACAGTCACTCTTGTTGGTGATGTTAGTGATGTCCTCCCCCACACAGTGGTAGAACGTCCCCTTAAAAAGCTGCAGACAGAGCAGAGAGACTTACTTTTTCTCAGCTGCATGAACGTGAGACAGTTATGAAGGGCAGAGACATTCTCAAAGGACAAAGGTCATTTTAATGGCACCATTGTCAGTTTGGGTAAAAGAAATCTACTGTATGTATGTATCTGTATATTAATGTGTGTGTGTGTGTGTGCAAATGTACCTGCACTCCCAGGACGCCATAGAAAAAGAAAAAGGTGCAGGAAATGAGGGTGATGTTCCCAAGTGGTTTGAAGGAGGCTATCAGAGCCTCCACAGCCAGCCTCAGTTTCGGGGCTCGCTTGATCAACCTGGGACACACAAACAGATGTCTGTTAAAGCCGGCACACACACAACTGAACACACACTAGGGCAGGACGTCAGACTGGATCTTCACACACACTGAGTGCATAACATAAATCAATGATGCACCTCAGAGGGCGGAGGGCTCTCAGCAGACGGAACACCTTTAAGAGGCCCAGCTGACTTTTGGTTTTGCTGCGGCTGGCCAGAGGGACGATGATGCTAACCAAGGACAGGATCACCAACGTGCCGTCCACAGCGTTCCAGATGGAGCGGCAGTAGCTCTCCTTCCCGTACAGCAGGCCCAGAGCTACAACCTGGTGTCAGAGTAACACCACATCAATGCCCTTCAACTTAAAACATTCTTTAGAAGAATATTCATCAAAATCAGCTGAAAATAAGATCATTAAGATGTTCTAAAATGATAAAAACCCAGTCCAGACTGATCTGATGTCAGCTTGGGTGAGAAAGGAGCTTCAAACAAGTGTTTACCTTGAAAATCATCTCCACCAGGAAGATGGCAGAGAAGACGTATCTGGATGTTTTTAGGATCCAACGCTCCTGGACGGCAGAGGAGATTCATTATGAAATACACTCATGTGAGTCTGAGTGGACGTGCACACACACAGGTCATGCATGTGTGTCTCACCATGCCTGCTGGGTGTATACTGGGCCTCTCCATGGCAAGAGTGGCACAACTCAGGAGGATGAAGAACAGGATGACATAGTCAAACATCCTGTGGGAGACCAGACGTTGGCACAAGACGCGGAACCTAAACACAAACACATGGGATTTTTTCTGATCTGAAGTAAGAGGGTTTGAGCTCTCAGGGCCACCGTACTTTAAGCGTCGAGGTTTAGGCACATAAGGTTCTACAAGTGTCCGATCAGACCTACCTGTTCTGTGGGGAAAACATGAACAAGGACCAGTCTTTGTGTTCTCTGCACCAGCCCAGCACTCTGTGGATCCAGCTCAGAGACGTCTGTGCGAGTGAACAGGTACATGAGTCAACAGGGACCACCACAGAGGTGTGGCCACAGCAAAACGTTGATTAGAATTAAATACAAAGATCCTAAACCACTCATCCGAGTAACTCACGTTGTTGTCTGTTGTCTGTGGAGGGGTGGGGTTGGTCACTCTGGGGCTCCTACCTCCAGACGTTGAGGAACCCTGAGACAACATGAAGTGGAGTTGAGTGAAGGTGTCACTTGAAATGTGGATATATTTGGGGGAAATATTTGAGGAATTTACATCTGGCTCATGAGCGCTCTCAAATGTCTGGCCAGGTGGAGAAGAGCCTCCATCTTCATCTGGACCGCGCTGAAACAGAGTTTGACATAAGAGTGTATGCAAGTGCTTCCAAGACACACTGGGTGTGGTGTTCAATAACTGGTAAAGCATCACCCTCTTGTAGAGCAGAGGTAGTCTCACCTCGGTCTGGAAGCCCTTGACCACGATGCCCACCATGATATTGAGGAGGACGTGTTTCCCGACCACAATGATTAATACAAAGTAGAGAAACGCCCACGGGAAGGTTGCAGCCACAGCGTCGTAGAGCACCAGGTTCCAGTCCTCCTCGGTCAGGACCTGGATTGAGTGGTTTCATAAAAGAGGACAAAAGTCAGACAGATTGATGCAGACACCGTGTGATGATGGAGTTCGGCGATGATGGCTCAGACACTGACCTGGAACACAGTGAGCATGGACCAGTGGAGGGAGTCAAAGTTCATGCGGCTATTGATGGTTTGTCCGTCCTGGGTCTGGAACTTGAATTTCCCTCCAAACAGGGTCCTACCCACCACGCTGCAGAGAGACAATCACACATTATCACAGCATTGTCCTGGGACAGGCGTCTACCGATGACAAAAAAGGATTTGGTGTGTGCACGTGCCTGAAGATGATGATGACATATATCAGCAGCTGGCAGAGTCGTCTCCCCTCCTTCATCGTGTTGAGCAGCACCAGCAGCTGTCTTTTCAGGTTCGGAAAGAACCGAAGCAGACGCCCAAACCGCAGCAGACGCAATATGCGCAGCATCGACCACTTGCCATCAGTTTTCCCACTGATATCCCAGAGACTAAAAACAACACCACCGATCAGCTTCAGGACATGTCTTCAACCCAACAGCTATTAAACAAGCTCGAGTCCTAAACCTAAGGGATCCCAGTGTAACCACTGTAACCACTGGGCCAGTATAAACAAAACTTTACATCTCAATATAAACTTCTTAATCGTTATCTTAGTTTATATGTTAACACACTGTTGCCAACAACCACATCCATGAGTTTGAACTCTACCTGATGACAACAAGGATGAAGTCAAGGATGTGCTGGCAGTCCTTAAAGTATCCCCACCGGAGGGCCAGCAGCTTCAGGCACAGCTCCACGCTGAATATCCCAGTGAAGACAAGGTTGCTGATACGCAGCATGTCTGTCACCTGCTGAGGCTGCAGGAAGAGAGAGAGAGAGAGAGAGAGAGAGAACATAAACTATCAATGTGAAATGAGTGAGCAGGAATAAAACATAAAACCCTGTGTTACGATGCTGATGAGACAGAGCTGCTCCTCGCCTGTTCATGGTGTTCTACAGCCAGGGTGAGGACACTGAAGAAGACGATGAACATGATCAGCCACTCAAACATCCTGTTGTCGATCATCCTCTTGATTCCTCTCACAACTGGTCTGATGGCTTCTCCCTGGGAGACAGGTGGAGTCAGAGAGTGAGTCAAGGCTGCTGCCACTGCTGAAAACTACAACAACAACAACAACCCACAAACAGTCTTACCAGTACAACTCCTCTGCCGCCCCTGCTGCTCTCCGGGTGCACCCGGTTGCTCCTGTTGGAAGCAGGACATGATGTAAAATTGTTCAGGTGCTGAGTAGAGTTTGATCATCAGATATCAGTCTGACCTGATGCATCTGCAGGTAGTGGTCTGCAGCCAAAGGTAGAAGCTGATGCAGAGCTGCCTGATGGGATTGGCTGCCCGCTCTCTCGCCTGCCTGGTCATGCTTTTAGAGAACTGTGTGGCGATGACAACGGCGCACACATTCATGATGACGAAGTAGCCCATCTGATTAAGAAGAGAAAGAACACAACATAAGCACAAACTGAAACACAACATCACTACACTCAAGCTGCTACTTACAATGGTGACGAGTACGAAGACTATCAAGCTCCAAAAGGAATGAGCATCCATCACAAGAAACATGATGTCAGTCCAGCCCTCCAGTGTGACAGTCTGCAGGAGCAGAGAACATCAACACTTCAGTACTGAGGAGTTATGATGGCTTCTCCACCCACAGGAAAGCCACACTTGCCTATGATGATAAAGCACTGTTGGACAGAGGACAGAGGAAGGAAGATCACTTGCTCTCTCACCTGGAACATGGCGATCGAAGCAAGGCCAATGTGGTCGAAACTGATGATCCCTTTGTGGGGGTTGTGGTCCCCTGGGCGACACACGTTGTAGTACATGTTCCAGTTGACACAGGCATTGGTAGCCAAACCATGGTTCGGAGCAGCAGAGCACGTCTTCCCATCCTGGACATACGGCGGCACGTCCTGGCAGTGGCGCATCCCCCAGTTGTTACGAGAGCAAATGAAAGCGCCCTCTTTGCCATTCACAGGCACAAAGTATGGACTCAGGGACACGCTGTGATTTATGGACAGAGAAAGAAGAATTATTCTCACAGTCAAAATTATTCAAAGTTTACACATCTGAAAGCAAGAACTTTCATTTTGTGTTGATTTTGGCGACCCCTGTGGACAAAAGCAGTAGTGTTTTGCCTGAATGAAGACTGCATTTCCCATGAGCTCTAGCGTGTATTGTCTAGCTCACGCGTGCCGTCTCTGGTCTCTGGAATGCCGTAAATCATTTCATCCGGTAGACAGACAGAAATAGCTTATCTTCCCACCGATGTCCTCATGTGCTGTTGTAGGTCACACAGAGACATCAGCAGAAACCAGAGACTTTTCATATCCAGTTAAAAGTTCTTTGTAGGGGCTTTAAGTGAATATCAAACAGCACAAAGTGTTTGTGGCAAAAAATAACCTACTACTGAGAAATATCCAAATGTTATTCAGGGGCAAGAATCCCCACTGGAGGGCTACTCCAGTGGGAGCAGCCCTCCAGTTGTCATTTATCATTTAGATTTGATTTTGTATTTGTATGACCAGGAAAAACTTCTGTAGCTCGGTCCCACATTTTACGTCATTATGAATGAAGCTGCTCAGCTGCATACATACTCCCTCTGCACAAAGGTGGAGACCCTTCTGAACCCATCTCTAAACTTTCAGTCCTGGCTAAGACTCTTGGATCCCAGGTGAATTTACAGTTAAAACATTTTAATTTATGCGAGTTTCAGTCTGGTTTTAGAAGTGGTCACAGCACTGTTACTGCTGCTATGGCTCTGACAAATGACCTCATTGGTGCCTTGGACAAAAAACAGCAGTGTGCTGCCTTAGTTGTAGGTCATTCAAAAGCGTTTGATTCAGTGGATCATGAATTACTTCTAGACAAACTCAGGAGTGTTGGCCTTGGTTCACTCGACTCAGTGTATCATTCATTTCCAATGTGAAATCTCTCACTAATCGCTGTATTCTCTATAATTTAGTTGGCTGGACATCACTGACTATTTGTAGCAGCACTGGTGCATTTTCATCTACAAAGCTTTGTTTGCTGAACTTCCAAAATGCCTGAGCGCCCTTCTCTCTGTTAGTTGTAGTATGCTTTTTATTGCATGTAATCATTATTATTATTTTAAGCCTGACTACTATGCTTTTAGCTTCTGCTTAACTTTTTTGTTTTTAACTGTTATTTCTTGTCTGTTCAATGCAAAATAAACATACAGTTTTTTACAGGGCATTTTCAGCATGTGACTGTCTAACTATCTTGGCTTCCTCTACATGTTAAAGGTAGAGAGATATCTGCTCAATATCACATTATTGTGTTTATTATGTTTCTCTAATTATCACAATATAAACACATGCAATTGAGAGCTTAAACTAGTAGGAAATGAATCATTTAGTCCAGTGGAAGAATATTCACTAAGATGATAGATTCAAAACAATTAACATGATGGATTCAAAACAAGCAAAACAGGCACATTTCTAGTAATAAAATAATAATTGCAAAAACAGCTGGCAGGTTCTTTTGATAATAGTTGCTCTGGCTGCCCAGACAGGTTCCTTACTTGGGGATGTCAGCTCCAAGGAAGCAGCGGTTGCGCAGCTCCCCCTCCCACAGCTGAACTCCAACGATGCCAGAAACGACCAGGAAGAAGACGTACAGCATGAGGACATTTGAGAGCATCGGGAGAATGTCCAGCAGAGTCACCACCAGATCCTTCATACCTGCACCGGACACAGGAGGACTCCATCGGCAATCATCATTCTGACAACACTTCACAGACACACGCATGCACCTTGGACACATGCTCTTATATTTGAAGGTAACAGGTCTTTCATATCATGGGATAGGGAACATGTTTTTGCATTGGGTTTAAAAACAGCTGATTTGGACCATCAGCATCTTCAGGTCAGGAAAGAAGAATTCACAGCTGAAATTCACATCTGATGCAAACCCTTGTGTTAATGAGTATGAACACAGATTGATGCACAGGAATAAATGAAGACACACAATAATATAGGCCCAATATTCTTACATGAACAAAATAAAATATATTTCAAATATCTGTACAAAGCAGAACAGAATGAGATCTGTGTTTTCATCAAAAATCACTTACTTGTGATTCATTGCATAGACTGACATGCATTACTGTAATTTTTTCATGTTTATATTTCTTTGGGCTGGCAGTTTGTTTGTTCTTCTTTTGTTGTATATTGTCTGTGTGTTTTATATGTGATTCAAACTTAAAAAACCTTGTAAATAAAGTGTTCAAAATAAAACAACAAAAAACACCACTTACTTGAGACTCTGGAGATGAGCCGCATCAGCCTGAGCGTAAAACGGAAGTGAAGGTGGACGCCACACAGAGCCAGGAAATAATCAAGCATCCTGCAGGGACAGTTGCAGACAATAAAGAGGCAGGACATCACCAAAAAATGATGTATATACATATACATGATATGTGTATATATATGTATATATATATATATATATATATACACATACATACATACATTTGTGTGTGTATATGTACATATATACACACAGAAATATATATATATATATTCATATATATGCAATTTATATATATGCATATTCATAAAATGGCTTAGTTACAGTAATAAATGAGTATGAGAAGAAGCGGTAACGTACTGCTGTTGTCTGAAAACCTAAAGCAGGGACAAGAGATTGGTGGAGTACTCACTCTCCAGAGTAGAGGAGGAAGTCCCACTTGTTCCAGTTGTTGCTCAGGTAGCTTCCCTCATAGCCATAAAGCCCCAGCGCCAGCACTTTGATGGCCATCTCCACAAGGAAGAAGGCCATGCTGCAGTGATCTAGTACCTGACCACACGTTTAAACCATGGTTAAACCTATGATACAAAATTGTATCATGCCTTTTAAAGGCAAAACTAAAACAAACGAGTCCATGGTGCACATCCATGGAAAAACTCACATCCCTGCACAGGTGTCTAACTGCAGTAACAAACACTGGTGTAGACTGTGTTGAACCGTGTGGTGAGTTCTCATAGTGACAAGTGAAAGTGTTGTTGAAAGAGTAAATGTAGATGTCTGACCTGCAGGCTGGTCACGTTGTCATGGGGTTCGTACATGCCAAGGAACACACAGTTGATGAGAATGACCAGTATAGACGCATGGTCCAGCCACGTGGAGGAGGAAGGTTGAGGTCAAAGGTCACAGGTTGAGCACAGATTCATTCATATCATATCGTATATAGTTCACAAGGAGGTGTAGCATTATTCATATAAACACTCAATAATAGCATTTAATAATGGCTGAATTATTACAACACATGGTCGTGTGATACTTAGTGTGAGCTAAAGCAAATCTGAACACATATTAGACAAGGTTATGGTCACAGCAGTGTAAGGATATAAGGCACAAGTCAAACTGAGGCACCACTTCCGGGGGATTGCAGATTGGTTGAATCCCAGGACAACTGGGGCCACGTCCTGGTAGAGGAGCTGCTCCTCCTTCTTTTCCCTCTTTACATCAACATGGATCCTGACCTCACCGTCAGCCATGATGATATTCAGGTAGAGTCTGGACGGAGGCAGACAGGTGTTAGATCATCATCATCAAATCCCTGGCATGCTGCTGTCTCTAGAGCTATTACACTGGACTACATCTCACATAATGTTGGGTCCTCATGATGAACCTCCACTGGGTGTCTTTATTTTTATTCTATTAATGTTTTTTTTTAAATATATCATTAAGAATACAAGTAGCAAAACGCAAATATAAAAACAAATCTTTAACTGGATTGAAAAAGGGACAGGAGTAAAAATACACAAGGGTTTTAAGCAGCAACTGATTGTTTTGTAATTTGTACAGTATCATCAGTGTATCATCTCATGCTGTAGGTCTAAAGACTACTCATTCATTTCCTCTGACATTTATTGCCTATTGACAGTTTAATTGTTTTATCTTTATTATTGATCTATGTACCTTTAATGATTAAATGAAGTGGTAAATTAGCCTACAGTCTGTTTCAGAGGGAAACGTGATGAGGTAAACAGACTCTACATGCTTCACAGTGCTTCATGTTGCTATGGGCGGATGCTAGCCGCTGCCGCTAGCGGAAGTTAGCGTTGAGCTAGCGGGTGTTAGCCGTGGCGGATAGCATCCTCCGCCAGCACTCGCTAGCATCTGGGACAGCTAGCGGGGCTGGCAGCCCTCCTACTCGTTCTGCACGGAACTTCACCTGTTCTGTCATTGGCTTGATTTTGGAGCAAAACTCTTCAGACTCTACCTTTAACTTTAAAAACATGAGAAAGGCGCTTACCAGAATAAAAACAGAGTTGTGTCCCTCAGCCAAACTCGTTGATGATCGGAAGTAGGAAAAAGTTTAGAAACACGTTGAGTTCAAATATCAGAAATGTTGAATTGATATATGTTCAGAGATGTTGGCTTAGTGCTTTCAAGAAAAGCAGCCAGATGTTTTTGAATGTCAACAAACTCACACTCTGGAACTCTACATCCATTAAAAAATATCACCACCACCATTTTATCTTTTTTCTTTTTTGTATAGTTCTTTTGTTGTTGTTGCTGCTGCCAAGGTAACAAGTAATGAGCATGTGAAGGCTGATACGTTGACCCCCTTTCACCCAACACCATGTCCAAATTTCTAATAATCAGATGATAATCAGTGATATCCTGAGTGTTTTATCCTCCTGTTATCTATTTCATGTTTATGTTTTTAACTTTTCTCTTTAAAAATAAATAAATAATAATAATAGCAATAAAATGTCAGTGATTTTTAGGCATATTGATGAATTTTAATGTGTCAAAGTATGAGATCTGAGATCTGCAGATTTTTTTTTTTTTTGCATATATTATGTATCCACCTACTTCAATCACAAGTTTCCACCACAAGGTGGCACACCAACCACCAACAAACAAGACAGAGTAAAGACCTCCATGTCTGTCTTTACTATCTGTTTGTAGTTACTTTAGCTTAGCAGTTAGCAACACACGGCCTACCTTTTCAAGTGCACACGCGTGCGCACGCACACACACACACACACACACACACGGTTGTACCTAAGTACCGCTGAAAAAAAAAAATTATAATAGAAATTTCTCTGGCCCGCTCTGGAACCGGCAGGAATCAAACACTTCTCCCATGGAGTTCTCAGTCGAGCCTGCCACTTACCTGTCAATCAAAAAAAAAGAAAGGGGCGGGCTACACAATAGTCAACCATATCCCGAAATTGTTCACGTGATTCTGCTACAACCATCTTCTGAAAGTTTTGTTCAGTGGAAACCATGACTGAATGAGCTCGGAGCATCACAGACACAAGAGTATGCCAGAACGCTGAGTGATAAAACTCGCATTAATTAGTAATCTATGAATGGATGATGCGGAAGGCAGAGTGCTCCGTTAGTCCATCAATACAGCTGTCTTGAGTCAGCTACCTATCAGCCAATCAGAAAATAGTGTTTCTTGTTGCCGGGCAAAGTCTGGGTTTCGCTACAAGCACGCCTCCCACGAGAGCGTATGAATGCTCTGAATGCATAATAACTAGGGATGTAATCGACTATCGATTAACTGTCGATAAGAATTCACTCGATTAGGCTCGTCTTTTAGCCGGGTCGCTATACCGGAGCTTTACTTAAAAAAGGAAAAGAAAAACAAAAAAACACTCGTGGTGGTGGAGTTGAGAACAGCAAAGTTTCCCTCAACTACTACTGACATGTGGTCAGGGCGTCCAGCAGAGACCTGTCACGGTCTCACGGTTCATTTCATTCATATAAACTTCAGCCTCTAAGCTCTCTGTCCTCAGACTATCCTGACCTGTCCCTGGACATCACACAGGGACAACATGGACCTGACCTGTGTTGGTTATTGAGGTTAATTCATACTTGTATAACAAGGCTGAGTTAAACAAAGCAGTATGCTACTGTGATTTAAGAATAAGATGTAATCCATATCAGAGCTAATATCATCATAACCATGTAGTGGCAGGAAAGACCAGTTCACATATATGTATCAAATATTGTGTTGTCCATCACAGTGATCACTGATTTTATATATATATATACATATATATATATATATACGTATATATATGTGTGTGTGTGTGTGTGTGTGTGTGTAACATACCCCCACCCCTGAAGGAAAAAAAAAAAAAAGAAATCTCACTCCAAGCTATATTCAAAACTTGAGCCCTGTAGTAGGATGAACTCACTGTATTGTAGAGTCCAGCTGAAGACTTCATCAGTAGCACTGAAATGAGGAGGTCTAGCCTACTTCACTTTAAATGGCAAGTAATGTCAAGCCAGCAACAGAAGCAGGGTAGGCTTCTAAATAGAAGAGAAGAGAAGCTTTATTGTTATCATATTAACACATCAAGATGACCAAATCATCACCCACTCAACATCCAATGCTACACTATGTAAACATGATATGAATAAATGTGAATATATGAATATGGAAGTTGATTATACTGTTTATGTGTATCACAACTATGGTGTACAACACTATGTATTGTTGATCCAAATGAAAACAATATACAATAAAATAAAATTTAAAAAAACGGGGTCATAAAAACAAAACAAAACAAACACATGGTGAAATTCAAGGTGCAACTGCAGGTGATGTGTTAGAAAAAAACACAACCAGAAAAGACAGATATTAGACATAATAAAGACACAGGTAGGGCACACAATAAATAAAGAGCTTATTAAGTGATCTGTAACAAGAGGTAGTTGTATTTAAACAGGGGGATATGATTACATGTGAGTAAGAGGGGGTAGCAGCAGAATATTGCATAGAATTATCGTTTATTAAGTCTCCATATTGCCCAGGGAGAGAAACCACTCGTCAGTCTGGTGGCGTGGGCTTTCATCGGCCTGTGGTGCCTGCCAGAGAGCAGTAGGCTGAACAGGAGATGATCTGGATGGGAAGAGTCTTTGAGAATGGATCAGGCCCTGCTGAGGCAGCGGGAGTTGGAGACACTTTTCAGGGAGGTCGATGGGCGCCCAGTGGTCTTATGGGCCGTAGTGATGACCCTCTGTAGAGCCTTCCCGTCTGCTTCCATACGCCCAACATACCATGCTGTGATAACGTATGAGAACACTTTCTAAAGCTGAATAATAGAAGGACACCAGCAGCTTCTGGTTGAGTTTGTTCGTTTTGGGAATCCTCAGGAAATGAAGTCATTGCTGCTGGGCCTTCTTGGTTACAGCTGTGGTGTTCATTGACCAGGAAGGCTCATCAGTAATATGCACTCCCACAAATTTGAAGCATAGCACCATCTCCACACACATCACATTGATGTAACAACCCTGTTATACATGGGCTGTGCTGTTTCTCCTGAAGTCTATGATAAACGCTTATTATTATGACTAATACTGCCATCATTATTATGATATGAATATTATCTATTTATTAGTTGATTACATTGTCATCCTACAGGGAGGAAATGTATATTAATTCAGTGTCACTTAAATTATTCAGAGGACAGCACACATTTGTGTGCCATACTGCAAAGATGTGTGTGTTCAAAGTGAGAAGATGATATTTAAGTTCAAACACCACCACCACAGACTGTATAGCTACCACACTCTGGGCCTTTGTGTAGTTCGTGTAAGGGCGTGGTTCTTTCTCTAACAGGTGCACATCTCAATACAGCTGTCAGGTCAGCAGTCTTCTCCATGATAGTGCAGCTACTGAAACAGGCTACGAGACCATTTAAAGGCTCAGGAAACCTTTGCAGGTGTTTGGAGTTAATCAGCTGATTAGAGTGACATCATTAGGTTACAATACTGAACTTTTTCGCTAGATTCTAATTGGTTGAGATACTGAATTTTGGATTTTCATTAAATGTAAGTCATAGTTATTACAATAAAGACATGGAATATTTCAGTCTGTGTGTAATGAATGTATATAATATAACATTACTCAGAAAAAGCTCGGGATATCAGACTTCCAGGTGAAATTTATGGAAAATGTTAAAAGTTCATGCTACACTGATATTATATCATGAAAGCAGGGCATTGAAGAAGAAGAATGGTCATTCCTTCATCTCAAACAATGTATTGAAACAAAAGCTAACAGTGGTGGGTATACCACAACAAAACATGTCAGTGTGTCAATAAGCTGTCATGTGACCAAAGGACGTCCACAAGACTCTGTCTTTCTGTGACTCTTCCAGTCTCTCTGTGTCTCTGTCCAACCTGCTGGTGACACTCTGGAGAGGGGGTCTTCAGTCCATATAGTAGAAGTAAAGAGGAGAGATGTTGTAGGTGCTGGGGAGGGGGGCTGTTCACAGGACACAGTGCACTGTGGATGGTGTTCAGACGCTTGTGGCGGGTCACTGAGCCAGCCATGCACATGAGCAGTCACTGGATTGTCCTTGTGAGGAAGCGAGTGAGGAGCCTCCATCACGCCTGTCTGTGTGTGTGGATCCTCCACTGTGTGTGTGTGGGCTGTCAGGGCGGCTTCACAGCTTCTCCATTGCTGCTGGGCTCACACACACATTCATCGCCTGTTCTGGACCTGAGGAGGTCCAGATACTGACGCTGCAGTACAAATAAGCCAAACACTGATCAATCTACTGGGACTCTAAAAGTTCATGCTGCTTCTTAAAGTCTCCCACATTTCTGATACCAAGAATTTCCAATGTCTTTCTTGCGAGTCATGACCTTGTTTGCAATGACAAACCCTGAACTTTGCAGCTGAAGTTAAAGGGAAGCGCTGAATGTCACTGTTATTCTTTGCTTCAGGGGGAAGTTGTTTGGTCATAACTTTAATCTACAATCCTTGTTCATAAGATTTGGCCTGCTCCTCCCTCAGCAGGTTCTTCCACTGTGGGTGCATGACAAAACAGCATTAACAGACGCACTCAAAGGCAGTATAATTAATACGTGCTTATGTAACGAAAGGCTGGAAATCCTCTGTTTGAATTTAGATTTGATCATGTTGGTCATGTGACAGTGAATAAAAAATCTGAAGAAAAACGACAGTCCAGCTGTGAAGACTTATTCTTCGAGGATGTGTTTAACCCTGCTCGGCGTGTGACTGCAGACAACTTGTTTGTGTGACTCGGAGTATCTCAAACACAGACAGACAAAAGACACTTACCCTCTGTCTGAGGACAGTATTTACCACTGCAGCCTCAGTGATGCCCAGCTCAGTGTTCATGTTCAGCGCCTGCTCCTTCCTGAACAGCATGAAGGCGTTGGGCGGCCTCTTAATAAACAGCCCTCCGTCATCTGGCTGCCTCTTATACTTCTTTTGTTCTGTGGGAAACATCATGAGAACACTGAGCTGTAGGCAACAAAATGTATATGCAGGCTGTGATTGGATAGTTCTGCTTCCAGTAAATCAGACTGACTTACTTGGACACAGCAGTTGGAACAGAAGGCTTAAGTACTGGCACTTCATCACACTGGAGACGCAAATACACACACAACAGGTGATTAGACAAGTTGCATCATCAGCTGTTTCACACATCCACCAGGTGTCAGAGTTTTTCCCCTCTTTCAGTTGTAGTAACCTGTGGAGTCAAAACACACCTGCAGAGTCTGTGACACTCTGGTACATGACAACACATCAGCATGTGAATCAGGAGGATGTTCATGTGGTTTCTGCTGCTTTGTAGAAACAACCCCTCCTGACTCACAGATCTCAGCTGGGACAGATTTTAGTGAAGGGACTGCTGTCACACAGCCACAGAGTCAGATTGTGGATTTTTCTGTTTCACTGATCTAATTAACCTGCAACATCAGCAACAACGTCCCACATGCTATGCAACACATTCCACAGCTCCAGCCCTGAGATAATCCACAGGAGGAGTAAAGCCAGCTTGCCTTGAAAAAGTGACCTGATACATCAACCAGCTGTGTAAATGAAAATCAGTCAGGCCCTGCTCTGCTACATGGTCCTCCTCCAGAAAGAACACAAACACATGTTCCCTAGTTCCAGCATCAGCCTCAGCAGGTATAGTCAGAAGGTCACTAATGTGATTTTTATAAGGGGCTTGTGTTCACATGTAACATCGTATTTGAACCCAGGGGTGGGCAAACCTTTTGGCTCAGGGGCCACAGTGAGTTTTAAAATTTGACAGCAGGGCCAGGCTAGTAATAGGTGGATGAGAGTGTTTGTCTGAACTCATAGAAATTACAAAAAGTTACAGAAAACTCACATTACATTCCAGTTGCAACACCAGTTGCAGCTGCTCTTACTGTAATGTTCAGTTCGGTCAACACCGTATAGGTGGAAATCAGTCACACCTCACTTGTGTGTGGGGGGTGTGTGTATGTGTGTAATGGTGCAAAAGGATTCAGGGCCCGCGGCGCCGTATCTCTATGTGTCCTCCGGGGCCTGGCTCGCCATCGACCTTCGACTGCCTCCAATATCCTCGTAGGTCTAAATTTCAATGGGGTCCAACAGAAAAAAAAAAACCTGACCTACAATAAGTAGAGTCAGAGCATTCGGTTTAAGTTTCTCAACTCTCAATGAACTATCAACATAATTGTAAGTGTCGTATTTGTGATGGGACAGTGATTCGTGGTTTCATGCTGTTGAATAATTTGGAAAGGGATGTTAAGTGAGTGGATTCATGTGTGTGTGTTAAAAGAAAAGATATGGGTTAATTTATTGTACATTTTTTATAAGTTTCTTCCGTTGGCGCTGTTTATTGGCCCGGAACCAATGTTTTGTTTTGTGTGCTGCCCCGGAGACTTAACCTGGTGCTACACCGATATGCCGGGCGGATAAGCATGGCCCGAGATATGCAGAGGACCTCTTTTCATGACAGGCGGCGAACGAGTTCTCACAGCATAAACGGAGAGGAGTGAAATAAATGCCTGTTGAAGAGAGCCGAACCGTGTTTGTCGTGACGAGAGCTACAGTGAGAACTCGCCTGCTCAACACGGGTAGGAGAGATAAAGGGGACAGCGTAACACCGCGACGAGTGTCCAGCGCATCAGAAAAGCGAAGCCCATGAACATTGTCGGCGTAGCAACAAGTAGCAACGGCGATAAGACTGTTGAAAGTGCAACAGCAATAAGACTGTGTCGAAAGTGCAACTTGTCAAGGTAAAGCCAGCAAGTACTCCGCCAGTCTCCAAGATAAAGTGGTGCGAGAAGTGGCTCAACAGTAAAGCTGCAATAAAGGACTCAGGTCTATCACCCTTGCAACTATTTAGCCTACATGCTTTGAGATGAATCTGATGTGAAGATGTTTATTATTGATAATTGCTAAAAGGGTCAAAAGTAAGAAAGTTACATCGTTCTAAGTGAAGATTAAGACGTGTGTATTTGTGTGTTATCATCACAAGGTCAAAGGGACATTATAAGTTGAAACTAAAAGTATGAACATCTATATGTTTATGAAAGGTAATCAAGTTTAAAGGGATATGCTTATGTGAAATTTTATGTTATTTTGAATATTTGTTCAGATATTTTCACTTGTTCTATTTGAAGCAAGCTAAAGGTTTGATAAGTTGCTCATGCTAAAACAACTAAAACATACCATTTGTGTTTAGAAATTGAGTAAGCAGACTCACATGGTTTGAATAAGTGATCAATAATCTTTGTAGCCATTGACATTCAAACTTACCGTACCTTGCATTAACACATAGTCCCATAGAAATCCAAGTTGATACATCATACACACATCACATAGTCATTCAGGCTATCTTAAAAATGTCTGACACAAGCACTGAGTCCCGCCATAAAAACAGAGGATCACCTGCTGAACCTGAAGCTACGAGTGAATCAGCAGAGGTAGAGAGGCCACGAAGAAGTGAAAGAGTTCGAACCCTGACAGAAAAGGGAAAGGAGCTTGAAGAAGAAAGGCGAAAACCTTACAACGTCGATTCAAAATTACCTATGAAAAGTGGAGATATCATGCAAGAATAGGCAAGGAAATATTGTCTGACACAGCCTCAGAAGAAGACTTAAAGGAGCTCATTGAAGGCATCAAAGCTGCATGCTCCGAAGTTAAGGCTATCTATGAAGAGTTACGTAGAGTGCAAACTCCTGAGCCTGATGTGCGACGAAGAGTTGACACATGCATATCACTCTCAGATCATATTGTTCTAAGGGCAGAAAGACAACTGTCAGGACATCCAGAAGAGGAAGAACCTTGGCCAGATTTTGGATCAGTCCTAAATTCCACAAGTTCTCTATCAACGTCTCATCAATCAAAATATAGTTCTGTCAGCTCCAGTATCCTCTCAGTCAAAAGAAATGAGGCTGTGGCGGAAGCTGCAGCCGCTCAAGAAGTTCTGGCAGTACTGGATGAACAAGAAAAGGAAACAGCAGAACTACAAAGACTAGAAGCTGAAGATAAACAACGACTAGCACAGTTTGAATCTGAGAAGCTAGCCAGACGACAAGCAATTCAAAACAGGCGCAGAAAGCTAGATCGCCTAGAAGAAGTAAAGAAACTAAATGCTGCAAGAGCTCGAGCAAAGGTCTATGATCAAGCTGGAAACTGCGGAACATTTGACCTACTGAATGATGTTGAACCAGCAGCGGAATGTCGAGTTTCTGATCCCAAAGATCCATCATTCATTCCACAATCTCAGCCAGTCATAACCCAAGCCCTTCATGCCACAAGCCCCCCATTCGTTCCCCAGTTCCCACCGAACACAACTCAAGCTCGCTCTTCAACCCTGCAGCCCACATCACAGATTCCACTGACTCCAGTACACATGGTACAGCCTCAAAATGGCTCTGATATCGCTTTGGTCAGTGCACTAGCAGAAGCTATCAATGCCAATCGTATCCCAACGCCAGAGCCTGCAGTATTTACTGGAGATCCTTTGAAGTTTAATGATTGGCGACTGTCGTTTGTAACCTTAATTGATAGGAAAAACATTCCCAAGAACGAAAAATTGTATTACCTAAGGCAGTATCTAGGTGGCACTGCAAAGAAGGCTGTGGAAGGATTTTCCTACTAAGCACAGAGGCAGCATATGACTCAGCCTGGCGATTGTTGGAAAAACGTTTTGGAGACCCATTCATAATAGGTAAATCCTTCAGAGATAAACTGCATGGATGGCCAAAAATAAACTCCAAAGATAGCTGCGAATTAAGAGAGTTTGCAGATTTCCTACAGAGCTGCGAAGCCGCAATGCCTCACGTCAAATCATTGGAAGTCCTTAATGACTGCAATGAAAGTCAAAAAATTCTATGGAAATTGCCAGACTGGCTGGTGTCCAGTTGGAACCGGAAAGTGATGGAAAGCAGACTAGCAAATGATAGATACCCATCTTTCAAAGAGTTAGTTGACTTCCTGTCGAAAGAAGCAGATCTTGCTTGTGATCCAATCTCATCCATTCAAGCCGTCAAGAGGATGGAATGTGAAAGACAAAGGCAACACCGTGGCCAAACTATTCAAGCAAAAACACTGTCCACAAACACAGCACATCACAATATTCCATCATGTGACTTCTGTAAAGGAACAGGACATGTCCTTGCTAACTGTAAAAGGTTCTGTGAAAAGACAGTTCAGGATCGTGTCAAGTTTGTGCAGACAGAAAAGCTTTGTTTTGGGTGCTTGAAGACAGGTCATCACTCAAGAAGGTGTGACAACAGAAATATGTGTGAGAGATGTCACAAAAAACATCCAACATGTTTACATGTTGACAAGTTTTCAGAACGTCAAACATTTGCATCTCCAAAGGGAGACAACAACTTAAAGGACAAAGCAGTCACCAAAGAAACAGTTTCGACAGGAACTAGTAATAGAGTCATGCAAGAAGGCCTAAGCACTCAGACATCTTCGATCGTGCCGGTCTGGGTCTCATCCATAAAGCAGCCTGATCAAGAAATTCTGGTCTACGCTCTCCTAGACACGCAAAGCGATACAACATTCATTCTGGATGAAGTGGCTCATGACCTCAACACGAGGAAGGAGAATGTTTGTTTGCGGCTGTCTACAATGTCTAATAAGTCAACAGACATACCTTGTCAGAAATTGACAAATTTGCAAGTCAGAGGATATAACCTAGACAAAAGAATTCCACTGCCACCACTTTTCACAAGAGAGTTCATTCCGGCAGACAGGGCGCATATTCCAACTTCTCAGACAGCTCAAAATTGGCCTCACCTAAAACAACTAGTCGATAAGATCCCACCACCATTAGATTGCGAAGTAGGTCTTCTAATTGGCTATAACTGTCAGCAAGCCCTCCTTCCAAGGGAGATCCTCTCTGGTGAAGAAAACTATCCCTATGCTCAGCGCACAGATCTCGGCTGGAGCATTATCGGTTGCTTTAATACAGCAAGTGATTACAGTGATGCAATAGGAACAAGCCACAGAGTTATAGTCCATCAAGTGACACCTATCATGCAACCTTCATTAAAATTAAGAAGAGAAGTGCACTTCGCATGTAAAACTCATGTCAAGGAAATTAATCCAACAGACATAATCAAGGCTCTTGAAGCTGATTTCACAGAGCATGTCACAGATGACATATTGGTCTCCCAGGAAGACCTTCTCTTTTTGTCCAAGGTGAAGGAAGGTATCAGACAGAAGGAAGATGGCCACTTTGAACTCCCGCTTCCTTTCAAGACAGACAAACCTGATCTTCCAGACAACAAACAATGTGCAGTTCATAGACTCTCTGCCTTGGAACGACGACTGAGGAAGAATGAGCAGTATTACAAGGATTATGTCTACTTCATGAATGATATAATCACTCGAGGAGATGCTGAGAAGGTTCCACCAGCTGAACTTGAAAACCAACCTGCGTGGTACATTCCGCACCACGGAGTTTATCATCCTCATAAACCTGGGAAAATCCGTGTGGTTTTCGACTGCTCAGCACGCTTTCAAGACACCTCTCTAAATGATCATCTCTTAACTGGACCAGACCTGACTAACACATTAGTTGGAGTCCTGTGTAGATTCAGGAAAGGGCCAATTGCTATAATGTGTGATGTTGAAAGAATGTTCCACCAGTTTCATGTGGCAAGGGAACATCAAGACTACCTAAGGTTCCTCTGGTGGGATAACGGTGATCTGAATTCCGAACCCTCGGTCTACCGGATGAAGGTGCACCTTTTCGGGGCAGCTTCATCCCCTGGTTGCTCCAACTTCGGATTTAAACATCTGGCATCTCAGGGTCTTGGAAAGTTCAGTGAAGAGTCCATCAAGTTCATACAGCGAAGCTTTTATGTAGATGATGGCTTGGCAAGTGTGAACTCACCAGATGAAGCCACTCATCTAGTTGAGGAGTCAAGAGCTCTGTGCAGAACAGGAAATCTTCGGCTGCACAAGTTCATATCCAATAACAAAGAAGTACTTGCTGCAATACCACCTGAAGAATGTGTGCAAACCAAAGATCTAGACATGGCCCTTGGAGAACCTCGTATTGAGCGAGCACTTGGGGTTCAGTGGTGCGTTGAAGCAGATGAATTTCAGTTCAGGGTTGTAGTGAAGGAAACCCTCTGACAACAAGAGGGATTCTCTCGACCGTTGCCTCTGTCTATGACCCTTTAGGGTTTGTAGCTCCGTTCATACTAGTTGGCAAACAGATTCTTCAGGAGTTATGCAGAGACAAAGTAAGCTGGGATGAAGATCTCCCTGAACACATTCTGCCAAGGTGGGAGTCATGGCTTAAAGATCTGCCTCATTTGGCTGCCCTGAAGATCCCAAGAAGCTATTGTCCATCAAACTTTGGAAAGGTCAAGCAATATGAGCTTCACAACTTCTCAGATGCAAGCTTCAATGGATATGGTGCGTGCTCGTACCTCCGAGTAACGAGTGAAACAGGACAGATCAGTTGCTCACTTGTCCTGGGGAAAGCAAGAGTAGCCCCAACTAAATTAATGACAATCCCAAGGCTTGAACTGTCGTCAGCTGTCACTTCAGTTCGTGATGGCGAGGTCATCAAGAAGGAGCTTGAGATAGAAAATCTGCAAGAGTATTACTGGACTGACTCAAAGGTGGTTCTTGGTTATGTGAACAACAATGCCAAGAGATTTCATATGTTTGTTGCTAACCGGATTCAGCGCATAAGATCAAGCACTAACCCTGAACAGTGGCGACATGTCAGCTCTGAAAATAACCCAGCCGACTGTGCCTCAAGAGGGCTAAGTGGGTTCAACTGAAAGAGTCTAATTGGCTGCAAGGACCAGACTTTCTTTGGCAGCAGCATCTTCCACCTGTAGAGGAGACGGTGGGAGAAATTGAGACAACTGACCCCGAGCTTCGCAAAGCTTTTGTTCAAGCAGTAAAGATGAGAGAAGAAAGATCAGTGGTGAATCATCTCACTAAATTCTCTGACTGGTCTAGAACAGTGAAGGCTGTTGCTAGACTCAAGAGATTTATCAGAGAGTTTAAAGGCTTTCAGCCAAGAACAAATGAAGCAACCAATTTCGAAGAAAGAAGACAAGCAGAAATCTTTATTATCAGGTTGGTGCAAGAGGATGCTTTCTCTGAAGATATACAAAGGTTAAAGCTCCAGAAAGAACACCCCCTGAGCAAACACAACAAGTTACATCAGTTGAATGCTTTCTTAGATGAGAACAATGTCCTCAGGGTGGGAGGACGCTTATCCAAAGCAGCTTTACACCACGATGTGAGGCACCCTGCAATACTTCCGAAGAAATCCCATGTGTCATCCTTGCTTGTCAAGCATTATCACAAGCGGATCTTTCACCAAGGAAGAGGCATGACAATGAATGAGTTGCGTGCAAATGGGATATGGATAATAGGATGTGGAAGTGTGGTCTCCACACACATTTACAGATGTGTAAAATGTAGGAGATACAGAAGAACAACAGAGATTCAACAAATGGCAGATCTGCCAGAAGAGAGAACTGAGACATCTCCTCCTTTCACTTATTGTGGTCTTGATTGTTTTGGCCCCTTCATTGTAAAGGAAGGAAGAAAGGAGATAAAACGATATGGATTGTTGTTTACCTGTTTGTGCTGCAGAGCAGTGCATATAGAGTTACTAGATGACTTAACAACAGATGCTTTCATGAATGCACTGAGAACATTCATAGCCATCAGAGGACCTGTGCGCCAACTGAGATGTGACCAGGGAACAAATTTTGTTGGTGCCAGGAGAGCGTTTTTTGAGCTATTAAAGGGAATGGATCAAGAACAGCAAAGAAAATTTGGCTGTGAATTTGTAATGAATGTTCCATCAGCGAGTCATATGGGCGGCGTTTGGGAACGTCAGATCCGAACGATTCGAAGCATCCTGACAGTCATGCTCGACCAATCTGCAAGCAGACTCGACACTACAACTCTGAGGACTTTTCTATATGAAACGATGGCTATAATCAACAGCAGGCCGCTGAGTGTTGAACATCTTCATGATCCTACTGGTCCAGAACCTCTCACACCTAATCATATATTGACCATGAAGTCATCAGTTATTTTGCCTCCACCTGGAAGGTTCTGTACTGAAGATCTTTATCTGAGTAAGAGGTGGAGAAGAGTGCAGTTTCTGGCCAATGAATTTTGGCAAAGATGGAAACGGGAATATCTGTTAAATCTCCAACAAAGGCAGAAGTGGCAAAGAAAATCACGAAACTCACAAGTGAATGACATAGTGATCCTACAAGATGACAACTTACCAAGAAATGAATGGAAGCTTGGCAGGGTCGTGGAAGTTCATCCCAGCACAGATGGCATGGTGAGAAAACTGAAGCTACTTGTTAGTGACACTACATTTGTAAAAGGAAAACTACATACCAGAGCTATTCACCTTGAAAGACCCATACACAAAGTGGTTACCTTAATAGAGGCTAACTAAGTCATACTCATAACCTTACATTCATACAGATGCACTCACTTACTTTCACGCTCTCTTACTAATTTTGTCTTGGAAATCCCTCATTTTTATTTCATGAGTGATTTGGTGGGAGTGTAAGTGTCGTATTTGTGATGGGACAGTGATTCGTGGTTTCATGCTGTTGAATAATTTGGAAAGGGATGTTAAGTGAGTGGATTCATGTGTGTGTGTTAAAAGAAAAGATATGGGTTAATTTATTGTACATTTTTTATAAGTTTCTTCCGTTGGCGCTGTTTATCGGCCCGGAACCAATGTTTTGTTTTGTGTGCTGCCCCGGAGACTTAACCTGGTGCTACACCGATATGCCGGGCGGATAAGCATGGCCCGAGATATGCAGAGGACCTCTTTTCATGACAGGCGGCGAACGAGTTCTCACGGCATAAACGGAGAGGAGTGAAATAAATGCCTGTTGAAGAGAGCCGAACCGTGTTTGTCGTGACGAGAGCTACAATAATCATGTCAAATCTTCACAAACTCTATATCAATAGAAAATAACCAGTTTTTCTGAATTACAGTTGTAATATGATGTTACATTTCTCAGTAATAAAATAAGCAACTCTCAAATAATCAACTGATGTTATTCATCATATTACACTTCTGAAATAACTTCTCAAAATCAACAGCATCAACATATTCTGTGCTCTTAATATAGTTATTTGCGTAAAACATCAGCCATAAAAAAAAAATATAATTGTGCAGGGTCGGTAAACCGTCACTAAACATGCTTAAAGTTCACAAAGTGTTAAACACACACATCATATAACTCAGTGTGCACAGAAAAGAGCAACAAAAGAGAATAAACATCTCACACGCAGCTTTAAAAATGTCGTATCAATGCTCATATTAATGTATCTGGTGTGTCTGCTCCGATGCTAATTAGCGCCGGGAGCTAGCGCTCCGACATTAGCTCGTATGGTAAGGGTTAGCTCATGTCACCGTTAACATTAGCGACTCAGCGCTTAGCATCTCAAACCGGTTGCTCATCGATGCGTTTCTCCTCCCTAGCGGCTCCTCCAACTGTGCTCACACAGGTCCGGGTCGGCTGGGGGAATTCTCCAACAACTTTCTCCAAGTTCTGTCCAAGTTTTTATTGTTTCACCATCACAAAGTGCGTCGTGACTCGGCTCGTGTTCAATGCGGCTTGCTCGCTCTCTCTCCTAGGAGCTTCAGAGGAAGTGAACTTGCTCCGATCGGGTCAAGGTTTGGGAGCTTCCCTCCGATTGGATGAAAGACCGTATTCAAACCAACTCTTTCAAATTAAAACTCTAACTTATTGTATTACAGTTCTACTTCAGTCATCAACAAAACATTATATTCAATAACCATTAACAAAACATTATATTCAATGAATTGATATTTCCACCATGAATTTCACTGTTTTAATTCAACATCTCAGGTTTTAATATGTAATGAACTAATTTGCTACTACGAACTAATTTGCAAACTCAATTATGTCTGGTTTTAATACAGATTTTTTTTTTTAACCTGGGTACATTCATGTATTCTGGACCTAAACCATTCAGTGATTTGTAGACCAGTAGCGGGACTTTAAAATCTATTCTATTGCTGACTGGAAGCCAATGTAAAGACATGGGTACTGTGGTGATGTGCTCTGATCTTTTAGTTCTGGTTAAAACTCAAGCTGCAGTGTTCTGAATGAGCTGCAGCAGAAGACCGTTACAGTAGTTGAGTCTACTGGAGATGAAAGCATGAATCAGTTTCTCCTGATCTGATCTGGACATAAAGCCCTTAACTTTGGATATGCTTTTAAGCTGATAGAAGGCTGCTGTGGTGACTGATTTGATATGACTGTTAGGGTGAGAGTCAGCACACCAAGGTTTCTGACTTGGACTTTAGTACAGTGACTCAAGGTGTTTACTGACAGCAACCCTCTTCTCTTTATTGCCAAAAACAATGACCCCAGTTTTTTTCCTGATTTAATTGAAGGAAATTTTGGTTCTTCCAAATTTTGACTTGCTCTAAACAGTGACACAATGACTCCATTGGACTGCAGTCATCTGGGGACAGTGCGAGATATATCTGTGTGTCATCTGCATAACTATGATAGTTGACATTAGAATTCTGCAGAATTTGACCCAAAGGCAGCATATATAGGCTGAACAGAAGGGGCCCAAGGACTGACCCCTGAGGAACTCCACATGTCATAGCCACTTGATGAAATTGATAATTTCCAGTGGTCACAAAATAACTCCTCCACGTAGGACCTGAACTGCTGGGGGGGGGGGTAAACTTATCAACTATAGCAAAAATAGTCTGAGCGTTGTTGATGTTCTTTTTAATAATTTCAGAGCAGTGTTGCTGTCTGACCTTGAGTAACTCATGGTTAAAATTACAAAGACTTTGTTTGTAGAGGCTGTGGTGAATTTGAAGTTTAGTTTTCCTCCATTTATGCTCCTTTACGCTTTCCTGCATTCTGTTTTCAAGGCCTTTACTATCATAGTGTTCCTCCATGGTGTTTTCTGTCTGCTCAAGGTTGTCTTAGTTTTAATATTTGCAGCAGCATCCATGACATTTGAGATTCTCCAGTTGAAATTATCCAGGGGTTGATCAACTGTCTCTGCACTCGCAGTTGGTGACATAGCTATAGCCTCCATAAACTTAGCACTGGTATTCTCATTTATGTACCTTTCCCTAACAGACACAGAGGTTAACTGAATGTTTGTGATGATCTGTACGTCAAAGAACACAGAAATGATCAGAAAGAGCCAAGTCCTTAATATCAGCAGAAGAAATGTCAACACCTTTAGAGATAACAAGATCCAGAGTGTGGCCCCGAGTGTGTGTGGGCCCTTTGTCATGTTGAGAGGGGCCAAAGGTGTCAAAGACTGCAAATTTCTTTGGCATTAGTGTCCATGTTATTGTCTGTAAATGTTAAAATCCACACTATGATAAGAAAGGTGTAGTCAGTGCAGATAACTGACCAGTTCAGCAAACTCATCAATGAATTTCCTGAGTATCTTGGAGGTCTATAAATGATTAGAATAAGAACTTTTGGATCACCCTTTACTAAAAAACAGATATTCAAACGAGCTAAAATCACCACATATACTTTCCTTGCACTGAAATACTGATTTAAAAATGGCAGCAACTCCCCCGCCCTTCTTGCCACTTTGACACTTATTCATAAAACTGAAATTTGTTGGTGCTGCCTCATTGAGACTGGTCCCACAGCTACATTCAGTCAGCCATGTCTCAGTGAGAAGTAAAAAATCGAGATTGTATGTCATAATGATGTCATTCACTAACAGTGATTTGTTGGCCAGTGATCTGATGTTGAGGACGGTTAGCCTTGTGGAGATAACAGGAGACACTGGTACGTTTCAAGGGTGACATGCTATACTCAATAAATTGGCAGATTTCATTGAACCTTTTTTATTTCTCACCACTTTAACCACTTTTCTGTTACCGGGATTGAGAGGGCTACCTGAACTCCATAGGGCCCTGACTTTTCCTGGGGGAGAACATTATTGATATCAGTATTGCAGCCTGGACCCAGCACATATCAGTCAGACTCACAAATATGATGATGCAATGATGTGGGGGGGCCCAGTGACTTTTGGTTGAGGGTTGTTTCCGAAGTGGTGGAATGGGAGGGGCTGAAAGATGAGGGAGGTTAAGGGGGGGAAATATGGAATTTGGGCATGGTGTTAGTTGGATTCCCATATTGACAAGGCTTTTCATCCTGTTGGTGAAATCCAGAAGTGGGGAGTCCTGACTGAGTGAAGAGAGTTGGGGGCTGGGTGGAGTCTGGGGCAGTGAAAGTTGGGATTCTCCTGTTGGGGATGGGGGAGACTCCACTTGTTGGGGTGAGGATGACGATGTTGAAGGCTCTTTCGGGGCCCGCTATCCTCCATGGTCAGTTCTTATGTCAGTGCCCTCACCAGGGCGCCGTCTTATCTGTTGTTTTGGATTGTCTTGCCTCTTGTCCTTGGCAGGGGCTGCTAGTGTCTGATGCACAGAATACAAAATATTGGAACTTAGCAGCTGTACTCCTGACTTGTTAAGGCGAAATCGATCTGCCTTAAAGAGGTGCCTGCATTCCCAAAAAATGTTGAAATTGTCAATAAGGTTCATTGGTTGAGTGGCACGTGTATCTTTGAGCCATCAGTTCATCAGCCTGCGGAATCTCTCATCTCCTCACAGAGCTGATGGTAGAGGTCCACTGAAAAACACCCCAGCATTCAGACACTGAACTTTGTTCATCAGATCAATAAAGTCCTGTTTCAATACCTCCAACTGCTGCTTCACAACATCAAGAGGTCCTGTGTGTATGACGAGAGATTTCACTGTCGGAACCTCAGCAGCAATCTTCACAATTTTCTTTGAGATATCACACCCCATGTTGTTGGTAAAACAGAGTACTTTGGTGTTTCTCTTGCTGCAAAAGCAGTTTATCTCATTCACAGCTCCGTCACCCACTATCAGAGTTTGAGGCCCAGTGCTTAGCTCTTTCTGCAGCCTTTTAGCATATGATTTAGCCTCATACCTCTCTTTGGTGCTGGAAGATGAAGTCAGGATTTTGTGACAGTGGAGCAAATCTGTTCTCTAGTAGAATCCCTGTGTCTTGGGGCAGTTTGCTCTTAGTTTTTGCTGTAGCCTCGGTCCATGGTTGTTTTCTCCTTGGCACTGGGGTTGAAGAGACACTTCTGTGAAATGGTAGTGCAGGCCACTCAGCGTCAACATGAGTCTCCGGGCGCTGGGTTCCGCCTGGTAACCGTCTGGTAACCGTCTGGTAACCGTCTTCCCATTTCTGAGAGAGGCCATTTATCATGCTTTGGCTTTGCACCAAGAGAGTTCCAGGGAGGACTTGTTGATTTACTGCCATACACCTGGCTCCTGCTTCTTGGTGGTGCTAACTAGCTTTCTGTTAGTGAGACTGTGTTGTCCACCACACATCTGTGGAAGGAGCTGAGGATGATGGAGTTCAGTCCTGCCTTTTCTTTTTAACTTCCTCAAGAAGTTCAGGCGTTGATAAGCCTCTTGATGATGCTTTGGGTGTTTTCTTGCCAGGTGCACCTTGAGGTATAATAACCTGAGACAACTAAACCAACAGTTTTTACTACATTTCCTCTGACCAGAAGAGCTGGAAGGACAGCGGGCAGGACTGCAAAGACAGAGGGGCAGATCTAGCTATTGTAAACAGCAACGATGAGCAGGTAATAGAAATCAAATTGATTGTTGCTGTTGACTGTAACTCATCACCACTGATGCTGCCATTCTGCAGTTTGTTGACTTTGGGTAATATTGCAGGTATTTATCACCTCCCTGAACCAAAAACTCTGGGTTGGTCTGAGTAACAGTGCAGGAGAGGGGGCGTGGAAATGGGTGGATGGTTCAGTTCTGAGCAGCACTTCTTCATTATCTGTGGATTAACCCTGCAATAACACCTGTTGGTCCTTTGGTTGACTGTGCTTGCGCAGGTTTTGGGGAAGAGGTCAGCCCAGTGGAAAGTCTGGACAGGTGAAGGACAGTTGTGTCAACACTGCACACTACAGACTTCAGAGGGGCTGGAAAAATGACAACTGTGGCAAAGTGCAACAGTGGATTTGTAAAAAAGTACATGACTAAATAAAAACATGTGATGAGAACAACACTAAGATTCTTCATGTCTTTATTTTCTCCAATTTATTTTTAATTTTCATACACATGGGCTATAAAAGAAAAAGATAAAAGATCTCACAATATTTCACTAATCACTAATCGCTAAATCACTACACATTAAATTCATATACATGTCAAACTACCCACAACTCCAAGTAACAAGTTAAAAACAACCACAGTAACAAACTAAATCATATAAAGGTAATAAAAGATAAGATAAGGTATCTGTATTCTGATTACTTTTTCATTCATTGGATATTAGGCTATGTTACACAATCACTAATCACTAATCACTAATCACTTCACAGACTATTAAATTCATATATATGTCAAACTACCCACAACATCAAGTAACAAGACAGTAACAAAACAACTATAGTAACATTTAAAAAAGTCAGGGATTAAAGTCCCTGTGAAAAGAGCTCAGATGGCAGACTCTGGGGTGGAAAAGGGGGGGGCTCATTTTTCTACAGACTGTCCTCCTGAGACTCTGAGGGGGGCTCAGTTTGCTGCTGGCTGTGCTCCTGAAACTGGGGGCTGGGGCTCACTGTGCCGCTGGCCGTCCTCCTGAGACTCTGGGGGTGGGGCTCATTTTGCTGCTGTTTGGCTTCCTGAGGGAGACAGGTTTGGTTTTGTGGGAAATGTTCAGATATTCTCCTGTTGCATTGGTTTAGAATCACATGCAGCCATCACAGCTTCTGTTAGGAGTCAGTCTCTACAGGGTGCCTTCTGACAGTGGGGCTGTTACATTCATTAAGAAAAAACTCAGTTAATCTGAATTATTCATGGAAAACACTGGACTGCACATCATTTTTATGTGTGAATCTGCTCCTTTGTAAACCTCATCCTAAGTGTCTTGATTTACAGTAAGAGGAGATTCTTTGGTATCTGAGTATCAGTAATTATGTGACCATGAGTCTGAATTAATTTCACGTACAGATTAAGGGCGCGTGACAGTTTTCTTGTTAATTAGTACCAGGTTACATCGCTCTCATCAGGAAACTTTATGGGAAGATGTTGAGAAAACATGAAGAAATGAAAGACAAAATGAAATCTTGAAATAAAGCTGTCAGAGAGTAACTGTAAGTGTGGTGTTTGTCTGTACCTTGCAGCTGTCCTCCAGTGCCTGCATGATGGCCCCCACCACCAAGTTGACCAGCACAAACTGGGCCATCATCACAAAGGTGATAAAGAAGATGGGAGAGGCCCAGGACAAGTAGCTCAGGCAGCGGGTATCACCTGGGCGACACTCCCTCAGCGCGTCCTGCAGAGAAACAGAAACACAGAAGGAGATTCAGAGAAGCTGAACAAAAAAAACAACAACTAAAAACTGTTTTCTGACAACAACTAGTAGTAAAAAGACCATTAGAAACTGAAAAAAGAGCAAGAATATAGAAGAACACTGTTCCACAATGGTGTAAGTTGTGTGAATGTGTGTATGTGAGTGTGTACGTACTTTCATGATCCCGCTCCAGTTGTCTCCGGTGCACACTTGGTAGAGTGTGAGCAGGGCCATGCCAAAGTTCCTGAAGTTGAAGTGTCCGTGTAAACCCAGGCACGGATGTTCTTTGCTGCACTCTGATCAACACACACACATACACGCATAGGGTTCGTTCTTCTGCACAGTGACCAATTAAAACCCTCCAGATGTGTGTTGGACTCAGAGAAGAGTTTGAAATGTGTAAACAGCATCAGATTCAGTGTGGATACAGTGTGGAAATATGGGATGTGTGTGTGTGAGTGTGAGTGAGAGAGAGAGAGACTCACCTAGCTTGCCAAAGAGCTCCACTCCCAAGACAGCGTAAATGAAGAAGACAAACAAAAAGAGCACACAGATATTTCCAACCTGGAATCAATAAAAAAAACTCATTGACTCCAACTCTACACTTAGAATCAATCAGCTCCAAAGTGTGTGTGTGTGTGTGTGTGTGTTTACTTGCGACAGCGTCTTAATGATGGTCTTCAGGAGGATTTCTATTTTCTTGGCTTTCAGCACTGGAGAGAGACACAAAAGCTGTTGACACACTGACACACTTCACACGTCCAGAATTCATTTGATTTCAACTTGATGCATGTGTGTGCATGTGTGTGTGTGCGTGTGTGTGTACCCTGTATTAGCCTTAGTGCTCTGCACACTCTGAGGATGCTGGGATTGAAGGGAAGTGCTGTCATGTTCATACTCTCGAGGAAGATGGAGACAATGGAAATCAAGGCCACGGCGATGTCGAGCAGGTTCCATCTACACACACACAGACACACACATGTCATGCTCACTGTACCTAAGACATGGAAGCAAACTAAGAAGTTGAATTTTCACTAATTCTAGCATGTTACAAGGAAGCTGTGCATCTCCTTATGCCGAAGGCCGTGAGCTTCAGCAGGATCTCGATGACCAAGATGATGGTGAAGACACAGAAGCTCCCCTCTACCAGCATCTCCACCCACTGACAACACAGACAAACAGCTGTTGCAGTTCAAAGATAACCAGAGATCACAGTTTAGATTGGAGTTCAAAGTTCTGATGCAACAGATTTCAATTTATTAAAACTAAACTGAGTTTAAAGAGAGCTTTAATTTTTTATCTTTCTCAATTTAAACTAGTTACTGCAAAAAAAAAATTTAAACTTTAATAAAAATTCAAGTTTGTTGCAGCCACAGTGCCTATGTGTGTGTGAGTGTGCATTACTGGAGGTTGGCCATAGTGTTGGAGGGCCATGACCAGGATGTTGATGGTGACTATGGTACTGCTGGCATAATCCAGGGCGTTGCTTATACAAATAGAGTGGATGTACCGACGGAGGGGGGAGTAGTCAGCGTAATATGGCTCCTCCTCGGCCTCTGCAGCCACGCACGGACACAAATCACAATTCACAATTTATGATCACCGCTGCACTATACTCAACAGTTTCATGTCAGTAAGGCATCACAGGAGCAACTAACTCTCTCTCTCCTCACCCCTGGGTTTGTCTTCCAACGGCCGTCCTCCAGCCTCTGCTTCATCCTGTCTCTTCTGCTTCTGCTGACATTCATGGAAGGTGTCCACCATCACACCAACAAACATGTCAAAGAGGAAGAAGCTCATGACCATGAAGGTGATGAAAAATAGCACCTTCCACTTGTCATGGTTCCTCACAGGCTAAATGAAGAAGAAGAAGGAGAAGAAGAAGAAGAAGGAGAAGAAGAAGAAGAAGAAGAAGAGCCACATGAAAATCATGAGACTGATTTGTTCCACTGTTGTTTCTAAGGCTCAGCATAATGTGGCATGAGCATCAGGTGTGTCCTCTCCATCCTTACATTACCACATTGGCAGAAAAAAAACACACAGTACCTGCTGATCCACCCCCACAGCATCCAGCCCATCAAACATGACAGTGACCCAGCCGTCCTTGGAGTACATTACAAACAGGGTCAGCAGAGCCTGGACAGGAAAAAACAGACAGACCAATAATGTTTAGTCAACATGGTGATTTAGCAGTTTACAAATTCATTATGATGGCTGAATATGTCAGCCATTTGTTTATTTGCATCTGGATCCACATCATCAGCCATTTGTTTATTTGCATCTGGATCCACATCAGCAGCCATTTGTTTATTTGCATCTGGATCCACATCATCAGCCATTTGTTTATTTGCATCTGGATCCACATCATGATATCCACCCTGATGGGTGGTGTGATCCTGCCGATTGGTTTGGAACAACTGACCTGTTCTGAATGTGTATTTGTGTGCATCACCTGAGGCAGATTGTCAAAGTTGTATGTCTTTCTCTTCCAGTGGTAGCCGGCCGACAGACAGTCACTCTTGTTGGTGATGTTAGTGATGTCCTCCCCCACACAGTGGTAGAACGTCCCCTTAAAAAGCTGCAGACAGAGCAGAGAGACTTACTTTTTCTCAGCTGCATGAACGTGAGACAGTTATGAAGGGCAGAGACATTCTCAAAGGACAAAGGTCATTTTAATGGCACCATTGTCAGTTTGGGTAAAAGAAATCTACTGCATGTATGTATCTGTATGTTAATGTGGGTGTGTGTGTGTGTGTGTGTGTGTGCAAATGTACCTGCACTCCCAGGACGCCATAGAAAAAGAAAAAGGTGCAGGAAATGAGGGTGATGTTCCCAAGTGGTTTGAAGGAGGCTATCAGAGCCTCCACAGCCAGCCTCAGTTTCGGGGCTCGCTTGATCAACCTGGGACACACAAACAGATGTCTGTTAAAGCCGGCACACACACAACTGAACACACACTAGGGCAGGACGTCAGACTGGATCTTCACACACACTGAGTGCATAACATAAATCAATGATGCACCTCAGAGGGCGGAGGGCTCTCAGCAGACGGAACACCTTTAAGAGGCCCAGCTGACTTTTGGTTTTGCTGCGGCTGGCCAGAGGGACGATGATGCTAACCAAGGACAGGATCACCAACGTGCCGTCCACAGCGTTCCAGATGGAGCGGCAGTAGCTCTCCTTCCCGTACAGCAGGCCCAGAGCTACAACCTGGTGTCAGAGTAACACCACATCAATGCCCTTCACCTTAAAACATTCTTTAGAAGAATATTCATCAAAATCAGCTGGAAATAAGATCATTAAGATGTTCTAAAATGATAAAAACCCAGTCCAGACTGATCTGATGTCAGCTTGGGTGAGAAAGGAGCTTCAAACAAGTGTTTACCTTGAAAATCATCTCCACCAGGAAGATGGCAGAGAAGACGTATCTGGATGTATTTAGGATCCAACGCTCCTGGACGGCAGAGGAGATTCATTATGAAATACACTCATGTGAGTCTGAGTGGACGTGCACACACACAGGTCATGCATGTGTGTCTCACCATGCCTGCTGGGTGTATACTGGGCCTCTCCATGGCAAGAGTGGCACAACTCAGGAGGATGAAGAACAGGATGACATAGTCAAACATCCTGTGGGAGACCAGACGCCGGCACAAGACGCGGAACCTAAACACAAACACATGGGATTTTTTCTGATCTGAAGTAGAGGATGACAATTTTTCGGGATTCCCGTGGGATCACGTGATTGGGACGGGACAGGAATGAAAAGTCACCGGGAGTGGGCGGGAGTGGGAATGACATCAATAGATTATCATTTTCAGAGTTAAACATTGATAGACTGATTGCACCAACCAAAAGGACAGAAGCGTCCATTTTTGAAGTTTTCTTTCCCGCTCTTTTCACTTAAGGTAGCAAGTCAAAAGAACTAAACAAAAACAACGGGAGCAGGACAGGAGTGGGAGCCATTTTGAGTGGGAGCGGAATGGGATTTTTCTCTGCAGGAGTAGGATGGGACGGGAGCGAATATCCACTCCTTTGTCATCCTCTGATCTGAAGTAAGAGGGTTGAGCTCTCAGGGCCACCGTACTTTAAGCGTCGAGGTTTAGGCACATAAGGTTCTACAAGTGTCCGATCAGACCTACCTGTTCTGTGGGGAAAACATGAACAAGGACCAGTCTTTGTGTTCTCTGCACCAGCCCAGCACTCTGTGGATCCAGCTCAGAGACGTCTGTGCGAGTGAACAGGTACATGAGTCAACAGGGACCACCACAGAGGTGTGGCCACAGCAAAACGTTGATTAGAATTAAATACAAAGATCCTAAACCACTCATCCGAGTAACTCACGTTGTTTTCTGTTGTCTGTGGAGGGGTGGGGTTGGTCACTCTGGGGCTCCTACCTCCAGACGTTGAGGAACCCTGAGACAACATGAAGTGGAGTTGAGTGAAGGTGTCACTTGAAATGTGGATATATTTGGGGGAAATATTTGAGGAATTTACATCTGGCTCATGAGCGCTCTCAAATGTCTGGCCAGGTGGAGAAGAGCTCCATCTTCATCTGGACCGTGCTGAAACAGAGTTTGACATAAGAGTGTATGCAAGTGCCTCCAAGACACACTGGGTGTGGTGTTCAATAACTGGTAAAGCATCACCCTCTTGTAGAGCAGAGGTAGTCTCACCTCGGTCTGGAAGCCCTTGACCACGATGCCCACCATGATATTGAGGAGGACGTGTTTCCCGACCACAATGATTAATACAAAGTAGAGAAACGCCCACGGGAAGGTTGCAGCCACAGCGTCGTAGAGCACCAGGTTCCAGTCCTCCTCGGTCAGGACCTGGATTGAGTGGTTTCATAAAAGAGGACAAAAGTCAGACAGATTGATGCAGACACCGTGTGATGATGGAGTTCGGCGATGATGGCTCAGACACTGACCTGGAACACAGTGAGCATGGACCAGTGGAGGGAGTCAAAGTTCATGCGGCTATTGATGGTTTGTCCGTCCTGGGTCTGGAACTTGAATTTCCCTCCAAACAGGGTCCTACCCACCACGCTGCAGAGAGACAATCACACATTATCACAGCATTGTCCTGGGACAGGCGTCTACCGATGACAAAAAAGGATTTGGTGTGTGCACGTGCCTGAAGATGATGATGACATATATCAGCAGCTGGCAGAGTCCTCTCCCCTCCTTCATCGTGTTGAGCAGCACCAGCAGCTGTCTTTTCAGGTTCGGAAAGAACCGAAGCAGACGCCCAAACCGCAGCAGACGCAATATGCGCAGCATCGACCACTTGCCATCAGTTTTCCCGCTGATATCCCAGAGACTAAAAACAACACCACCGATCAGCTTCAGGACATGTCTTCAACCCAACAGCCATTAAACAAGCTCGAGTCCTAAACCTAAGGGATCCCAGTATAACCACTGTAACCACTGGGCCAGTATAAACAAAACTTTCCATCTCAATATAAACTTCTTAATCGTTATCTTAGTTTATATTTTAACACACTGTTGCCAACAACCACATCCATGAGTTTGAACTCTACCTGATGACAACAAGGATGAAGTCAAGGATGTGCTGGCAGTCCTTAAAGTATCCCCACCGGAGGGCCAGCAGCTTCAGGCACAGCTCCACGCTGAATATCCCAGTGAAGACAAGGTTGCTGATACGCAGCATGTCTGTCACCTGCTGAGGCTGCAGGAAGAGAGAGAGAGAGAGAGAGAACATAAACTATCAATGTGAAATGAGTGAGCAGGAATAAAACATAAAACCCTGTGTTACGATGCTGATGAGACAGAGCTGCTCCTCGCCTGTTCATGGTGTTCTACAGCCAGGGTGAGGACACTGAAGAAGACGATGAACATGATCAGCCACTCAAACATCCTGCTGTCGATCATCCTCTTGATTCCTCTCACAACTGGTCTGATGGCTTCTCCCTGGGAGACAGGTGGAGTCAGAGAGTGAGTCAAGGCTGCTGCCATTGCTGAAAACTACAACAACCCACAAACAGTCTTACCAGTACAACTCCTCTGCCGCCCCTGCTGCTCTCCGGGTGCACCCGGTTGCTCCTGTTGGAAGCAGGACATGATGTAAAATTGTTCAGGTGCTGAGTAGAGTTTGATCATCAGATATCAGTCTGACCTGATGCATCTGCAGGTAGTGGTCTGCAGCCAAAGGTAGAAGCTGATGCAGAGCTGCCTGATGGGATTGGCTGCCCGCTCTCTCGCCTGCCTGGTCATGCTTTTAGAGAACTGTGTGGCGATGACAACGGCACACACATTCATGAGGACGAAGTAGCCCATCTGATTAAGAAGAGAAAGAACACAACATAAGCACAAACTGAAACACAACATCACTACACTCAAGCTGCTACTTACAATGGTGACGAGTATGAAGACTATCAAGCTCCAAAAGGAATGAGCATCCATCACAAGAAACATGATGTCAGTCCAGCCCTCCAGTGTGACAGTCTGCAGGAGCAGAGAACATCAACACTTCAGTACTGAGGAGTTATGATGGCTTTTCCACCCACAGGAAAGCCACACTTGCCTATGATGATAAAGCACTGTTGGACAGAGGACAGAGGAAGGAAGATCACTTGCTCTCTCACCTGGAACATGGCGATCGAAGCGAAGCCAACATGGTCGAAACTGATGATCCCTTTGTAGGGGTTGTGGTCCCCTGGGCGACACACGTTGTAGTACATGTTCCAGTTGACACAGGCATTGGTAGCCAAACCATGGTTCGGAGCATCAGAGCACGTCTTCCCATCCTGGACATACGGCGGCACGTCCTGGCAGTGGCGCATCCCCCAGTTGTTACGAGAGCAAATGTAAGCGCCCCCTTTGCCATTCACAAGCACAAAGTATGGACTCAGGGACACGCTGTGATTTATGGACAGAGAAAGAAGAATTATTCTCACAGTCAAAATTATTCAAAGTTTACACATCTGAAAGCAAGAACTTTCATTTTGTGTTGATTTTGGCGACCCCTGTGGACAAAAGCAGTAGTGTTTTGCCGGAATGCATTTCCCATGAGCTCTAGCGTGTATTGTCTAGCTCACGCGTGCCGTCTCTGGTCTCTGGAATGCCGTAAATCATTTCATCCGGTAGACAGACAGAAATAGCTTATCTTCCCACCGATGTCCTCATGTGCTGTTGTAGGTCACACAGAGACATCAGCAGAAACCAGAGACTTTTCATATCCAGTTAAAAGTTCTTTGTAGGGGCTTTAAGTGAATATCAAACAGCACAAAGTGTTTGTGGCAAAAAATAACCTACTACTGAGAAATATCCAAATGTTATTCAGGGGCAAGAATCCCCACTGGAGGGCTACTCCAGTGGGAGCAGCCCTCCAGTTGTCATTTATCATTTAGATTTGATTTTGTATTTGTATGACCAGGAAAAACTTCTGTAGCTCGGTCCCACATTTTACGTCATTATGAATGAAGCTGCTCAGCTGCATACATACTCCCTCTGCACAAAGGTGGGACCCTTCTGAACCCATCTCTAAACTTTCAGTCCTGGCTAAGACTCTTGGATCCCAGGTGAATTTACAGTTAAAACATTTTAATTTATGCGAGTTTCAGTCTGGTTTTAGAAGTGGTCACAGCACTGTTACTGCTGCTATGGCTCTGACAAATGACCTCATTGGTGCCTTGGACAAAAAACAGCAGTGTGCTGCCTTAGTTGTAGGTCATTCAAAAGCGTTTGATTCAGTGGATCATGAATTACTTCTAGACAAACTCAGGAGTGTTGGCCTTGGTTCACTCGACTCAGTGTATCATTCATTTCCAATGTGAAATCTCTCACTAATCGCTGTATTCTCTATAATTTAGTTGGCTGGACATCACTGACTATTTGTAGCAGCACTGGTACATTTTCATCTACAAAGCTTTGTTTGCTGAACTTCCAAAATGCCTGAGCGCCCTTCTCTCTCTTTAGTTGTGGTATGCTTTTTATTGCATGTAATTATTATTATTATTTTCAGCCTGACTACTTTGCTTTTAGCTTCTGCTTAACTTTTTTGTTTTTAACTGTTATTTCTTGTCTGTTCAATGCAAAATAAACATATAGTTTTTTACAGGGCATTTTCAGCATGTGACTGTCTAACTATCTTGGCTTCCTCTACATGTTAAAGGTAGAGAGATATCTGCTCAATATCACATTATTGTGTTTATTATGTTTCTCTAATTATCACAATATAAACACATGCAATTGAGAGCTTAAACTAGTAGGAAATGAATCATTTAGTCCAGTGGAAGAATATTCACTAAGATGATAGATTCAAAACAATTAACATGATGGATTCAAAACAAGCAAAACAGGCACATTTCTAGTAATAAAATAATAGCTGACAGGTTCTTTTGATAATAGTTGCTCTGGCTGCCCAGACAGGTTCCTTACTTGGGGATGTCAGCTCCAAGGAAGCAGCGGTTGCGCAGCTCCCCCTCCCACAGCTGAACTCCGACGATGCCAGAAACGACCAGGAAGAAGACGTACAGCATGAGGACATTTGAGAGCATCGGGAGAATGTCCAGCAGAGTCACCACCAGATCCTTCATACCTGCACCGGACACAGGAGGACTCCATCGGCAATCATCATTCTGACAACACTTCACAGACACACACATGCACCTTGGACACATGCTCTTATATTTGAAGGTAACAGGTCTTTCATATCATGGAGATAGGGAACATGTTTTTGCATTGGGTTTAAAAACAGCTGATTTGGACCATCAGCATCTTCAGGTCAGGAAAGAAGGATTCACAGCTGAAATTCACATCTGATACAGACACACAATAATATAGGCCCAATATTCTTACACGAACAAAATAAAATATATTTCAAATATCTGTACAAAGCAGAACAGAATGAGATCTGTGTTTTCATCAAAAATCACTTACTTGTGATTCATTGCATAGACTGACATGCATTACTGTAATTTTTTCATGTTTATATTTCTTTGGGCTGGCAGTTTGTTTGTTCTTCTTTTGTTGTATATTGTCTGTGTGTTTTATATGTGATTCAAACTTAAAAAACCTTGTAAATAAAGTGTTCAAAAACCACAACAAAAAACATCACTTACTTGAGACTCTGGAGATGAGCCGCATCAGCCTGAGCGTAAAACGGAAGTGAAGGTGGACGCCACACAGAGCCAGGAAATAATCAAGCATCCTGCAGGGACAGTTGCAGACAATAAAGAGGCAATAAAGAGGCATATACATATATATATATATATATATATATATATATATACATACATACATTTGTGTGTGTATATGTACATATATACACACAAATATATATATATATATATATATATATATATATATATATATATATTCATATATATGCAATTTATATATATGCATATTCATAAAATGGCTTAGTTACAGTAATAAATGAGTATGAGAAGAAGCGGTAACGTACTGCTGTTGTCTGAAAAGCTAAATCAGGGACAAGAGATTGGTGGAGTACTCACTCTCCAGAGTAGAGGAGGAAGTCCCACTTGTTCCAGTTGTTGCTCAGGTAGCTTCCCTCATAGCCATAAAGCCCCAGCGCCAGCACTTTGATGGCCATCTCCACAAGGAAGAAGGCCATGCTGAAGTGATCTAGTACCTGACCACATGTTTAAACCATGGTTAAACCTATGATACAAAATTGTATCATGCCTTTTAAAGGCAAAACTAAAACAAACGAGTCCATGGTGCACATCCATGGAAAAACTCACATCCCTGCACAGGTGTCTAACTGCAGTAACAAACACTGGTGTAGACTGTGTTGAACCGTGTGGTGAGTTCTCATAGTGACAAGTGAAAGTGTTGTTGAAAGAGTAAATGTAGATGTCTGACCTGCAGGCTGGTCACGTTGTCATGGGGTTCGTACATGCCAAGGAACACACAGTTGATGAGAATGACCAGTATAGACGCATGGTCCAGCCACGTGGAGGAGGAAGGTTGAGGTCAAAGGTCACAGGTTGAGCACAGATTCATTCATATCATATCATATATAGTTCACGAGGAGGTGTAGCATTATTCATATAAACACTCAATAATAGCATTTAATAATGGCTGAATTAATACAACACATGGTCGTGTGATACTTAGTGTGAGCTAAAGCAAATCTGAACACATATTAGACAAGGTTATGGTCACAGCAGTGTAAGGATATAAGGCACAAGTCAAACTGAGGCACCACTTCCGGGGGATTGCAGATTGGTTGAATCCCAGGACAACTGGGGCCACGTCCTGGTAGAGGAGCTGCTCCTCCTTCTTTTCCTCCTTTACATCAACATGGATCCTGACCTCACCGTCAGCCATGATGATATTCAGGTAGAGTCTGGATGGAGGCAGACAGGTGTTAGATCATCATCATCAAACCCCTGGCATGCTGCTGTCTCTAGAGCTATTACACTGGACTACATCTCACATAATGTTGGGTCCTCATGATGAACCTCCACTGGGTGTCTTTATTTTTATTCTATTAATGTTTTTTTTTAAATATATCATTAAGAATACAAGTAGCAAAACGCAAATATAAAAACAAATCTTTAACTGGATTGAAAAAGGGACAGGAGTAAAAATACACAAGGGTTTTAAGCAGCAACTGATTGTTTTGTAATTTGTACAGTATCATCAGTGTATCATCTCATGCTGTAGGTCTAAAGACTACTCATTCATTTCCTCTGACATTTATTGCCTATTGACAGTTTAATTGTTTTATCTTTATTATTGATCTATGTACCTTTAATGATTAAATGAAGTGGTAAATTAGCCTACTGTCTGTTTCAGAGGGAAACGTGATGAGGTAAACAGACTCTACATGCTTCACAGTGCTTCATGTTGCTATGGGCGGATGCTAGCCGCAGCCGCTAGCGGAAGTTAGCGTCGAGCTAGCGGGTGTTAGCCGTGGCGGATAGCATCCTCCGCCAGCACTCGCTAGCATCTGGGACAGCTAGCGGGGCTGGCAGCCCTCCTACTCGTTCTGCACGGAACTTCACCTGTTCTGTCATTGGCTTGATTTTGGAGCAAAACCCTCCAGACTCTACCTTTAACCTTAAAAACATGGGAAAGGCGCTTACCAGAATAAAAACAGAGTTGTGTCCCTCAGCCAAACTCGTTGATGATCGGAAGTAGGAAAAAGTTTAGAAACACGTTGAGTTCAAATATCAGAAATGTTGAATTGATATATGTTAAGAGATGTTGGCTTAGTGCTTTCAAGAAAAGCAGCCAGATGTTTTTGAATGTCAACAAACTCACACTCTGGAACTCTGCATCCATTAAAAAATATCACCACCACCATTTTATCTTTTTTCTTTTTTGTATAGTTCTTTTGTTGTTGCTGCTGCTGCCAAGGTAACAAGTAATGAGCATGTGAAGGCTGATACGTTGACCCCCTTTCACCCAACACCATGTCCAAATTTCTAATAATCAGATGATAATCAGTGATATCCTGAGTGTTTTATCCTCCTGTTATCTATTTCATGTTTATGTTTTTAACTTTTCTCTTTAAAAAAATAAATAATAAAATGTCTGTGATTTTAAGGCATTCTGATGAATTTTCATGTGTCAAAGTATGAGATCTGCAGATTTTCTGGCACAGTGTTGTATCAGGTGGCACACCAACCACCAACAAACAAGACAGAGTAAAGACCTCCATGTCTGTCTTTACTGTCTGTCTGTAGTTACTTTAGCTTAGCAGTTAGCAACACACGGCCTAACTTTTCAAGTGCACACGCGTGCGCACACACACACACACACACACACACTCACTCACACACACACATGGTTGTACTTAGAGTATGTGCATGCATGTATGTGTATTTGTGCATATTTAAGAATGGGTTGCTTCTCATTATTTTAAATGTATGTGCAAGTGAAGTGTTCAGTTGTAGTCAAGGGAGCTTCTCATATGGTCCAATGGTCTGCACTCATAATGATGCTGATGTGGAACTTGGGCTGAGCAGACACATAGTAGGATGAACTCACTGTATTTTTAGAGTCCAGCTTAAGACTTCAAACTATAATTAATTTCTCTTAAGGCAACTGAATGAAGTATCACTGATATGAGGAGGTCTAACCTACTTCACTTTGAATGGCAAGTAATGTCAAGCCAGCAACAGAAGCAGGGTAGGCTTCTAAATAGAAGAGAAGAGAAGCTTTATTGTTATCATATTAACACATCAAGATGACCAAATCATCACCCACTCAACATCCAATGCTACACTATGTAAACATGATATGAATAAATGTGAATATATGAATATGGAAGTTGATTATACTGTTTATGTGTATCACAACTATGGTGTACAACACTATGTATTGTTGATCCAAATGAAAACAATATACAATAAAATAAAATAAAAACAAACAAACACATGGTGAAATTCAAGGTGCAACTGCAGGTGATGTGTTAGAAAAAAAACACAACCAGAAAAGACAGATATTAGACATAATAAAGACACAGGTAGGGCACACAATAAATAAAGAGCTTATTAAGTGATCTGTAACAAGAGGTAGTTGTATTTAAACAGGGGGATATGATTACATGTGAGTAAGAGGGGGTAGCAGCAGAATATTGCATAGAATTATCGTTTATTAAGTCTCCATATTGCCCAGGGAGAGAAACCACTCGTCAGTCTGGTGGCGTGGGCTTTCATCGGCCTGTGGTGCCTGCCAGAGAGCAGTAGGCTGAACAGGAGATGATCTGGATGGGAAGAGTCTTTGAGAATGGATCAGGCCCTGCTGAGGCAGCGGGAGTTGGAGACACTCTCCAGGGAGGTCGATGGGCGCCCAGTGGTCTTATGGGCCGTAGTGATGACCCTCTTTAAAACTTTGTACTCCCTTGTTTTAGTCCCATTACTGTAGAGTCTCTGTAAATGGTAAATGGATTTGCACTTATATAGTGGCTTTCTAGTGTCTCAAACTACTCAAAGCGCATTACACTGTATGTCACATTCACCTTTCACACACATTCACACAGTGCTTGGCACAGCGCAGGAAAGCTAACCATGCATACACATTAACACACCCAATGCACACATTGGTGGGCAAGTGTGGGGTCAGTGTCTTGCCCAAGGACACTTTGACATGCTGACTGGAGGAGCCTGGAATTGAACCTCCCACCTCACTCTACCTTCTGAGCAACAGCCGCCCAATTTTTTTTGAAGAAATGCTAATATCTTATCTATGTAGGTTTGTGGTGAAAGACTGGTCAGTTTTTGTCTCCCTGCAGACTGTGCAATTTAACAACGTAGACTTTTTTTTTGATACATCAACAAATGTATTTTTGAAACATTTAGAAGCAGTCAAAACTCTTGTTATTGTTTGGTTTCAAAAGCCCATCTAGAAATAAGATGAAGAAAGTGTTAAGGAGATGAAAGTCATATGAAAGTCAAAATGCAGGACTCACTCAACAGTCTTTTTTTCACTGGAGTTTTATAAAGGTTTCTAAAATCCAAAATAAGGAAAGTGTTTCACAGTAAATTTTGTCCTATTCAAGCCTTTTGTCTTTTCTGTGGTCAAGAACAAAACATACACTGACTTTATTTTTACGTGATAAATTCTTTTTAATTTATTTATTTATTTTTATTGAACAGCATGTTTATATACTTTTTCCCAACAGATGATGCTTCACTGTATTTCTTATGCCACCAGATGTAAACTTTTCTCATAGAAAAGGTTTTGCTGGGCTTATGTGAGATTGTGGTGACAAAACACTGACGATCCCAATTGTCTTTGTAAATGTAAAGGTAGGTAGTAATCATGATTCTCCCCGTAGGTGTAAAATGTCCCCTCTTCACCACCCAGTCTGGGGACCATGTGTTGCTCTGTCAAATGAAAGCAAAATACGTGTGTGTGTGTATGTGTGTGTGTGTGTCTGTGCTTACCGTATTGGTCTTGCCTAAGTAATGATTCCTCTTCCCAAATAACAGAGGAACCTACAGGCCAAAGAGAGGAGCTGTGGTTATGGTGGTAGTTGTGTTTGTGGTGGTTATGGTGGTAGTTGTGGTTGTTGTGATTGTTGTGGTTGTGGTGGTATTTGTAGTTGTTGTGGTGGTTGTGGTGGTTGTGGGATGCCAGGATCTGTTAGCAACATTTTAGGCTACAAACACAGAGTCATGTAAAGTAAATCAGTTACCAAATGTATGAAAGCTGACAGTCTGTGCTCCTCTGCATTTCCAGTTTAATGTGGCTGACCGCTACCATCACATGCCCACATAACCCCAGCATACCCTCAGTAAAACACTGCTTACAACATGTCTCCTTCCACTTGTTCCATCATCACAGCGGAGACTGAACGAGGTAGAGTAAAAACCTGAACTGTCCTTTTTTAAATATCATCTTCTCACTTTGAACACACACATCTTTGCAGTATGGCACACAAATGTGTGCTGTCCTCTGAATAATTTAAGTGACACTGAATTAATATACATTTCCTCCCTGTAGGATGACAATGTAATCAACTAATAAATAGATAATATTCATATCATAATAATGATGGCAGTATTAGTCATAATAATAAGCGTTTATCATAGACTTCAGGAGAAACAGCACAGCCCATGTGTAACAGGGTTGTTACATCAATGTGATGTGTGTGGAGATGGTGCTATGCTTCAAATTTGTGGGAGTGCATATTACTGATGAGCCTTCCTGGTCAATGAACACCACAGCTGTAACCAAGAAGGCCCAGCAGCAATGACTTCATTTCCTGAGGATTCCCAAAACGAACAAACTCAACCAGAAGCTGCTGGTGTCCTTCTATTATTCAGCTTTAGAAAGTGTTCTCACATACGTTATCACAGCATGGTATGTTGGGCATATGGAAGCAGACGGGAAGGCTCTACAGAGGGTCATCACTACGGCCCATAAGACCACTGGGCGCCCATCGACCTCCCTGGAAAGTGTCTCCAACTCCCGCTGCCTCAGCAGGGCCTGATCCATTCTCAAAGACTCTTCCCATCCAGATCATCTCCTGTTCAGCCTACTGCTCTCTGGCAGGCACCACAGGCCGATGAAAGCCCACGCCACCAGACTGACGAGTGGTTTCTCTCCCTGGGCAATATGGAGACTTAATAAACGATAATTCTATGCAATATTCTGCTGCTACCCCCTCTTACTCACATGTAATCATATCCCCCTGTTTAAATACAACTACCTCTTGTTACAGATCACTTAATAAGCTCTTTATTTATTGTGTGCCCTACCTGTGTCTTTATTATATCTAATATCTGTCTTTTCTGGTTGTGTTTTTTTTCTAACACATCACCTGCAGTTGCACCTTGAATTTCATCATGTGTTTGTTTCGATTTGTTTTTATGACCTTTTTTTTTTTAATTTTATTTTATTGTATATTGTTTTCATTTGGATCAACAATACATAGTGTTGTACACCATAGTTGTGATACACATAAACAGTATAATCAACTTCCATATTCATATATTCACATTTATTCATATCATGTTTACATAGTGTAGCATTGGATGTTGAGTGGGTGATGATTTGGTCATCTTGATGTGTTAATATGATAACAATAAAGCTTCTCTTCTCTTCTATTTAGAAGCCTACCCTGCTTCTGTTGCTGGCTTGACATTACTTGCCATTCAAAGTGAAGTAGGCTAGACCTCCTCATTTCAGTGCTACTGATGAAGTCTTCAGCTGGACTCTACAATACAGTGAGTTCATCCTACTACAGGGCTCAAGTTTTGAATATAGCTTGGGGTGAGATTTCTTTTTTTTTTTTTCCTTCGGGGGTGGGGGTATGTTACACACACACACACACACACACATATATATATACATACATACATACATACACATACAAACGAACCGTCGTCTCTGGGTCTAAAGTGTTTAATATTGTTCTCAATGTTGCTGAGTTGTTGTATTTTGTTTTTTAACCAGTTTTCAGACTATAAAAGTCGACTTGCTTGTGACATTTCAGTCATTTTCGAGTCAACACAAGACTTGCCATGGCAAAGACCAAAGAGCTCAGTGAGGACTTGAGAACACGCATAGTCAATGCCAAAAAGGAAGGGAAAGGGTACAAAAAAATTGCCAAACAATTCCAGGTGCCAGTAGCAACGGTGCAAAGCATCATCCAAAAGTACCAAAAATTTCACACAGTCAAAAACCTCAAAGGACGTGGCCGGAAGTCAATAGCGTCACCTCGGCTTGCCAGAAAGATCAAGCGGGATGTTGAAAACAATCCAAGGACTACTACCAAGGTTGTCCTGAAGGAACTGAGTTCAAGTGGTGTGACTCTATCAAGGCAGACACTCCAGCGGATACTGCACCAAAATGGCCTCTATGGACGTCGACCAAGAAAGACCCCCCTGCTTCAACCAAAGCATGTAAAAGCTCGTCTGACCTTTGCAAAGACCTACTTAAAGAAAGATGAAAGCTTCTGGTCGTCTGTTCTGTGGTCAGATGAAACAAAAATTGAGCTTTTTGGCCAGAGATGTGGCTTTCATCTGGCAAAAGAAGGGTGAAGCCTTTAAACCAAAGAACACAGTACCTACTGTTAAATATGGAGGTGGAAGCATCATGCTGTGGGGCTGCTTTTCAGCAAATGGGCCTGGCAACTTGGTTAAAGTGGAAGGAATCATGAGGAAAGAGCAGTACATCAAGATTCTTGAAGAAAACCTCAAGCAGGCAGCAGAGAACCTGAACCTGGGGGAGTATTGGACCTATCAGCAGGACAATGATCCGAAGCATACAGCCAAGGTGGTGAAGAAATGGTTCCAGGACAATGATATTAACGTTATGAAGTGGCCAAGTCAGAGTCCTGATTTAAACCCCATCGAAAACCTATGGATGGAGCTGAAGAAACGGGTGACAGCACGGAAACCCTCTAACCTCAAAGATCTGGAAACATTTGCAAAGGAGGAATGGTCCAGAATTCCTGCTGATACTTGCAAGAAGCTTGTGAGCAATTCTAAAAATCGTTTGGAGGCTGTAATAAAAAATAAGGGGTATGCAACTGATTATTGAGACAGGGTATGAATAATTTTGGACAGTGTGATTTTTTGTTTTCACCCTGTTAAATATATATATATATATATATATATATATATATATATATATATATATATATATAAAATCAGTGATCACTGTGATGGACAACACAATATTTGATACATATATGTGAACTGGTCTTTCCTGCCACTACATTGTTATGATGATATTAGCTCTGATATGGATTACATCTTATTCTTAAATCACAGTAGCATACTGCTTTGTTTAACTCAGCCTTGTTATACAAGTATGAATTAACCTCAATAACCAACACAGGTCAGGTCCATGTTGTCCCTGTGTGATGTCCAGGGACAGGTCAGGATAGTCTGAGGACAGAGAGCTTTGAGGCTGAAGTTTATATGAATGAAATGAACCGTGAGACCGTGACAGGTCTCTGCTGGACGCCCTGACCACATGTCAGTAGTAGTTGAGGGAAACTTTGCTGTTCTCAACTCCACCACCACGAGTGTTTTTTTGTTTTTCTTTTCCTTTTTTAAGTAAAGCTCCGGTATAGCGACCCGGCTAAAAGACGAGAGGACACGCTGTACCGGCGGATCCGGTGTGTTTATTAGAGATTAGCCTAATCGAGTGAATTCTTATCGACAGTTAATCGATAGTCGATTACATCCCTAGTTATTATGCATTCAGAGCATTCATACGCTCTCGTGGGAGACGTGCTTGTAGCGAAACCCAGACTTTGCCCGGCAACAAGAAACACTATTTTCTGATTGGCTGATAGGTAGCTGACTCAAGACAGCTATATTGATGGACTAACGGAGCACTCTGCCTTCCGCATCATCCATTCATAGATTACTAATTAATGCGAGTTTTATCACTCAGCGTTCTGGCATACTCTTGTGTCTGTGATGCTCCGAGCTCATTCAGTCATGGTTTCCACTGAACAAAACTTTCAGAAGATGGTTGTAGCAGAATCACGTGAACAATTTTGGGATATGGTTGACTATTGTGTAGCCCGCCCCTTTCCTTTTTTTTTGATTGACAGGTAAGTGGCAGGCTCGACTGAGAACTCCATGGGAGAAGTGTTTGATTCCTGCCGGTTCCAGAGCGGGCCAGAGAAATTTCTATTATAATTTTTTTTTTCAGCGTGAGAAATATAACGTGTGGCGGGAGTGCGTGACAAAAGCGTGACTGTCACGCTCAATGCGTGAGACTTGAGAGCCCTGCTACTATGTGTCTGCTCAGCCCAAGTTCCACATCAGCATCATTATGAGTGCAGACCATTGGACCATATGAGAAGCTCCCTTGATTAAACTGAACACTTTACTTGCACATACATGTAAACTGATAAGAAGCACTCATACCCATACTTTAATACACATGCATGCAAATACACATACGTGCATGCACATACTGTAAGTGCACCCAGTGCAACCATGTATGTGTGTGTGTGTGCGTGCACATGAAAAGTTAGGCCGTGTGTTGCTAAATATTAAGCTAAAGTAACCACAGACGGACAGTAAAGGCTGATTTTGTGAAGTGACCTTTTATGTGTCATTACTAGCCAGACCCAGTAGGGGGCATTGTCAGTATGTTAGAATACCACAAAGTGACCTCCCGGCCATGTTGAAGTGGACCTCCGCCATGACTAGTAAGATGTTGCATGTGCTCGGAAATAAAGCAGTTACTAAGAAGAACGTCGGCTCCTCATTAATGATATAGTTAAGATATCACAACAGACATGGAGGTCTTTACTCTGTCTTGTTTGTTGGTGGTTGGTGTGCCACCTTGTGGTGAAATCTGTGCTGTGAAGTAGGTGGATACGTATGCAACAAAACAAAAATCTGCAGATCTCAGATCTCATACTTTGACATATTAATCATAATCAATAATTCATCAGGATGCCTAAAAATCCCTGAAATTTTATTATTATTAAATTATTTTATTTTATTTTATTTTTTTAAAGAGAAAAGTTAAAAACATAAACATGAAATAGATAACAGGAGGATAAACACTCAGGATATCACTGATTATCATCTGATTATTAGAAATTTGGACATGGTGTTGGGTGAAAGGGGGTCAACGTATCAGCCTTCACATGCTCATTACTTGTTACCTTGGCAGCAGCAGCAACAACAAAAGAACTATACAAAAAAAAAAAGATAAAATGGTGGTGGTGATGTTTTTTAATGGATGCAGAGTTCCAGAGTGTGAGTTTGTTGACATTCAAAAACATCTGGCTGCTTTTCTTGAAAGCACTAAGCCAACATCTCTGAACATATATCAATTCAACATTTCTGATATTTGAACTCAACGTGTTTCTAAACTTTTTCCTACTTCCGATCATCAACGAGTTTGGCTGAGGGACACAACTCTGTTTTTATTCTGGTAAGCGCCTTTTTCATGTTTTTAAAGTTAAAGGTAGAGTCTGGAGGGTTTTGCTCCAAAATCAAGCCAATGACAGAACAGGTGAAGTTCCGTGCAGAACGAGTAGGAGGGCTGCTAGCCCCGCTAGCTGTCCCAGATGCTAGCGAGTGCTGGCGGAGGATGCTATCCGCCACGGCTAACACCCGCTAGCTCGACGCTAACTTCCGCTAGCGGCAGCGGCTAGCATCCGCCCATAGCAACATGAAGCACTGTGAAGCATGTAGAGTCTGTTTACCTCATCACGTTTCCCTCTGAAACAGACAGTAGGCTAATTTACCACTTCATTTAACCATTAAAGGTACATAGATCAATAATAAAGATAAATAAATAAATGTCAGAGGAAATGAATGGGTAGTCTTTAGGCCTACAGCATGAGATGATACACTGATGATACTGTACAAATTACAAAACAATCAGTTGCTGCTTAAAACCCTTGTGTATTTTTACTCCTGTCCCTTTTTCAATCCAGTTAAAGATTTGTTTTTATATTTGTGTTTTGCTACTTGTATTCTTAATGATATATTTAAAAAAAAAACATTAATAGAGTAAAAATAAAGACACCCAGTGGAGGTTCATCATGAGGACCCAACATTATGTGAGATGTAGTCCAGTGTAATAGCTCTAGAGACAGCAGCATGCCAGGGATTTGATGATGATGATCTAACACCTGTCTGCCTCCATCCAGACTCTACCTGAATATCATCATGGCTGACGGTGAGGTCAGGATCCATGTTGATGTAAAGGAGGAAAAGAAGGAGGAGCAGCTCCTCTACCAGGACGTGGCCCCAGTTGTCCTGGGATTCAACCAATCTGCAATCCCCCGGAAGTGGTGCCTCAGTTTGACTTGTGCCTTATATCCTTACACTGCTGTGACCATAACCTTGTCTAATATGTGTTCAGATTTGCTTTAGCTCACACTAAGTATCACACGACCATGTGTTGTAATAATTCAGCCATTATTAAATGCTATTATTGAGTGTTTATATGAATAATGCTACACCTCCTCGTGAACTATATATGATATGATATGAATGAATCTGTGCTCAACCTGTGACCTTTGACCTCAACCTTCCTCCTCCACGTGGCTGGACCATGCGTCTATACTGGTCATTCTCATCAACTGTGTGTTCCTTGGCATGTACGAACCCCATGACAACGTGACCAGCCTGCAGGTCAGACATCTACATTTACTCTTTCAACAACACTTTCACTTGTCACTATGAGAACTCACCACACGGTTCAACACAGTCTACACCAGTGTTTGTTACTGCAGTTAGACACCTGTGCAGGGATGTGAGTTTTTCCATGGATGTGCACCATGGACTCGTTTGTTTTAGTTTTGCCTTTAAAAGGCATGATACAATTTTGTATCATAGGTTTAACCATGGTTTAAACGTGTGGTCAGGTACTAGATCACTTCAGCATGGCCTTCTTCCTTGTGGAGATGGCCATCAAAGTGCTGGCGCTGGGGCTTTATGGCTATGAGGGAAGCTACCTGAGCAACAACTGGAACAAGTGGGACTTCCTCCTCTACTCTGGAGAGTGAGTACTCCACCAATCTCTTGTCCCTGATTTAGCTTTTCAGACAACAGCAGTACGTTACCGCTTCTTCTCATACTCATTTATTACTGTAACTAAGCCATTTTATGAATATATATATATATATATATATTTGTGTGTATGTATATATGTGTATATATGTATGTATATATTTAGTATGTATATATATCATTTTTTGGTGATGTCCTGCCTCTTTATTGTCTGCAACTGTCCCTGCAGGATGCTTGATTATTTCCTGGCTCTGTGTGGCGTCCACCTTCATTTCCGTTTTACGCTCAGGCTGATGCGGCTCATCTCCAGAGTCTCAAGTAAGTGATGTTTTTTGTTGTTGTTTTTGAACACTTTATTTACAAGGTTTTTTAAATTTGAATCACATATAAAACACACAGACAATATACATCAAAACAAGAACAAATAAACTGCCAGCCCAAAGAAATATAAACATGGAAAAATTACACTAATGCATGTCAGTCTATGCAATGAATCACAAGTAAGTGATTTTTGATGAAAACACAGATCTCATTCTGTTCTGCTTTGTACAGATATTTGAAATATATTTTATTTTGTTCATGTAAGAATATTGGGCCTATATTATTGTGTGTCTTCATTTATTCCTGTGCATCAATCTGTGTTCATACTCATTAACACAAGGGTTTGCATCAGATGTGAATTTCAGCTGTGAATCCTTCTTTCCTGACCTGAAGATGCTGATGGTCCAAATCAGCTGTTTTTAAACCCAATGCAAAAACATGTTCCCTATCCCATGATATGAAAGACCTGTTACCTTCAAATATAAGAGCATGTGTCCAAGGTGCATGCGTGTGTCTGTGAAGTGTTGTCAGAATGATGATTGCCGATGGAGTCCTCCTGTGTCCGGTGCAGGTATGAAGGATCTGGTGGTGACTCTGCTGGACATTCTCCCGATGCTCTCAAATGTCTTCATGCTGTACGTCTTCTTCCTGGTCGTTTCTGGCATCGTTGGAATTCAGCTGTGGGAGGGGGAGCTGCGCAACCGCTGCTTCCTTGGAGCTGACATCCCCAAGTAAGGAACCTGTCTGGGCAGCCAGAGCAACTATTATCAAAAGAACCTGCCAGCTGTTTTTGCAATTATTATTTTACTACTAGAAATGTGCCTGCTTTGCTTGTTTTGAATCCATCATGTTAATTGTTTTGAATCTATCATCTTAGTGAATATTCTTCCACTGGACTAAATGATTCATTTCCTACTAGTTTAAGCTCTCAATTGCATGTGTTTACATTGTGATAATTAGAGAAACACAATAAACACAATAATGTGATATTGAGCAGATATCTCTCTACCTTTAACATGTAGAGGAAGCCAAGATAGTTAGACAGTCACATGCTGAAAATGCCCTGTAAAAAACTGTATGTTTATTTTGCATTGAACAGACAAGAAATAACAGTTAAAAACAAAAAAGTTAAGCAGAAGCTAAAAGCATAGTAGTCAGGCTGAAAATAATAATAATGATTACATGCAATAAAAAGCATACTACAACTAACAGAGAGAAGGGCGCTCAGGCATTTTGGAAGTTCAGCCAACAAAGCTTTGTAGATGAAAATGTACCAGTGCTGCTACAAATAGTCAGTGATGTCCAGCCAACTAAATCATAGAGAATACAGCGATTAGTGAGAGATTTCACATTGGAAATGAATGATACACTGAGTCGAGTGAACCAAGGCCAACACTCCTGAGTTTGTCTAGAAGTAATTCATGATCCACTGAATCAAACGCTTTTGAATGACCTACAACTAAGGCAGCACACTGCTGTTTTTTGTCCAAGGCACCAATGAGGTCATTTGTCAGAGCCATAGCAGCAGTAACAGTGCTGTGACCACTTCTAAAACCAGACTGAAACTCGCATAAATTAAAATGTTTTAACTGTAAATTCACCTGGGATCCAAGAGTCTTAGCCAGGACTGAAAGTTTAGAGATGGGTTCAGAAGGGTCTCCACCTTTGTGCAGAGGGAGTATGTATGCAGCTGAGCAGCTTCATTCATAATGACGTAAAATGTGGGACCGAGCTACAGAAGTTTTTCCTGGTCATACAAATACAAAATCAAATCTAAATGATAAATGACAACTGGAGGGCTGCTCCCACTGGAGTAGCCCTCCAGTGGGGATTCTTGCCCCTGAATAACATTTGGATATTTCTCAGTAGTAGGTTATTTTTTGCCACAAACACTTTGTGCTGTTTGATATTCACTTAAAGCCCCTACAAAGAACTTTTAACTGGATATGAAAAGTCTCTGGTTTCTGCTGATGTCTCTGTGTGACCTACAACAGCACATGAGGACATCGGTGGGAAGATAAGCTATTTCTGTCTGTCTACCGGATGAAATGATTTACGGCATTCCAGAGACCAGAGACGGCACGTGTGAGCTAGACAATACACGCTAGAGCTCATGGGAAATGCATTTCGGCAAAACACTACTGCTTTTGTCCACAGGGTCGCCAAAATCAACACAAAATGAAAGTTCTTGCTTTCAGATGTGTAAACTTTGAATAATTTTGACTGTGAGAATAATTCTTCTTTCTCTGTCCATAAATCACAGCGTGTCCCTGAGTCCATACTTTGTGCCTGTGAATGGCAAAGAGGGCGCTTTCATTTGCTCTCGTAACAACTGGGGGATGCGCCACTGCCAGGACGTGCCGCCGTATGTCCAGGATGGGAAGACGTGCTCTGCTGCTCCGAACCATGGTTTGGCTACCAATGCCTGTGTCAACTGGAACATGTACTACAACGTGTGTCGCCCAGGGGACCACAACCCCCACAGTGGGATCATCAGTTTCGACCACATTGGCCTTGCTTCGATCGCCATGTTCCAGGTGAGAGAGCAAGTGATCTTCCTTCCTCTGTCCTCTGTCCAACAGTGCTTTATCATCATAGGCAAGTGTGGCTTTCCTGTGGGTGGAGAAGCCATCATAACTCCTCAGTACTGAAGTGTTGATGTTCTCTGCTCCTGCAGACTGTCACACTGGAGGGCTGGACTGACATCATGTTTCTTGTGATGGATGCTCATTCCTTTTGGAGCTTGATAGTCTTCATACTCGTCACCATTGTAAGTAGCAGCTTGAGCGTAGTGATGTTGTGTTTCAGTTTGTGCTTATGTTGTGTTCTTTCTCTTCTTAATCAGATGGGCTACTTCGTCCTCATGAATGTGTGCGCCGTTGTCATCGCCACACAGTTCTCTAAAAGCATGACCAGGCAGGCGAGAGAGCGGGCAGCCAATCCCATCAGGCAGCTCTGCATCAGCTTCTACCTTTGGCTGCAGACCACTACCTGCAGATGCATCAGGTCAGACTGATATCTGATGATCAAACTCTACTCAGCACCTGAACAATTTTACATCATGTCCTGCTTCCAACAGGAGCAACCGGGTGCACCCGGAGAGCAGCAGGGGCGGCAGAGGAGTTGTACTGGTAAGACTGTTTGTGGGTTGTTGTTGTTGTAGTTTTCAGCAGTGGCAGCAGCCTTGACTCACTCTCTGACTCCACCTGTCTCCCAGGGAGAAGCCATCAGACCAGTTGTGAGAGGAATCAAGAGGATGATCGACAACAGGATGTTTGAGTGGCTGATCATGTTCATCGTCTTCTTCAGTGTCCTCACCCTGGCTGTAGAACACCATGAACAGGCGAGGAGCAGCTCTGTCTCATCAGCATCGTAACACAGGGTTTTATGTTTTATTCCTGCTCACTCATTTCACATTGATAGTTTATGTTCTCTCTCTCTCTCTCTCTCTCTTCCTGCAGCCTCAGCAGGTGACAGACATGCTGCGTATCAGCAACCTTGTCTTCACTGGGATATTCAGCGTGGAGCTGTGCCTGAAGCTGCTGGCCCTCCGGTGGGGATACTTTAAGGACTGCCAGCACATCCTTGACTTCATCCTTGTTGTCATCAGGTAGAGTTCAAACTCATGGATGTGGTTGTTGGCAACAGTGTGTTAAAATATAAACTAAGATAACGATTAAGAAGTTTATATTGAGATGGAAAGTTTTGTTTATACTGGCCCAGTGGTTACAGTGGTTACACTGGGATCGCTTAGGTTTAGGACTCGAGCTTGTTTAATGGCTGTTGGGTTGAAGACATGTCCTGAAGCTGATCGGTGGTGTTGTTTTTAGTCTCTGGGATATCAGCGGGAAAACTGATGGCAAGTGGTCGATGCTGCGCATATTGCGTCTGCTGCGGTTTGGGCGTCTGCTTCGGTTCTTTCCGAACCTGAAAAGACAGCTGCTGGTGCTGCTCAACACGATGAAGGAGGGGAGAGGACTCTGCCAGCTGCTGATATATGTCATCATCATCTTCAGGCACGTGCACACACCAAATCCTTTTTTGTCATCGGTAGACGCCTGTCCCAGGACAATGCTGTGATAATGTGTGATTGTCTCTCTGCAGCGTGGTGGGTAGGACCCTGTTTGGAGGGAAATTCAAGTTCCAGACCCAGGACGGACAAACCATCAATAGCCGCATGAACTTTGACTCCCTCCACTGGTCCATGCTCACTGTGTTCCAGGTCAGTGTCTGAGCCATCATCGCCGAACTCCATCATCACACGGTGTCTGCATCAATCTGTCTGACTTTTGTCCTCTTTTATGAAACCACTCAATCCAGGTCCTGACCGAGGAGGACTGGAACCTGGTGCTCTACGACGCTGTGGCTGCAACCTTCCCGTGGGCGTTTCTCTACTTTGTATTAATCATTGTGGTCGGGAAACACGTCCTCCTCAATATCATGGTGGGCATCGTGGTCAAGGGCTTCCAGACCGAGGTGAGACTACCTCTGCTCTACAAGAGGGTGATGCTTTACCAGTTATTGAACACCACACCCAGTGTGTCTTGGAGGCACTTGCATACACTCTTATGTCAAACTCTGTTTCAGCGCGGTCCAGATGAAGATGGAGGCTCTTCTCCACCTGGCCAGACATTTGAGAGCGCTCATGAGCCAGATGTAAATTCCTCAAATATTTCCCCCAAATATATCCACATTTCAAGTGACACCTTCACTCAACTCCACTTCATGTTGTCTCAGGGTTCCTCAACGTCTGGAGGTAGGAGCCCCAGAGTGACCAAACCCACCCCTCCACAGACAACAGACAACAACGTGAGTTACTCGGATGAGTGGTTTAGGATCTTTGTATTTAATTCTAATCAACGTTTTGCTGTGGCCACACCTCTGTGGTGGTCCCTGTTGACTCATGTACCTGTTCACTCGCACAGACGTCTCTGAGCTGGATCCACAGAGTGCTGGGCTGGTGCAGAGAACACAAAGACTGGTCCTTGTTCATGTTTTCCCCACAGAACAGGTAGGTCTGATCGGACACTTGTAGAACCTTATGTGCCTAAACCTCAACGCTTAAAGTACGGTGGCCCTGAGAGCTCAAACCCTCTTACTTCAGATCAGAAAAAATCCCATGTGTTTGTGTTTAGGTTCCGCGTCTTGTGCCAACGTCTGGTCTCCCACAGGATGTTTGACTATGTCATCCTGTTCTTCATCCTCCTGAGTTGTGCCACTCTTGCCATGGAGAGGCCCAGTATACACCCAGCAGGCATGGTGAGACACACATGCATGACCTGTGTGTGTGCACGTCCACTCAGACTCACATGAGTGTATTTCATAATGAATCTCCTCTGCCGTCCAGGAGCGTTGGATCCTAAAAACATCCAGATACGTCTTCTCTGCCATCTTCCTGGTGGAGATGATTTTCAAGGTAAACACTTGTTTGAAGCTCCTTTCTCACCCAAGCTGACATCAGATCAGTCTGGACTGGGTTTTTATCATTTTAGAACATCTTAATGATCTTATTTCCAGCTGATTTTGATGAATATTCTTCTAAAGAATGTTTTAAGTTGAAGGGCATTGATGTGGTGTTACTCTGACACCAGGTTGTAGCTCTGGGCCTGCTGTACGGGAAGGAGAGCTACTGCCGCTCCATCTGGAACGCTGTGGACGGCACGTTGGTGATCCTGTCCTTGGTTAGCATCATCGTCCCTCTGGCCAGCCGCAGCAAAACCAAAAGTCAGCTGGGCCTCTTAAAGGTGTTCCGTCTGCTAAGAGCCCTCCGCCCTCTGAGGTGCATCATTGATTTATGTTATGCACTCAGTGTGTGTGAAGATCCAGTCTGACGTCCTGCCCTAGTGTGTGTTCAGTTGTGTGTGTGCCGGCTTTAACAGACATCTGTTTGTGTGTCCCAGGTTGATCAAGCGAGCCCCGAAACTGAGGCTGGCTGTGGAGGCTCTGATGGCCTCCTTCAAACCACTTGGGAACATCACCCTCATTTCCTGCACATTTTTCTTTTTCTATGGCGTCCTGGGAGTGCAGGTACATTTGCACACACACACACACACACCCACATTAACATACAGATACATACATGCAGTAGATTTCTTTTACCCAAACTGACAATGGTGCCATTAAAATGACCTTTGTCCTTTGAGAATGTCTCTGCCCTTCATAACTGTCTCACGTTCATGCAGCTGAGAAAAAGTAAGTCTCTCTGCTCTGTCTGCAGCTTTTTAAGGGGACGTTCTACCACTGTGTGGGGGAGGACATCACTAACATCACCAACAAGAGTGACTGTCTGTCGGCCGGCTACCACTGGAAGAGAAAGACATACAACTTTGACAATCTGCCTCAGGTGATGCACACAAATACACATTCAGAACAGGTCAGTTGTTCCAAACCAATCGGCAGGATCACACCACCCATCAGGGTGGATATCATGATGTGGATCCAGATGCAAATAAACAAATGGCTGACGATGTGGATCCAGATGCAAATAAACAAATGGCTGATGATGTGGATCCAGATGCAAATAAACAAATGGCTGATGATGTGGATCCAGATGCAAATAAACAAATGGCTGACATATTCAGCCATCATAATGAATTTGTAAACTGCTAAATCACCATGTTGACTAAACATTATTGGTCTGTCTGTTTTTTCCTGTCCAGGCTCTGCTGACCCTGTTTGTAATGTACTCCAAGGACGGCTGGGTCACTGTCATGTTTGATGGGCTGGATGCTGTGGGGGTGGATCAACAGGTACTGAATGTTTTTTTTCTGCCAATGTGGTAATGTAAGGATGGAGAGGACACACCTGATGCTCATGCCACATTATGCTGAGCCTTAGAAACAACAGTGGAACAAATCAGTCTCATGATTTTCATGTGGCTCTTCTTCTTCTTCTTCTTCTCCTTCTTCTTCTTCTTCTTCTTCTTCTTCTTCTTCTTCTTCTTCTTCTCCTTGTTCTTCTTCATTTAGCCTGTGAGGAACCATGACAAGTGGAAGGTGCTATTTTTCATCACCTTCATGGTCATGAGCTTCTTCCTCTTTGACATGTTTGTTGGTGTGATGGTGGACACCTTCCATAAGTGTCAGCAGAAGCAGAAGAGACAGGATGAAGCAGAGGCTGGAGGACGGCCGTTGGAAGACAAACCCAGGGGTGAGGAGAGAGAGAGTTAGTTGCTCCTGTGATGCCTTACTGACATGAAACTGTTGAGTATAGTGCAGCGGTGATCATAAATTGTGAATTGTGATTTGTGTCCGTGTGTGGCTGCAGAGGCCGAGGAGGAGCCATATTATGCTGACTACTCCCCCCTCCGTCGGTACATCCACTCTATTTGTATAAGCAACCCCCTGGATTATGCCATCAGTACCATAGTCACCATCAACATCCTGGTCATTGCCCTCCAGCACTATGGCCAACCTCCAGTAATGCACACTCACACACACATAGGCACTGTGGCTGCAACAAACTTGAATTTTTATTAAAGCTTAAATTATTTTTTTTGCAGTAACTAGTTTAAATTGAGAAAGATAAAAAATTAAAGCTCTCTTTAAACTCAGTTTAGTTTTAATAAATTGAAATCTGTTGCATCAGAACTTTGAACTCCAATCTAAACTGTGATCTCTGGTTATCTTTGAACTGCAACAGCTGTTTGTCTGTGTTGTCAGTGGGTGGAGATGCTGGTAGAGGGGAGCTTCTGTGTCTTCACCATCATCTTGGTCATCGAGATCCTGCTGAAGCTCACGGCCTTCGGCATAAGGAGATGCACAGCTTCCTTGTAACATGCTAGAATTAGTGAAAATTCAACTTCTTAGTTTGCTTCCATGTCTTAGGTACAGTGAGCATGACATGTGTGTGTCTGTGTGTGTGTAGATGGAACCTGCTCGACATCGCCGTGGCCTTGATTTCCATTGTCTCCATCTTCCTCGAGAGTATGAACATGACAGCACTTCCCTTCAATCCCAGCATCCTCAGAGTGAGCAGAGCACTAAGGCTAATACAGGGTACACACACACGCACATACACACGCATCAAGTTGAAATCAAATGAATTCTGGACGTGTGAAGTGTGTGAGTGTGTCAACAGCTTTTGTGTCTCTCTGCAGTGCTGAAAGCCAAGAAAATCGAACTCCTCCTGAAGACCATCATTAAGACGCTGTCGCAAGTAAACACACACACACACACTTTGGAGCTGATTGATTCTAAGTGTAGAGTTGGAGTCAATGAGCTTTTTTTTTATTGATTCCAGGTTGGAAATATCTGTGTGCTCTTTTTGTTTGTCTTCTTCATTTACGCTGTCTTGGGAGTGGAGCTCTTTGGCAAGCTAGGTGAGTCTCTCTCTCTCTCACTCACACTCACACACACACATCCCATATTTCCACACTGTATCCACACTGAATCTGATGCTGTTTGCACATTTCAAACTCTTCTCTGAGTCCAACACACATCTGGAGGGTTTTAATTGGTCACTGTGCAGAAGAACGAACCCTATGCATGTATGTGTGTGTGTTGATCAGAGTGCAGCAAAGAACATCCGTGCCTGGGTTTACATGGACACTCCAACTTCAGGAACTTTGGCATGGCCCTGCTCACACTCTACCAAGTGTGCACCGGAGACAACTGGAGCGGGATCATGAAAGTACGTACACACTCACATACACACATTCACACAACTTACACCATTGTGGAACAGTGTTCTTCTATATTCTTGCTCTTTTTTCAGTTTCTAATGGTCTTTTTACTACTAGTTGTTGTCAGAAAACAGTTTTTAGTTGTTGTTTTTTTTGTTCAGCTTCTCTGAATCTCCTTCTGTGTTTCTGTTTCTCTGCAGGACGCGCTGAGGGAGTGTCGCCCAGGTGATACCCGCTGCCTGAGCTACTTGTCCTGGGCCTCTCCCATCTTCTTTATCACCTTTGTGATGATGGCCCAGTTTGTGCTGGTCAACTTGGTGGTGGGGGCCATCATGCAGGCACTGGAGGACAGCTGCAAGGTACAGACAAACACCACAGTTACTCTCTGACAGCTTTATTTCAAGATTTCATTTTGTCTTTCATTTCTTCATATTTTCTCAACATCTTCCCATAAAGTTTCCTGATGAGAGCGATGTAACCTGGTACTAATTAACAAGAAAACTGTCACGCGCCCTTAATCTGTACGTGAAATTAATTCAGACTCATGGTCACATAATTACTAATACTCAGATACCAAAGAATCTCCTCTTACTGTAAATCAAGACACTTAGGATGAGGTTTACAAAGGAGCAGATTCACACATAAAAATGATGTGCAGTCCAGTGTTTTCCATGAATAATTCAGATTAACTGAGTTTTTTCTTAATGAATGTAACAGCCCCACTGTCAGAAGGCACCCTGTAGAGACTGACTCCTAACAGAAGCTGTGATGGCTGCATGTGATTCTAAACCAATGCAACAGGAGAATATTTGAACATTTCCCACAAAACCAAACCTGTCTCCCTCAGGAAGCCAAACAGCAGCAAAATGAGCCCCACCCCCAGAGTCTCAGGAGGACGGCCAGCGGCACAGTGAGCCCCAGCCCCCAGTTTCAGGAGGACAGCCAGCAGCAAATTGAGCCCCCCTCAGAGTCTCAGGAGGACAGTCTGTAGAAAAATGACCCCCCCCCTCTTCCACCCCAGAGTCTGCCATCTGAGCTCTTTTCACAGGGACTTTAATCCCTGACTTTTTTAAATGTTACTATAGTTGTTTTGTTACTGTCTTGTTACTCGATGTTGTGGGTAGTTTGACATATATATGAATTTAATAGTCTGTGAAGTGATTAGTGATTAGTGATTAGTGATTGTGTAACATAGCCTAATATCCAATGAATGAAAAAGTAATCAGAATACAGATACCTTATCTTATCTTTTATTACCTTTATATGATTTAGTTTGTTACTGTGGTTGTTTTTAACTTGTTACTTGATGTTGTGGGTAGTTTGACATATATATGAATTTAATGTGTAGTGATTAGTGGTTAATGATTAGTGATTGTGTAACATAGCCAAATATTGCGAGATCTTTTATCTTTTTCTTTTATTAGCCCATGTGTATGAAAATTAAAAATAAATTGGAGAAAATAAAGACATGAAGAATCTTAGTGTTGTTCTCATCACATGTTTTTATTTAGTCATGTACTTTTTTACAAATCCACTGTTGCACTTTGCCACAGTTGTCATTTTTCCAGCCCCACTGAAGTCTGTAGTGTGCAGTGTTGACACAACTGTCCTTCACCTGTCCAGACTTTCCACTGGGCTGACCTCTTCCCCAAAACCTGCGCAAGCACAGTCAACCAAAGGACCAACAGGTGTTATTGCAGGGTTAATCCACAGATAATGCCACTGGTAATGAAGAAAACACCTCCTTTGCATCATCATATTTGTGAGTCTGACTGATATGTGCTGGGTCCAGGCTGCAATTAAGCAATACCACACGAGAGGGAGTGCTGTTGTACTGAATATCAGCACTGGTGTGATTCGGTCATTCGCAGATAATCATATTGACATATTTCCATAAATAACATTTGATCTAAATTATGATTCGTCATCATCAGACTCTGCGCAGTGCCCGGTAGCGCTGGAGAAATACTTAAGAAAATTCCTCCTGATGCCAAGGCCCTGTATCTGCAGCCGAGGAGGGTAACAGTGGCGACAGACAGCTTCTGCTATACCGCCGTTCCCCTGGGAGTTAACCAGCTGTCACAGATGTTACCCAGGATGTGCAAGGAGGCGGGGACACACACGTCTTACACCAACCACAGCCTGAGAGCTGCGGTCATACAGAAACTGTCTGATGTGGGACTCGAGGCGAGGGAGGTGATGGCAGTGAGTGGGCATAGGTGAGATGTGTTAAACACACACAAACTCCGATGTCAATTTTGATTCATAGATCATGTGTTGCAGAACATAAAATACATATCTAAACAAAACCTTTTTTCGCAGGTCTGAAAGCTGGCTAAAAAGTTACTGGAGACCATCTATGGAAAGCCGGAAACGATGGAGCAACGTGCTGTGTGATGGAGCTGTTAACTCATCATCAGAAACACACATCATGCCACCAAAGCGTCTGTCAACACACTCTTATTTCAGTGGTTGCACAATAAATGGAAACATTCAGATAAATGTAGCTAAATGACACAAAAAGCGGTAATATGCAGACATAGCAAACTTGTGTGTACTTTGTGTTGCCTGGCAACTGTGTTATGAATAAGTTATAATTTGATGCTATATTTAAGCTATGATTTGATACTATATGCATTATTTAGTAATGTTTCGATTGACTGTGATTTGACATCATGTATGCACTGTTCTGTTATAAATAGATGATCTGACACTGTGCTCTGTCCTGTGCTTGAATGCACATAACCTGATGAGTGTCCCTACGACACCAGATAGCGGTGACTCTCACCTGATAAGCAAGTACAAGATGTAACTGTAGTGTCTTCTCTCTCTGTCAGCTAGGTCTGTTGCAATAGATACACGCCTGACTCACAGCAGATTCACACACACATACTTAACACATATTCTGCACACACATCATAAACCAAGAGTGGACAGCATCATCTGACTCATCACACTCTATCATAAAGTCCAACCTCTGCATCGGGCAGGACCAGCCCAAGAAGATACTGTGAACTATAAATGTGAATTGTTTTCTCAAAGCTGTGTTCGTTTTGGCTGAGATCCTGACCGAGCTCTGTCACTACGCACCCAGCGCTGCTGTACTTTACCTGTAACCTGAATAAATTCTTCGTCTGGGAACTGAAGATTTCTCCGGTTTGTTCTTGGGCTTCCAATAAAAGAACCGATTCTTTCAACAGCCTTGTCCTTTAGGTGGGTAACTATTTGTGCCGGCGGAGCCAAATAAATGATTAAATTAACAAACAAATCATATTCTCTTGTCACTTATTACTGTTAACTAATAAAATGTGCGTTGTGGAACTGTTGTATAAAAGCAATATCACACTCAGTATCACACTCAGAATATCAGTGTGATCATCTTACGACCGAGTCACACCAGTGCTGATATTCAGTACAACAGCACGACCTCTCGTGCGATATTGCTTCAGCGTTATGATCTAAAGAATGGTTTCCTCTCAGGAAATACAGTTCCAACCAGTCTAATGAAATCCACAACTTCACCTAATCTGATGTGAACTGATCTGTAAGAAGAACTGTGGCATGACTTCCTGTCAGCAGGCTGACAGTGTGGACTAAGCCAAGTTGTAAGAATAGCTCTCACATTCAAGTCAAAGTTCAGCACGTTACCAGAAGACGTCTGCAGAGGGCAGCACAACACAAGCACTGTGTTTCCAGGCTCTGTGTACTCAAAATGGACACCTCTGTCTGACTCTGACCGTCCTGTAGTGGAGGCTCAAGGTTCACTTTTCATCAGTCAAGAAAACTGTACAACACAAAATATTTTAAAGAAAGAAAGAAACTAGCTTCATTTGCTCAACGTCTTTAAAAAAAAAACAAAAAAAAGTGTTGAGGTCACACGAGGCAGGTGCAGGTCACAAGTGATTATGCCAGATTAAAATAAATTATATAATATATTAAGAGACAATCCAAGGGGCATCGTTTAGCCGGCCCTAGTTTGAAGCCTGAAACTTGTGGCCCTTTGCTGCATGTAGGAGCAAGGACAGACAATCCAAGTGAAAGCTGAGGTTGGTAATCCTGTTCAGAAACATGTTTTGTTACACTGGGTGAAATGGTCCTTCTACCTTCTGAGTAATCAATACATTATGTATCAGAAAAAGGAACGAAAATAATCAGTCCTCTGTGACAGCTGCAGGACTGACACAACTCCGACCAATCCAAGCTCCTCGGTGCGAGGAGCAAAAACCAATCAGATGCCTTCATGTCTAGTTCTGTATCCGCCCCCCTCGATCCCTGTCTGTGACGCGTGTGCACAATCTTCACGTGTCGCTGTTGCCGGAAGAAATCAGCGTACAGAATTACAGCAGAACGGATTTCATGCTCATTTATGAGCAGTGGCTGAGAAAATGCAGCCCCAGTTACTACTTCCAGCGTTACTTGTAACGGCTCGCCCGAGAAAAGGCAAGGAAGAGAAAGCTGGAGGCTGAAAAGGCTGCTAACAAAAAGGCTCTGGATAAAGCCAGAGGTCAAACCAGAGTAAACATCGGTGTTGCTTTTGTAGAGACAACTGAGGGATTTGAAGGGCCTGAAAAGTGATGCTGAGGTTGCTCTCTTTCTGTTGGACAGGTAATTATATGCTTTGCTTCTGGGAGGATTTGTTATTTTTATGAAACGTGTAACTTTTGCTAACGTAGCGACTTTTGTAGCTTGTATTAGCCTAATGCTAATATTAGCTTCTCTGTGGGTTTAAAACGGGTCGGCGACGCTAGTATTGCTAGTATATATATATATATATATATATATATATATATATATATATATATATATATATAGTACTCCTCCTGCCGCTTCTCATTTTCGTGTGGTGCGCGTTCCAGTTTGTGGGGGCGTGGCTTGGACGTACACGCTGACGGGAGGAGGGGGGAGGAGGTGCTATTTTCAAATCTTGCTAGCTCTCTTGCTAGTTCTCCAGGATTACCGACCCCAGCTAAAACAAATGAATGAATAATGTACTTTTTTCTTTTTCTTTTTTTTTTTTTTTTGATATTTTGCGAATTGCCTCTCAGGGGTTTTTTTACAAGTCGATCTTACAGTTACAAAATTATTTGATTTTGCTCAAAACTTTTGGATTTAAAGTTTTTATGTGTTGATGTTGTCAATATGTTGATGATGAAGTTGATGGTTACTCATTAAAACCCATAAGCACTGGTGCCTCTGTGGCTCAGTGTGGGTGGTCCAGTGGAAGGTCAGTGAACTGATCCTCAGCTCCTTCAGTCCACATCTAAAAGTGTTGATGTGCCATTGGGCAAGATACTTAAGCCATGGGTGTAATGGATGTGTGAATGTGTGTGTGAGTGGATGAATGTGACATATCAGTGGGACATCAAAACAAAACACTCACAGTTTATTTACCATTGATTACACATACTGACTATGAGGTCAGACCATCAGGGCAAGCAATGCTTAACTAGTTAAAGCTAAAGCAGACAACATATTACTGTCACAGTGGAAGAGATATCCCTCCCTACATCTGATCTTAGAGCAGCTTTCTGCCCCATAAAAGGTTTAGTTTTGAGGAAGTGGCTTCGTTTATTGCCCTCTTGTGTTAGTTTTAGGGGCCACTTCTTTAGATAAGGCAGAATATTGTGCAAAAATTATAGAAATGATAAGGGCCATTTCAAATGATGATTCATTAGGAGGTCATATTTGGAAATGGGAGTGAGAATTTTTGTGAGGACCTCAACAGAAAAAGGGCATATGTTAAAATCATTTGCTCTAAAAAAAAAAAAAGTCAGGGTTGTTGAAAAGCTGAATCTAGGTAAGCAGCACAGTAACTCAGATATCATGTCAAATAATAACTATCCAAAGAACTGAAGAGTCTGATCTGGACTTACTGGTTTACACTGTAGCGGATACTGTCGGCCTCTTTGATAGAATCTGAGATGTTTCCTATGTATTGAGAATTATAGAATAGAAGTTGTGATAGAGTTAAAAGCTGAAGAAGTGGACTCTGTGATGATGAAGATGGCTTCAAACATGAGACAAAAATATCATAGAAAATGTGTGATCCATCACTTTGTTGAATACTTATTAGAAAATTCTCCACATCCATAGTCAACACAGTCAAGATTTCTTTTAAAGGAAGGTCAGTTCATAGAAACAGGAGGTTTGCATTAGGTCTTTATTATTGTGAAATAATCCAACAGAGTGGGTTCATTTTATTTTTAGATTTGATTTGCTAAACATCACAGGCATGTTGTACAGTGGAATCTTCAGGACATGGCACTTGATTTGATACTAACAGGAATACACTGAGGCTGGAGCAGCCTTTTTTTTTTTTTTTTTACCAACAAGTGCATTGTGCAAACAAATGCAGTTTGAAGGGTTAAAATTTTTTTAAAAAAAGGAATGGATATTTTATCCTTATGAAAAGAACTGAAACTTCATGCAGTAAAAGTAGCAACACAATGACAGCATCAGTCTGTTGGTGGCAGAAGGTTAATAAGTGATACAGATGTTAAAATGGAGGTGACACATTTTGGAATTGGTATTTGTGAAGAGAGGATTATTTCACTTTGTCTCTCTCTGAAAGTAGAAGGTTAAAATCCTTAAGTAGATTTACCCAACAAATGAATATTTAAGACTGAGATTGTGGATCAGAGCTGTCTAGTCTTTCTCTGGCATTGGTTCCAGTCCAGGGGGATTGATTCAGCACCTCAGATACGTTTAGTGTCTTTGTTGAAAATGACGATGAGATTTTCTGATGGGTATTTAATCTAAGGTTTTTTTGAAAAACAAATCCACACATGAATCACTGGCTTAACCAATTTAAATTACCACCTAAGTCTCTGAAGCGGACAGTAAGAGAGCCCTGAAATTAGCTGAGTCATGTCCCGTCACTTTACATTACCAAGAGACAGAGATCCTGTGGTTGTACAGGTCAGTGAATTTGTGAGGCTTCCTGGTGGAGTCTGGACCGTGAGGCCTCTGTGTTGCTAAGGAGATTGCTTTCAGTTGCCTTCTTTTGGGTTCTCTGCAGGCTCAGCTGTGCTTACTCTGCGGTGGCTCCTGTTACTTTGAAAATCAGCTGACTGATCCTGTGTTGTAGCCAGAGTTTGAAGGCACGTGGCAGATCTCATCAGATGGTTTGTTGTCACACAGTGACCAGCAGTCACTGCCTGGTGAGGTCTCTGGAGAAGGCTCAGAGCCCCTTCCTTTGGTGAAGTAAGTTGTTTTATCTGTGGAACAGAAGAACATGTGGCCTCCACTGTCTTCTAACAAAATAGAATAGAAAAGCATGTGAATCAAGCCCACGACCTTAAGGTCAAGACAGAGCTAATCAGACAGACACATTTTCTGGTGAACACTGATATTGAGGAGCTGTAATCGCATTAAGTCACCTGTGTGTGTGTGTGTCCCGTGGCACAAGTAATGACAGGGTCACTTCGATGTGAACTGCTCATAATATTGAACTAGCCTATTTGTTTGAGGGATGAGGAGAGCATCTGATACCTAGGCCTCTGTATGTGGGTTCTACGTGAGCAGTGAAGGTTCCTGATCATCCTCAAACAATTTTAACAGCTGAGTGAAAGATGAATATGAACATCAGGGTGAGTGGGCAGGCTGGCTGAAAACTACATACTTGGACCCCTTTGATGTGGGTTCGAAGAAATAACTTCTGCAGACAATGCACTGTGGTTTGATTGTTTGTGCATGATTGATATCTGGCTGTTTACAAAAGAGAGAGCATATGTAAAAGACACAATGCACAACACACAACTATCACATCATTATCCACTTTTAAACGTTAAGGTTAAGGTTTAATCACATCTCTCTTCACAAGTACTCACCTAGATGAGTGTGTAGTTCAAATCAGCTGTACTCTTGCTCTTTGTACTATACCATTTCCTTGCTGTTATGTCTTTGTTGTGTTTAAATCTTGTTCTAAGCACACTGAGCTACACTGGTCATATGAAATGTATGAACATCACATGTACATTGCACTCTCTTAATTTTTCCTGTTCGTTCTTGCCAAATGATCTAACTGAATTTTACAGAACCAGACAGACGCACGCACGTGGCTGTGCAAATCAGGGAATAAGTTTCTCTGCAAGGACTTTGGGGAGATCATTGCCGATGTTTTTTCTTGTCCATGTGACACTTGCTACTATTTATTTTCAATGGCCCCTGGAAGCACTTCTCCATGGCCTGGAAAACAGCAGTAATGCTGGCTGATGGTCTCTGTAGGTCACCTCTGTATTTTAATGCCAAAAAAGGATGTGTGGAGCCCAAGTCAGCTGATGTCAGTGCCTGTGAACAAGTCAAGAAGAGGTCACTGATGAAAACTTCCACAGGCTGCACATCCACCCAGTGTACAATGTTGACATTTGCCTGATCCAGAATGGACATGCCATCATGAAGAAGGCCAGTTGTGGGTCCACTGAACTGCCCCGCACTGTGGGGGTCTAAAATAGACCCAGCACAATCTTTTGTCAAAGGCTTCATTGGTACTACATTGGATTGTGGTTATTAAAGACAACAAAAGCCACATCAGTGGTTCACTAGAACTTAACCATAGGTGCACATGTGCTACACTGTGGATAATGGAGTTCTTGCTTAAAATATTTGAGAGCATCAGGCTGTGATGTGTGTGATGTGCTCTGTACCTGTCAGTATGAGCCAAGTATAGACAAGTGTAACTTAATTATGTATATCTCAGATCACAAAATAAGTATACTAGTGGCACACTTGAATAAACATCTGTAATCGTCATGGTCCTTCCTTTTTCATGTCCTGTTTTATTTTGAAGTTCCATGTCTTGTCTTCCTGTCCTCTCCCTCCCGTAATTACCTCATGCGTCTCACCTGTGTTTATTGCACCACCTGTGTCTCGTTTCTTTGTGTATTAACCTCAGTGTTTTCCCATCGCCCTTTGTCGGATGGTCAGCGTTCATCCCGTGCTTGTTTGTTCTGTGTTCATTGTAAGATCTCCTCTGTGTTTCAGCTGCTTCAGTTTCCTGTGTTCTTGCTCTGAGTTTTTCCTGCGTGTTCCTCGGTACACTTATGAGTTTATTAAACCTCTTTTGTTTCACCGCACCAGTTTGAGTCTGTGTCTGCATCTGGGTCCTGTCCAGTCCTACAGTTATGCCCAAAATTTCATGGCCGATACCTCAACTCTCCCTGACGTCAACGTGCTGAAGTCAAACTGATCTGTGGCATCACTACCTCCAGATGTCTGGTATATCCCAGTGAGTAGATACTCATGCACTTAGGAGTGTTACTATGCAAAATCAGTCACTGAGGTGGGTCTGCAAGATGGTAAATCCACTTTAATGACCTTATGGTACAGTATGTGATCAATGTGGTCTGTGTTCTTCATTGATACTGTAAGAAAGGTGGACTTACTACTGTACCAGATGCTGCCTGCGTCAGCATCCGCTTTCAGAGGGGGCTGGCAGATGGTTTCCCCACTGTCTGAACTTTTCTAAGGGATGCCTCAGGGTGGGAGGAGACCCTAGAGCCCTTCAGCTAAAGGGGCATGGACAGTTCACCATGTGTATCCTCACATCCACTGTGAATGGAGAAAACACCTGGATACAAAAGGTAGTCTGAGCAAAGACCATGCTCAGTGTTGAAAAACTTGAGCCAGGTCCATGTGTGTGTTTGTGTGTGTTGTAGAATCTATGTACTGGTGGCTGATTGATGGGGTTTGAATTTCCACACAGCAGTACAGTGAGTCAGGATTGACAGCACTGGTAGCTTCCTGGATGTGATATGTGATCTCTCTGACTCACTCTGAGCATTAGCAGGACCAGAGACAACCTGACCACTGTCCTATTCACAAAAAACAAAAGTCAAGATGTAAATGAATGACACAAGATTTCAGAAACAGTTTTACTTAAGTCTGGTGATAAATATACACAGTTGTGTCTGGTAGAACACTGTCTGCACATGCTGTGTACTTTTGGTCCTGGGCTGTGTGGATAACGGTGTATAAAACATGAGCTGCAACAATGTCGCAGCCCCGCCTTAAAGGAGACATATTTCCACAAATTAAAACAGTTCTCAGGCATCTTAAAGACATGTATAGGTGTGTGCATTTTTTGTCAATTTGTCTCTGTATTCTACATTGTTGTTTTGTCTGTCGATGGAGAAAATGAAGTACAAAAGGGAGGAACTAACATCCCATACCAACTGAGCTGAAGAAGTTGTATTGCATCTGCAGGGTGATGGCTGAGATAAAGTAGGAGCCTTTTCTTTCATCAGTCGCATGGGAAATGTCATTTAACAAGTGTGATGACCTGGGGGCACTTGAGCTTAGACTGACACTGAGTGTTGACTTGTGTTTTAGAGAGATCTGCTCTCAGGTTATTCAACTGTCGGCAGGCTGTTGTAGAATGAATGAGTTCTCTCAGCCTGCAGTCATGCGTCAGCCAACATCGTTCACAAGACTGTTGCAAAAGTTCAGACCCAGCACTCAGAGACATTTGTTGCAATATCAGGGGATTTTAGCCATCACAGGACTATCCCACAAAGGAAATAAGACACTTGATCCCATCTTATGCAGATGTCCAGGAGGCTCACACTGCTTGAGCTCTACCACCACTCGTCGGATCAGATCACCCTCTCTTTTTCTTTGGCTTTCCTATACAGTCTGTGTACTGAAGTAGGCTGCAACCAGACTCATTCAGGGGCTTGGTCACTAGAGGCCAGTGAGTTTCTAAAGGACAGTTTGAGTGCACATGATGAATGTACCTAAAGTGGGGTAACCAGCTGAGAGAAAATCACTACAGATGTAAGGACCTCATATCACACACCCTGCAGTAGCTTCTTCTATGTCTATTGAGATCACATGTTGAACATGCACTGGACTGGACCCCCCACAGTTTGCCTAAAAGGAACATATTGGAGTGGGTGATGTCATTCTTTATATCCTCCACTGGGCCCATTCTCACCTGAATGGGCCAGGTGATTACATGACGAGTGTGTTCTGTGACTTTTCAAATGCATTTAACACTGTGCGACCCCCCCCCCCCCCCCCCATATTCTAAAAGACAAGCTCAAAGGGATGAGGGTGGATCACATCCCAGGAAATGTCAGTGTTTTTAACAGTGAAATAAAAACAGGCTGGAGAGGCAGGAAACTGAGCAGACAGGCAGACATCTCCAGTCACACCATCAAGGGGAAAGTGAGGAGTAGAGGCAAATCTGTTAGTGTAGTTCCTTGATTTCCATGCTGCTCCTCTTACATCATGCACACGCAGGTAGGTGTGTGAGTTAGTTTCTATAGTTACAGCCGTGCTCTGTGTCTCTTGCTTGGATACTTTCTCATGATAGCCTACAATCAGGCTGGAACGCACCAACAAGATTCAGTTTTTTTCTCACATTGGACTACCTCTAATCACACTTTATTAAAACTGGTTTAAACGAGGCAGTCCATATTTAAAATGACACTAAACTCTGTTCAACAGTTTGAGCTCATGTTAGTTGGGGTACACTGGGTTACAGACAGCAGTTTATGGATATTAGATGCTACTAGAACCTGTGAGTAAAATAAAAATAAACAGGTGACTTTAGATAGTTGTTGTGAGGCAATGTCATTCATCCAGAGAGTTTCACTTTAGTTACAGGTTTAATATTTGAGACGATGACTTTATGAGTGTTGACCAAGTGTTAAACATTTGTTCCTGGTTTAACAATCCAAATTTTACAGTCATGGGTTTGATGTTTTTTTTTTTTTTTTGTTTTAGTATGAGAATGATATAATACTCTGCAGCCTTCTACAGTGGGGTCAGGGTTAGGGTTTGTCAGACCTGGTAACATTATTAACCTCTAGAGGGGAGCCCCCTATAATTGAATGAATAAATTATTTTATTTATCTATTTGTATTAGTCACTGGATTAATACTGGAAAAAAAGATGATTGTTATGAACCTCTCTTGGCAAACAATGGTGTTTTTTTTTTTGTTGTTGTTATTGTTTATATATTCTAAGTATATTTTGGGGCTTTTTGCCTTTAGTTGACAGGATAGTTGAGAGAGACAGGAAATGGGGGGGCAGAGAGAGGGGGAATGACTTGCAGCAAAGGGCCACCAGATTTGGGAACTGGGGCCAACTGCAGCGAGGACTGCAGCCAGCCTGCTCAACCCACTGAGCCACACCGCGCCCCGGCAAACAGTGGTTTAATATAACGGATGGGGAAATGGACCAATCACAGTTTTTCTTCTGGTGGTATCTGGGTGAATGAGTGACACCTGGCAGGCAGGGCCTTCAGTAGCTGTAACAAAGCCCGGTGTAATTCAAGTGAATGTGACCATGAACTTAATATTGACAGGTGTCTTAGCCAATCATATTTTGTTTTACTGTGCTTCTGGGCGGAATCATTTACCTGGATCTTCCCCTCGCGATTTTTAACAGCCCCTTCAATCACTTTATTAGTATTACTGTGAAGGCTGTCATGATTAGCTCTCCGGTCCCTTTTACTGTTTTTAAAGCTGGGGTAGGCAGGATTTGTTTTGGAAACAAACTACAGCCCCCAGTATCTTTGACCAATGAAATTGATTCTAGTCTGGGGTTTCCTGGTTGAAGGGCCGGCCTTACACTGTCCTAACAAAAAAAAAAAAAAAGGTTAATATTTTGTTTTTAAAACAAATGCTGCCTACTGGTATCCTGAAGTCCTGTGCCTCCACAGTCTGATCTCTGCCTCACTACGAACCTTTGCAATGTAGCAATCTGCCCTGACCAGTCTGCTAAACGATCAGATTATCCAGGGCATGTGTTTGGACCAACTTCCGCCCACCTGTTAGGCCCCACCCCCACCTGGTGGCTGCACGGAGCCTCCTCTGGTTGGCAACAACATGGATTAATGAGCTGTTTGTCCAGACTGCCTGGACTGCTCTGTCCACCGTGGATCCTGGTGGAGTTTTAACATTGATGACTGCAATCCATCTGGTCTTCAACTCATCATCCCTCAACGAACTGTGGACGGAATGGGGCCAGCATAGCTAGGTGAGCTAACGTCAGTGTCATACTACACAACAGTGTCATCTTTTACCCATTCAACATCCTCTCCCTGACGAGCAGGGCTCCTCTCCTCCAAGACATCCTGACAGATGGTGAGTTGGATTTTCTGTATTTGACAGAAACATGGCAACAACTTAATGACTTTTCACAGCTGAATGAATCTAAATGTTTACAAATTGAATCAGATCACTACAATATATTTGGTGTAGTGTCATACACAGCCACAACGTGTAGGCCTATGTGATCTTTGAATAGATGAATAGAAACTCTACATGCCTGCTTTAGCTGCCATGACGAAGCAAAGTGTCTTTGACTGCACCCTGGGTACAAGTTGCTGGTTGTTTGCATTGTGAGTGATTTTAGGTTGATTGTTGTTTAATTTTGTGTCTTAATTTCTCCTCTTTGAATTGATGTTGGGTATTGTTCAGGTACATGAATCAGTATGAAATGGATAGACTTCATACTGAAAAACCCACTGTGCTTAACTTCCTACGACATTGGGCTCTGACTATTGTTTTTATTGCATTGTTTGATTGATTATTGCCACGTGAGGTCCTATGGTCCTATTGAGGGGCCAGAGTTGGGGACCACGGCTCATTTCAGTGATCCGATCACAAGTGCTCATGTGTAATCTGTTCACACCTGGTTTTGAAATGTGTCTTCAGCACATGCTTCTCCATTCCCCACTTCTCACTTCCCCACTTCATATACAAATAAACGTCTTGTTGTTTTTAGCCAATCGACGGACGGGACAGACGCTGTAATTGCGCTTCTGCATATGTGCTTGAGAGAGAGAGAGAGAGAGAGAGAGGGAGAGAGAGAGAGAGAGAGAGAGCTGTGCATGGTGGGATTTAATATTCAGTTAACTTCATAATGAAACTATGATGAGACTAATGAGACTGTGGCAGAGGACGTCCATAGAGGAGGAGCTCCACCAGAACACATTTGCATTAAAAAATGTGGTCTGAGGATCGGATTAATTATCATCATTATTCATAGTTCCCCCGGTCCGAATGTTCAGCTGTATAGTCTGTAAATGCATCCGCTTTGTTTAGTTTTCTTCGTGAGTTACTTCATTTCAAACCTTTTTTTCCACTGATATTTCAAGCTTCAGCTCCTCTCTGTTTCCAGTCAGTGTAGGTTATCATTTTGACATGACACTGACTGTATGACATTTTGCCATCAGTGATTCTGTGTCACTTTACTCTTTGTGTTGTGCCAGAGTGTCCTTACTGTAATTGTGGGCAGAGGATGTGTAATGGTCTGTTGTTCTGTTGGCAGCTGGTGATGAGGTCAAAGGTCACTGGGTTCCAGATTGGTCAAGTCTTTCGTGGGACATGGGCATGCCGGCTTTGATGTTGCACTTCTACAAAGCCACTGATGATTACTCAGGAAGCAGAGAAGATTTGAACTTATACACAAGAGAATTACCAAAGTAGAGAACATTAAGGCCTAATGCTTTCCCCATGTGCTTCTGACTTTGAGATACACGGAAAATACTGGAGTTTACCTTGAAAATAATGCTGCGAACTATCATCAGCACAAATGTTTCCCTGATGAACTGATTTATTAGTCACTCTCATCTGCAGTTTTCCTCCCATTAACAGCATGCAAATACAGTGTGTCTGCAGACTCTTAACTACAGGAGCCAGTGCTGTGTATGCTAACAGCACTTTCAGGGCATTTTCCTGCTGTCTGCGACTCTAGTGATGTAGGAAATATTGACCTCTTACAAACAAACTAAAGTAGGAATACCATAAAAACATAAAAATAGATGTACTCTATGTACGTCTATCACAAAATAAGTCACTGAAGTGTATTAGCATGGATGTAAGCTTGGATCCACAACAGCCAAGAGCACCATTCATTTTTCAGCATGTTATTTTGCATTAAATAACATATGAATAGTCATATACTCTTTCGCTTTGTCTCACATCGGAGCACCATGAAGCACGGATTCACAAACACAGAGACCCTTGGTGAGAATAGACAGACTAAATATTGAAGTGTTTTTCATGTGAGAGCAGAAACTCAATTGATCTGTGGAAACATATAGAGAAACTCCATCACTTGCTGATGGAGAAATGTACAGGTTGTGACTGACTGATGTGGTAACAATGAAAAGTGACCAGATGATTGTTCCTGTTGTGATCTGAAACGGGAGAAATTCAGTTTCAGGTTTAGGCTGCTTACAGTAGGGGAAGTGGTTCAGTGATGTGAGGGCTGCTGGTGAACTACTGTACAATAAAAATACTGTTAAAGTACCATATCAGTATAGAGTACCATCAAAGTACTGCATCAATAAGAGTACTATCAAAGTATCTGAGCAAGAGTAGGCTACTGTTTAAATACTGGATCAATTAACAGTATCAGCAATTACAAAATCAATGAGAAGTATTGTTTAAAGTTACAGTACCCTCTATACAAGTTCTGAACAAATGCAATTGAATAAAAATGCATGATTTTTCTAAAAATGTAATGGAGGAATAATGTATTATAAAATGGCAAAAGTCATGAGAAAGTACAATGATTTAAAGCAGTATGATATTAAGGCTAAAGGACTCCAGGATGTGTCAGGTTGACAGATTGTGGGGGGCAGAAACAAGAGCAGCATTTATTTGAAATTGTCAGATATAAAGGAATATTTTTAGCCTGACAGGAAATGATATAGGTTGAAGCTGCTGACGCCGCCTCACGACATTTGAGATTGTGGATGTAAATAGAAGGTGATGTGACCTCAGGTGAAAGATGTTTACAGTCATTATATCAGCAGGATATCCCCATTATCAACTCAAGTGCTGAGGAAATCCAATGTTTGTATGCTGCTTTTGTAACATCACAGGTTTTTATTGTGTTCTAGTGCGTCACATGCAGGCTGTTGTAGATTCTGACTTATCAGTCTTTGTTCACTACTGATATTGTGACAATTTGTGACACAAACCTTTTGTAACGACAAAAGGTGGCAACGTCTCTTCTGTTGAAGGACAATAAGATGATTACTTTGCATGGTCAGTTCAAGGACACTGTGCTAGGCGTTGGTTTCCTCTGAGGCTGTGTCCTTCACTGCATAGCAGCTGGTGTCTCTCATCTGTACACTGAGTATGATCACAGTGTCTGACCTGCACAGGAGACACATTTCAACACTTTTAAACTTAATATTTTCTTTGTTGTCACTTGTTCTTTTTTTAATTTACTTCATTTGTGTCATATATATATATGTATACAGTATATATATATATATGTGTGTGTGTGTGCTTGCGTGTGTGTAGAAATGTTAATAGTTTATTTTCATCAGTTAACAAAATGCAGTGAACAGAAGAGAAATCTAGATCAAATCAATATTTGGTGAGACCAGCCTATTTTTAAAAGCATTTTTGTTCACCTGCCTTAAACGTTTGCACAGTACTGTTTATATAAATGTATATGTACACACAATCTAAAAAGTCCAAGAGCTAGAGGATATGAATACATCAGAACAAGCTGTACTTAATAAAGATATACAGATATCTTGTACACAGAAAATATTAATTGAATTATTGAGGTATAACAAAGATAAAGGATGTGTACAAATAATTCCTTATGACGTGTCTGGAGCAAGCACAAAATACATCAGTGTTATGTGGCAAATTGTGCAGGTTTTGATGGGAACCTCTGCAGTTTTCTAGGTTTGGGGGGTTTACCAGACATAAAGGAGTGATACTAAAGTAGTGCAGGAAGTAAGTGCAAACTGAAGGAAGTAAATGACCTTCACCGTTACATGTTTGAGCTGTTCACTGGGGCTCTGAGATTTGGCCAGAATAAAGTCATTGACTGGTTTGGCCTACAGTATACTGTATTATTTAAGTTTTCACGGAGGACCTGTTTGCAGATGAAAGCTGACAGGCATGAAGATGGCAGCCATGGAAAACATGAGTTGCATGTTGAACTTGAAGCCTAAATATAGCCTCACAGAGCTGATGGCATGGTAGTAAATTCTTTATCAATCTGTTAGAATATATTTCCAGAAAGTAAAGGTTCTGTTTTGACGATTGCTACTAGATGTCGGACTAGACCACCAGCATCTCAGACCAAAACAAATTCTTTGTCAGTCCCCTGTTAGCTTTAGCAACACTTGCCAGAGACATTCATAATAAGGGTAAGAACAAGCTCCCCAGCAGGCAGGGTTTTCCTCTCAGTGACTCTCTGACAATCACATTAGTTCCCATGACCAGTCTGTCTGTCTCTGTGTCTGAGGCCCTGTCAGGTGGGGGAAAAAATGTGGTTTATTAACGGGAGGAAAAACTGGAAGGTAGCTCTCACCTGAATGCTGTGTGTGGACGTCATTGTGTCTTATGAACAGCTCAGAGACCAGTAAAACAAACAAAAATTAATAGGCCGGTGAAAAACAAATGAATGGAGCATTGGCCTGATGTGATGAGCTGCAGGAAGAAAAAAAAAGTGATGATAAACTCATTCTCAAGTTACTTTACAACTCCAATCTCTATCACAGCTGTTATAACAACACAGTGAGTCACGTTTAATTCGAGAGAATCCCATGATTGCAATAAATGTACCTTTCATTTCCAGGATCATTTTCAAAGTCTGTTTCTCAGGTCAGAGAATCAGAAAGCCAGCTGTCCGTGCTGAGCCGCACTCTAATTACTAGGACTTGTAGCACATACAGTAATTACAAAGTGATTTAGGTCACCGTCATAAACCTCTGCAGGCGCAGGGTGTCCTAAGATGTGGCTGACAGTCGAGGGGACATCTCTCAGTCTGACTACAATTATGCAATTACAGTGCAAAGCCACAAGACAGGAAATTCTTTATTAGCATTTTAAAAAGCCTTAAAAAGTCTGTGGTGGCCTGGGAACATGAGGAAAACCTTCGTGTGCTTTTTTACAAAACAACTAGACACACTCCTGCACAGGGTCCACCGCCTTCGTTTGATTCACTGTCCAATCATCTTATGATAAGCATGCATTAAAACAATAAAGTAATCTATTAATATACCTCCAACTTTCAATTTAGCTTTTGGTGCACAGTGCAGTAGTATAAAACCTGTACATGTACAAGGCCCTGCAGACCACAGACACATGCTCAAACTATTAAGCTGTAAATTCTCAACAGCAATGGACACATTAAAAATGATGAGTTCCTTGGTGATGTGCTGAATCTGTGACATGTAGCATTTTTGCAATCTATCAAAGATGACAGGGAAGCTGTACGAGTGAACAGAACACATGAGGACTGAAGCATCTGGCTGCAAACCAGAGCAGATACAGTGCACAGATAAGAGGCTGCAGGAAACCATACATGTAGTTGTGTGCATTCACACTCATCTACAGTAGGCCGGCTGCCTTATGGCTTCATGGTTAGAGTGCTCTCTTGTATTTTAAGACCAGAGGAGGAAAATCTCAGTTTTAGAAAATAATGTCCATCAGCTGTGTGTTGCCATGGTGGCTTCTTTCTCCCACAGTGACTGTGTTTACATAAGGTATCAATTAGAGTCCTGATTGTGAAGCTTATAATCTGGATATGGTGTCTCTGATAGGCAGGGTTTTTTTTTCACCATCTCAGATGATCTGGAAATCTAGTCATCTGTTCACATGCCACAATGTCCTGGTGTCTATTAGAATACTAAATCTAGGTTTCTTAAAAATTGGATATATAATCTTACCCAGGATTTTGAAACCAGGATAATAAGCCTTTTACATGCTCAAGATATAACCATGATATTCCAAATAAATAAATAAAAGACTCGATCATAGCCAAGATACTGATGTACAAATAAAAACACCCAATGATTTAGTGAGATTTGGCTCTGTGCACCTCTCAGACACCCAAACTGAACAATGACCTCTATAGGACCAGCACTCAGGTACAAATTTGGAACTAGAGCTTTACTGACCCAAGGCAATCAAGAAGTCAGGAGTGTTGATCAGGGGCTGAACTGACAGGTGGTCCTCCTTCCTCAGTCATCTGCTAAATCAGTTGTCATCTTTTATGGTTCATTGCTTTACCATTCCAGCTGTTGTTCATGTGGCCTAGTTTTGTGTTCATGCTTCAGAGCATTCACTCTTCCACGTTGTGATATCTTGCAGCTTTATGTTCCAGTTGTTTACATTAATTTTTCCCTCACCAGTCCACACTCAAACCTCCATAATGTCATTTATGAAATATCACATTGCCCTCAGTACTCAGACACTTTTCTCAGGACTTAACTGAAGCACCTCTGTCAGTGAATCCAGCCTCCAGCCCTCTTGGGTCTGATACGACAGGTTTTACATATCTGGATTTGGAGGATTTCTGCTGTTCTTTTCTGGAGATTCTCTCAGGCTCTGTCAAGTTGGATGGCGATGTCAGTGTTCAGGTGTCTGCAGAGATGTTGGAATGAGTTCAGTCAGGTCTCAGTCTGGGATACTCAAGGATATTCAAAGCTGTCCCTACTGTGTTGTCTTAGCTCTGAGCACCAGGTCATTTTCCTGTTGGAAGGTGAACCTTGGCTCAGTCTGAGGTCCTGAGCTGGGTTTACATGGATGTCTGCGTCTCTGTTCTGACTTGTCTCCCTGTCCCCTGACAGCCTGCAGCTGGTGTTAGGGGGTGATGAGCAGTGCCTTATCCAGATATGACTAGAACTGAGACCAAACAGTTCAGTCCTGGTCTCATCAGTCCAGAGAATCTGGATTCTGTTGCCCTCAAAGACTCTAAGACTGAGAGAATGCAGCTATGAAATAGCTACAGAGGTCAGTGCCACGTTACGATAGGTATTATAGTTTTTGATTAATCACTGTTCAATGACCATGAGAAACAGCTCTGGAGAAATGTTGAGTTATAATGATTGTCTGTTGGGTGGAATGTTTAGGCTAGAGTGGGTGACATTGTCAACTAGAGTGGGAGAAGTTGTCTGAAATTGTCTGAAACTTTTCTCTTTCCACGCTGCTCCCTGCCACAGATTACCCTCTACACACATGATTTTTTTCCACAGGGGATTATGTTTGTTTCTTTTTGTATTTATCAAATGCACATGGCTCAGCAAGCCGTTTAATATGACCACCAGGTTAGGCAGCGAGGTAGAGAGCATTTCACTCTTACAATGAGAAAACGAAAGAAAAACGCCACTGGCAGAAAATATGGTAGATGGTGGACTACGAGGTGTTTGTGTTGCTGACGTTACACAGACGCAGTGTAATGATGCACTGCGTATTGCAACACTTTCTACATTTGGTCCTGTGTTTGGTCGGGTGAGCGTTCACACTGCATATGTACTGTACCACGAGACCCATGTTTTCAGGCGGAACAGGGTTCACTTGTTTGTTCTGCTGCAGAGTTCAGATGAGTTTTCACACCTGCCCAAATGAAGCGGGCTATCCCAGGAAACGAACCCTGGTCTGTTTAAAGCGGACCAAACAGCTCTGGTTTGTTCTAGTCAACACTGTAAAGTGCCCAAGAGCTGAAAATGTTGTATTTTATTCCTTATGCTATTAAGCTCTTAGACACAGACCCCATGCATTTTAGATAAAATGACTTGACTTATTGACTTAATAACTTATTTTTTTTTAAGATGTATTTATTGGATTTCATTCTTGATTTGATTGATTTGGATTGATTTTATGTGCTCGTATGTCTCTTAATGTTTCCTTTACTGATCGTTGTCTGTATGCATGTGGGAAGCTGCAAATGAGTTGCCCATTTGGGATAAATAAAGTAGTCTGAACTGAACTGAACTGAATTGAACTGCACTGGACATAAAGGATAACAAGTGGTGTCATCAGCATCTCCATTCATAAACTGATGGCCTTTCTAAGCGATGGGATCTGGCAGTGCTTAGTATTTAGTGTGTGTGTGAGTGTGTGTGTGTTTGATTGCATTGTGCCGTAATGACCAGGAGTTTCCATACTTCTTGAATTACCAGTGTGTGATTCATCAACAGGACACCTGCTCCTGCATGCTGATGGCCGGTGGTTGAGTCACCAGACAAGTGCTGCAGCAGTTTGTCCACTTAATGCCTGGGATAAAGACTTCACCATGTCGACAGGGCCCATGAGGAACCGTCTGATGATCTGTGACTGCTGGGCCAGGGATTTCTGACACGTAACCGTTAAAAATGAAACCAGTGAACAATGAGCTCCAGGGAAAAGAGAGAGATGCCTGCATCACACGATGATTGCGGTGAAAGCATTAAAAGCCAAGCTGAATGTTTGGACAACACATCTGAAGTATGGGCGATTGACACTTTCCCAACCTGGAGACAATGTCACAGGCCATCAAAGACAAGGATGCTTTCCACCTGGAGCAGCACCTGGATATCGTGGCAACCACTGGCATTTTGGTGGATTAGACATCATGGAGGGTATTGCTGCATTTGTGTCAAACTCTTTTCCTGGCCACACCTGCCAATAGGTGCCAATAGGTGGCAGGTGTGGCCAGGAAAAGAGTTTGGAAAATGTGACATTTCTTTTTTTCCCCGAGAGGGGTTATAAAGAAGGAAGAGGGGGATGATAAATCAGACACACCTGAGAGCTCAGAGGAGGGGGGAAATCTGACAAAGGAACACTGAAATGAAGTGAGAAGTGAGAAAGAAAGAGAATGAGGAGATAAAATTCAAAGTTTGATTAAATAACCAGATTAAATAAAAAAAAAAGACACCAGGATGTAAACAGAGAGTTCCAGATGGATTGTTTGAACCGTGCAGAAAACAGGACGCTGAAGGAAGAAGCTGATCCCTGGAGCAGACAGAGAAGAAGCTGAGTCAACTATCCTGTGGACTCAGTGGCCAGCCTCTCTGTCCGGGTTGGATGATGCACTACTGGCAGATAAATCACCTTTTCCCTGAAACTCTCCTGGCTTCTCCTGACCTCTGACCTGCTTTCTGTTTATGGAATTGGCATTCCTAAATTTAGAGACGTCTAAGCTTGATTAGTGTTCTGCATAGGACTAGGTGGAAAATCCCTTATCTGATGTGCCTACTGAGATGAATTCATAATTAATTACTAACTGCATTGATTGGGTTTTTTCCTATTATTATTGTTTATTTTTTTATTTTGCAAGGTAACTCCCAAATTATTAAATTATTCTCCACCTGAGCCTTCAACATTATTTTTGTACTTTGAGAGGCTTCTGTGCTACAACATGGAGATGCAAAATGATACTGAGCTTCAAGGCAGATCAAAAGGAACTTGTGGGCAGCTATTCTCTGCATGTGCACAAAGAGTATATGTCTAGTGCCAATCCACATACCTCTGTTAAATGGTGTTTTCACTGATGAAAAACATCAACTCGGAGTACAGGGGATGCCTTACTGACATCCATAGCCATGAACCCAAACCACAAAGCACACTTTCACAGTGTTCACAGCCATCACACTGATAACATACACCGATCAGGCATAGCATTATGACCACCTGCCTAAACTTGTTTTGGTCCCACAACAAACTGTGATTCACTGTGTATCTGACAGCTTTCTATCAGAACCAGCATGAACTTCTTCAGCAGTTTGAGCAACAGTAGCTGGTCTGTTGGATGGGACCACATGGGCCAGCCTTCTCTCCCCACATGTATCAATGAGCCTGTGGCCAGTTCACCACTGTTCCTTCCTTGGACCACTTTTGATAGATCCTGACCACTGCAGACCAGGAACAGCCCACAAGAGCTGCAGGTCTTCACATGCTCTGACCCAGTCGTCCTTGTCAAACTGGATCAAATCCTTACACTGCCCATTGTTCCTGCTTCTACCACATCAACTTTGAGGACAACATGTTCACTTGCTGCCTAATGTATCTCACCCACTAACAGGTGCCACGAAGAAGTGTAATTCAGTGTTATTCACTTCACCTGTCAGTGCTCAGAATGTTAGGTCTGATCATGTATATATAGGATAACTTGTTTTGCATTATGACAGCATTATGAAATGCAATAATGCACAAGACATTCATTGTGAACTGCACCTGGTTAAATGCACTGAGCTGTGTTGTTCTAAATACAATTAGATAGAGTTGGGTTTTCAATCTGTTCATTATTATTATTATTGTTGTTGTTATTATTATTATTATTATTATCATTATCTTGGTGTTAGAATAAGAAAATCTTGCCCTTCACGCAGGCTGAGCTCCCTGACATGGGGGTAGACAGATAGTGTTGTGATGTCACCATTGCTCCACAGTCTGGTGATCAGTCCTCATCATTGAGGTTGTCGGCTACTTTCACATAGAGCAACGAGTAACGAGCCCATTTCAATAGTTGCAATTGTATTTGTTAATTTGAGAAACTAAGGACTTAACACTACCTGTCACTGCAAAAGAAAGCAGTGGGATTGCAGTAACGCGTTACTTCTCCTGCGTAACGCGCAGCACAGCTGACGGCGTCAGCAGGCAGTCAGTGTACCCGGCAGTGTGACTGTGCCCCGGCTTTGAGCATCCTAAAAATATCCCTCACCAAGTATGCGGATCAAAGGGGGCAGCAACACCGCCACGAATCCCTCCCCGGTATTTAACCTAAAGCCTCCCAGAGGAGGAGCGAAGGGCCCGAGGCATCCAGAGCAGAGCAAAGGAGAGAGAGAGGGACTGTCTCGGGTTTCAGAGACGCGCACTGGCGACGGACCTGCAGCACAGAGCGCGATCGCTCAGAGGAGAAGCAGCGAATGGGCAAACTGAGCGGTACGTAGAAGAATCAGAGTCACGTCCCCGCGAGTCATCCTCATCAGTGACTGACTGATGACAGTCCGTAGACCGCGTCGCATTTCCACTTTATTGTAGTTGCTGATCTGAGCGCAGCAGGACAGTTTGGAGACAGGTTGTACAGGGAGAGAGGGACATCTGCAAAACTGCAAAAGTCCCAAAGTCGCTGGTAGTTGCTGGGAAAAACGCTCGCGTTGCTCTGCACCAGATGAACAGTGGACATCGTTGTGGATTGAACCAAAGTTAACTGTCTGAAATGGAGCAGGATCGCAAATGGGAAGTCACTGGGAAGTCGGCTGAGGAGTGGAGGAGCCGCGGTCAGCAGCAGCAGCAGCAGCAGCAGCAGCACAAACCATCAGATCGACCTGTGTGGAGAAACTGGAGAGATTTGTCTGGCATAGCGATTTGCATCGCACTGTCTGCCCTGTGCGTTGGAGTTTGCATAGTGGTTTTTGTGCGGACCTCGGAATTGCAGTCCAGGATAGTAAGCCTGGAGCAGCAGCAGCGGGACCCGCAGCTCTCCGCGTGGAGGTTGTCTCTGGAGCAGGTGGAGCCCATAATCCTGGGCCGTCTAGACCAGATCCTGGACGAGGTGAGAGTTTGAGTTTAAAACTAGATATGAACGTTTTCTTAACAGTAATATAAAGAGGAGCAGACTGGTTTGGCTTTGACATGATTTTGCTTTCCAGTTTATTCTAAATGTACAAGTGTACAAGTGGTCTATGTGAAACCAGAACACCCCTGGACATTCTGTTCCCCCTCCCCGGTGAGATGTCTTGCTGACACCCCTGGTGCTGCTGGTGGTGGGGGTCCCTGTTTTTTTCATGTGTTGCAAATGTAATGTGGACTCCACTCTGTCATTTGTGTTGCTATCTAACCCCTAACCCACTCATAAAGTATCCTGCTTCTAACTGTATCCAGGATATGATACAGAACATAACATGAACACTGAGATCTAACCTATCTATATACCACTCTCAGGTTACTGTTCTCTTTGAAGTCTCTTAATCCCGGACAGACAGACACTCTGTTATTTCCGTATGAAGGAGCAAGTGAAGATTTATGGTTGGCTGGAACACACGTTATATTGCATTAGCCTGTTCATTTTAATTCTACCCTTCTCCTGAATTGCAAACTTTAAGTGTAGCTCTGAGCAGCAGTGCGCAGTCTGATGGTGTGCATGTGAGGGACATTGGGATTGCCCACATTCATGTCGAATTTTTGTCCCCTTGGTTTACATCTGTGTCTTGCTGCTAGTTCCAGTTGTTCCTAAACTGATCCCCAGTGGTGGGCCTAAAAGGCATTGAAGGTGGGCTGAGGACACATTTGCAAATTTTGCAAATGTTTTGATGACAAAAACAAGTAACTACACAGTATATATAATTCAAATCATTCATTAAGTATTTACATGATTTGTTTTTAATGTTTTAAGATGAAAGATAAGATTTTTTTGATTTTATCAAATTTTTCTTGATGGTGTGTAATACCTGGATATGCATCATGTGCATACAAAAAAGACACCATACTGACAAAGTCACATGTGATCTGGATGGTGCAGGTAAATCTGATGAGGGTGCCAGTCACCCAGGAATCATCTTTTCATTTTCTTGCCTAAGCGTGCAAGTCTAGTATGTGGTTAGTTTAGTTGATATGTTTATAGTCTGTGTCAGTAGCCTGATAATGTAACGGTTGCTCATAACTGCTGGGAAGTTGTCCACAAGTCTTTAGACTTTCACAGGTAAGTAGCATCTTCATTTCTCAAGCAGACCTACCTTTGATCACTGACCATCTCCGCTTGTTGCAGTGGATAATATGTGTTGTTTTGGCTGGTCGTTTTTATTCCACCCACTGGTCTCAAATACCTGTAAGTGCTTTTGCTTTGCTGTGGTGACTGTGGCAACAGTTGTTGAACTGAGATTTTTTCTTGTGCTTTGGTTGCTAATTTAGCATGCTAATTTCTGGGAATAACTGTTTTACCCTAGGCCACTTGATGTTGTTGCTGAGTTGATCTCACTCTACAGATACTGCTACATCTCTGGCTTCATGAGGTATACCTCTTGTTTCTGACCAACTTGACAAAGTTGCATGTCTACTGCAGCCTCAGGGAAGCCTTTTTTCTAATAGGAAAGGGTAGAGTAAGATGGAACAGACAGTGAGGCGTGCTCCACAACCATCTACTTTCTGGGTTCCACCCTCTGTACACCCTCCATACATCACTGAACTTCAAAGGTGCTGGCCCGACCCCAAAGGGCTCCTCCACCTACCCAGTGATTGCAGGGCCTTGGCTGCTATTAAGGATGCTGCCCAATGTGGCCTAGACCAGACCAGATGCCTGATAATGATGATTCCAATGCTTCTCTGATAGCATCTCCAGATGAAGACTTAAGACCAAAGACCTTCTGCCTATGTCGGCAGTGTAGGATTGATGATCTCTTTACCAGGAGCTATAATATTAGCAGCCTGGATGGGATGTATTGAGAATTCTCTCTCCCACCTTGCCATAGGACTGTCATAGACTCTAAAGGCTGCTGGAGCTGATGCTTCAATGCAGAGCTCCAGTGACACTTCACTCTTGCTATTTGCCTTACAACCAGGGAGGTTGGTAGGCTGATGTCTATATTGACCCATGGCTCAGAGCCAAGCATGACTCCCCCAGTACCCCTTATCAGAGGGGTGCAGGAAGGCACTGCCTATCATTCAGGCCAGACATTTGGGTCTGCAGCCCCATAAGCCTTGGGACATAGTGCACAAGTAAAGAAGGTGAAAGATCTGTTGGTGGACTTCGGTTGCCCACCTTTGCCTAAATCTGCCAGCAGTACTTAGGGTCCCTTGAGAGCTGGTCAGTCTTCTTTTCAACAGAAGCACGCTCAGTAGGCCCACTAACTAACCTCCCAGGCCACCCAAAGGTCACAGAGGTGGGGTGTGACTCTCCAGACACATCCAGACAGCAGCCATTTCTCTCCGCAACCACACAGCCATCGGGAGGCTTTGATTTCGGACCCATGGGTGCTGTCTTCCTTTTTCAGGGGATACAGCATTGAGTTCAAGCATCAGCCTGCAAGGTTCAACTTGGTCAGAATGACTGCTGTCAAATGATCCCCTGAGGGCTCTGGCTCTCTGGCAGGAAATACTTCTGAGGGAAAGCACCAAAGAATATCTGGAAGGTCCACTTGGATTGGGAGGGTCCTACTCAAGATATGTTTGTCCAGAGTGAATGGATCATATGAAGCTTTGCACTGAAGCTTCCTCAAAGGGCTTATGTTTTGCTGGCCTGTGGAGGCCTGATGGAGTTGGCCCAAATCAATCGGCCCTTTTTTTGCACTTCATTATTTAACAAAAGCTAATTACACACAACAACAATGAATCTAACAATAAACCATGAAGGTTTATTGTTAGATGCAGGCATTTTGTTGTACTCTGATTCACATCAGTTGATGCAATCACTCATTACATTTTAGATTACAGAATTAATAGCTTGTGGAAGCACACAGGGAAGGTGGCTACTGATAGATAATTTGCACACGTCAGACCTGGTGAAAATTTATGGATTTTAGGGGTCTCACACATGGATGGGGCAGAATGGCTCATCCTGCTTACACTCATAGCAGCACTTAATGGCAAAATTGAATATCAAGTTTTATTCTTACATATACGTCTTCTGGTTGAGCAGGTTGAGCAGGTTGTTGATGATGCTTTGGTGGACTGTTGCGTGTTAAAGTAAGGGTGTGGCTGTGGTGGTGTCCTGTTCATAACGTAAATGCATCGCATTTTGATGGCCTTAACCTGCTCAAAATCTTATGAAACTTTGCACTCCTGCTGAACATGTATGTACTGTATAGGTTGTACACATGGGTGGGGCAAAATTGCTTGATGGCTCCATCTAGAAAAATTCAATGGTTCACATACCCCCTGATTTTACCTAAATGCATGAACATTGGTAGGCAGATTTTAAAGATTTCAAAATGCACAAAAAGCCTCTTACAACCATAATCAACAAAACAAAGCAAAACAAAATACAGGAAGTTGGCCATTTTGTATTAATGCAGAATTTTGGCACTGTATTTGATATTTGAGGACCTCATATTTTATCAAACTCCGCCTTGGCAATTCATCTGATCGACATCAGTCTATATATTTGATCAAGTTAGCTTTACAGGTCACATTTTTCAAGAGCCAATCCTTTTTTTTTTTAAATTAATTCTTCTGTCTGATTAATGCCACAGAATATCTGTCAGTTTTAAAGCTAAAAGTAAAAATTTATAAACACTTAAAGGTAGAGTCTGGAGGTTTGTTCGTTGCGGTTTGTAAAAAAAAGCTTTTGAGCTCAACTGTGCACACCTCCTGAAGAAGCAACAGTAGTCAGGACTGGAAAGGAAGTCAGGAAGAAAAGGAAATACAGTCTGAGTGAAGCACTGGAGCCACAGGCCGATACCTGGCCGTCACCGGTAACGGGAGCCTCAAGGGCTAAGCTGCGATGAGTAGGAGGGCCGTTGTGGTGAGCTGGGAAGTGTGGTGCTAGCAGCGGATGCTAGCCGCTACCGCTAGCGGACGTTAGCGTCGAGCTAGCAGGTGTTAGCTGTGGCTAGCATCTGGGACAGCAAGCGGGGCTAGCAGCCCTCCTACTCGTGCTGCACGTAACTTCACCTGCTCTGTCGTTGGCTGGAGAGAAAACACTGACTCTCCATCCAGAAACGTCCCGTGCACAACAAAACAAAGCGAAAGACCAAAATACAGGCGGGGGGAGGGGGCACTGCAGACACAATCACCACCACACAGGACCAGAAGCCCATAGGTGATGATTAAACCTGATTTCATTTGTAAAAGTCTAGTGTTTATTTTTGAGCAAAAACCTCCAGACTCTACCTTTAAGTGCTTCCTGGGTAGAAGTGTGAGTGTAACTATCCCAACCAGGAAACTTAAAACCTGCTCTGTGTTAACAGATTTCTTACTGCAAATCATCATTAGATGGTCATTAGAAAGTAGTTTCAGTACATTTCATTAAGACAGATCAGTAAAACAGTGCCCCTTCACATTTGTGAATTTTACCAAGCAAGTTGTATATGTGCTGTAAATGCCTAAATGTGTGGCTCCTGGCTCTGGCCTCTGTGCTGCCCTTTCATAGACCACTTCCACAGCTACACTAACAAGCACTCCCACCGTGATTGAAATCCCACAGCATCCCTGTTTTCTCTTCTTCCTTGGGCTTTGACCTAACTTTTATCATCCCCCTCCACCCTGACCCACTTCAATAGGACTAGTATAATGCACTTACCAGGAGGAGAAAGAGCACATGGAGCTGTCTGTAAGGGAGGGCAGGGCTACTGCACTCCTCATCATATCAGCTGAAATAAAAAGTTCATCAAAGCAAACATCAAGTAGAACCTCAAGATAGAGGCAACATAGTGTGTTATTTTGGTGAGCTGGTAATTTATTACAGACAAAGAAGAGTTCAACATTTTGGGAACCACATGCATTCTTTTAAGATGAGAAGATTGATACCGATCTGAGAGCTGAAGTCAGAGTGTTTTCAGGGCCATGGCCCCCTTTTTTGAAGTCAATCAGTATCATCATGTTGTTATATAAGCACCCAGTTCTACTGAATTACTGTCAATGAGACAGCAGCACAAACAATAAAGTTCAATAGATAAATGGGGCACAGAATCACACATTGGTCAAACTGGGTAAGTAGAAGACTGACTAAACTTTTTTACCCTTTAACTTTCTTCCTTGTGTAGAATACACCTAACTGATTTATTACATTAATGTAAAGTAATGAGTCTAGCAACAGGCGGTACCACTCCCAGTCAGAGTAAATTAACCCATATAACATACAGCTGCTGAGAGCACAGTCACCATAATTACACAGTGTAGAAAGTCCCCACAAAAACAGAGGCAAAATAACCCAATGAGCTACAGCAGAGACAATATTACATGGTGTGCAAATGTGCAGAGCAAGTGCATGTATACACACTCATAAACAGACATAGTAAATAAATACAAATAAGTAGATAGCTGAAGCAGATGAAGGCTGCAGTGGGAGGCATCAAACACTTTCAACATTTTTGTCCATATTGTGTGAGAAGACTCCAGACACTGAAAGCTTTAATATAAGTGAGTAAGGATTTGTTCCAGCTGATCAATAGAAGTGGTTTCTTTACTAAAGGACGCAGTTTTAGTCGGTCAGCGATGCTGGTGGTAGAGCCCTAGTGGGAGAAGAATCTCTTGGTTTTCATCTCCAGATGGAGCTGGGGCAATGCAGCCTGCCTCTTTGTTTAGCTTGGTGTGTATAAATAGTCATTATTAATGGGACACAAGTGCAGATGTGGTGTTCTTTAGAGAGAGGGCGGGACGTCTGTGGTACTTTCACCCAACACTGTCCAGATTCCAACACACTGTATCCTTCAGTGATGACCAGTTTCCTCTGTTATGGAAAATGTGCCTGGTTCCAGCAGCACAGAGTTGGTCCTTTATAATTATTTCAGTCAGATCTGGATCGCAGCCGAATCCACCAGTTCACCAGTTCACTGAGTGATGTTTGAAGTAACTTTTGTCTGCAGTCCTGGGTTTGAGGCCATGTAGAGGTTTTTAAATGTCTTCTAAAATTAAAAATTAATAATATAGTACACATTTTATTCATTACCATGGACACACACTGTAGCTATTTAGACCCTGTCCCACACACATCCCGCTGCCAGAGCACCAAAGGTTGATTAATACTCCTCTGAAAATAACTTCGAACAGAAGCACCGTGAAAACTGATGTCTATTCACTGTTGTGAATAACAAGTTCAGGGAATTATTTAAAAAAAAAATGAAACTATAAATTAGTGAGCTGTGTTTAAGCTTTCAGCTGGAACCAGTGGACTTGGAGTGGAGAGCCACAGTCAGGGCAGGGAGGCAGAGAGTACTAAGTAACAGACTAACACATTGTTGAATTTGTTAGCAATAAAAAAATATACTAAATGAAGCCATTTCTCTGTTCTCTTCAATTGCCACAAAAATATATGTAAAGTGACATAAATGTTGGAACATTTACACAAGTGGTGGCAGATTGAACAGCATGTAACTATTAAAAGCCACAAATTGGTGTGAACTTTTCTGCTGATGTTCAGATTCAACCAGTGAGAAACAGCGTTTATCACTGAACTCCAGAGGTATTGGAAGCTGCAGTATTAAACTTCAGACAGACCCAGGGTGCATTCATTTGGGTTGCCTTTATAAATGCAGCCAAACCAAGTCCTGGTTCCAGCTGTACATCTAATGCACACTAGATTGTGTGGTATTTAACATGTGAGGGTGAATTAACAGGTTTAAATGGAGAAAGTCAGGTGTCACTGCAGGTTTTACAAACTACATCGTATCTTGTCATGCATTTTCCAACCAGAGAAAAGGTCATTTCTCTGAATAAGCAAAACATGTTTTCAATAGGAATACCTAAAGGGTCGCAGTCCCTCATAACCTCAAATTGTCAACAGGTGCGATACACTACGAGTTAAAAAAGCTCAGTGGGGTCCCAGACTTCACTCCTTCCACCCCCAAAATAATTATCATATCCTTACCATCGCCACTGAAGAAGTCTGACCCTCTCAACTGCCCCCTCTCTCTGTTGTTATCTTGCCCCAAACATGGCCCCTTAAACATTTACAATTAACCACAAAGTGCTCTCAGCAGACCTGGTGAAGCCTGGTGCACACAGAGCGCACAGAGGTATAATAGTGAGCCTGAGGACAAATTACCGGTTGTAGAAATGTAAAATACAGTCTCCCACTTCGCTTGTTTCCTCACTGTGTTTATCACAGAGCTGTCACTCATTACGGTGTGAGGTCTACATACACACACACAACAACAGGAAACAAAAACATACACACATCTCTATGATGCCTTTGTTGGGAGTACACAGTACACATATGGGTGTGAATCAAACACACTGATGCTAACAGCAGACTGCAGTAGAAGTGCTGGACCCCTGCATTTTGTCATTACACGACACACACACACAGTAAAGTGATTGATACGTTGAAAAATCACAAGTTAACTTGAGTCTAAATAGACATAGTGACAAATGTACAGTATGGATTTACAGTGAGTTTATGTTAAAGTATTTTCATAATGAAAAATGATTTCTGTCAGGGGGAATCAGTCAAGAAAGGGTTACAGAATTTAGACTTACATTCAACCTCTGAGTAGAGGACTGAAGTTATCCATAAATGTCTGTCTGCTAAAGCACTTGCTAACAGAATTTGAGCACTGTGTGATTGTGATGGAATAATTTGTCAGCATTAAAAAAAACCTCCCACGTATGTGTTGAGTAAAGCAGTGTAAAAATCATTATTGTAACTTATTTAATGTAAGTTTTGGTCCACTTTTAGCAGCTGTCTAAACTGTATTTGTGCGATTAAATTCACAACTGTTTTTCCTGTTTGGAGGGACAGTAACAGCTCTTAACCCTGTGTAAGGCATTCATTTAAATACTTGGAAATTCAAAATTTCAACCCTGGACCATTATTGGATGATATGATATGAGGTTGTTTTTTGTGTGTTAAAAGAGACATATTCTGCCCCTTTTCCACAAACTAAAAAAGTTCCCAGGTGTCTTAAAGACATGTCTGTGACATGCTTCGGTCAAAATACCCCAAGGATCAAACATCACAGCTCTTTTCATCCACTCAAAACAGCCCTGTTCAGAACGGCTGGTTTCAGTGCCTGTCCCTTTAAATGCAATTGAACCACTGCTAGCCCCGCCCCACCCCTTCTACTGGTACCAGGTAGGGGTGGTATTATGCAAATTCGAAAACTGATGACATTGTTGTCAGACAACCGAGGGGACAGCTTCAAAAAACACATGGATTTCAAACTGTGGAGCAAATTACAGATTATTTTATCAGTTCTCACATTTCGGGCCCAGAAGGCAAGACAGACACCCAAATATATGTTAAAGAGCCTTAAAAAAGTGATGTTTCCATGATATGTCCCCTTTAAAAATGCAAAAAAAAAAAAAAAAAATACTTTTTTTAAATTTAAATAATATAAATGTCAGACAAAACGAGGGACAGATGTCGAGTCAGATGTGTGATTGGTTTTCCATACAATTAAATGAATCTATGACAAGAGTACAATTCTTTCTACAAACCTTATCTACTTGCATGTGGCCAGGATAAAATAAAATAGTGATGTAAAGGGTGGTGATATTTCAAGTTGACCATTATTCTCAATTCATAGATTCATAGATATGTTTAATTTTACAGTCATTCATGACACCAGTAATTGAACCTATTTCAGTTGAGAAAAGTTCTTAGAAGAACTGCATGGTTAGGATAATGGCCACAGACGATCTCCAAGCAGCTTGATGTTCCTGTGACCACAGCTGCTAATATTATCAAGACGTTTAAGGTCCATGGAACCACAGCCAGCCTCCCTGGATGTGGCCACAAGAGGAAAATTGACCCCAGATTGAACAGAGGGACAGTTTGAATGGTGGAAAAGGAACCAAGGAAAACTTAAAAAAAAAAATATATATATATATATATATGAACTGACTTCTAAGATGAAGGTACAACAGTCATGGAAGAACAGCCACTTTTGAAAGCGAAACATAAAAAAATACTGAACTGAAATCTTCTGGGAGACTGTGGACAGATGAAACAGTCACAACAGCGTGTGTTATATGTTCATCTGTTATGGTGAGGGCTCAGTGACGTGAGGTGAGATTCACAATATCCCTCATGGTTATAGTGATTTTACAAGACAGAAGAGAACACTGTATATAGTTCTTCTATGCTACACTTTGTGCCGTCGCTGCTGACCCGGACCTGGAGCACACGCACATGAATTATCTAGTTTCAGTCAGATGAAAGTGTAAAGATGCAGAAAAAACTGATTTCCAATCACATTATCGGGGTGTTTTAGTCAGACTAATGCATTTACATGCACTTTAACTGTCAAGTTATAGATGACATAAGCGCTATATAAATTAAAATTATTGTTATTATTATAAATGGATTAAGGCCATAATTATTTTTTTTCAAGTGACATGTAAATGGACTAATGAGTGAGTGTGTTGTGGTAAACATATAGTAGAGAATAGTGGATGACGATTGGTTTACCTTGGAGTGGGAGGATTCAGTTGTTTTGGGCCTGTCTGTACTGAGGCCGATGAACATGAGAGGACATGAATCAAAGGCTATTGACAATCTGATTCTGCCACCAATGTGACCTATGACATGGTTAAAGTTGCATAGGAGTAACTGGTTGCTGTTTTTCCGTTGACAGTGGAGCAGACAGAGCTCAGGCTGCACAGCTCTCTGTGTTACAGTAGTTGTGAATGGAGTCTGACAGTTGTTGTCAATGAAACTCCAGGAAATACTTCAGTAACTTTTTGAAACAGACCCTCAGATGATCGCTTTAAGCTGCTTAGGCAGGTTTCAGCACGTATGAATGTATGATTGCTACTCTAAAACTTGGAGCTGTGGATGTGTTTAAATGACTCTTTGTACATTGAAATGTTGCACATTTTATCTTAATGACCTCTTATTCAATCCATGCCTGTCATCCCAAAAAGCAGGATAAGTGGCATATTGACATGACAGGCAGTACCCAGAATACTGCAGCAGTGCTCAGAATGACGGTGCCTTCATAACATTCCCTTTAGCACCTGTTGCAGCCCTCTAAACAGCCTGCTCTGCCATTCTCCTGCTGCTGCCAGTGGGACTGACCGTCATGCGGTGGAGAATGTGTTGGCTTTGTTTTCTGCTCAGGGTCAAATCACACGCAGCCTGTTGTTGGTCTAATGAGATCAACTGTCACACATGTGCACAGATCACATGTGAACTGTGAGTTGTCGGTCACTCTAACTGCACCTCTTACCCACGATGGCTTTACCATTTAGCCTGAAAGTTCACTCTCATCATGGAGTGGAAGTGCCCGCACTCAGTAATGTGAAGGTGTTAATGTAATTAACAACTTTGCAGATATCAAAACCGGTCAACTTAAATGCTGATGTGTTAGGTGTGCCCAGTCTGTTTCGATGTGATTCTTTGTACTGGATCTCAACCCGAAGCCAGATGTATAAAACTCTGTGTAGATTCATGACCAAACCTGTGTGTATGCACAAAACCAGGAATATACACACACATTGTTTTCATCAGAATTATTACGGCTATTTTCACATCATTCCTCTTAATAAATCTCATTCACTGAGCCTCATCTCCACTCCCACAATTATCCATAAATGTATGAAGACACTATTTTAACCAAATAGTACAATTCCTGATAATGTAAAGTGCTTTTAACTAGGGCTGTCAAAGTTAACGCGTTAACACATGCGATTAATCTGGAAACAATAACGCGTTAATAAAAAATTAACGCACGTTAACGTCCCGAGGGTTAAATAGCGCATCCTTGTTTTGAATCACTGCTGGACGGGGCTTGTCTCGTGTTTCAGTCTCGAAAGCAGAGCCCCCCCACTCTGCCCGTGAGCGGGTAAAACTCACTGCCATCGGTGGTTTGATCACAGACAAAAACTCTTGGTCTGACAGAGGCAGTGATCAATCAGACAAGTTTCAAACTGTGTCCGCGAGTGTTTCATATGACGACGGTGTCCTGTCATATGTACGGCAGCTTCAGGAGGACAAAGTTCTCCATTCACATTGAAGCCTGTGATGTGATTTGTTTATTACGGTTGCCAGGATGTGATATTGTTTTTCACATCTTTGTTTCTAATGGATTAACTGTACATAAATTTCACCCCTCAATACTTTATAAGGAAGAATAGAAGTAAATACAAGTAATATTACTCTATGTAATATTTAGTATTTTAATTGCGATTAATCACAATGAATCGTAGAATTGTAATACGATTAAACAAGTTAATTTTTTGAATCATTTGACAGCCCTACTTTTAACCTTATTTACTGAGGCTAGACATGTGTTTGAGGCTCTGGTCAGGCTCTAAAACTGTGATGAGTAAATACTGAAACAGTGTGAAACAGGTTACAGAATGACTCAAAATAATTAAGAAGGATATTAAATGGTGCTAAAATTGTTATTTCTGTGTAAATTTGTTATGATAATAATGAATGAAGCTCCTTGAAGATCACTGGATTTTACATTAAATTTGTGTGTCTGCTTATTTACTATTGGATTGCATTGGAAAACATTGCATTGAGTGCCAAAAACGTAATTTTACGTTATGAGTTTCCAATTATTTGTGGAAACTCATAAATGGTGTTTTAGTCAGATAGATTTAATCAGATACAACATGATGTTAAATGCATTCAAACATTCTTGTTCTGTTCCATCTGTGTTGCAGAAACTAGCAGTAAGACTACCGAAGGCCCGGGAGGTGAGGGAAGCTCCTCACAGCTGCCTCTGTCCTCCAGGTAAGATCTTCCTTCTCCTCTCTCTCTTACTAACACATCAACTTCACTCAGGATGTGGGACACTGAACACAGAGGAGTGAAACCTGAACCGTTACAAGACAACTCACAATAAGATACGCAACTGCAAGTGTAGCTTCATGTCAGTGCTGCAGGTTGTTTTCACATCACTACTCTGCTTTTCGCTGCAAAGTCAGTGTTTCTGTGATTTTGAGATTTGGCTTTCATATGAAATGTTTTGTGTTTCCATACAGTCAAGCCTGTGTGGGTCACCTGTAGCAACAGCCACAGTGTTCTGTTGTGGTATCAGGGTTCAGTTGTATCTTTATGTCTGTAACAGTGTAAACAGGGGCTGCTCATTGGGGGTGTATACTTCCTGTGTAAAGAGAACATTAGACTATAAATGAGATGTGTGATTGAAAGAAACAAGCAGCTGACACTGGCTCACCTTAAAACTCAACTCATATGTTTAGAACAAAGTTTTCATGTGAAGAATCAAATGGAAGTCATGCTGTCAGTTTGTGTTCCTGTGTTGGACAATTATGTGTTGCACTTGATAGTGGACATGCCAGCTGGGGTTGTGCCCTTCAGCTCGATCAGACATGATGACCAGCTGAGCTGGCAGCCAAGGCTTTTCTGTGTCATCTGAGGTTCTAATGGAGGCTGGTGTGATGTGGGGACGGATCTGAGAGATGGGAAAGATTCCAGATCATGTCATGGAGTGAGGGTTAAACACACTGTGGACAGACGAAACGCTACAGCATTATTATGTGTAGAATACAGATACTACCACTTTGGCTGATGTGAGAAAGTATCTGTCTTTTGCACATACATTTGAGTTTTCTAGTGGTGAGTATGACTTAGATGTTGATATGAATGATTACATATATCTTATACTTTTATACTTTTGTACATCATTAGCTACTCTTGTCTTGTACTTGTACACATACCAGATATACTGTGCAGGAATATCAGTGCACACAGAAAACAGAGAAACAGCAGACTGTTTATTTCTGGATATGAGCCTGTGTGTCATTAATGTTTGCAAGAAAATCCACTCAGCTGCTAGTTTGGGACCACCAAGCTAAAACTAATAAAGCCTGAGGACACCCAGGTAAGATGAGAGAGATAATGCAGCCAAGGTAAACCCAGCTCAGGCAACACAGTTTTAAACTACTTTTGTTAAATACAAAAGCTTTTAAAATTTGACCTCCTTAGTTCTAATGCCACAATTATATTGAAACACTAGTGTTTTGGTCACTCCATTTCATAACATTAAAGAGAACAGACAAAATATTGGAAATAGATCTCAGATTATGTTCTCATCATTTTGCATGTCAGCCCACAGGCTCTGTCTGTGGATGCCAGAAAAAATATTGTTAAAAATGAAGAATTTAAGAATTACAAAGGTCCAAAATCATACCTGACTGAGCATCTAAATTTAGTTTTGCTTCATGCTGCTTTGTGCTCTGTTTTACATCTATTATATCCTGAAATGTTCATACACATAGAGTCTGTATTTTAATTGTGGTTCAAAATGAGGGCTGGCTCCGCTGACAAGGCTGCACATTATCAGAAATCTAAGCTTCATGTTCTTATCTGATTGTGTGTGAGACAGCCCTATGAGAACGGGTTAACCACACATTAGTGTTAATTTGTCTTGACAATAGGATGTTAGTGTTGTAACATGTCAGTAAATGTCAGTGGGACAGCCCGTGAACGACTGTTAAGGTGGAGCTTCAGAGGACACTCTACAGATGTGGAAGTCTTTCATCCCTGACCCAACAGATGGTCTGACACTTTTACAGCTTCGTGTGACTTTCTGTGTCTCACAACAGGTAGAGAGAGGGAGTCTGGGAGAGGAGGGAGGTGTTCGTATTGTCAAGTTACTTGTCTGCAAAACAGACAGACCATCAAAACAGCAGTGTTTTTCAAAATGTAGAATGTGTAACATCCACTTTTACTGTAGGATACATGCTGCCCAAGCCTCCTGCAAACTGCCAGGAATATACTTCTGTAGATCATCTGTTCTTTTCATTTTTAAACCCAGATGTCCATCTTAAATATTCTACCAGTGTAGAAACTGTGAATGTAGATTATTAAACACTTAACATGTTTAAATATTGAAATCATAAACTCTAAATTGTCTCTGAAATCTCCACTTTCAGGCAAAATAGTGAGACCTCAGGATCCTCAAGGTCATGGTCTTGAACACTTCATGGAGATATGGATACCAATGTAATGTTATGCCCCAGAGTTTGGACTACTCTGGATTTCCATCTGCTGAAACATGACACAGGGCTTAAACACAGCTTCACTGGAAACCTTAGAATTAGAATTAGTCCTAATGAGAACTTTGTGTAGTCAACCACAATTATGATGAATCATTTAACCAATAATTATATTCATCAGTGGGCAACACTGACATTTGATATAGTAAGTCTATCATTGTCTCCATGTACCAGTTGAACAATAATTGTTGTTTAATATAGGCCACTGCAGCCTGTTTGTGGTTGTTAATTTAGCTGTAGCTGCTGTCAGTTCAGTTTGCCCCAGCTCTTGTGCTGCAGTGAGTTGCATCATGTATGTACACTCCTGATCAAGATTTTAAGACCAGTTGAAAAATTGCAAGAATTCACATTTTGCACTGTTGGATCTTAAGAAGGTTCTAAGTAGTACTTCAAAATGCAGAAAGAAGAAATAGGAGTGAGACAAAAAAAAATTTTGAGTAAGCAATTTATTGAAAACAACCATTAAACTGAAATAGGCTGTTCATCAGCTGATCAAAAGTTTAAGACCACATCTCAGAAAAACCCCAAAACCCCCTAAAATAGAAATAAAATTTTCAAAAAAGGACTCAGTAATGAGTAGCTGCGCCATTCTTGTTAATCACCCTTAAAAATTCGTTCCGGCATGCTTGATGCTAGTGTTTCCAGGAGGCTAGTGGGAATGTTGCTTCAAGTGGTGAAGATGGCTTCATGGAGGGCATCCACTGTCTGGAACTGGTGTCCATTTTTGTAAACTTCCCTTGCCATCCAACCTCAAATGTTCTCAATTGGATTTAGATCAGGGACCACGCAGGATGGTTCAAAAGAGTGCTGTTATTTCTCTGGAAGAAGTCCTTTGTCAGGCGGGCATTGTGAACTGCAGTGCTGTCCCGTTGAAAAACCCAGTCATTACCACACAGACGATGGCCTTCAGTCGTGAGAGATGCCCCCTGCAACATCTCCACATAGCCAGAAAATGACACTGAATCCACATTTTTGCGAAGATTTGGGCTTTTAAAGGCTGTGGTCTTAAACTTTTGATCAGCTGATGAACAGCCTATTTCAGTTTAATGGTTGTTTTCAATAAATTGCTTACTCAAATTATTTTTTTTGTCTCACTCCCATTTCTTCTTTTTGCATTTTGAAGTACTACTTAGAACCTTCTTAAGATCCAACAGTGCAAAATGTGAATTTTTCAACTGGTCTTAAAATTTTGATCAGGAGTGTATATATATATATACTTTAGTAGAACTTTGGTGGATATGATCTGATGCTGCTTGGTTAACATCCATGTCATTTCATTGTGAGATTGTTGTGGCCATTTGCCGTGTGCCCGCTGCTTGTGATAGTTCTGCTGTCACATTATCACATCAGACAGAGTGCTGATGTGTGTACATAACCTCTTAATTATCCCTGGGAGTGTTTCGGTGTGACAGCCAGCCAATCACAATGCCTTCTCTTATTCCTTTAAAAGAAAGGTTTTTGTCATGATACTGATAGCATTGCCATTTTGTTTTTATTCACTTATATTGAAGTTTATGGATTAACATGTATTTGTTTAAGATACCTGCTAATTTTACCGATTTTGTTTATTCTGTTCATAGACATGTCAGCTGTCCGCAGTGCTAAAGTAACAGACACGTGCAAACTCCTCATCTGATATTAAATTGTCTCTACGGCAAATATGAGTCTCTGTGAGGACATTTTAAGAAACACATTGTAATGATGTTCAAACAACCTCAGCACTGAACTGGAATCTATATGGGGAGCCGGAGCTGTCCTTAACTCTCACTGCCCTGAGTCGTTTCCTAAGGTTCCCTGCACAATGCTCCTTAAAATAACAGTTAGATGCTGCAACACTGACTTTTGCTGGTTGATTGTGCAATCGCTTTCCGTTGCCCTAAAATTGCAATGAGCTTGACCACACCTCAACTCGATCCAGCCATCTGAGTCAGTGCACTTCTGTCCAGCCGGTTCAGAACTGGGTCTTGTCTGCAGTTATTGTCAGATATCATGTTAATCAGTGATGGCATGTGATGCCAATCCACCACAAAATGAGTCAGTAAGATCTGTATTTTGAGTTGGTTGGTTGGTACTACATTTACCCTCAAGCTGAAACTTACATGTCTAGCAGATAATAGTTGATGACCAACAATAAGCAGTAATAATTAAGTGAGCTCCTTGGTGAGACACTTCCTTTGCTGAGGTGTTGTACGGTCTGATGGCACAAAGGATCTCCTGAAGCTCTCAGTCTCAGTCCGCAGTGAGATGTTGGCTGCTCTCTGGTCTGTTAGAATGTAATGGATAGGGTGGTGGTGCTGTCTAAGATGTCCTACATCTTAAATTGCATGGTCTCTCTACAACAATTCTGAGTGAGTCCAGACTCACTGTGGTTGAGAGCCAATCACAGTCCTCAGCTTTTTTAACCAGGGTGTCCAGTCTCCTTGTGTTCAGGTCAGACATTCCAGGATACCAACAGGCCCAGGCTCAGTGTGTCAGCTGGCTGGTGGTCATTTAGAATAAATTTAATGTTACCTCAAAATATGGGCATAAGAGAAGTTCCCCTTGGCCCCACTCTAAACACCAGAGATCAAATAAAATAGAGTTTATTTCCATTTGTACAAGTTAAAAACAGGTTAAATCACGTACATTGGAATTCTTGTGCATGTCCCTGAGTCAGGTAATAATAAACCTAAAATCAAACACAAAATTGCCTGTGCAAACTTCTCATACATATTGTCAGTTAAAAATGACATAGTAGCATGGAAGGCGTCTCTCAAAATGATAAAACTGCAGACATAACTGTAATAGTCCCTCGACATCACAACCCCACCTTGACACTAGTGAGTCAGAGTTGATGTGGAAATTTTGATTCAGAAAACTATGACTGATCCGTAGTAATTTTTTTTTTTTTTTTGCACAGAACTATCTTGTCACCTCAGAGCAGACTCTGTTCTTGGCTATGTCATGATAAAGCCAGAGGGGCTTAGCTGTACTTGTGTCTGTGAGATGTAAATAGCGCAGTGGTTAGTACAGGAGGCCGACCTGTGTAGACGGTGCTATGCAAAAACAATGTAACTTTTTTTTTTTATTGCTCAAGGTACAAACCCTGGGCCCGAGGGGCGGTGGTGCTGGAGAGGAGCTGGATCTCTGGGCACTCAGAGTATTCCCAGTGGTCTGCCAGCTGACAGACCACAGCCTGGGATCAAAGAGAGAGAGTGTGTGCGTGTGTGTGAGTGAAAAGAGATACATGTTGAACTCCATGTCCCTATAAAACAGACGAGACCACAACTGATTTCGAGGGGTGTGGAGCTGAACTGATATGCACTGAAACCCTGATACGACACTGATCCACCACCACTGATCCAAACCTGACACCTGACAAACCTCTTTTCTTACCAAGTCTGATCAGTGAGTTTTGAACCAGCCTCTCTACTGCCTGATAACTGTTAATCACCGTCACACGTCTGTTTACTTATTACTACACTCAAACAAATGTCAGGCATGTGCAATGCTGCCCAACATCACAATCCTAAAAATGCACATAAGATGCCAGTGACACAACAAACTCTCTACATAAGATTGATGCTAGTGTTAGCATCGAACCCTACTACCCATGTTGGTTTGACCTTAACTCTCAAAACTAATTGAATCATATTAAATCTGAAAATGCATCTGAATTGGTTCAAGAAAGTTGAGACGTAGTTCTGGATCTTTAGCCACATCTCAGCAATACACCCCGAACAGCTCCCAGATCTGTTTCACTTGACATGCTAAAATTAAACTGAAGTGAAATTTAGCTTTATCCATGCAGCTAATCCAGAAAATACTCAGTGTAAGTATTCTGTTTACTGTGGATGTGGCTGTAGTGAGAAAAAAAGGAACCCTGTGATGCCCTTGTAAACAAGAAGCTTCTTTAGATCTGTACAGCTGAATGGGGGGTCTGGGGTCTGGGGCGGGGGGGGGGGGGGGGGTCCCAGGGTTTGGAGCCGGTTATTTAAGGAGTCCCCCAAGTTCACCTTGACATCTGTGCTGACAGGAAGAGAGCACAGCAGATCCTCTTTCTTCGTTGGTGATAAGTTTACAGTGCAGCTGCCAGTGTGTGGCCATACTGAGAGGAATGTGGCAGCCACAGGCAGGAGACGGATGCTGTCAGCTAAACAGACAAAAGAGGAGGAAGAGCAATGATGAAAGACGGATTAAAAGAGGGGGAAAAAAGGGATACCCTCTGTGGGGGAGGGCATGTTGTATATTGAACCATTTTGTCATTTGCTTCAGATTTCCTGATCACTATACATAAGTGATTATCAGAAAATTGTTGTTAAAGGTAGAGTCTGTAGGATTTTCCTAAAAAAAAAACACTATACAGACTTATACAAAAGAAATCCTGCTTAATCATTACCTATGGGCTTCAGCTCATATGTGGTGGTGACTGCAGAGCAGTCTGTGGTAATGACAAAGTCTCAGTTGGTGGCACCGGCACATGATTTGACTGCACTTTTTTTCCCAAGACGATCAATTAGGTTAGTCAACATTCTTCCATTATCAATAAGGCTGTTAGGCTGCCTCTTTGTCTATTAATGTTCACCAGATGTGAATTCAGCATCATGGCTGGTTTAACCTCTGGGTCTGTCAGAGTTGAGTATGACTTGTGACCTCTTAACTCGCCCTCTTTTGCTCATTTTGTTATTTAAAACAATCGTCCATAGACCTCTTTATCTACAGAACATGGCAAATGAATTGCTAAGTTGAATGATTTGCATGTTTCATCATGTATGTATGTATGTGGGAGCAGGCAAGTGGACTGAGGGGCACCAAACAGTGAATAACTGAATAATGATCAAGCACATGCATGTATGTGACCATGTAGAATTATAAATTACACACACAAACTGTGAAATTTCCATTTTCCAAAAATTGTTTTCATAGTACAATGTGTTTTTAGAGTTATGATGATCATGCTTACAATATTTTTTTACAGAGAACATTCAAGTGTTTATTAATCAGAGTGTGCTGCTAGACTCAGGGTTAAGAGATTTCAGGGTTAAGCTCCAGATCTCCACAGACCCTCAAAGTGCTCCTGCTTCCATTTGGTGAAGACATTTTACAGTCAAGAGAAAGTCCATCTGAAGGAGGTGATTGCAGTGGATGAATGAGAAAAATGCACCATCTGGTTTCCTCGTAGTAAACGTTGTAGTGAGCGTTCAGCCACCTGATCTCCTCTTACTCCCACTGTTCCTGCCTCAACACAACACACACTCAGCACCACTCACATCCTAAACTTGTTAGCATATTGCTCGGAAAGTTTTCACAGCCAACTGTGTCTCTCTTGCGGATTGAATTTTAGAAATGCAAATAGAGACAGAGAGTATATTAGTGTGTGCAGCGTTCACTCAGCGTGTTCAGATTTACAAATCAGCTCATGGACATCTGTGAGGAAAAGAGGTTGATCCCTAAAATTAAGGTAACAAAAAAATAATTTCACTGTCTTTTGCATAATGTCACAATGAGATATATTCCAGTGCGTGGATCCAACGTATCGTTTTTCATGTTGGCACATTCAGTGCATATTTGTGTGAACGGGACGAAGGCTGACCACAGACCAGCAGCATTTCCAAATAAAAGCATGATAGTGAATACGGCAAGGTGAAATTAGAGGTAATTGAATCTGACCTCCCCCTGGTGTACCCCAACCCTCCCCCCTCCCCCCCAAACTACAATTACTGCTTAGCTGCCTCTTGCAGGAAAATAGGTTTCCAAATTGAGTTGAGCTGGTTTGGCACAGTCCTGCAGCCACACAGCGTTAAACTTACCTACATGACTTCTCTGTGTATGGTGGTTTTGACACATCTGTGAAGAAACATAAAAAAACAAACAGGCAATAGTCAAATGAAATGAGGATATGTTTGTTGTTAACAGTAATGTCTGTGTTTTTCTCATGCTGTGTATACACACACCAGTTTACCTGAGCGAACTGCTACTGCTGCCTGAACTGGAGGACAGGACAATTTTCAGCCATTAGTCATGAATGAAGGGTTTCAATATCTCCTCTCCTTATTTTTCTGAAGCAGTAGCCGAATGGAAATGTAACAGATTTGCACCCCTAGCTGTTCTACAGAAATAGCAGACCTCAGAATGCAGCATTTAATAGAGCCGTGTCATAAAGCCGGTTAGTATCTGTAGAAATATTGTTTTCACATAGAACCCACCACCACCTCCTGAGTGATGACTCAGATCCTCTAAACTCCATAGAACAATATTACAGTCATAATTACATGTGATCAGAACTGAAGCAGTGACTCTGTGAGCTGTGATTGATATTTAAGTGATCTGTTTGCTTTTAATTATCTATATCTTTAAACAAGTTTTACTAACCTCAAGGTTTATTTTCAGCTCGAATCTGTGTTTTTTTGTTTTGTTTTTTTGACCTGACAGATCTCCACAGGTAACTTGGAACATAGACTGTTATGGATGGAATTGATGACCAAAATTACAAACTCTTTGTTTGTAATAAAGAAAAATCAAAGTTGTAATGAATCATTATTAGCTTTTAATAAGGAGGAAAAACTTCTAATTCAGTCTCATGTTTGTTTGTGATGAATTAACAGTACGTGGACCAGTCAGTGTTCAGGCAGCAGTGGTGTGTTGATACATGGGCAGAAAGCCTCTTCATACACCAAAAGCAGGATCTGAGAGCCAGAGATTCAAGTATGTGAATGCAAAACAACATTTGTTTGCATTGGATGAAGACCACGAAGTACACATGCACCTCAGCTTCATTTTCAAAGTCAGATGTTATTCTCATGGACAACTGAGTTGTTTTCCAGATGGTGCTTAAATTTGCAGCAAAACAACTTACAGCTCACAGGCCTGTGTGTTAAGCTTTGCTGCTGGCTGAGCTTGTTTCACTCAAATTGCTCACATTACGGCATTAAAACAATTTTTACTGGGAATTAGCACAAATCTGCAGCATGAGGAACATTTACAGCTTCGTTGGGCAGGATGAATTACTCCAAACAAAACATGTACGATGAATTCACACTTCACTGACATGTTGCTGCTGTTCACACACCGGCCTCACTTAGACCCTGTTCAAACCTGGGAGTATATCATCTGACTCAGGTGAGCCAATCGCAAGTAGTCAGCTTTAAGTAAGTCCAGGTGTGAATGCACCAAACACATGTTCATGGTGCATTTGAGATCTGATCACTCAGACCACATTCAAGAGATGTTCCAGACCACAGGTGGAGTGCAAAATGCCTTCTGACCACATTGAAGGACCAAGTACTGTCCTGACACAGTCACATTAGTCCCAGTACAGACTCTTCAGAACTGTCAAAGTGAGACCCTGTCTGGTCCTCATCAAATCTTACGTACTGTTCTGTCCCAGTGTGTGACCTTAGATATCCTTGAGTAAACAATTAAGACACTATACATCCCATTGTTGCTTAACACTTATCACAGCCTGGACACATCTTGTTGTTACACTATGTATAATAAACCATGATTTTTTATAATTTGACCGACATACTGCAGCTGTGTCACCAGATCACCTCTGATACCTCACACATTTAAATAAACCCCCATTTTTGTGCACAAGCCCAGTAATACAATACAAAGGTTTACAGACTGTGTACTACTGAGCCCCTGTGACAACAGTCATAGTCCTGCTCTGCTTTGAAAGCTGAGCTAATACGAGGCATTTAGATGCATTTATTGTATAATGGCTGTTTACAGGAAACAAAACAGAATTAAAAGCGTACAGTCTATGAGCTCTTTGTTGCTTTGCTCCAGACATCGTGTGGGTATTGGAGCAATTTACTAAACCCACAGGGAGCGCGCTCTTGTGTTAACAGAGCTGGGCTGCCGGCCAACAACAGCACTTTTCAGAGGCATTTTTAGGACTGCAGTTGAGAATCAGATTTTTTTTTTAGCTGGCTGCAGTGGGGCATGGGGAATAGTAGTTAAAATTGTAGTAGCTCATTTGCAAAAGGGCACGTATCACATTCAGAGTTCACTTGTAATTAGGGGCTGAAGTGAACACATGGTCTTGTCACCTATTTTTAAATGTAGTCTCATGCAAAAATCCTCCTTATTTTTAGTAATATTTAATTCAAACTGAATTACAATGATTTTCTAATAAGTTTACTAAAACTCACTGAATGATTGAGAATGATTTTAAAGAACAAATATTTAATTTAATTTAGTAATAGAAGTTTTATTCTAGTTTAATGTGATGAGATCACTTGGAGTGGAGTTAGTTGATTATAGAAGAAGCACGCCATCAGACACATCAGCTGATAGTGATAGGTTATTACATGTCCTGCAGCCCATGTGTTGCATAAACCCCCTCTGCCTCCCCTACATCAGCCCAGGCCTCGCTGAGCCCTCTGTCACCTATCACTGGTCTATAACAAGGAGGGGCCCCTATTTTTGTGTGGGTCTCTCTGAGGTCCCAAGGTTTAATAGCAGTGGCTAGTGATGGTGCAGAGGGGGGGTGTTCAGACTGGTGTGTGTGTGTGTGTGTGGGGGGGGGGGGGATTGAGGATAAGGTGATACACCAGAAGCTGCCCAGTCAAGGGAGGGATCAGTTCCAGGCTACCTCAATTAATCCTACCATCCTCACACCCATGTCTGTCTTTTGACATTATGTAAGTGGCCATTATTTGTGAGTTCACACTTTTCCTGCCTTTGGCATTGAGAAACATCTTATCTTAACTGCTCAACCTGGAAGTTTCTCTTGGACCAGAGAGAGGAAGGAAGAGCACTCGGATGCGTCCCACACTGACATGTCATCGTTCATGATGCTGTGAAAACAAACAGGGATAATTAATTACAAGGGCGTTCCACGGCATGGAGGTCCAGTGCTGCAAAGTTCACTGCTGTTTTTAGGATCCTTTTCTTACTTTTCATATAGATAACTAAATTAATCAATATTAGCAGTTTTACACAAATACGACTCATGGCCTATTCTTCTTTTGCTTTTTCTTCCTCCACCTCTGTGGAAACATTTGCGCCCACCCCCTTTAACAGAATTTTTGTGTGTGAATGTGGAAGTGGAGCCAAAGTACCTAAGATTCCTCTCTCACTAGCCCAAGTATGCGCACCCACGCAGGAGCTATCAATTTGCCCCGAGTGGTGGAAGTCAGGATGACAGGAGGGTTTTAAAGTGAAAAAGTGAGAGAGTGAAGGAGGCTCCATCAAAAGCACTCAGGTTCTTGTGTCATGTGACACTCGAGGAGCTGTACAGATTTAATCCAACTATGACTGAAGAGGGAAAGCTCTTGGTGAACACTGTTGTCGATCTGTCATTGTAAAGAGTTGGGAAAAAAACACTTCCAGTGTGGTCCACTGCACACCAGTTCATCCATCTATCTTTCTGGTTTCCTGGTCACAATTGCTAAAGCAAGGCATCTTAAGAGTTTAAAAAGTTGGCTCTGCTACTGGTGAGATCTGGGAACCTGTGTCACTGGAGACTGAGGCTACAGTCAGGTTAAGCTTTTCTCCAGAAATGACTCTAACCGCTCCCAAACTCTATCGCGCACTTATAAATTGCAGTTGCCCCCAAGAATAGTTTCGGCGTTTGCTCGGCAGCATATCAGTCAGACTGTGGAGCTGTGGGGCGACCGATGTCTTCCCAGAGTCAGAGGATAGACAGAATGCCTGCCATACTGGGGTCAGCCTTTAAAAGGACCATGGTGGGGGAGGCATGTAAACCAATCCACGACATGCTGATGTTAATAATAACTGAGAAGTTTCAATAAGAATATCTTGCACTCAGACACAGCATACTCAAGTATGAGAGAGAGAGAGAGAGAGAGAGAGAGAGAAAGAGAAAGAGAAAGAGAAAGAGAAAGATAGAAAGATAGATAGATAGATAGATAGATAGATAGATAGATAGATAGATAGATAGATAGGCAGGTAGATAAAAGAGGGTGTAGCCCTGTTGACACCGGAAAAGTGACAGAGTGGTGGGGGTTGGGGCTAGATGCTGAGAGGTGATGTCCTGCTGAGGGAGGACACCATTTGGTTTTCTCATCTGGCTGTTAAGCAGCTGTTCCTAACATAAACAGGCTTATTTACAGTGTGTGTTTTAGTCGTTTAGTCTGTGTTTACTCAGGGAAAGTGGTTGGTGCACCATACTGTTTTCCTCTCACATTCACACAGGGAGCACCAGCACGACCACATGGCTCCTACGTACTATTTGAGATTATGTCATAATTAGACCTATATTACTGCAGGATGTTGTTGTGCAGGGCCATGGATTGTGCTTGGCCACAATGAGAGATGGCAACCACCAACGCAATAGAGTTTTTGCTCGTGGCTGTTTCCGGGGAAAAGCTGCTTTAAAATGCAGAATTGAGAATATGGTCCTGGTACCATCTGACTGAAGTGAGTCATATGAAACCATACCTCCAAACTGTATAATTTTAGCATTTTGTTCGCACATGAAAGAGGAATCAAAGTTGTTCTGTTTATTGTAAAAGCAGTTTCATTTATTGTGATTCATCTGTAATAGTAAAAGTACTTTAGCTTACATCAATGAAACAAATATCATCTAACATCAGAAAACAACATTCAGAAAAGACACAAGAAAACATAGAACAACAGTAGAAAAATACAGAGGGTTTGTTGAAACACAGAAAAACACAAATTACATTTGAAATTGCATCACAATCAGATGATGTTTCAGCAACTGGGTCAGCTCAATCCAGCTCCAGGTCTTCTGATCCACCTGTTAGACCTCACCTACAGCCTTTCAGTCAGATACAGTCAAACATGAAGAAAGGAGTTGGAACTGGAAAGGTACTGCATTGTACCAGTAGCCTTCTACTTCATTCTATTTCTTCTTCTGCATTGTACTCACTCAGGGGAAAGTCCTGTCCAGACCCTGTCATGTATCAGCAGCAGCCCCCTTTAACTGAGCTGCTGCCTGTCAGAGCAGACCTCAGCCGCTGCTTCCACTCAATCAGAAATGAGAATTGTAAATGTGTCATCTCGTCATGGTTGACCCTGTTGTTCCTGTCCATGTGTGATGACACGGGTCTGTCACATTATGAGGCTTGATGCCACTGAAGGGGGGGGTTCGGCCCTAACGTGTTGCTGCAGCGGCTCAGTCTCGCTCCACCAGGTTGAAACAGATACCACAGCTCCCCCACCTGCAGGTGCTGTGTCCGAAGTAACACAGTTTGTTAAAAGGTTCTAGTCATCTGATCTGTGACACAGACAGAGACGGTGGCCTCCTGCTTTTGTCTTCTTCTGTAACAAGTGAAAGGCAGATCTGGATTCATATGGTCAGTATGAGTGCTCGTGTCTCGGAGCTTCCCCTGTCCGGAAACCCTGCAGTTATTTCTTATTATCTTCATCCCCAGGAGTCGACAGCTGCAGCTCCTGGAAAGGCATGAGCAGTTACCACCTCCAGGTCTTAGATACACATGGCCACACACAAACACAGACACATGGACATCAACAAAAAAGAAACATCCACCAGTGTTATCTCCTCCAAAACTGACATTAGATATTCCCTTTGACAGATCTTTATTTTATAAAGTAGCTGAGCTTGTGCCTGTAGAGATCTGAAGCTTGACCTCTGTGGCTTGTAAGTAGCTCCAGAGCCTGGAGCAGAGAGTCCACCCCCCACAACCCCCACATTTTCACTTCGTTTTTCTAGTGCCCCCAAGCACTTTCACCCCTCACCTCACCACTCCCACAGTGGTGCATCACGAGGGGAGTGGAGGTTTTCAGAGTGGTGTCACTTGTTTGGTGTAAGTGAAGTAAGATGCTGATTTTGAAATGTATTTCTTTTATCCTGGTTCTTTTCTTCGACTCTTGTCTACAACATGGAATGGAGCTGCAGGACTCCATGTTGTATGAGTATGTGTGTTTACAACAGAGCTGAGTATTGAAACTGCAGAATTAGGAGCAGTAAGAGCTGCATTTTTTAGTGATGGTATATTGTGTCTCAACAGCAGATCAGATGATGTGCTGTAGTGTTACAGAAATCTTCCACATGGGAAGGTGTACAATCATTTTTAGCTCTGTGGGGGGGTATGGGGGGCCTCATTCAATCTGTTAGCCTGCCAACCCTGTACACTGGAAGGGCAAACACTGAAAGAGAAGTGTGCAAAAAAGGTGAATAGAGAAAAAACAAACAAATAGACGAAGCCATCCAAACCAAAAACTGCCTGCCAGAGTATAATGCGACTCTGCCTCTTTTCACTGGCTTTTGTGGTTATTTTGTAAGAATCTGCTTGTTTCATAAAGTGTAACCAGTTTGCTTTGTGCAACTGTAGTCTGACATAGAGTAACATCACTCTAAGTAGAGAATGCAGATGGAGGGGATACGTGCTACATCTGCATCTCTATCATCACTGGGTCTCTCTGACTGGGCTTTTTGCAGATTCTGCTCCACTGCAGAGGGACATTCAGGACATTAAGGGCACTTTTCCTCTTGTAGCCCTGACAGGCCTGCCGTTCATGATGCACATGCACAGTGTGGAGGTACACAGCATTGAAAGATTTGTTGTGTCAGCTTTACTTCATGTGTGTTTTTACTTTTCTACCTCTGCTTTATCATGAGGTTATTTTTGCTCGATGGTACAGAGGAAGGGAAAGAGGAAGTGTAGAAGGAGACGCTGGCGGGGAGCTGCAGGAATCTGAGTGTCTTTTCAGTCATGACGCTGCCAAGCTGGAGGGAAAATGCCATTTTTGTGGCGAGGCCTGTTTTTCTCATTTGGGGCTGCTCCATACGAAATCTGATCCCATCAAGTGATTGAGCTTTTCATTTTGTTTGTCTTTGCAGTGGACATGCCATCTCTCATCAGCCATCACTGTTTATTTTCTTAGGTGGTTTGGGATGGAGATGGAGGCCATCCACTGAACACTGATCTAGAGCTTTACCACAGAAATTACAATGGCCCCCTGTGAGGGCCACATATACATCAGTCATCCTAGATAACAACAAATAGACTGTGTCGTTTACAAGCACACAATACAGCCCCAGAGTCTAGGCCTAATTAATCACCACTGTGTTTGAGTGTAATTGCAGTTTTGAGGTTTTCTACTGGCAGTCATCTCCCTTAATAACTTTCCATCTAAAGATGTTCAGTTTAAAGGAGAAAAGAAAAGCAGGACATCCAGTAAAGCTGCAATCAGCATGTTGTTTTTATCACTGACCAAGGTTATGACAATATTAATGTAGCACAGTATCAGCTGAAATAATGATGGAGAGCAAACAGTGATAGAACTTCAGCCAATCAGCTAAGAGCTTTGTGATCTCATCAGATATCAGTGTCTCACTGTGACTTATTGAAGCTAAATATTGTAATCATATCAGTGTTTTACATATGGACAGCTGCTGTGTGCTATTTTGAAGTGACTGTTTACAGAAGTATAATGTAAGAAGAACTTTTTCAGACAAAGGACCCTGTTTTTGATCATTTTTAACACAGCTAATAAAACAAAAGATAAAGTGGTGCCGCTGCATGAGTTGGCTGGTTGGTTGTAGTGAACATCATTGTTGGCTAGACTGCTCCATGCAGGGTGAGGGTGGGGTACACCCTCCAGCTACACTGTACAGCATTCAGCTCATACAGGTTTACTAATGGTTGGATAGAAATGAATTGTTTGATATTGTAAAGAACACATTAAAATCTGGTAAGCCATTGTGCTCACTGAGGCAACACTAAATTTAAGACATAATATTTAAATCAGTTTACTCTCAGTCCAGCAGGGGTTGCCTGAGGACCATGGTGAAAGATTGGTTTACACTGTTTATGTCTTCATGTGTGCTTGATTCATTTGTTTTGGATGAAAGTATCCAGTTGACTAATGTCTGTGCTGACAGCTCCATTGTGATCCTGCTCTTATGGTCCTTAAGTGTCTCTTTTAATCACAAGCAGCAAACTTCTCTGTCCCATGTGCTTCCATTAATTTATGCTCAGGGCCTCTCAGCCAGCTCAAACTTGATTGGACCATTAAGACATCTTACATATTATTTTGTGTATAGATTCCAACATGTGTGAAAAACTGTGAGTCTTACAGCTCAAACTTTTTTCAGCTGCAAACTGCTGGTGAAGATTCTAAATGCTTTCACATTTTTTGCCTTAAAAATAGGATGAACATTGATCATAGGGCCATGGTCAGCAGCTAACACCAGGTGGTACCTCAGTTTGTGATATGGACCTCTGTCTGAGGGCGGCATGGTGGTGCAGTGGTTAGCACTGTTGTCTCACCTCAAGAGCGTTCTGGGTTCGAACCTGCTGGTTCTGACTTTCAGAATAGAATCAGAGCAGAAATATAATGCAGATGATGTTTCAGACTGAAAGTGAAAATGAATAGGAACATCAGCATTTAAGTACTGAATGAGGGAACTCCCTGAAAATTATTTCTAAAGACCAGTGTTCCCCAGCAGAACCACTCTGACCTCTTAAAGGGAGGAGTGCATAGGACATGATGTCATTTGGAGCATGTCTGCAACCTGCTCAGACTAGAAGATACTTCCTCCCTCTCTGTAGTTCTGCCTCAAAAGAGACAAGACATAAGATATAATGTGTGTCTTATAGCATTTGACATGAGAAGCTGCTGCTACCAGTGATCCCAGTGTCTGGCCATAACATCCTGTGTGACATCTCAGACAAGACATCCGACATGAAGGAGCAGGTGCTGGGCATGACCTGTGAGAGACCTCTCATCTTCATTCACCTGGAGGGGGTGTACTGGTCCAGGAGGAGTTTCTGTTTTGCTCTCACTACAGCAGAGGAAACCCTTAAGGCTTCCAGTGATTTAAGTAAAAGGCAGCTGTTGTGTAACATGTAGTGATCTGGGCGACCGTGGCTCAGGAGGTGGGGCAGATCATCCACTAACTGGAAGGTCAGAGGTTCAATCCAATGGCTCCTCTGGGCCACATGTACTGAACCCCAAATCACCTCTGTTGGCTGTTCCATCAGTGTGTGAGGGTGTGTGTCTGGGTGTATGCATCTTTTGAGTTTAGTTTCTTGTGCACACTTTCAGTTGTCTGTCAAGGGAGCGTCCACACCTCTCTAAAAAATCCATGGAAGTGCTCATCTCCTTCACTGGATAAACTACACAGACATCAACCACCTATACACACATGCACTCAAGGAACCTTTGCAATTGAATAAAGTTGGATTGTTTTTATTCTTCTTTGGAATTGTGATGTTAGAAAACATAAGTCAAGATAAAAAATAATTGCTTGCATGGAGGGAGACTTGAAGAGGCGCTGGGCATCAGGTTTCCTCTCAGTTTATAAGTTCAGGCTCAGAACAAATCATCCTCATATGAAGGGATTTCATGATATCGTAGAGAAAAAGGTCAAAAAGATCTCCCTGTGTTTTCTGTCACCTCCTCTGCTCCAACACATAAGACCTGTGATGTTGATGTTTTGTTATGAGCCTGACAGGTGAGAGCTGTTTGAGTGAGACGCTCTGTTTTAGCACTGAGAATAGTAAAGGGTGTGAAGCTGGACAGATGCCAGACTCCTAGAGCACACATGGTAAAAGCATTGACTTTTTAGCTCCATTTATTTAGCAATCTCCTCTCTCTCTCTCCCTCTCTTTCTGTCTTAGCTTCTGTTTTAATAGCTTGCATAGCGTAGTGCGCCGGCTACCTTTTTCCCCCTGCCTGGTAACTCAATTTAAGAATGACTCACTGTTTTAAGTCCTCACAGAACCACATTCTTAGACTTGGCAGAGGGCTGACTTATGAAGTAACATGGGGGACAGATTCCAGCCCCGCTGGTCCTCAGGCAGGTCTGTGAGCAGAGCACACAGAGGGGAACCGCTCGAGGACAAACTACTCTGTTTGAGTTGTGGAAGACCACAGGGTGTTAGTGTAAAGGAACTAATTGCTGTTTAAAATTCCTGCTGTGATTACATTCATCAGAAATTATGATGCATGTCAGAAGCTCTGAAAAACACTGAAATGACTGAAAAACTAAAGTTGAAAATGTAGGTTTTGTCTCTCCAACACTGATATGGTGCTTTGATCCCATCTTAGAAATAGTTTCTATGTATCTAGCTCTTTGTCAGCAGCAGTTTGTCATTTGATCTTTAGGGTTCGGGCTTTCCTCCAAAACCTTCTATTTGTCTTCAATGTCAGTCCAGTTCAGAGCAGCAAATCAGAATCAGAATCAGAATCAGAATCGTTTTTATTGCCAAGAGCAGTAACCACTTTACAGCACTAGGAATTTGTTTTTGTTGAGTGCAAAAACATAAATATAAATGAGAATAAGATAAAAACACTTAACAAAATAAATAATAAAAAATGAAAAATGCTCTAGACCAAAAGGAATATGTACAAATAATAATGATAATAATAATATAAAGCTGGACTGAAGATTTGGGGTTAAGCATCATACCTCATATATTTGTCTCGTGTTCTGAGATGACTGCTTTTAGTCCATAGTAGAATTATTACTCATTTATTTATTACCTCCATGCTGGTGACAGTCAAGGCCAGAGGACTGTCCATCCGTCCATTCATCGGTTCCTCCATCCTACTGTCATGAACTCAGTATCTCAGTGACACGGTGATGGAATTCCCATCAAACGTTCATTAGACTCAGTGATGAACTGATTAGCTCTTAGTGGTCAGAGTTCGAGGTCTTGGATAGGATTTCTCAAGGCCACATTTAAAAAATGTCTTGCCACTGGCCCGGATGGTGTGTGTCCACGGCTGTTAAAGGACTATGCAGCTGAATCTATCTACTGAAAGGAACAGAGCTCTCGGGATAAATAAATATGCTATCTTCATATCTATTTAGATTGTTTTCATGAACATGAATAACATATTTGTATTTATGATACATGCCTCAAATGGAGCCTTAAGGGAGGAATTTGGAAAGTATTCTGAATTGAATGGAACTGAGAGTTGTCATTGCACATGACGCTGGGCAAGTACAAATGATGGTGAAAGGGAAACTATGCATTTTGCACAATGTAGATGCTGTTGTCTTAACCTATGTATAAAACACTCAGTGGGTTCACCTTGATTAAGTTGTTGTTTTAACATTTGCCTAGATGCCATTTGTCTTCAGCGCAGCAAATGTGCTGAAAGGTCAAACAGAGGTGGGTTTCCCTCCCTGGACGCCCACAGACTGTTATAAATGTCTGGCTGAAAGGAAGAGGGTGGTGCTCACATTAGAACGGCCACTTCCACAACCTATTAGAAAAATGCATTCAACAAATAATTGAGAATAAAGTTAACATGCGCTAAAGATGGACTGAGATAAGATAAGATAGAAGAAGGATTCCTACTCAGGGAAAGAACACTTTTAGAAGGACAGAAAAATATTATTGTACCTTTGCTATTCAAATTGTTTCCATCACATGTAGATGTGGTATGAGTCAGTAGGGACAGCTTCCTTGATTCACAACACCACAACTAAACAGATGTCACTCTGTGTGTGCATCGTGGACGACGGGCTGCAGAGTGGTGCAGGTATAGGGGTACAGAGGAGAAGTACCGAGTGAGAGGATGATTCCATTCATTGTGTTTTCATTTTCATTTTCATTCTAAAAGTATTCATTTTAAACCACAAACTGCGAAGTATGTTTAGGACATTATTTAAGGTTGTCAAAGACAGACAAAAATTTTAGAATAACAACATAACTTCCTCCAATTTTTAGGGGCGCTGAGTTTCAATTTAAGGGTGCTACAGCACCCCATGAGGGACACTATGACTGTGTAAATCAATTTTACTAAATACAGTAAAATCTATAAATCAAAAAAAAAAAGTCTGGAAAAAGAAGTGACGTGTGAAACTGATACTGCAGGAAGACTATTTTGTCAATGAGTTCCTCAGGTGTGTTTGGTCTAAAGGAAATTTCCATTTGTTGGACATGGTTGTGTGTGTGTGTGTTTTAATGGTGTCTTTCTTACCAAGAATGTGATGAATAGATTGGTCCCAGTTCTATATCACTGCGTGATGTATGAAGCAAGAAGGAGGAAGCTGTTACTGTACTAGAGTGTAGATTACTGTAATTTAAGACACTTACTTGGCTGTGTCCAAGGTTTAAAAGTCAACATACATGAAGCTAACATGTAACCTGTACACGAGAGGTTGTTGTGAAGTCGAAGTGCTTCCCTGCTCTGGCTCCACGTTTAATACACTGCAGGAGATGATAGGGAATTTAATTAATTGAATTAGCTCTGCATGAATTCCCTGCTCCTTTAGTGGAGCTTCCTTTGGAACATCCTTTGACTGTTACAGTCTCTCCACCCTTTGAGCTCTCCACGTCGTAATCCCTCCTCAGAGTGGCTCCAAAACTCACAGGATACATTTGAATCAATCACGATGACTTTAAAATTCCAGCAGATTAAGTGCAGCTCTCTCTGTGTTTCCACACACTCCTCTATCTCCCTCTTAGACTCTTCATGCTCCCAACACTTCCCATGCCTGGTGGCATTGAGCAGAGGAAGTGTGAGCGGGATGACATATTGGTTTTCATGACAGGCCCGTAAACTTTTGAAGGTGATTTAACAGCAAAGAGGCCCCTCTTGGATTACAGTGTGGGAAGTGGGTTCAGCCCAACCAGAGGCGTTGAAAAGAGGTCTTTTTTCCAGTGGCTCTGTCGGTGTAATCCTGTTTTTTTTTTCCACTCTGTGTTTCTCACATCATCATTCACTATTTAAAAAGAAAGAGCTTTCTTATTGTCTTTGTCTTTTTTTCCTTATTGTCCTCATGAATTATCCACATCAGCTTGTATTGTTTTCTTTTCTGCTGGAAGTTTTTGCAGTGAATCAGATAACTCAGGTCAGTTTCCTCAGCCACCGATCTTTCTCTTCTTGGGGAAGTGTTGTCTTCTTCTTCCGTGGATCTTGAGTGTCCTGTTAATTCTTGCTCTGAGGTATAACAACAGGTCACTGTGTACAAAGAAAAGCCTGAATAAACCTCCTCAATGTATGAACCCCCACCATTAATTTACTCGGGCTACTGGCCCATTCAAATCTCTGCTACACTCACAAAAAGGCCATGAGTGTGCATTTTGAGTGGTTAGCTGAATTAGTGAGTCGAGGAAGTGTCAGCCTGTATCCTGGGACTTTATTAACTTCTTAAGCTCTAAAGTAAAGACTGTGTTGTGTATACCTGCCTATTCATCCTCTAGACATAAAACTCTTAGGCCTTTTTCTACTACACAGTCACAGCTCTACTCTACTTGACTTGACTCAGCTGAGTACTTCATAGTACCGCCTCAACATGGGTGGGGTCGTCATGCCATGGCTGCTACAGCCGCTCCATCTAGCTCTCTTTTTTCAATCCTTTCACCAACTCAGAACACACTCGTCTGCACCTCGTCGTTGGACCACGATGTGGTTTTCTGCACAGCAGGCAGCGGCCATGTAACTCATGTGAAAGAACAACAACAGTCTCAGCACAGTGTGTTTTGATTCTCGTTTTGGACGTCGCACTCTTGACTCTTCCAGTGACAACACTCTCTGGCCAATCAGTTGGCCAACAGTTGGTTGACATCATATTTTAGTATCGGCTCAGCTCGCTTGGAACCTCGCCAGAGTCGATACCAAAAAAAGTACCAGGTAGCAGGTACTATCCCTAGTGGAAATCAAAGTCGAGTTGAGCCAAATAGTGCTAGTGGAAAAGGGCCACAGACAGTTGTTCAGATCTGTAGAAGCCTCTGTTTAAAGTGATGTTCTGCTCTGGGAGTGTATTTAAATCTAACATATTTCAACACAGGGTGAGACATGTTTTTTTTCCTTCCTTTTTTATAAGGCCTGTTGGAAAATATTTGAGTCTCCTTATGAAAGGATTTGACATTAAGAGTAAAACACTTAATTTTTCCCATTTCCCGTCATTGACATGAATGGCACGACATCAAAATGACCAAAGAGGATTTAATCAAATGACTTACTGTGCATGTGTCATTCTATTTGGCTTCCAATGGAATGATGAATGAAGACTTAGATGTTGCACTGAGCTTCGAGTGGAACAGTAGTTGTACAGTTTGACATTTCATTTGGACTGATGGTATAGTGTTTCAGCTCTACAGCATCCTGGCCTCTGTAGAGGCTGTAGATACAAACGTTCATGACTTTCCTCTTCAAAATAAATGATATGTCGGAAATTTGGCCAGATGTGCTGGTTCATCCTCTGACCACTAAAGTAATGTTAGCCCCAGAGTTTCCATGTGACTTTTCATATTTGCATGCTGGCTTTTCTTCACATTTGACATTTTCTCATAGCATGACATCAGGCTAGCATGGAGCCAAAGAAATCACAGGAAGCTCTAAACCATGACTTCACGTTTAACAAGGGAATAAAGTTTTAAGGACTTCATGGGAATGGCGGAGCTGTCTCCTATATAGTTAGTATGCAGAGGATGCGGATGAAGAGTGAAACTCTTTGTCTGAAACTTTGTCTCAGTGAGCTTTTTTTTTCCTTTTTGTTGAGGTGAGGACTCTGAACTCACTATCGACATTGTTAGAGTTTATCATCTGTAGATGTAGCAGCAGCAAGGAGAGGATGCTACCATTTCATTTTTTTCAGTTCATGTCAGCCATCTCCCACAGAGAGCCATCTATCCTCAGGGAGGGGAGGGGGGTGCAGCAAACACTGATAGGACATGAAGTCAGGTCAGGTTTACAGAGAGGTTTAAGAAGAAGAGGTGTTTCTCTATATGACAGAGAGAAGTGCAAATGGTCACTCAGTTTTATCCTATGGCTGACACACTGAATAACTGTAACTGAAAATCTTGAGGTGTGGAGGTGATTTTGCAAAAGCTGACATCTGTGAGTAGCAGTTTATATTAGAAATGAGGCTTTAGAGAGGATGGAATGTCCCCAGCAGTCCTATGAATAAATGCTGCATGTCAGAATGGTTGAGTGTAGCTTGTTGGAAGCAGGTGGATGCTTCTGTTGCTCTGTTTGTGTTCCACCTCCACCTTGAACCGCTCTGTAGCTGCTGTCTGTGGTTTAAATCAGAACCTAAACCTTGTATTTATTAAACACACTGTAGCAGATCTAACAGCATTGCATTCATTTCTTGGAGGCAGTGACAGATTAGGTTTGGGGACTTGTCACATTCATCTTCAGAAATGGATTTCCACACATCCTATGTACAGTTCAGCACTGAAGCAGGCCGCAGGGACCCCATACTGTGGACAATGAAATGCTCACCACTGACTACATTTATCTTCCTGGACCAAAACTGGCCCAGCTCCCTGTCTTGATGTGTGCTTTCTCTTTCTTTCAGAGTGTTTTTATCATTTCACTGACATGTTTGGGAGTTGGACAGGGTGTCTCCTGCTTTTCTGGGGGGCTCAGTGTACCCATATGGGACATGTTCTCAACACTCACCCACCAGAACTTTTTTTTTTTTACTTTTTATATTGTTGGCTTGTCTCTGTGTTTACTGCTTTGATAGTGGAGCCTGTTGAATAGCTTTTTGGCTTCTTTGAGCTATTCCAGCATGTTTTACATACTGTCTTATAAACGTTCATGTGCAAGTTTATAGTGCCAGGTCAGGTGGGGTGGAACAAGTAAATATCAGATGGAGGAAACTAAACTAATCCTTTATGGGCAGACACACAGCGACAGATTTGGAAAAAGAAACACCAACGTGGCTCTAAATTGTCAATAATTGGTCTCAATCTTGATGTCAACTGCCATTTAAACTTTTTTTATGTTTTATATTTAGCTTACAGAAATCAGTAGACATCCTGATATGTATTCAGTTACTATAATAATGTTCAGAATTTATCTCAACACACAGTTTTAACTGAACACTTTTGTATCCCTGTGGCTTACAATAACTTATGCATTCATTCACTTAAAAGTACAATGTGTCAGATTCCAATGTAAAATGTTCAAAAAATGAACATACACTGTTGCTTATGGTGTACCCTATAGTGTACTTTCATAAACTAAAAGGTGGGCATGAAGTTTATAACCAGTTGTAGGTTCACTTACAGTATAGTATAGTCCACAGTATACTTGCAGTACAAACTACAACTCAAAGTTTTCTACTCTCACACAACTAAAATGGACCAATTTCGGCCAGTGAAGTGTTGAAGTAGTATACTTATACCATGTATACCACAAGTACAATGATATTGGTTTTCTTACCAGGGAAATAGACTTAAACTTTACTTGAGTTTACTTCATAAAACTAACTTAAATTATACTTCTGTTTTGTTGGGTTAACCTGACAAAAGACACATTTGCTCTGGTCACTGCGGCGTTTAGAAAGGCAACCGGAGAGGCAGGCAATCTGAGAGAGCCGGGGCTGTGTTGAGATATTCTCAGAAATTCCACAGGTTATTCCTGGATCCACATGCTGGGCCTGAGATAGTCTGAAGGTGACAGTCCACCTTCCCACCACATCATTTACGCTTTGTAACATAAAAGGTCAAGTAAACTGAGAATAAAGTGCACATTACTATGATTGATTACGAAGGTTTAGAATTGCAGATGCAGGGATTAAAGCCGCCGGCTGCAGGATTCTAGTGAAAGATTGGGGCGCCTTTGTCGGTGTGCTCTTTGTTTACTATATGTTATTTGATGGTTAAAGCAAAGTGTGCCAAGCATTTGGTTGTGTAATTGCTTTGAATACATGCAAGAGCTGGTGGTGAGTAAATGAGTGAATCTAATAGGAGCAGGAAAAGGGGGAACGCCCATGACTTTGCATGTTGGCATGAAATATAGATCTCCATTTCCGGCTACATTTACCCAAGTACCCTTACATAAGCAGAAACAACAGGTGTTAGCAATAGTTAGACAGCATTAAGCCCAGCAGAGGAGAAGGCTCGGAATAGATGGTATCAGTGTAGTCAAGCAAATTCCCTTTGTGTGTGTGTGTATGTGTGTGTTTATGAGTGTAAAATTTGTTTCATGTTGTGCCTACTGCTTGTTGCACATAAAGCTGTTGCTTCAGTGGCCTCTTGTCAGGCGCCAGTCCATGCGCTATATTTGAACTCCCTTCCCCCCAGGCCCCCCAAAGTGCCTTTGGATCAAGGTGCTTTACAGTATGTCCCTTGGGTGAGCGGCTCCAGCCAACAGGATGTGATGGCAGGCCCAGAATGCAACAGGAATCTTGCTTCCATGTTTGCTTTTCCCCTCGTGCATACAGAGGAGGTTTGAGCTTACCCTTTTGAGAGTGGATCACAACTGCAGAAACGACTGGAGCAGTAACAAAGAGTTCATTATGTGGACCCATTCTCAGAACAGAAAGCTCATAAATTATACAACTGTTGGTGCTTTCATGCGTAACATGTAAACACTTTAAAGTTACTGTCAGTGCCTGTGGTAATGACAAGAGTGTTTAAGTAATAGTGCTGCTTTAAAGTCAAATGCTTCCTGCTGGAATATATATCAATGATCAAATGATATGTCTGATTACAAACAACAAATGTAATGGAAATCTATGCATAAGATTCTTCTGGTTTGATAGTGGCAGGAGGGCGGGGGGGGGGCAGGAACATTGCAGGGGATGGGGGGTTCTGGAGGGGAGATGTGAGGCAAAGATAGACAGCTACATGAAGGGAAAGGGACAGGTGCGTACTGGTGCTATAAAAACAACAGGAAGTTCGTTACTGCAGTTTGGCATGATGATGTGACCACATAGACACATCAGCTGCGATGATGCAACATGTGGAGGCAAGTCAGGTCATTTGGATCAAAAATCACACATTTCATTATTCAGTGAATTCTGAACAAATTGACACAATGCACATATTTTGAATTGTATCTCAGCGTGGAGAAGATGGAAAGACTGACTTGTTCTCTGGGGACATGACTGTCCACAGCAAATAAGGCCATGAATATTCTTTATTTGTGGTTTAACTTCATCCAAAGCTCATTCAGCAGTAGAAACCTAAATCAAATCATAACTTGGTGTGACCACAGCACGACTTCTCTTCCAGACATTTGCACAGTTTTACAAGGTCCTTGACTGTTGGGCTGTTGAAGCATCTTGGAAAACTTGCCATAGTTCTTGTGTGGATTGAGGCTGTCTTACTGCCTCCTGTCTCTTCATGTAATCCCAGACTGACTCCATAATGTTGAGATCAGGACTGTGTGTGTGTTGGGGGGGGGGACTATACCACCTGTTGCAGGACTCAGTCTTCTTGTGAATTCAAACAGTTATTTTTCTGCTGGCTGCTGCAGAATAAATGTGGAAGTGATAAGAAGCCTCTTGGATGGTATTGCATAATGGATAAGAATCTAAACCTCTCAAGTGCCTGAAACATTTGCACAATAGTGTATAAAACATAGATGTACTGTATATAATATACTGTATATAAGGACAGGAGAGAGCGTCCATCATCTGTTTTTCCTTGATAATTTGCTGGTGTGTGGCCTCAGGGATGGAGATCATATCATATTTATATCACATCTCTCTGTTACCCTGAAGCTCTGAACTCAGCTTCACTCTTATTCTTTCCACTTACTTACTTGAGTTGTCCATAAAAGCCTCTCTTCTTCCGCTGACCTGTCTCTGTTCCTTGTTTTCCAAATGCTTTTCAATTTTATGATAGATCAAAGTGAATATATTGAGCTGATCCCGTTTGAGGAGCAGACAGAATAAAATGGGCTGTTTGATTTGACATTTCACAGAGCAGATTTATCACTTGTGATTTTCTCCACCTTGCTGTCGCTGACCTAACAACGTCTTCACTGACTTCTGTCTTGATTCAGCAGTAAGTGACTCTCTCAGTCTCTCTGAGCTTGTGGAAAGGTCAGGCAGTAAATTGGTTTTTGTGAATGGTCTATTTTACCGTGCTGAGTGTGAGTCATGGTCTGAGCCTGGCTGTCTGTTCCTCCAATATAAATCCACACTGAAGTATTTTATGGAATAATATTCACACAAGGCCTCCACCATAAATGATAATGTAATGTTACTGTAGTTACTGTATACTTAGTATGTTTGTGGGCCCTGAAACCAGTTCCAACTTCAGTTCCAAAATTCATTTGTGTTTTTTGACCCAAATAGGTGCAGGTTATACTGTATTCACACACTCACAATAACTGTCCATACCACTGTCTGTACCACAGCAACAGATTGTTTTTGATGCAGGCCTGTGTCCATGGAGACAACACCTGGCGTGCCTTCAAACTTGAACTTGAACATGAGTGATGCGAGTGTAAATGCCGCTCATGTTCACGTTCATCATTTGTAAACTGATTCCTTCAGTTTGGCGTTCCTTCAGCGGAGTAAATAAATAAGCCAGAGGAGGTTTTACAGTGTTTTCTGTGATCTCATATCACCTCATTTCAAAAGTCTAAACACAGTTTTATTTTGCTAAAACACACTGTGCACTGTGATACATTTGTGATGCATAATGGTGAACACAGGTTAAACACAAGTACAACACAGGTGTCATCACAACAACTCATTGCTCATCACTTATTGCTGATGATGTGATGAAACCAAGGAGGAGGAAGAGCAATGACAGTAATTTCAAAAGAAATTTGAGTAACAGTAGTGTACCATGTTCTTGTTCATTTATACATTTATATATACTGTACATATACATATATGTATACAGCCTCCTCCCAGAGTCCAAAGACATGTACAGTGGGTGGACTCCATGGCGACTCTAAATAGCCCATAAGTGTGAATGTGTGTGTGTGTGTGTGTGTGAGCATTGTTTGTCTCTATATGACTATGACTAAGACTAACAACCTGTCCAGGGTGTACCCCGCCCTCACCCTTATGTTAGAGAGAGAGTGTGTGTGTGTGTGTGTGTAAACATGTGTGTATATATATATATATATATATATATATATATATATATATACATATACAGACACCAGTCCCCTGACTCACTGTCATAAACGGTTACAGACATAAACACTGTTTGACATTTGATGCAACTGGTTGGTTTTTAAACATGTATCATCTGAAAAGGTCTATTTCATTGGTGGCAATGTTGAAATGACTTTGCAGGTTCTGACACATGTGAACCAGGTTTTGATTATTGTCAAGGCTTATGCACAGGTGATTTTGTGTTATGATATTTACACTATTATTTAATTACATTACTATGATTAAAATAAACTGTTAACCCTAACCGCATTAAGAGTTGTGAGAATGGTGTTTCTGATGCAAGAACTGCATCACAGCCATTAAGAAAAACATGATACAAAATGACTTTATCACAAACAGGACATTTGAGGGGTTCACACTGTACAGTATGTAATGCAATGTATGTTGTCATAAGCTATGAGTGTTGATGTGTGCCTCTGTTTCTCTTGTCTTGCAGGACCTCCAGTAAGTAGACCAGAGCTGTGAGTGGCCTGCATGTGGTAAAGTGACTGGTTATTTTCTATTGAACTGGAAAGTTCTCTGCCTTATCTGGATGGAGTGTTGGTCAGTGTCATTGTTCATGGCTCTTTACATGTCATGGACCAAATGTTTTTTATATTTAATGGTTTTAAACTAAGCTTTTAAAACCATTGGCCTGTCTGTCTGAGGTGTACTCTCAACCTTAACCCGGGTCAGTGGACTGGGTTATAGTGGGTGAGTAGATAGATTGATTGATAACAACAGGGGTCCTTGACAAGCTGTCAGCCAACAGCTCAGAACAATCTGAAACAAATATTTACACAACAGGGGGTGGCATTATAAACTGATGATTATATGCTAGTCTTGTCTGTGTGTGTGTGTGTGTGTGTGCTCAATCATATTTCAGTCAGTAAGAATGGAGTATCACACCTCTTTGCTCCCATCACACTTCCTGAGTTGAGAAGAACCTAGAAGACCACATTTCCCACACACCATGGCCAAATATGCCTTCTCCCACCACCTCCTCCCTGCCCTATTCAGCAGCTTACCAAATGGAAGCCACATGTTTGCGGGTTACTGTGTAATTCAGGTGAAAGGTTCCTTCCGGCAGTAGGTGACCTTTGACCTCCCCAAACAGCCCCTGGAGACCCAGTAGCTAATGGGCAGACACCTAAGTACAGTACACTGACATTCATCACCTGGTCATGTACCTTCATCCACTGCCACCTGATACAGTCAAAACCCTCCAAGTCACATTCACCCAGAGCCCTCAGTGCTGAAGTGCAAAAACACTTTCACCACACCTCTAAAGGAGTATAACTTAATTTCTTTCTTTCTTTTTCTTTCTTTCTTTCTTTCTTTCTTTCTATGAAGGCTAATTTCCGCTCCAAAGTTGCAATTCGATTTACATGCACAATGTCCTGCTCTACGTGACAAACAAATTCACATGCTTTACCACAGAGTCAGCGGCTGTTTTTTTTTTTTTTAATAATTCAATTTCAGCTCCTCAAACTAAATATTAATGATAAATAATAAATCCACCCTGTGCAGTAGGTGGACTTGGATCAGCCCACATGTGTATATTTAAACAATGATTCCCTGTGTTTAGCAGGGCTGCTTCAGTAGTCTTGTACTTGTGTCATTCAGACAGGCTGCAGCTTCATTTTCCCTTATCATGGTTCCTAAGACATGATTCTTTGCATAGATGACCCACATGTTGCCACTCTTACTAAAGTCTCATGGATGTGTTAGCACTGATAGTAGTGTATATGATATATGTGTACAACAATTTGTGTATCACACCTACTTCATTACTATAGTACGTGGTATGAAATTTGGACACAACTTTTTCTCGACCACTGCTCCACAGTACACTAACATCAAGTACATACAACAATGAGAATAACCCATCATGCTGTGAAAGTTAAAGCCATTGTTTCTCCGTTACAATATTAAATGCAAGTACAAGCCCCTCTACAAAAACAATGCCCAAACACAACAACATTATTAAATCACCAGATAATTAAAACTCAAGTTAATGTTCACAGTTCCCTCAATCCAGGATTACTGATGTGAGGAGGGCGACTTACACACACACACACACACACACACACACACACACACAGAGTCTGGGAAATGTGGATGACAGTCATTGAAGAACAGGCAGTTATCATTCTCCTCAGCGAAGACTCAGCGACTTTTAGGAAAACGTCAAGAGTTCCTGTTTTGACTTCCAGCCAATTAACATTCCATTCTTGACTGGAGGGAGGCTCACACAAGAAGCACTGATGAGTGTTCCGCTCACTTAATGAAACACAACACACTGGACTTTAGTGCTCTTTCTTGTCTTTAGAACCTGCACAGAGCGGAAGGCCATTGTCTAGCTCCTGCTAAATTGAACAATTCTGACATTTCATAATCTCCAGATTAACAAAGTTTCTAAATGGGATTTGGATGAAATGAAGAAGGAGGGAGGTAGTAATAATGATAATGATAATTAACTTTATTTCTATAGCACCTTTCATTCAAGGGATGTAGCAATTTACAACTGTTTTTGAGTTGCTTTTTGATTTCCAGCTCATGAAGAGAGTTCTATTGGCAGTAGTTAAGTAAGATATTGTTCTGATCTGTTTGATCTGATCAGGTTTGTTGTTGATGTGTCACCTAGAGCAGACAGATTGAAGGAAATAAGGGGAAGTCGCACCCCAAGGTGCCCCAAGGAAACAGATTACTGTATACTGTTACATATATGTAACAAATTAACTGCCATGAGGTGGATGTTTTGGCAGACTTGGTTCCAGGATTTGGTGTCTGCACGATATTGATGGTATAGATAATGTTTCATCAGATTGTGAGATGTGTATTTTGGAGAGAAGTTTTTTGTAGAATAGATGTTAATTAATTATAACCACAAGGCCAGTAGGTCCAGCTTGAATTTTATTCTATTATCAGTAGCTTGAATAGATGATTTGAGCAATAAATGTTCCAGAAACTGGTTATCAAATGTCAAATGTTAGTGTTAATGGCTGCAAATGGCTCATATCATGACATGTGTCTTAACAAGTAGGTTGTGCTTAACCCTCTCTTGCCTCTGTGCTGATGAACAGTGGCATGATGGTTTGGATTGGCCATCCGTTGACCTGTCTCATTCTCATAACCGCAGCAACACCTTGAAGGGGTTTTTGTAAATTTAGTACATATATGTGCTGATAAGGTAACTGTGGCATAAATGAAGAATTTATGTTCTAATTATGACAAAAAAAGTCTAATGAGATCAAACATATGATATCCAGAACTGTGCTGTGACATCATAGTGTTCTGTAAAAAAATAAAAAAGAAATAACAGCTCTGGACATTATTCAACACTAACTCAGGAGGCAGAGACTGTTTTCATTCCTGTATGTTCACTGGTTGGCAGAGGAAACAACTGCGAGGTGGATGTTCTGGTTAAATGAACATAGTCACAGTAAACTACTGCTTGCATACTAACTGTACTGTAGAAGAATGTGTGTTTGTGTGTGCATGTGTGATTGTTAGCACATTGTGTGTGTTTTTTGCAGTGGTATTGAGAATGTGGAAGTGTATGTGTATAGTTACACCTTTTGTGGTAACTTCCTGTGGTCTCTCTCACTCATTTTTCTCTGGCCTACAGTACAGGTATCTTTATGTATGTGGACTTATCTGTAACATTTATTTCCCTTTTCCTCTTTTCCTTTTTGTACCAATTTCCTCTCACCCCTTTTTCAGGGTCCACCTGGACGAGCGGGCTTTCCGGTAACTCTCTTTTTAACTGCTGTTTTTGTGTGTTTCAATATATAGTATTTAATTACATGGCGACCACTGCAGTATTTATCTCTCTGCCTACTTTGTCATCTTCATTTGGATTTTCAAATTAGTTCATAGATCACATATAGATATCTACACACACACACACACATATATATATGTGTGTGTGTGTGTTTGTGTGTGTGTGTGTATCTATTAGTTAGACTTGTTTTAGAGGAAACATAATTGCTGCATTAATCAAAGTGAGGTTTCATGACACATTGTGAAAATGTCAACAAATCATCAAACAAAAAGAGTCAAACAACTGAGACAACTGAGGCATATTAGATTAAATATAGGCTTATGTCATGTCCTATCATGTACTTTCACTCAGTTGAGTTGACTGTTTTCCATTTTGAGACATTGTCCAAGCTGTGCTCCCCTGTACTTTGTATTATATATTTGATAGGAACTCCCACCACTGATCTCTTCCTGGTGTCTTTTTTGGTTTTGCATTGACTTTGTGCAGTGTGGAATAGGGATTGACCGATATGTTTTTTTTTTAGGGCTGATACCTGTACCGATTATTAGTGATCAAGGAAACCAATAACCAATATTGAGACCCGATATTCATTTGCAGTAAAAATGAACATTTGGGATTAGACTGAATACAGTATATACAGTTTGCTTGTTTTTTGTTCAGTGTTAAAAATCTGTAAAAGGACCTTAATTTTTTGTAGAATAACAAACTCGCTGTCCCTGTGGAAGGGACAGTGTTACACAGCCAAGTGGTGTGATGTGGAGTGGTGACTTGAGACAGAGAGACGCTGCATCAGAGCCAAAGGAGCACATTTTAAAGTACATTTATTTTATCAATGCGGATCATCGTATCCATAGTATCGGCCACAACAATAATTGATTGACCTTTACTGTGGAACTTGAAGGTTTAAAGGTCCATGTGCTCACATCTCACCAGCATAACTGCTATGTGTATCATATTGAAGACAGGGCAGTTGTACCCTATCTTGGACCTGATGTTGATGTGATATAAAGTCAACACCTCCCATGTGGAGATGTGCAATTGTGCATGTGGATCCTGCTGCAGGGCACATGTGGGATACAGGGTGAACACCTGCATAGCTACTGAGGAGGGTGACAATTTGAAATCTGTTCTGCATGTAGAGGAATCTCCAACACATTTGGAGCTGCAGCCAGTTCTTTTCAGGTCTCCATCTGTATCAAGCCTGTTAAGCAATTAGTGCACCATATTGGCTATGGACCACTGGATACCATGCTAGGATAACACAAGTATCAGCTAACCCTGTTGTCAAATATCAGCTTGGAAGTCTTTTTTTTTTTTGCCAGGGTAGTACAACATTCCCATGTTTCCTACATCTGGAAGCTCAGGTGGATCTTTGGCTTTGTCTTGATCTTCATCCTCACTGGGTATTTTGAGCGACTTTGGAAATATATGAAAAGTAATTGCCAACAAAAACACAAGATTAGTATGGCTTGACAACTTGTAACAACCATACAGAATACAGTTTAAAACCCATCCACTTCTGCCCAGACCTTTTATTCCATCCCTCTCCTCCCCCTGTCCATCGCTTCCTCTCTTACTGTAGATAAAAATGTCATTTGGCAGATTTATGTTTCCTCGAAAACACATGTTCTACTGCAAAGAATATTTTATAGAACTCAAATATGTCAAGACACTTTAAACATGGAATTACAATTAACTGAACGACCAGATTCCATTTTCTTTCTGTGAGCACATCAGAAACCTCAGAGACGTCAGTACAGCAGTGGAACTGTTCAGGTCTCCATCTGCATGCATACACTCTCCTCTGTCTGTTGGCCTGAAGGCCTCAGCATGTCAAACCCACACGCTTCCTGTAATGCAATAATGTCAACAAGTGGCCATCTAGTATCTGACCTATGTACTGTGTACTACTCACACTTGAGCTCAGAGTGAGGATTAGATCCTTTGAGATCACATTCTGTAAAGCAGTGTCAAACAAGCAGACTGAATCTTGGTAGATTTTAATTATTTATTTATTTTTTTGTAGTGGACAAAATAAGGGAGCAGTTTTCCCCTGTTTCAGACTTTGGAGGCCACACTGATATAATGGATGAGCCATAAACATGTTGTGCCCTGCAGGCACACACAACTTAAATACAGGAAGACAAAGCTGCATTATATGAGTACTGTGCCTCGCTGTGTATTTTACAAGTAGTGCATTAGTGGAGAGTGAGGCTGCTGTGACAGTTGTCAGCTGTGTGTCCTTTAACAGTGGTGTGGACAGATGTTAGTTTGAAAGCATCATTGTGAGAACATTCAGACCAGTCCTCAGGACTTTAAATTGCTCTTTGAGGGTTAAGGTTTGGTTTCAGGTTAGAATTGGGTTTAGCTTTAGTTTAGGTTTAGGTTTGCCTTATGTCAGCAAGTGTCTTCACAACTAACATAGTACAAGCATGTGTGTGTGCATGCGAATCCAGGAACCACCTGATGCTAATTAGGGCTGTAAGTACCTGCATCAATCCCCTTTTGTTTGTCTGCTCAAGGCCTAATATATGTGTAGTAAGATGGCTTTTAAGGCCTCAATGATCATTGCTTGATATACTGACAGGTGCTGTAAGGGAATGGTGGATGGGCCTGCCTGGCCTCAATGTTGTCAGGCAGGAATAATTTAGCAGCAGGAGGAAACACAGCAGTGATCGAGGTCTGGAAATGTAGAACAACACATGAACTTAGTTGGTTTTACAGAACACTCTATTTGTTAAATGGTTATGAAATCAAACATGTGTGAAGGCTGTATTTAGTGGCTACACAAAATAATCACCTTTGGCACATTAGCCTAAAACTCTGCATCTTGGGGTGTCGCTCTCCCTAAGGTTTCAGTTAAAATCATAAACAGGCCACGAAAGAACTCAACTGTAGGCCAAAAGTTCTTAAATATATTAGATACTTTCCATTTTCTGAATTTTCAGACTCATTTTACACAGCAGACATGAGGAATACCACATTCTTGACTGATTTTACACAGACACCAACAGGAACCATTCTAAAATCTGACTGGACAATTGCAGCACTCACTCAACATTTCTGTCAGTCCTATATGAAACAATGCATGATGTAATAATAAGGTGATTTTTCATCATGTGGTGGCTCCCATGGCACAGTCAGAATGGTGAGTGAATATGAAGCAGTCTTTTCCGAGACAGAATCAGCTGATATGTATCACCTTGAGTAGAGCTATGACTATGTCTATATTTAGAACAAAATGTAAAATGACAATTTCTCTATTTGTATATGTTGAATCCACATTCTTACAAAGGTTTATTTCTGGGTTGTCAACATTAGGACTTACCTACAGCTGCAGCTACAGCTAGCCTCATCCCTCCTGGCAGAGGTTGGATCATTAGAGGCTTCAGAAATAGATTCCCTCATTTAAGTCAATTTAAAGGGATTATCTCAAGTAGCATGAAAGAAACTACAGTGTGGAGAAGTGTTCATGGAGCTCTGGAGCAGGGCCTGACCTGGATATGTGTCAGAGTACAGTTGTTGTTATGGCCACTTGATGAAAGGAAAATTCAAGGCTCATTTAACGCTATCTCCAATCTCACATCAGTGAGAGAGTCATGCCCAGCCCAGAGTCTTGGGTTGGGCATGACTGCACCAGAACAGTTTTCCTCAGTGACAGTGTAATGAAACGCTTGTTTCTAGTTTTAACGTCAGGCATGGCATGGTCAATCTACTAAGTCCTCACAACACTTATATTCTTTAAATGGATACCATGGCATTAGGAGCCTTGAAACTGAGACTAAATGCCTTGGTATTCTTTTAGTTTGCTTCAGTTTAATGCTCCTATTGACCCCTGTTTCTTCTTCAATCTGTACTGGTAAATAGGGTGACAAAGGAAGTATGGGAATTCCTGGGAAAATGGTGAGTGACTTGGGTTTGTGTATGCAGCAAAGTTATGGTTCCATTCATATGACATGACATATCAGTTGTATGAGATGAGTCAGCTTCATGAAAGTCAGCTTCACTACAACAGATATTCTTATATGTTATATTCTGTGCATTGATATTTGAAAAAGTGACATTTTTGTTCCTGTCAGCAGAGAAAACATGCTGCAGACTATTGATTACACTGGGAATTGATTACTAATTTCAGCATTAGCTGTAATAACCATATTTCAAAGTAATTCAGCCACACCACAGGTGGACTATATTTGCCACTCTGGTCTCAGTTTGCAGCAGTTTCTCTTACCTAGATAAAGAATTTTCACAGCATAAAAGTCTGAACGCTTCATTGTTGGTAAGATGTGTTTTATATTTATATGAAAACAGCTTTTGAATGTGGATACTTTAAACCAACTTTCAAAGTTTTCTGCTGTAAATACATAAATAACCCAAGTATTAAGTTATTAATTGATTAAGTCACAATTTAACAGGAAACCCTGTGAACTAGTTGAACTGACATGCTTGTCTAATTATGTTCCCAGAATACAGTTGTGTTTCCCTCATGTCCTCTCTTGAAGGCATGTTTACCCCTTAATCAGATATGTTGTATCACAGTGTCTACTGACATTGTCACTATATGGAATTGTTCAGTCCAGGCCATGAGGTCAACGACAGACCACACTATTTTATTGATGAGACTTGTTATTAATTGATTATATTTATCTAAATTTGCTTAATTTTGAAAACACCTGTGTAGCATAGGTGTGGTTCCTCCTGTCACATGTGATTGAGATGAGTGATGCTGGCAGGTTTCAGTCACCTGCTGAGCCTCAGACGGCTGATACACATTCGGAGGAGGTTGTGAAAGTGGGTGTTTTCATTGTCACCTGTTACAGCAGAGCTGTAAAAAGCCTGAGGTTGATGCTGAATGTCGAGTTTCTAGTAAGTCATGGACCTGCAGAGGTCAGAGGTCAAGCTGTGTGCTTAGTTTGCAGCAAACATGTGGCTGTGTTAAACAACTTGAGGCGTCACTCTCAGACAAAGCACACTGAGAGATTGAGTTTGAATTTATTGAATTTTATTTTGACACTGACACTGAATGACTGAATGATACAAAGTGAAATTAGAAGTCATCGAAAAAAGTGTGGACAGTTTGTCACTCAACAGTTTTTGTCAAGGACAGAAGTAGAGGATGGACAGTGTCCAAGCATCACCTTTGTTCTGTGTGAACAAACATTGATTTGTCATGATTTTTGAACAAACTGATATTCCCATTTGAAAACAGCACTATGTAGGTCAGATCAAAAGAAGCTGCAATTGAGAGTTAAAACAGGACCACAGGATGGGATATATCTATGACAGTATCCCCGAAGTTGTGCTGCTTTATGTTCAGTGTACAGTGTACTGCTTTATGTACACTGATATAATAAAAGCTGAAGAATAAGAGTAAGTTAACAGCATGTTAGATAAATCTTAGTGAAAACACGTACAAGTTTACAAAAATGTGTGTGGCCCCTGTCATCTATCTGGGTTTCTCATGTGGCCCCCCGATAGGAACAATAATTGCTCGTCCCTGCTGTAAAACACTTGGCTATGCAAAATCTCATCACATCACATCCAAAAGTAAAAGTCTCCCCAAGAACTCTAATAATTTTACAATGAATAATGACCAAAGTTTGTAAAACACGTGTGAATGTAGAAATGTGTCTAGGAAATTGTTGAATGAATAGTTGGATCTTCTTCCACTGTCAGGAAAGATTTTTCAGATACCAATATACTACATTAATATTGAGGCCTTTAGCTTCCCATTATCTGCATTTAACCTACATATATAATAGCTCCCCTCAGCCCTCCACCCCTCCCATCCCCTTCCCCTTCACTAGTCCTGGAGGATGCTGCATGCCCTGAACCGTCTCCATGACTCTAACCCTGGTTCCTCTCTCTTGTGTCTCTCTCCTCCCTTCACACCTTTTTTGCATGCTACTGTGTCTGCTGTGACTGATCCCAGGGCTTAAAAGGACAAACAGGGGAGAAGGTAAGTTAGGAGCATGTGCTTAAAGCAGGATTATATAATGTATCACCAGTCAGAGAGTAAACTGCAACTTTGTCCTAGAAGTTTCTGCCTTTGGCATTTGTTACTTTGGTCAGCTGTGGTCATTGCAGTCTGTGCAAGTAGGTAGAAAAAGGGAATATAAATAAGCTACTGTCATTTGAGACGTTGCTAAGACGTGGGTGGTGGTGGCGGTGGTTAGAAGTGCAGGGCTGTGTTGTGTGTACAGATAGCATGTGATTTATCTCAGGAACTCAAGTCTGTATTTTAAACAACGTCAGGATCACATTCTGTAACTGGGTTCCCACCATGGTTATGTTACCTGTGCTCTTTACACTCTGAAACACAATAGTAACAATTTGTCACATAAGCGTCTGAAAGTTCTAATTTTAAGACTCCCCGAAGAAAGTGGTGAGACGTTTATGGAGGCTACAACCAATGCACGAGGAGATTCTCAAAGAGAACCTGAACAGAGTTATATGTTGACATGACCAGTGTTGTTTCTGGTGTATGCTGCCACAGTTAAATCATAACTCAGAAGTGTCCAGCCGGGAGAGAAGAAACTGATATTGGTCTCAAGGTGAAAATTACATGTAAGGCAAATTTTACGGAAGAATCCAACCCTCAGACTCAGTGATGGTAGAACCTCCACTATCAACAGAACAGAGGCTTCACATCATTCACATCAGTGTAATGAACCTCCTGAATATTGTTGTTTTTAAAGTTCATTGATGAACTCATGTGAGGGGTACATCAAGTTAAATACAGTACAAGGACTAATGTACACTTGGTGCTATGAAGCTAAGAGTCCTTGTTTTTTCCTATTTCTATGCATGCCTGCAAGGACGCAGATATGTGCATGATGCATAGCAGTGGATTCACCCCATCCCACAGATCACAGATCAGCAGGGTCAGGACACAATAAAGCTAAAAGGGAAGGCGGGAAGGAATAAACATCAGGAAGACAATACATTCAACACACTCATGCATTCTGTGAAATGCTAAAAATAGCTGAGCATTTTTGGAAATAAACTTTCTCCATCCATTGAACTGACTGACCATATTTCCCCCTCTACTACTATGACATGTTTCATATTAAATCAATTCATCTGAGATGTTTTGGTTTTCCTTTCAGCAAAGTTCTTGTCCTAGCAGTTTTTATTTCCAGCAGCCTCACTTGCCCAGCACCAGACACAGCATACAGCAAACTTGTGAAGAAGCTGCAACATCAGGCAGATAATGAGAGTCAGATGGTTGTTTCGGAAGTAGCTTGTCCACTGCAGCTTCAGGTTTCTGTTTGTAGTGACAGGAAGTGGAACCTGAAGTGGTCTCTGATGTTGGAATCCATCCACTTCAGGGCTGTTCACACTGAAGCTTTTCTGCTCACCACTGTTGTAAAGAGTGGTTATCTGAGTGACCGTAGGCCCCGTCAACTCAAGTCACATCAATTCTGTTTATTCACAGCAGAGAAGTTATCTCAAGGCACTTTTCAGAAAAGAGCAGGTCTAGACCTCCTCTTCATGATAGTGTTAACAGAGAGCCAACAGTTCCCACCAGAACAAGCACACATGGCAGCTGTCAGCTCCAACCACTCTCCTCTGACCTCTCTGACCAACACACAGCTGCTGCTCACTGGATGCTCCTGCTGATGCTGCTGCTGCTGCTGCTGCTGCACTCTGAGTGAAAGCTCTTTTAGTTTCACACACATCGAAAGAGATACACTTCTAACACTATATATAGTTATGATATCACAACATCTATTTCAACACAAGGATTAACTTTGCTGTGAAACTTAGGTGTTACCAGAGCTTTACATCTTTATGCATGTCCACCCTGGCTGTCTGTGAGGTGGCATTTATGTGTTAGAATCAGACGCACTATATGTTTGTGCTAAGTGGATTGATTTCCTCCAACAATAGATGTTAACCTTCTGGTGAATCTCTGGAGGTGACTGGGACACTTGAGTGTTTAAGTTACATGTATTTCCTGTCTGTGTATGTGTTCATAGGGAGCACCAGGAGAGCCAGGTCTGTCTATCATTGGACCAAGAGGACCTCCCGTAAGTGTCTTCTCCCATCAATGCCATAATAAACCTCTTACCTTCAGTGACTGCTGCCTGCCACGCTACCATTTTAGTGAACCGCTCCAGCTGTGTCCCAATTCAGTGTCTGCGGCCACACCTTGGCCGCTTGGACACTATAAGGAAATGCTCTGAAGGCTAGACCGCCCCATTTACCAACAGTTGACAAAGAAAGCTGCTACCTCTGTAGACCACATAGGCTGCGTCCTCTGAAAGATGCAGCCCCTGAACTGGGACACAGCTACTGTCACAATTCTGTTGATTGAAAGGGAGTGTGTGCGAGACAGAATGAGAGAACTATTCTTTCCAGCTTTGTTAGGTGCTTTTTATATCACGATTTTATACAGTACCTTCATTTATCTTGAATTTTTAATATATATTCTTCTTAGAAGTTAAAACACTGGTATGGCAGCTATTGTGCTCTTGTTTTACAAGGACATATTTCACATAGTGCAGAGGTATTTTAAGAACATTTATTATGCAAAACTGCAGCAGAAAAAATGCAAAAGCTTTTCTCATGTTACTTCCATCTGTGAAAGACACTTTTCATAAAAAACAGTCAAAGCAGGCTGCACAATGTGAAAATAAAAATTGCTGTTTCCTACTGATGTGGTCATGCTGTTGCTATATAGAGCTGCTCTACCAGTGACGTGGTTTAGTCAAAATCCATACTGTAGAGCAAATGTATTACTTTCTATACTGTATATACTGTCCAACTTCAGTATTTATGTTGGATAGCTCAAGTTAGCTCTTCAGGACTGTGCTTATACAGAATGGGGTGATCCACTATAAATGATATAATAATAATAATAATAATAATAATAATAATAATAATAATAATAATAATAATACTTGCACAGACTGTGTGAAAGTGTTGTTCAAGACTAGAATATGCTTTAGCCATAAATTGGCTCATTTGTCATGCTTGTTTTATTAGGAACAAAGCAAGAGACAAGCAAGTAAGAAACTTCTTCCTGTGTTAGTGATCCAGGTTCCAGGCCTGTGTGGTTCATCTTGCTGTAACCCAAAATTCTTTGGAAGACAAATGAGCTACTTTTTAGTTTTCAGGAGGCCAATCTAACCTCATAGGTTTCATAGGATGACCGGAAAAAAAACATCAAATAACCCAAAGTCCTGCCAACTGAAGTAGAGCACACATCTGTTTTTCTTGTTGATGGTTATTACAATGTATACCTGTGTGTGCCCACGCTTCCTGGTTGGTAATAGGCATTTCTAATGAATAACAGGCCGTGAAAGAAGCTCAGCACAGTAGGAGCGCAGTGCTGAACTTATGGAATGAGTCAATCAGAAAGCCTCAGGCTCAGGCCACACTGCTCACTTCACCTGTGCATGACAGTCGTGGAACCTCTTGCTTTTCATCTTGGCAGCCGGTTTGATAGGTTAGAGCAGCCACACAGCCTGAGGCTCAGCTCCAGTTTCTCTGTCCAGACACAAGAAAGCTCTGTTGATGTCATATTGACATCATTTCAGCAGCACTGCATAAAACTGACATCTTCCACTAAAGTTTCAATGTTCAGAATCTGAATATGACAGAGACATAAAAAAATATTGATATTTTTTTTTTAACAGCTGTGTTTTATTAAAAGAAAAAGTGGAGGCTGTGTTCCATGTAGTCTTTGTGTCTCTCTCTCTCTCTCTCTCTCTCTCTCTCTCTCTCTCTCTCTCTCTCTCTCTCTCGCCCTCTCTAATCCAAAGTGAGGTTATGTTTTCACCTGTGTCATTCCTCCAACAAATTTAGCCTGGTGAAGGAATGTGGCATTGGACTGAGGAGAACCCATAAAACTTTGGGGGAGATGGCAGTTATTTTTAATGCTGAGTGTATAATGTTTTATAGAACATCTACAGCCATGTCTTAAATACCGGCAAGAGACACATCTCATCATTGCTGAACTGTTATTTCCCATTTCTCTTAGAAATAGTCTTTAATTCTAACAAACCACCAAACAAAACTTAACTCAAGGTTCCCTGACAACCTTTTCCAAGAGCTTTCAGTGGCATCTCGTGGTCTTCTTTAGTTAAGAGAGCACTTCTAGGTAACCTTTTTCATATTTTTAATGTCATATTTTACATATATTTCAACTGCATCTCAGGTTTAATGAGTAAAAAACTTTTTTGGTTGGTTCTTAATTGCTCTTAAGATGAAACAGGGGACTGATTTTTTTGCAAAGTAGAAAATCTTCCATAAAAAAAACAATGAAACAATGTCTGGCTGAACATCTCTTGGAGAGAGAACAGTTCTTTTTTCTCTCTCTGACCTGCTCTGAGTCCAGTTTTATGCCAGACTTTCAAAACAAACACATTGACTGTATGTTTTTTTTCTTCTTTTCCCCAGGGCCAACCTGGAACAAGAGGTTTTCCAGGCTTTCCAGTAAGTCTTGCTGTCAGGTTCGATACTCTGAATCATGATTTGATGACTTGATGACTGTTACTGACCCAGCACTTTTAAATCTAAACTTTAAATGTATTTATTTAGGATGGTTTTTAATACTTCTCTCTTTTATGATTTTATTGTATTTAGTGTTTTCTTAATTTCACTGTAAAACTCATTGAGCACATTTGGTTGTTGTAAGGTGGTGTATAAATAAATGTTAATGTATTCATTGATTGATTGACAATGGCTGTAAATTCTAGATTTTACTTTAATGATGGCAGCTGTACACAAAACAAGAATGAAGAATGAGTAAAGGTTAAATCACAACCAAACTGCTAATCAAAAAATAGTTTGAAGACAACTTTGGCTTTGTGTCATGGAGCATTTTCCTTCCCAAAGAAACTGCTCAGTAAACTCCTCTTAAACCACCTTGATTCAGGTGGTAGCTTCCGAGTGACTGCAGTCTGCGAGTGGCCCATATGACCATCCAGAATTCACTGTACTTTACTTTTAATGCACCTCTATTGTTTCTCTTTCTTCCTAGGGGCCCATTGGGTTGGATGGCAAGCCTGTGAGTTCCTAGCATATATATTACACATGCACAATCTGCTGCATTGTTGTCGTTACTTTATCATCTGCTCTCACTGTTTGAATGTTGTCACAGGGACAGAATGGACTGAAGGGAGATATGGTAAGCATTCCTTGAATCTGTCAGAAAATTGTGGCATTATTCTGTAAAACCTTCGATTTGCAGGTTTCTATTTATGTTGAATCAAAAAAAAAAAAAAAAAGTAATAATAAATGATTGGTGTCATGATCTGTGCAACACAGGAATAGGCTAACAGCAACCAGTGGGGGTGGATGTTTCTGGTTCAATAATCTACCAATCACTGACCTCTGGCAGCTGTGCACACTGAAGCCTGATGGGAAATCAAATCACACAGTGCCACCTCCCATATTAATTAGAATAGGACCACGTTAAAACAACTTGTCCAGTGTTGACTGGACAAATGTGTGATCAGATATGTTGAATTCAATATCAGTGGCTCCATTATATTCCAAACTGACTGCATTGCCGGTGTCTTCCAGGGTCAGCGAGGTCCTAAAGGACAGCCAGTAAGTTTCTGATGTCTGAAATATCAACCTGCTGGTCTTTGAAGCCTTAAAGCTAACAGTAGAATCGCTCATGTGTTTTCCTTTCCAGGGGGAACCTGGATCCAAAGGGAGAAGGTGAGCCATGCTTTCCAGGGTGTGAGTTCCACACTTAGTAGTTCACCAGGCAGCAGGATGGAGGTGGAAAACATATTCAGAACCTTAACTAAATGACAAATCCTACTTCCATAACGTTGGATTTAGCAAGAAATATAAAGTTCAAAGTCACTATAACTTAGCACTAGACCATCACTTGGATGTTTTCACAGATTTGGCAAAGCTATAGTTTCCCCTGGCTGAGCTCTACTCCTTATACCTGATCATTACATATAACATCTGTGGACCACCCTTTCCAGCTGAGACAGACTATAACCAATTACTGTAATAATATGTAGAAACCTGATGTGTCGTGGTTTCTCTCTCTGCAGGGTGTCTGTGGAGACTACACACATCGGGTAAGACTGCACTGTTTCAGATGCTATTATGATGGCAAGTTCATGTGTTGGTTGCAAAGTTAACCTGTACTGTTTATTGTGATTTCTTTCCCACTGTTTTGGTATGTGAGAACAGAATAGGACAAAATACTGCACTGAGTTATCCAACCACACTGCAGGTAGTACAATGTTGAGTAGCCATGATAGCTCCCTGCAGAGCTCTGCAGGTTTCTGGCCCACAGTCTGTGGAGTTTGTGGGGTTTTGCTTGTTGAGAGAAATATAAAAGCCTGTGTGTGATGGGGGACAAGAAGACTAAGAGGGATTCAGGAAGCTAATTCATCTTCTCAGTTATAAAAGTACTCCTGTCAGAGCTGGGGGTGGAGGGACATAAAGTTTTATTACCTTATATGAAAGTGCCTCAAAATAACAGTATGATACCTGTTTAAATGATTTTATTGCCTGTCATCAGTAATGCATCATGTTGTGAAATACATCTCTGGACCACAAAGGCTTCAAGCTCATTTCAGAAGGCAGACTTTAGAGGAAGGACTCAAGAGAGAATTGAGTGACCTGACTTTCAAACAAACTGTACACCTGCTGAAATTCAGTTTCATTTACTTCTCTCAGCCCTGAAGTAGTTTGACTGTGAGGTCCATTCCCAGTGTCTGCTCATATTCCAGGCATTAGTCATATAGTGGAGCCCATGGGGGTTCAGAGGGCTACTGTTATTGAAGCTAAAATGCTGAGTGTTGAGAAAGTTTACCTTGAAAACAGCTGTATCAGGGAAAGTTTCTTATGTAAAAGAATATCAAGCAGCAGCATTGTTGCAGGAATTATTGGACTTTTGGGGAATACACTTTCTTTAGAGAGATGCAAGGATTTCTTATCTATCCATTAAGCACATAAGAGGAGTCAGGATGGAATCAGCCTAGACAGAGGCTGGGAACCTGGAGACATTGACAGTGGTGTTTTAATGTCATTGTGAGAACTTGTTCAAACTGCAAATAATTATTCTACAGATATGTACCCATTAAAGTGATTCAAACAAGATATGCAAGTAGAGGTATTGCAAAGCATTTCTCCACTATGCACATGGGCAGGCTAACTGTTGTACGTTGCAAGGGGACATGAATTTGATATCTAACTAGACGCCTCACTATGAAAGAAACAAACGCTTTGAGTCTTTATCCTGAAATCATCTTAATATCAGACCTGACTCATCTACTGTGTAGCTGGACTGCGGCTAGCTAAAGCCTTTACCAGAACTGACTGAAATGACCACTTCCTTGGTGTGTAGGGCCTCTTTGTGCAGGATATTCCATTGAAAACCCTGGCTGCCATGCGCTCCAATCAGGCTGTGATGTTGAAGGTTTGTGGGGTGCATCCGACACCCTGAAAGATTACCCTCAGCCGAGGTGTCATTAAGTCGTGCCGCAAAGAGAGCCAGTGTCCCAGAGGTCATGCTCTCCTCAGCCCTCTGCTCTCCACCCAAAAATAAAAAAAAGATTATTGTGGTAACAAGGTTTTTAGAAATTATCTCTCAAGTGACCCAAAGTTTCATAAAGAAGATGAATTGCACATACTGCAGAGGCACAGTGACGCCAATATTAAAAATAAATACACAAAACATGTAATTACAAATGCTTTTAAAGTTGATTCCTAATATATTTATGCATGGTTATGGAATTTGAAATAGAAATTAATTTTGCTCTGCAATTATTTATAATTAATTAAGATGGAAAAATAAAAACAAAAGTGATTGAAGTTCAGACAACTGAGCACAAACGCAAAGTAAAATTCTCTTTCTCTTTAATATTGGCATCCCTTGACTTGTCTACTGTCAAACCTTTGTCCAGTTTTGTGGTGGATAGCTGGAAACAGTGAGGGACAAAGCAGCACACTTGCCTACTTTAACTAGATTTATACCCATACTTACACTGGATTGACTTTTAACATGCTGTATATATTTCCATGAGTTGATGTACATAAAAAATCTACTTTAAAATAGTGTAATTGATCATGCAATCTAAGGAAGTAATGTCCAAATTGGACCAGAGGTAGAACTAATCAGTATTTGCAGATATTGGGATTTGAAGATAGTCTTCATTATGGAGGATTCTGCATAATGAACAAAAATGTGGAAATATGTACGCTATGTAAAAAAGTAGGCAAGTTGCATGCAGCTCACTCTACTTAGGGTTAGTGGAGAAATGTAGCTGTCAGCGGGACCTCACCTCTTCTGCCCTGTCCTAAACTTGTACATGATTATGCTGGTCATCTCAACAGAAGCGACGTATTGTACAGCCCTGTGTTGGACAGTTGGCCACAGTAAGTCTGGATGTGTATTGTAACTATACTGCTATACTCTCTTTGTGGCAAGACTGGCACCCACCTCTGCTCCACTGCAATCTATGGGCCTGGCTTTCTGTTGATGGGGACTCTGATGTACACAAATCCTGAACAGTGGAGGCTTAATTTGAACCCAGCTGACTCTGACGGTTTCTCAGAAGTTTGAATGGATTCGCATTGTTTGGATACGAAAATTCATCCCAGTACATCAATAATCCCCCTTTTTCACACCAGACCCATAGAATGTTGTGCTGGTGCCTCTTCTTTTTTGTCGTTCCTTTCTTCAACTTTGTTTCCTTTTTTCTCTCCTTTGCCTTCCCTTGTCCTTGCTTTTCACTCTCATGTTCTATTTGTCTTTTCCTCTACAACCCTCCCTCCCCACCCCCACCCCCTTCCATCACTCTCTTGGTTCTACCCTGTTTCCCTTCTCTGGCCTCCTGGTCCTTGCCCTGTGACCTTTTTTCATCGGTGGCCACCTGTGTTTTGTGACTCCCACTGGCAGATGTTGCCCATCACCGTGCGAAACATGCCCTCATTAAGCCCTCTAATCTTAAAACGCCTCAAGGTACAATTCTCTCTGCCTCACCACCCCCCATCCCAATGCCGAGCACCATCATGCTGTAATTAACCACCTTTTGGCTGTTACTGCATCTGAATTGTTGGCCATATTCAAATAAAAAGGTCTCAGTAAGTCACTCCGCTATCTGTTAACACAATAAACCTTTCCTCTCTTTTTGTGTTGTCATAACAACACAGCAAGTCTGAAGAAGTGACTGAAAATGGTCCATGTCAACCAGCAGGCACTACCGCCTTATCTGAAAATATCACCAAACATAACAGCACAAAAATGTCAAAATAAAATAAAAACTGGCCAAAGAATTTGAAAAGAAGCTGGATAAACATTAGGAGAACATTCTCTGGTCAGAAGAAGCCCAAATAAATGTGTGGAGATCACTGCATGATCCAGCATGTCTGGCCATCAGCGTGTTTGGCATAAACCTGCACAGTGCTGACCATGAAACATAACTTTTATCACATTGCTTTTGATTCTTAGACTCAAAGAGCCAAGATATCATTCAAATGGCTTTGGCCTGGCTTTCCTGCCCAGGCTGAGTGTCCATTCCTACACACATCAATCTAGGTTCAGTGGGAGGTTTTTACAACCAACCATGAGAAGCAGATGCAGATGCAGATGATGAGACAGCTGAATGCACCATGTGAACATACAACAACAATTTGAATTGGCTACAGTAACATTAATGGCAGAAGCAGAGTTGAGGAGAAGAGTTCAACAAACTTTCACTTGAAGTTGAGTTTTGAAATATATATATATGTGTGTATATATATATATATATATATATATATATATATATATATATATATAATTGGATGGAATATGTTCCCAGGGAGGTGGAAGATGTGGACAGGAGAGCCTGCCTAACACCATTTGATTGACAGTTTAGCCTTTCAAGTAGAAAATGCAAAAGCAATGTGGAAAAAGCAAAAGCAAAATCAATGTGGTAAAAAGGCAAAATGTAAAATGATTTTTTTGTTTTGTTTTTGTTTTATTTATGTTTCGACATTCATTTATTTATCTACTCATTCATTCCCGATTATATTTCCAGAATTCGGACTCTGAGGAGATGATTCCTAAGCCTCTGGCTGTTAATTGACAGTGTTGAGATCAATCACACATTAGGATTAGCTGTATATTACGGAGAAGCAAAAGGAAAGAAAAAAATCTGAAATACATCCTTTAAAATTTAAACAAAAATAATAGTATAAAAATGAGAAATTCAACTCTTAATCCAGAATGAAGTGAGCTGCTCCCTGAATTATGCCTTTCACCATATTTGGTAGAAATCGAAGTTGCCATTCACAGTCAGACAGTACAGACTGTACAATCACTCTTCACCATGTGACTCGTGTTCTGGACCTGTCTTCGTCTCATATTCATTAGATCATTAGCTCTCTGTCTCATCAGGTCATTGCTAGCTTGTTCTCATATTCGTAGACACCTGATTTGCTGGTGTTCTCTTACTTATGGCATTTGCCAAGACTCTATTTCAAGGATCCTTGATCCTGACTCATGAACAAGTAACATTCCTTGAACTTCATGGGATGTGGAGAAAGCTTGGAAAAGCTAATAAATGAACCCCAAAATGATCACGGGTCAGACATGAATCTTTGTGCTCAAACATAAAACCCCTTGCCTTGCTCCCCATCTAACCTTCCTATCTGCAATCCCACTGCTGTGTGCGTTTGTAGTGTAGTGTGAGATTGTTGTGTTGGCATGGCCAGTGTGGCAAGGCCCCCTCCAGCATGGCAGGTTGTAACTCAAGGTCTCTCAGCAGGGCGAGCCTGGAGTGCAAGGCCCCCCGGGACCCCCAGGACCTCCTGGACCTCCAGGAACACCAGGCTTGGATGGAGCCATTGGCTCACCGGTCAGTCCCAGTTTGAGTTCAGCCAGAATTTAAAAATCTATTTATACACCTACTAATTACCCAAGCAAATATTTCAGCCACCACACAAACAACACACGTTACTGGACAGAGACTCAAGTTAACAAAGAAAAATGCTGATATTCATTTTTCTAATCAATCAAGTGACCATTTAAAATATCAGTCTCCATTATTACCCCGACCTCTTTCTCTCTCAGATTTCCACCATTCTTTGGTGTAAACACAAAGAGAACATAGTATTTATGCGTCATAAACTCATAATGAAAATATTACAAATCTAGTATCAGTCTGGACTGGAAATGGATTCTCCCGCTGTCAGTGACTCAGCCGTTTCAAAACTGACATCGATCCCTAAAACCATAAAAAATCAGATGTGTGTGGCTTTCTGTTTGACGTCATTTCTCATCACACATGGTTGAAATTCAGTCATTTTAGTAGATTTCCTTTAAAAAACAATGTTCCCTCTCTTCATACAGGGTAAGCCTGGTGAGCCAGGGAAACCAGGAAAAGACCCAAGAGTAAGTTTGTGTCAATGACCTTTGTTTAACTTTCCAGAATCTCCTCATGAGTGAAGGTTTGTTGGTGTGGCATTCACCTTCTTTTGATTTCTACATTTTTTCAGCTTTTGCCAGGACTGAAGGTAAACACATTTCTCTCTATGGAAAATCAACAAAATTACCATTCTGACAAACTTGATGATTAAGACAGAATCCAAGAACAAATGACCCAAATGTACCCGCTGGATGGACATTTACATTGTTTGTTACACACACTGTTATCTCTCCAGGGCGAGCCAGGAGTGCCAGGACAGAAGGTGAGCTCCCTTCTCTCTTTCACTTGGTGGGTGTAGTTAATGCAGTAGAATCCAGGATGTGGTTAGATCTGCCTAGTCCAACACACAAGCTACTTTATCCACTGAGCAAATGGGTTTTTCATTGTGAACAGGTAATGGTTATTCAACATGTACTTCAATTATGTGCAGGGATTATACAGAAGCAGAGGGAAATAATATTGAATTTATTTTTGCCTTTCTTTGGCTAAATAACATCTCTCACTGAGCACTCCTTCATGAACACCTGTTTATTCATCCAGTGATTCAATTAACCAATCACAGGGCTGCAGTGTAGTGAATAGTAGTGGGTTCAGTGAACAGTCTCCAGACCAGAGTCGAGTGCAGCACCTTTGGCAGGCTGGAGCTACAGTGAGAAGGAACTGAGGCTAAAGAACTGAGTGAATAATATAAACCCACTACTACTAACTATAACATTTAAACAAAACAATCTACGATATCACTACAAACTACTCAGTCACTCTGTACCTCTAGGCTCACACAGTATGTTGAATGTGACCCACTCTCCACGGTCCAAGGAGTCGAAGGGGGTTGGTTTTACAGGAGGGGCGGGGCAAACAGGTGGTTGGTGATGAAAGCTTCCTCCAAAGCATCACAATAGCAAAATTCAATTGCAATAGTTGGGTTTCAGCCCATAGAGGGCAGTCACTCATGCATTTTTACAACCAAATATGTGTAATTATAGATGCTTTGGGGGGTTAGTTACTCTTTAAGCACTTGAGTTGACCCTGGGAAAGATGGTTGTAATAAATCTCTAGTCCCTTTGTCTTTACTGTGTATGTTCACCAGCACTTTCTGTGTATCACTTAGTTCATCTTTATCTGTGTGTGTGTGTGTAGGGTGATCAAGGCGATGTAGGCCCACCAGGTCCTGAAGGCCCAGAGGTATTTCACTTTCAGTGTGTTCTATAACTTGTTCATCAGGTGATTTTGGTGTTTTGTGTTTGACCTAAAGATTCAAGAAAAGTCTTTGAAATAAAACTTATTTCTAATTGGACACTTAGATTTCTTAGATTAATAAGACATTTATTATTACAAGACTGATGTGCCATATGTGCCATATGAACACCACATACATGTATATATGGGTTGTGTCTGTCACTATCCCTCTCACTACTGAATCTATTATCTAACATCATTGTCCTGAAACAATAACAAATAAATTGCACAGTCCATATCTCAGACAGTTATGTACCTAGCTACACATCTGAGCAGTGGTGTTTAGGTTCAGTTGCTTGATTACAAAACACATTGTTGGCAAGGTGATCATGGATCATGTTCTCCATCTCATGTGGCCAACAAGGACCACAATTATTTCAAATTTAAGAAGAACTGAGTGGATTGACTTTGGAGGATACCAAGCGCTGTTATACCAATACTGAGGCAGTGCTCCAGGCAGTATCTGATGCTGCTTTCAAGATTTGGACATTTAAATGCAAATACAGCATACATACACACATTCACACATTGACTTAAAAATGTCCACACACAGTATGGACGGTAATGTGAGAGATCTGAGCCTGAGCATGAGGCTGAGTGGAGGTCAAAGTGAGTTCTACCTGCTACAGTCTCCACATGCTGGACAACATATACTTTCCCATGGCTCAACAGACTTTCTGTAGAACACACACACACACACACACACACACACACAGCAGATGTTCTACAGTAATCCAAGCCATTAAATTACATTATAAGTGATTTGACCTCCATTTTGAACTGAACTGAAAATGTGCTCACTAGTCATCTGCATTGGGTGTGTTGACATCAGTCTCATACGCACAGAGCTGGCTACACATTGTATGACTCCTCCTGAGGGTGACAGACACATTGAGGTAGACTGCATAATATACTCTCATCACTCTTATGTCTACATTTATTCAGAGCCACATGTACTGTTATACTGTTATACTATATACTGTTATTATTCATGTCACAGCTGAGAGGGCTGCTGCAACTCCGTGCAGCTCAAGGTCTCGCTTACTTTTCTTTTCTTTAATATTCAGCTTATTATAACCAGACCTAAGTGCAACTTCAAATACAAATCAATAATGGACCTTTCAGGTTGTGATCAATCAGAATGTATTTCTTCATTGAGTCCTATTTTGGACACAGTAATTGTGATGCTTAGAGAGGAGCTTGTGCTCCATCTACTGGACTGCCCTACTTGTTGTCATGATTGTTTTCATAATTCCAGTATTTCTCTCTGCTTTGATTTGCAGGGAGTTAAAGGCGACCAAGGCCAAGGAGAGAAGGTTAGATCTTTTAAACTTTTCATTTTTCTTTTATGTTACACATTTTTAAGGGCAACTGCCAGTAAAGTTTGCAGCCCATGCTCTGAGCAATAGAGTTCACCATGGTGGGGATCTTAGACCAAGACCCTAAATCTGATTCTCCTACCCTGACCCGCAGGGTTTATGAGCATGTATGTGCTTCTATACGCCTTGTGAGTTTTAATCTTTGTAATTCCCCCAGATGATCCAATCTAATCTTTGAATCATATATTCCATTTGAGAAGTAGGATCACTCTCTGAAGACAAAAGGATCAATATCAGTACATCAATAAAAAACTGTAATCAACCTGAGAATTTCAAAATCACCCACAGTAATTTAGAGGCTACGTTTGGGGTTCGAGTTATGTTGCTAGCCCTGACCCTAATCCTATATTGAAAGCCTTTCTCTGAAAATATGATAATTGAGTCTGAGTCTATGTCCAGAATAAACCATAGGAATGTCAGTCAGTGTCTCCTAATACATTCACCATTCATACTGTAACCAGCTCTTTACTGGCTCAGTTTTTTTTTTTTTTTCAAGGCAACCATTTGCTGCTTTGGTCCAGGGACCAACCTCATAGAGGGCCCCTGATGGCATCTTTAAAAACATAGATCTCAAGAAGGATTGCTGTGTCTCCCCCTGAGCCTCTGCTCATCTTTGATTTTTTCCCCCTGCTGAAAAAGAGCATGTCCACTTTTATGACCCTGTTGCTCATCTGAGCCTCTTCTTCATACACTCTGTAGGGAGACGAAGGAAAGAGGGGTTTCCCAGGAGAGAGGGGAGAGAAGGTAGAGTGACAGACAAGCATGGGGTTGTGTGTGCAGCATGTCGACTTTTATTTACACATGATGAGATCACAGATGTGTCCGCAAGTCTGGATGGGTGGAACTCGGTTTAAATTTATCTCTTCAAAAGGCTGAACGGAGCATCAAAGCTGATGTTCATCTGCTCATCTGGGAGCACAAACAGCTAGAGAACATTCACAGTGGTTTTATTTGTGAACATTAGCAAGTGCATACAGATAAACTAATCAAATTCAATTATAGTAATCCAATCAACAGGCTTCAAGTGCAGTTTTGCTGTGTGGACATTACGCAGCAAAAATCATTCTTCTAAACTCTGAATCCATTCTGTGGTGGACTCCAGCAGCTCAGGAGCCCCAGGTGACCTGCACCTCCAGCAGCTCTCCTTGATCATGGTAGCATGGCAGTAGATGTCTCCACCACATCTGTGTGTTTTCTCCATTAAGCCTCACAGATGGGGGGGAAAGAGGAAGAAAAAGTTAAAAAAGTTAAAGGAAAGTGCATACTTGTTGGTATCTACAGGAAATAGCGATCTGGAAAATGCCTTTATTGTTTAATAATAAAGACAAAGTGCTTTTGCAGACTGCTCCTTCACAGTAAGGATATGGGCTTCCTGCATCCCAGGGGAAATCTGTTCTATATATAATCTCAGAGAGCTGGCTGTCCATACCTCTTGAGTGAAATAAATAGGACAAGGTATATTTTTTGTGGTGTGCACAATGACCGTTGATATCTGCTTGGTGCCGACCATAAATAATGACTTTTCAAGACGCAGCCACTTCAATTCCAAACCTAAAAGCAGCAGGTAACTCACTCTACTACTGCTCTTCAGACTGATCTAACAAGCTGTGTTTGAAATTAGCTTTAATCCTCTGAGAACTGAGAGCAGTAGCAGGCAACAACACAGACACAGGAGAATGTGAGGCCACAGTTTCACTGCCTTTGACTCAGTGAAACGATATCTCAGCCTTTTATTTTCACTGCTAATCAGAAGGAGTGAGCTACCCAGCATATGCCTGTACCCACCATTTCTGGTTTGGGGTCTCAGCAAAAGGGATTACTTTCACTGAACAGAGTGTGTTCGTTTTGCCTGCTGTGTAACCTATCATTGAAAACCATAAAGTTCTGCAAAGCAAGTTTTTTTTGTATGGCCCGTTTTTACAAACAGTTTGTCTCAAAGGACTTTAAACAGCATCATGACAACATCCTCTGCCCTTAGACCCTCACATTGACTGAGGAAAAACTCCCAAGAAAAAAACTAGAGAAACCTCAGGGTGAGAGACAGAGGAGGGATCACTCACATTGTATATGGAATAAATGTTCAGCCAAGGAAGAGCAGATGAAGGCAGCTTCTAGTGGGCAGGCTGGGTCCTATAAGCAGGGAGAGCAGGCCAGCTTAATAGGAGTACTGGTGGGCAGGCTGGTTCATAAGCAGGGAGAGCAGAAATGTCCTTCACGAAGAAGACACAGAAAAGATTTATCCTTCTAACATTTTGATCCAGTGAAAGATAAAAACTAGCATTTATGTTCCCTAGGCATGATTCTTTTAACCATTTTGCTTTGGGACATGAATATGTGCCCTGCCCTGTAGAGACCAGTTGCAAGTGGATAATTTGGGGGGATCAAGCACAAATCCAGAGACAGACACCAATGTCAGTCTGAAGGAGCAAAGGAACCTTACTGAATTGCCAGTGAACTGGCTCACAGTTGGTAGAAAATACTGATCTGCCAAATGATGGTAGAGAGGGCAGTCAGGTGAGGGGTGAGAGTGACATGGTACTTCATACTGATATGAACACATCAGAGTGATTGATCTGTAATCCTGAAATCCTCATTCAGTGTTGTGGAAGAAGTAGAGAAGGTCTGCAGAAGCAACTCAAAGAAAAACAACCAACACAGGTTACCTCATTAATCCTTTCCCATCCACATGGGAGGATGGCTGCCAGAGACAGCCATCCTCCCATAGCAAAACTACCAGTGCTCACAGATAACTCCACATCTCACACTCCACTCTTTCACTGGATCTGAGATTGAGTATTAGTTGATTGTATGACTTTGGGATCATGGGATTTAGGGTTACTTCTTTTTCTTCCAGAAAAAAAATGTGTTTATGTTCTTTTGGAGGTTTAAATTATTGTTTAATTGTTTGAATGTGCATCCTTTGTGTGGGTTTGATACAATCCTTAATTTGAATTATCTTAGATGCCAGCAGAGGGACCGGCCTGGCTGCCTTGGTAAAAATAGAAATTAGCAATTGTACCTTAAAGTCAAACTGTCAGAGTATATACACAGCACAAACAGCATGAAACCAATGGGCCTTGAACTTTGCCTTTGAAGCTCCAAGCTGATTGGCAGTACGGGCTCACAAGGAGATGATGTGTCCTGTTTGGGGCAGCAGGTTTTGGGGGGTGAGGGGTGTGTATGTGGAGGGTTTTCTGAGGGTAGCAGGGGTACTGGAGGTCCAGCAGTGCTCCACCCTCCATGTGCATCTCAGAGAAGCCTGTTCCAGTTTGTAGCAGTATGGTCATGTGACTGTGATTAATGGTAACAATGGTGCCTGTCATTAGTGCCATTTGACCACTGTAGCCTGCTGTTCAAAGACTACACACTGAGATGTTGCATAGATTAATGTGTTTACTTTCTCTTTGTGTGATTCAGCAGTTGTATCCAAGCCTGGGGCAGTCAGCTCCCAACAAACTAACTGAGCTCTCACCTTCTCATAAACTCGTGGCTTCTATGTATTAACAGATTAACTGCCAGAAATTAAAGCATCACTGCCTTGAACAGAGTATCACTTGTAATCATGACTTGTTATTCTCTTCTTACTCCATTGTATCAACTGTGACAAATTCAAAAATTAAATTAGACCAATTTAAACTAAATTGAATTAAAATTAATTCAATTTAATTTGATCTAAGCACCAGGGCACACAGTTGATATCTATTCCACTGGGGCAAACAGGAATGTAGGAACTCCCTCTGCCAACCAGCTATCAGTACATGTGTGGTTTCAGCTGTGACTGTGCATCAACTTTAAGCCACATACTCATTCATCTGAAAATGGAAGCAGGAACACACATGATCTGCATGAGTGTGTTCGGCTTTCTATTTTTAACAACCAATTTCAGAGGGTTCATCTGGTGCTTGATAGATGCTTATCACTGACAGTTTTTTATTTCACCTCACTATATGCACACGTTAGGAGATAATGGGCCTTTGTCACTGATGTGTTAGAGAGCACTCTCCACCACTGTCAGGAGTTTGTATAATTTCTCATCATTTTGCAGTTTTCTTGATGCATGTGAACCAGGACTTGCAAACTCCCACAAACAAAAAAAGCACTATTCTCTGGTGGTTTTGTGTCTCCTTGTGGTTCTTTGATTGACTTTACTTTCAGAAATATTGCCGCTTTGCACAGGGGCTCAAGAGCATGGTCTTCAGCCAGTGTTCGGTTCACTTGTGTAAACCATCCGAGTAAACCCATGTATTTTATAACACCTTGAAAAACAACCTTCATAACTGTTTTCCTTTTTTCTGTGTCTGCCATGGCATTTTGGCCTTTGTAGGGAGAAGCAGGTTTCCCAGGCTCTCCTGGGTTGAAGGTAAATTCATGCTGAGCAGTGTGTGTGTGGCAGTTATTACAAACCTAGTCAGATCAGTGGGTCATAAGTGTCTTTCTTCCACTGGAAAGGGCCAGGCTGGCGTCCCTGGTACCCCTGGCATCCCTGGCAAGAGGGGCTACAGGGTAGGCCTGAAGCATCCATTGTGTCTCTTAATGTCAGTCATCCTTGTTCCACTAACAGGAGAGACTCCATCATATCACTGTTGTGTGTTTGTGACTGTGTCAAAGGTCCAGTGGAAGTGTTGTTTCATTCAGCCTCTCTGTGCTGTGAGCCGTGTCTCACTCTGTGTTTGTGGAGTGATCTGGTCTTTATAACGGATGGGAGAATTCACCATTAAATGTCAGGGTCACAAGTGGAATGGCTAAGTGTTTTTTGTTTAATGTAGAAATGTTATCATATCCTTTGTCATTCATTTCTAACAGCACGTACATGTGCAATCAGTCAATCCATTCAAAGAAGAATGGATTGTTGGAAACTATTATTGAGTGTACTGTTTGTCAGATTGTATTGAAACAGTGTTTGACAAAACAGTCTTCATCAAGTCCACTTAATAGTCTTGTCAGTCTTCATCAATGGATTCACTTTGCTCAGTTGTCATTGATATGACAAGATATTTTCACTGTCCATGGTGAGGGTGAAGAGAAGGATAAGATAAAAGGTGGTGCAGCTGCTACTACTAATAATCCCACCACCTAAAACTACTAACTCAAACACCTCCCTCATGGGGCTGGACAGATCAATCAAACACAGTCTTCAAATTACTAACCACTAACCATTCAACACCACAAAGGGTTCTGGATTTTCAACTTACTAAGAACTCTGCTGGTTCACCCTGAATCTAAAGTGGTTCAGTGCACTTATGTATTGTATTTTATGAGGTAAGAGAAAGCCGGGGCAAAGTGCAGGTCACTGCATTGACTGCACACTGTACTATAATGTAAATGACAAATAGACTTAAGTAAAAACAGCCAGGTTTGCCTGGACAGAGGTCAGGGTCAGGAGTCAGTGGACATGAGGAAAAAACATCAAGGACATTCCTCTGACACCAGAGATCATCTGTGACAGAGACAGTCATTTCCATCTCCCTTCATATTACTATCACACAGTCTCTAACCTATAAGCCCATATGTAGGTCACATAATAACAGTCATCTTATGGTCATGTCAACTCAGCAAACTTCAGTTGCTTGATGAAGACCAAGTGAATCCAGATTTCAATTTAATCTCCTTTTTTAATGGCGATAACGACCCGTTGTGCTTTTTATTTTGTTGGCCGTATGTATAAACATATATTATTATTTTTGTCTGGTTGACACATTTCTGTATGTATGACAGGGTGAGAAGGGAGAGCCAAGCTTCGCAGCTCAAGGAATCAAAGGAGAACCAGGCTCACCAGGATTACCAGGTCCAATGGGGCCTAAGGTAAGTGTTCACTGCTGAGTGAATGGACTGATACCTACATGTACATCACTGCCTGCATCGTGGATTATTAATCAACACTACATTCTTCACCCAGGGTGAAAGGGGTGACCATGGAGACAAGGTAGGACACACATGAGGAGACTGAAACAACATTTTATTATGAAGAATAGTTTGCAAATAGCCTCATTACCATGTCACTCAATGCCCTGTCTGTTGTTTTGTGTAGCTTAATTTGTCATCATGATTGTGTCATTGCTATGTCACCACTGCTATTGATTTGTGTTATTGTGTCATGTTGTATGTTGAATGAAATACTAATGTAACCATCCCTGAAGGCTACTGGTGCCACACACTGTTACTTAGCAAGAGCAAATCCATGCATCTGACTAACTTCTGGGTGTGCAGCACATTGCATAGACTCATAGATGTTGACTCTGTAAATATAGATGTTTTTGAACAATATTTACTGAGAAATTGGTGAACAATTGCCTTATGAGCTAATGTGGAGTGTGAAAATCACTGTAACACTTTCTGCACAATCTTTACACTCAAACGGAATGTTTATGGAGGATCTAAATGTTGTACCTTTATTTGACCTCCAGGGGGAGGCAGGTCCTGAGGGCCCAGCTGGACCAAGAGTAAGTCCTGGCTGCTAGACTACTGACAAAGTTTTTGTAATGTTGACATAACACACCCACATACACACAATGTCTACCCTCATTATGCCAATGATTTTCATTTCCATCATATAGGGTCCTCCAGGCCCAACTGGGGAGCCAGGGAAGGCTGAAATCCAGAACAATGAAAATGTATGTCACTGTGATGTAGTTGTACTTTTCTCACATATAGAAGAACTAAAGAATGACATAATATTGACAATATATTCCTCCACAGGATATTCACAACATACCCCTGATGGTAAGTACTGTCTAGGGTTTATCACAAACCCACTACTCAAAATTATTTTTAATGATGAGACCTCTTCCCCCATAGGGTCCTCCTGGATTACCTGGACCTCCAGGGCCCTCTGGCCCCACTGGTGCTAAGGTAGTCCTTTTAGAATGGAAATTAACATTTCATATTCCCACGGTTTGTTATCAAACACTGGAGTTTTTCATAGCATATGCCCCAGGCTTTTCACATCATTTGGTTGTGATTGTTTGAATAAATGAAAATGCATTGCTGCCCACTTTGGTTCATATTGAACTACGTCCTCTTGCCTTTCTAAAACCTTCCTCTAACAAACAGTTTATCAGGGGCCCATGTGGGTATGCCAGGGTCAGTTAGTAATCCTGCCTTTGTGTGTCTTCAGGGGGAAGTCGGACTGCCAGGTGCACCAGGACTGGATGGTGAGAAGGTAAAACTTCATCCGTTTTCCATGTTTCCATCCGTGAAAGTATATATATGACAGAAATCTATTGTGGTGACAAAATGTGTATGGTGATGGGAAGAGTCTGTCTCAACATAACTTCTTTTGTTCTGGTTAAGTCAGTCCAGTAACTTTGAGCACATGTGTTTCAGGGGCCCAGAGGTAAACCTGGAGAGCCTGGTCTTGTAGGCCCAGCTGGTCCTGAAGGTCCCAGAGGAGAGAGTGGTATGATGGGCTTCCCAGGACCCAAGGGAGACATGGGTCCACCTGGATTACCTGTAAGTAACTGCATTAACCACACGCCACACCACATCACATCATTGCCTGGGGTTTCCTGACCAAAGCCAAACGCCCACAACTATAATTACCCATGGGAAAGGCTTCGGTTCTTCTCATCTGTCCTGTTATTATCTAATTACAGACTCACAATCTTAGAAGAGACCAGGATCGACACTGAGTTTAACTTTGAATTCACTGTGGCAGGGATCCCTACATGTGGCTATGCTATTTGTGGCCTGGCACTACATGGAGAGTGTAGTTTCTTATATGTGTATAGTGGGGGGGGGGGGCAGTTTCCATTTACTAATTTATTGTTATTCACTTTTTTGACATAGGACATGCAACACTGAGCCCCTAACCACTCCAACTACTCCATGTGCTTCATGTTCAACAAGTTTCTTTTACTTCACTTTCTGTATTTTAAATGCAAAAATCCAAAACAGTCAATCTTTAAATTGTGGGTGTGTGCACTGATTGGTGCATAACATAAGCAGATGCATGGTATTTGTGAATGTTGGGGAGTACTGCATGGTAGGCAGACACCAGGTCATCCAGAAGCACTGATGCAAAGCTTGTGTTTTTACAGTATGGAATTGATAGTCCTACTTTCCCTTTAGGCAGGGTTGATCTTCAACAGTAGCTGAGTCATTGACATACAAACACTCACACACACACACAGGACTAGTTTTGCACAAAAACTCCAAGGCTTGTAAGACATTTAAAGTTCCAATCATGTCTCTACAACAAAACAATGTGGCTCCAAGTACAGGTGGCCTCGACCAGTCTGTGTAATAGTGTAGTCTCACTAAGAGAGACAGTCTGTGCAAGTGATTGAGATGTAGCTGAATTCATTCAGTTGCAATCATCAGCCCCTGAATTTAATGACATCTATCTCCTCGTCCTTGTTCTGTGGGGATGACCTTATGGGTGAAAAGGAGAATGTGGGGTTAGATTACCCTGGTACTCCTTCAGTTCAGCCTGTGTCTGATGAAGGAGGAAAAGTAGAACACATTTTGTATCCTGTGTTGTGTGAAAAAATATGTTGCATAACCTTTGTTCATTTCACTGTGTCTGCTTGATGATTGTCAACTTTGTGTCCTTGTGTATCTTTGTCACCTGCTTTGACAGGGACCTAAAGGTGAATCTGGAGAAGGAGCGAGGTCAGAAATTGTAAGTGTTGGTCATTAACCCACAGGTCTGTTTAGGACAGCATGTCTGAGGTGTGTTTCCTCAACCAACACCTGTTGCCTCTGTTTGTGTTTTTAGATCTATGGCCCTCCAGGGCCCCCAGGACCTCCAGGACCAGTTGGCCCAGCAGTGAGTTACATATGTAATCACCACTAAATCTGTGTGTAGGCTTAAAGGCCTCATAAAGTTTTTTTCAAGTGAAAACAACTTTATGACTCATTGACAATACTCATCTTCACCAGCGCTATGTAATGGTAACAACTTGAAAACAGTACAGACTGTCAGTAATCCCACTGTCTCTGTGTCATGCAGGGATCTCAAGGACCTTCAGGGCCTAAGGTGAGACATATTTCTACCAGTCATATCCACAAGTTCCTCATGTTATTTAATCTTCATACAGTTATATGTTTTCAGGATCAAAGCCAATACATTGCAATATAAGTGGAACAATGGGACTCTCTCTGTGTCTCACAGGGAGAGCCAGGCCTAGGCATCAGAGGAGAGAAGGGAGCAACAGGTCAGAAGGGCGATAAAGGAGACAGAGGCCATCTTGGACTCCCTGTAAGTTCACACTTCTCACAAAATTGTCTTTCTTTGTCTTTATAGATCTCTCTTGCTGTCAGTGTTTAGTATTTGTAGTTGCTGCTTCAGCACAGACACCCTGCCATATGAATTTTTGAAAAAGGGGGTAGTTTTTATTAGGGATGTCCCGATCCGATCACGTGATCGGAAATCGGCCCCCGATCACGTGGTTTCAGACTCGATCGGAATCGGACGTTACCTCCCGATCAGGACTCGGATATATATCTACATATATTCTCATTATTATTTTTTATTAACACATCTTATATTTATAGTTATGCGGTGGCACAGAGTGTGAGACATCTTAACTTCACACAGAAACATCAACACGTGCGGCATGACGTCATCACTTTGTCACGCTATTGGTTAAATGCTGGCACGGAAGTAAACGCAGCTCAAAGCGGAAAGCTCCAGTACAGAGAGGAGAGAGGAGGCGAGGAGGCGAGTGGGCTATGTCTGCCGTGTGGAAGTGTTATAAAGTCGACGACAGTAACTTTGCCTTAGCGAACTGTTTAATCTGTAAAGTTGGGATTTCAAGGGGTGGAAAGCAAAGGGCTGCATGTAACACAACAAACCTGATACGGCACCTCAAAAACAAACACCTGACACAATACAGCGAATTTCTTCGCTCTTCTTTATTCTTTTTTTAAGTATTATAAAAGTATAGGATCGGGACTCGGTATCGGCAGATACACAAAAACAAATGACTCGGACTCGGACTCGAGGGCAAAAAAACCTGATCGGGACATCCCTAGTTTTTATACTCTTTTTATACTTACATGGTGTCACTGTGGGTCCAGAGTCAACCATACATTCACCCAAGTGCTGACATGACCACACCACATCATCAACAAAAATTCATGCTGGGTGGCTCTGGCAGTTATTTGATCAATATAATCGATATCGATCAATAAAAAATATCAGTAATGAGTGAATATGAGCTTGCAGTGTTACACATACATGTTATACACCTAACATTAATGCTTTTGTATTTACAAGTATGTTTGTCTTTTTCTGTATAAGCTTTAACTTTATGTCTTGTAATGTTTCTGTATTGGCAGCATGTATCTTTATTCAGAGTTACACATTCATCTAACTGTTATCATCAGTGGTTTGGCTTAGTTTGGTAAAGCGTGAGGAGCCATGAGACTGGGAGAATGCAAGGTCTTTTGGAATTAGGATTTTAATGTTTTTGCCAAATAACACAGTTTGTGTATCCTGAGCATTGGTTTAAGGTAGATGGGTTCTGTAGCTTCCACCCAACACTCTCATTTCCTTGAGCACTATTCATTAGTTTATTAACTGGTTTAATTTGAAAGCAGTGCAGTGGAACGTGGAATGTAGTGCTGAAATCCAATGATCCGAATATTAGACTTTTTACTTGACTATGTTTTTTGACAGCTTTAGAGTTTACAAATAGTTTTACATGCAAAACAAATGATGAGCTGGTAACATGACAGATTTCATCACCCAGCACTGTATCACATAGTTCAAACTAACTCCAGCTCAACCCAATGCAGCAGTAAAATCCTGCTCGTCCATGAATTCACCAGTAAATAGAATTTAATAATAGTGTATAGTAGGACAGTCACTGGAGTGAGGGATGACAGTGAATTATGAATTGTTTACTTTTACACAACTCATTCCTCCTCCTTATCACACTCTTTTTTCACATTATGTTTATCTTGTTGTTTCCCTCTGTCATCTGTGTGAGTCACCCTCAGCCCTCGGTGCAGCTCTAACAGTGCACTCTGCAGTGTGTCGCCAATTCAGTCACATCACTACAACTGTTCTGCTGCACCAGTTCTCACTAGAAAACAAATGTGGATTCACCTGCTGCTGAAATCAGTGACCTGTAAAAGCAGTCCAGCTGTTTTAGGAGGGAGATTGGAACAATGTTTCTCCTTCAATCCTGGGGAGGAGAAACATCTGCAAATATGATGTGATGTCATGACAATGACCGTGTGAATGTGTGTTCCTCATTGTTACTGTCACTCACCTTACCTCCACTACTTCCATCACCCTTCATGTGTCATCATCTAAACGTGTTTTTGAAGTCACTTGAGTCACAGCTTCACTTACTCCCCCACCCCCCACCCTCCCACCCCCAAACCCATTACCCCACCTCCTTCCACCCCCCTCCCCTTTCATCTCTGCTCTAACTGTGTACAACACGATACAGGGGGCTCATGGTTTAGACGGCAGACCAGGTCCAGTGGTGAGTGGCGCAAGTCCTGTTCCGGTCCCTCGCCTCCCCCCCACCCTTCTCCTCTTCCTCCTCCACCCACCTGCTACAGCTTGCTTGGTGTCTGCTCAGTCTGCTTGTCATGTCTGCTTCCTTTGCCTGCTTCCCATGCTTGTCCTGTCTTTTCTCTGTCAGGAAGTAGCTCTGATACAACACAACTGGTCGAGGTTGAGTTCTGAGGATCCACTGACCTGGAGAATCTAGTTTCATGGCAACAATTGAACTTTGTGTGGTGCTTATGAATGTGTATATTTGTGTATAGATATTACAAAAATAGAAAGGAACAGTTGTCCAGAAATGGCAAAGATAATATTTGAACTTATGTAGGACAGTTTACCAAGGAGGTGCAGTAAACTTCACCGACAGATGATTTTTTTTGATATATAAAGCTCCCCACTCACAGCATATCATGGTCACAATGCTCCACAGTTAGACATGGGATCCCTGTTTGTGTTTATGAAAAAAGGAGGTCATGGTAAAATGAAGTATAATCATATAAAACAGTGTAACATTCCATGACGACTATGAGTATGGCCTGGTGAGAACACACATTCTATGATTTATGTAGAAGCTGTAGCTGTAGAAAGAACCACTCTCTGATTTAAAACAGCTTTGTTCAGCTGTATAGTCTACCTGCTTTATTGATAAACTCAGAATATTGTTCAAGTAAACTGTCACTGACTGAACTTTACAGTAACTCACTGAGAGTGGAAATTCATAACCAGGAAAAGACCTTCAACTAAAACATGTGCTGATGTTTAAGAACCATTAGGTGAAAAGGGAAAAATGAAATTCACATCACAAAAGTGTAATTTGTCACCACAACAGTAGAATGTGGTTTATGTAGAAAATATCATTATTTGATATCGACCCAGCATCATGAGCAGCCCTGCCCTGTCTGAGTTACCTCCCCTCAGTGCTACCTGGGGCAGGTGAAGTGGAGTGTTGCCCTGTTCTGTTTTGAGTTTCTTCTCCATGATGCTGTAAATCCTCAGCTCTCAATCCTGCCTCCACAGTTCCTGCATCCTGCCCCTGTTCCAGCAGCCGGCTGTGAAGCTGCTATGTGTCAGAGTCTATGAGGAGCATGCAGGGATGCTTGTACTGCATGCTGACATGTATAGTGCAGTTACACAACTGTGTAGCATACAACACTGTGCATACTGGATATGCCTGAGATGCAAGGTCTTCTTCTCCAATCTTGACTGCTACTCAGACAGAAATGCGACTGTTGACGATTCATTCATTTTTCTCCGTTTTTAACAGTTTGAGCAGTAGTTCAACAAGTTTGGTTTCATAATTTCTTTATGTGACAAGGCCAAAATAAGAAGATGTAACTCTTTCCCCCCAAACTTCAGAAAATTGTCCTGAATGATCTGTCATTCTGTTTTTGGCCACCAGACAGCTTGTTGATTTACTGATTTAACTCTTTCTCTAGTGTGTTCTGTGTGTGTCTGCTGACTGGTATTTATTCTCCACTTCTGTTCTAAAGGGTCTAATAGGACCAGCAGGCGTGCCAGGGCCAGCAGGACCAAAGGGAGACAGTGTGAGTATCTGTGTGTGTGTGTGTGTGTGTGTGTGTGTGTGTGTGTGCGTGCCTCTATGATAGCGATGGCCAGCATTGACTGGTGGCAGTGTGATGTCACAGCTGTCTGCTTTGTCTCTTTAGTTTTAGAAGACTATTCACTTTGGATTTTCTCTCTCAATCTCTCTCTTGCTACAGGGTGTAAAGGGAGACACGGGATTACCAGGACCAACTGGGCCTCAAGGCATCCCTGTAAGCCTGTGTTCACATTGAAACAGTCCTCACAAAATGAGCATATCTTAGCTCAGAGAAAGCAACATGTTTAAAAGACATTGTGCCAGATGTGTGACAGGGTCTCACAGATCAGTCCTGGAACAACAAAGGAAATAGCTGTTAAAGCTAATGTTGGCTGTCTATGTAGCAAAACCACTGGTGGTTACCACTGACTTTTATTCTATTTTCTTACTGCTGAACTTAAAATGTTTGACCTCCAGTGATAAAGCCCTTGTCCTTGCAGCAGTCAGGCAGACTTACTAAAACAATTTGTTGTTTCTTTTTTGCAGGGTTTAGTAGGACCACAAGGACTCAAAGGGAACCGGGTAAGATATTAACTACAATATTTAAGCATTTTTAAACAAAGCAAGGCAGCTATTGAACACACATTAGATCTCATAGACACCTTATGTGTATTTGATAGGTGTAAATCTGGCAAGGTTGATATCTGCATTCAAAGTAATATTCAGTTGCATTATTTAGCGTCATATTGACCTCAAACCTGATCTCAAGTAGGATATGTGAAATAAAAAGCTGAAGAAAATCTATAGATGGTGATAACAGTGAGAAACAATCTTTTTGAGACACATATGATTCAGGTTTAATTCAGAATTTAGCTTTAAGCTGCCATCACATACATGTTAGACCTGAAGCTGAGAGAAGCTGGATATCAGTCTCACCAGTGCATTTAAACAGTAACAGTTACAGTAGTTGCAGTCACAGTTATATATAAAGTAGAACCAGCTGCATTCTGCTGCAGAGATTCCTAATCACTGATTGGTCCACATGTTAGTAAGAGGACGGATGCTAACGAGGATGAAAGATGACCCTCGTACCACAGAGCTGAGTAGCTTGGCAACTACAGAGCAAATTAGAGTTGGTTTTATTGGCAGAGCTCTGTAGGAGATCACCTCCGTTGAGAGCTTTTCCTCAGGCTTCTCAGACACCTCCCTGTTTTTAACCTGTCATTTAGGGAAAACATAGTGGAGAGAAAGTGCTGTAATACTGATGTTTTATACAGTTTATTTTCATTTGAACTCAGGTTCTCCTGTCTACATCTTGTTTCACTCTTCAGTTAGTTATTCTTCACTTGGCCTAAATTACTTGTATCCTTGCATGCTACATGACCCCAACATTTGTAATCCTCTGAACTCTCTGAAGTCTGGAGAAGAAGGTTCTCTAGACTTACACACTTAAATGGACTGGACTTCCACATACACAAATGTACAAATCACAGTTTGTCCTTTGTAGGGAGCTGTGTGCTGTAGTTATTTAACTGTGAACAATAGTTGGCTGCAATGTACTTTCTAAGTTGCAGTTCATTGAAGTCTCACACACACAGACACACACACACTACAGATGCTGTGCTGCGCTGGGGACAGTCAGACTAGCCGTTTGACCTTAGCCACACTAACCAGAGCAGTTGTAGCTCTGAGCTTATTACATAAAAATGAGACTGGTATCTATCTTCATGCTCTTGTAAATAAGGCAAATAAACATATTTTCTGAAATGTTGAACTAGTCCTTATATTGGCTCTCTGTATGAAAACTGTATTTCATTTCCTGTCTGTATTTTATCAGATAGTCTGTTCCTAAATGTCCACATTCCCCTCCTCTAAGAGAATGTCTGTTTCCTTCCCATTAACCTGTGACTCTTTTAATATTTCCACTCCCATCTTTTTAGTATTCACATTTCATAAGCCCTCTCAACACATTCAACTGGTCTCGGTTCCAAAGAAATGATATGTTCAATTTCCATGATATAAACCAATCATTATGTGCCAGTCCAGTTGAAGGTGTTGAAGACACAGCTATGGGATAGCATTGGTGTTTTTACTCTTTGTCCTGTCTCCTTTTGTTTCCGCAGGTCCTCTTATCCCCTTTTCCTTCCCTCCACCTTGCTCTGTGGCCCGTGGCTCTGTTTATTGCTGGGTTGCCCTCTCTCCCTCTCACAAACCTTGGCCTTGGTTAATCATTCTGCTCTTACACCTCCTCTTTACTCCTCCTGCTCCTATTTAACAGTTCCCTCTCCCTTGCAAGCTTTCATGTAGTCCTTTCAACCCCTGACCCTCTGACCTCATACCCCAATTTAGCAAGCAGCGCTCTCCCATCACTGTCAAACTGTATGATCTACTAGCACGCTAGCATGTTTCTGAGATCATCTGAGCTGAGATTCCACACAGTGATCAGAAGCTTTAATCATATAACTATTGCTTTTATAATCAAAAATTGTAATTGCCTTGTTAGAAAAAAAGCTTTATAATTTACTAGGTGGCGACAGCTCTGTAATATATTTGGGTGATTCTTCAATTAGGGGAGTTCTGAGCTCTGAAAAAAGAATGTTTATGTTTAATTTCTATGTTCTGGGTTTGTCCCCAATCCAGAGTACTGAACATCTTCTTCATAGTCAAGTAATACAAAATGTTACATTCATTAAAACGGACTTTGCGCCTCGATTGCGCCTGGTCTATGAAACTAGAGCCCCTTGTGTCATTACCATCACACCAACTGTTTTAGAGCAATAAAGGTTTTTCAGACTACTAATGAACTGAAAGAACCAGGGACACAAGGCCAGACATGGCACAAGCATCATGACTCTACAAATGTGAGTCATTTGAAAATTGATGCATCCTGATCTGAGAGCATGTTTATTAGATGTCATGACTGAACAAGTTACTAATTAGATAATTAAGTTCAGAAATAAGAAGTTTCAGTTTATTTACATTCAGCGTATATTGTTTGCAAGCAAGTCTAAAACTGAACTAACTTTTCCGAAAAGTGAAAATTCTCATTACCATCACAAAATTTGCTGATAATCAGTGATGTCAAAGTTATCCTGAAGGATGATCTAAGCTATGATAAGATCTCTGTTCCAGCCTTTCTAAGAAAGCTTTTGAAATGGAATACAAAAAATGTATTTTTCAAACGGTTTTTAAACGGTCAAAAGGGTTAGCAATTGAAGAATCTCCCATTTGAAGATGTAAGTGAGAGTGACTGAATGTTTAAGAGTCATTTCAGACTGTAGCCTCAAATCGTAAGAAAGTCTAAAACACTTGAGTGACAGGTGATGTTAGGACAGCAGTGGGAGAGCACTGCAGCAGGTTCTATCATAATGCAGTCCACACACAGTGTCGTCATTTCGTTATTTGAACCCTTCTGGCCTTTGACCTTGTTGGGCAGGTGTTCTTGTTGATACTGTAATCCAGTAGTTGTTCAGTCATATCTTTTAAGCTGCTGCAGGAAATGTCTTGTCAAGTGCTGTCAACTTTTAAAAATGTATGTATCTTTTATCGAAGGAAACCGACTGAAATTCACACAGCTCCTCCCACAGACACAAAACATTTCATAACTCTTTCTTCACATGTATTAGCTAACACCTGTAAACAGACAATTGGTCGAGTTCAGGTGTACAAGTCATCTTCATTGCCTGTGGAAACATCATTGTTTCAGAGTGAGGGAATTCTCATGGTTTGGGTTAGAATAACGACAGTGGTAAGAACATTCATCCTCATGATGCAGGGAACAAATCAGAGAAAGAAGCAGCAGTGACTGTTTCCTCCACATGTCTATTTTCAGTCTTATTTATTTTACCTTTATTCATACGGGTTATCTCATTGGTTATTCTGCATATCTTCAATGTTCATATATACATAGGAGTATGTGTAAGTGTCTTCTCACAGCTTTACTGTACTGTAGGCAGTGGTAGTCTGGATGACACCTGCTTACCAAGGTCACTGGCTGTAATCTCTCTTCCCTGTATTTAACCTTCCTTTTACACTAAATTACTTTTAAAAATCATACAGTCTTTTATTAAAAGCAAAATCGCACATCTTTAGTGAATCAAAACACCTTATTTTCTCTTATTATCAAAATTACGTGCAAGAAGGAAAAAAAGTAATTCTTCATGTGTGGCTTCATGAGGAGGACTAAAGTTTGTCTTTTTTCAATACACTGTTGTTTGCAGGGAGAGAGGGGCAAGAAAGGCAACAGGGGGGCCAAAGGGGATAAGGGAGACCAAGGAGCACCTGGATTAGATGCCCCCTGTCCTTTGGTATGTCAGTTGTCCAATGTATAGCCATGAGTCAAAGGGAAGGTGCACTGTTTTAGAATACAACAACATCCCACAGAGCTTCACCCTCTCTGAGGAGTGGTATTCTGCAGGTGGTCTCCCTCTGACTCTGGTGCTCTGTGACTCTAATCAACCTCAAGAAGAGTTCAGTCCAGTCTGACAGACATATGGGGGGATGCCATCAGAAAGGTCTCATTAGACCAAAGGAAATACTGCAACATGTATTTCAAATTAGGTTTATCAAGGGTGAAAATGTCTTGATTGGACCAAAACTCTGCCTGAGGAGCTTTTTTCCAGGAATGAGACAGACAGGAAGTAGGCAGGCTCCACTGATGAGTATGTCTCCTCTTAACCTAAAGGAGCAATGGCCCAACCCAAACTTGACCTAAACCCAAATGACATCAATAATAACAAAGTGGCCCAAGTGTGAGAGCTTGATCAAACTCACTCAATCTCAGTGAGCCCAGCTCCTGTCAGTCCCAGGTTACCTGCATGCTTAGGAAACCTGCACCCAGTGACCCAGCGGACAGAGGCGGAGGTCCTCCCACCGTCCAGCAGTGGAGGACACACACTCTTCTGCTGCAACATCGTTTTTTTAAACGGTTGATTTCACAAACAGGGTTTCCGAGGCTTTAAAGGGGAGAAAGGTGAACCAGGCTTGCCAGGCCTGGACGGGCTGGATGCCCCTTGCCCTGTGGTATGGTGCTCTTTCTTTCCCTTCACTTTTCCCAGCATGTCTGTAGCTGTCTCTAACCACACACCCATCTGTGGGCATCACATGCTGCAAAGATATGCACGTTTGCATGGAAGTTTATATAGGTTAATAAGTCAGAAATGTTCCCACTGATCTAACATGAACACATGTTTCCTCCTGAGAACATCATCTAACTCAATCCTTCCATCACTACCAGGAAGACTTTCTGTTAACTCCAGATGATCTCTGACTAATACTACCAGTTACTCTCATAGAAATAATGAATGTAAGACACTAATTTTCTTCTGTAAAGCCTTGAAATTGTTACATCAATTAAACCAGAACGTTTAGCCTCAGTCCCCAGTTTTCCACGCATGGAGCACTAATCTCTCCAGTCCTCAAGGCAACAGTTACCAGAGAAGATGAAAAACAGAAGAAACTTGATTAATTTATTTGGCTGAAGCAGAGCCCTGGTGTTAGTGTGGGGGGTTACACTGTCTTCCTTAGCCTCACAGAGACAGCACAAACACTCTGCTCTAGGTTTAGTAAAGCAACAAGTACATTGTCATGGTTGACGTTTCTGCTTGTGTTTCCACTGACGCTTGCTCTGGAAGTGAGTTTGTGGGATTAAATGTGGACAATGTTCAGGAGGTTGAAGTTGAAGAGTTTCTGTTAGGAGAAGTTGCCACAGATCCAGCATCACAACACACAGCTCAGTGTTACTCTAAGCATGTGTTCGGTTGTGTTTGTATGTTGTGTTAACATAATAATAGGAGCAGTGAATGGGTGAAGCACTACATTCAGAGTAGTGGGGATGTGGTCTGGTTGGATGGTCTGAGTACAAGGAGCATAAACACAGCACCAGAGCCAGAGATTCACATCCTGTCTGTGTTTCTGTTCAAGCTCATTTCTGTATTGAAACAGACCGCAAACCTTAACCAATCACTGCCAGTGCCAAAATACACATACAAATTCTGACCAGTGCTCCGATATATCTGTATTCGTGACTAGATGAGGATGTTTACTTATTCACACACACACACACACACACACACACATATATATATACACATGTATACACACAGTGTATACATGTGTATACATACATACACGCACACACACTATCATGAATTCATGAATTGAGTAATGGGGAAACAGAATCCAATGTGATTATTTCATGTCATTTCATTTGTTGCATTATTTATTGCATCACCACAGGTAAGTATATGTCTTAGAAATATAGCAGGAACTGTAAAGGTCAGCTAACACTGCTATGAAGAGGGACCACTCTCATCTCATGTATCCATCTTAGAAGTACAATCTGAAAAGATCTGTAGATCATCTGGTGTCATTTGTTCATGTTTATTCAAAATGATAATAATAATAATAAAGCAGGTTTCCTCTAACTATACCTTTCATGTTGCCTAAAATAGACAGATGGCACTCTAATAAACTGATAATGTGATATTTATGTAATAATTTCTTTAATGAAATAAATCCATTGTGGCAAGAAGAACAGAACAACACAATAACCATGTCCATGGCTCAAGTAGAGCACAGGGTGATGAGGACTTCCTGTTTTTATAATGTAAGACAATAATACAGCATCAGAGTCACCAAATGAATCTGACACTGACCTGCTGAATGAGCATGCTACGCAACTTATTTCACAACCAAAAATATTACTTATTAGTAAATGACAATCTGATTATTGTAACGCTAATTATCATTCAGCAACCCACATGGCTCTGCAGCATCTCACCAGTATCACCCAAAATAACTATTGTATTTCTGAGGTGTTTAGGGTCATTTATAATAATAACATTTTTTTTATTACAAAAAATGCCATGACCATTAGCCCTACCTAGCTTCATAGACAAATCCAGGATAAAATACAGGGTGAAGAAATATGGATTCTACCCCAGAACCCTGTGAAACTCACTGAGTAACTCCTGTGTGTATGAAGAGTCACAGTGGAGCACAGTGGAATCTATCTGATAAGCCTGATCTCCATAAGACCCTTAAAACTAGAGTTTAACATGTCTGTGGTTGATACCAGCTATTTTACAGATGTGCTTCCCTGAGGTAGATTTATATTTAGTTACTGTAAAATAATATACATATAATAATAACACTGGTTTAAACCCAGTAGATGCACAGGAAAAATAAAACTTTTAATAAAAAGAAGCAAAACATCTGTCATTTATGTGCATATGCAGAAATAAAATGTATTTCTTACTTCCAGAACCCTGAATTAGCTGAAATGATTATTACCACTGTGCTACTCAGAAAGCACAATGGTTTTTATATTCATTTATAAAACAATTGTGAGCTGCTTGATGAAGTGGTTGCATTGTTGCTTTGCACTTGCATGATAATCTTGTTCATGTGTGCAGTACTCAGGATGTGGCATGTAACGTCTGGTTCTTTCTTCTTCCAGGGGGGCGATGGCTTACCTGTACCAGGATGCTGGAATAAAGTAAGTGTGAGAGTGTGACACACCATGTTGTTTTGCTGTACATCACTGGAGTCGCTCACATACTCTAAGCAAACTTCACCCTGTTGTTTGAACTAACGCTTGATATTTGTGCTTTTGCTCTTTTTTTTGCAGTGACAATAACTTTGGAATGGCTGATGTGATTGTACATAAAATATTTATTTTTTTAAAAACGTGTTCCCTGTCCTGTTATACATGGGGAAAAAATAAAAGTACCAAAAAGATATTGCAAAATGTATGTACAGATTGTTTAATAATGATAGTGTTTATGTATTCGATTTTTATATCTATGCATTATTTTAATATGACTGGATAAGTAAAAAATATATAATGTTGCTACATATGCATGATATTTGTGCATAATGTGAAGTGGATAATGCTTATTAACTTATTGCATTATGTTATTTTGTTCTGTTGTCATAGACCAGGCTGCACTGAGCTGTGGGGCTGGAAAATATGTGTTAGCATTTTGGAAGTCTTAGTTGAACTCTCCTCTTTTTGACCAAGTCAAACATGGACAAACAGCTCGAGTCTCTTTGTAGACTCGAACACCAGATCACCAGAAGAAGAGCTGTAGTATACGGTAGCTAAGGTTTTGCAGTGTTGCTCTGTCAGTCTTTGGTTCAGAGAAAGATATTTTGACATGACAGACTGTCATACAGAAGTATGAATATTTTAAATGCAGATCATAGTAGCAGCAGATACTGTAATTTAAAAAGTCATAAATACTAACACACATGATAGTAACATTTAAACAGTATAGAACAAGACAGTAGCAGCTACTGATGTGTGATCCCACAGATTTCCACTCCAATCCAATACCAAGTGGAAACAGAGGTGGTACTGCTCATGCCAATACATTTCACAAAAGCAAAGAAATAGATAGTTTCAAATTATAGTTACACGGTGACACTAAAGCACAGACTATCTTTTGAAAAACAGACATTAAATGCATCGCGTAACCGTGGTGTAGACTTGTGAATTCACATTTAAAGGAGCATCTGTGATTTCTCTGAGAGATCACACAGACACACACAAATCACAGATGCTCTTTCTTATTCTTTCATTAGAAACACTTTTTAAATAATAATGTCCAAACTTCACTCCTCCTGCTCTCATGATCTATGACCTCAGCCATGTGTGTGTGGAAAGGGCGCAATGATTTACACAACCGTAGATCACCTCAGAGCAGGAAGCAGATGTAGTCCCTTCAAACCAGTGGGAATAGGTCCTGTAAATTGCAAAATAAGTGTCTAATGTGATGAAAATAGTTGTTGACCCCAAATTAGTGCAGACTGGTGATAGTTTCAATACTTTATTATGAGCATCAATCTGAAAACGGATGTGTTTGGTATCGGAAGTATCAATTCTTAGGTATCAATCAATCAGTGTTCCATAATGTGTTCAACAGTTTACAACATGCAATTATCAAGTGGTTCCTTTATTATAGGAGAATCTCAAAATTTATGAGGTTCCGTTGTTTATGATAATCAATCACAGTTTGCTGACAGGATCAAAGTCATCACCTGCGTCATGGAGGAGGGAGTCAACCAAGATGTCTGAAAATGACCTGTTTCATTGTACAGCAGGACAGCTCGACTTAAGCTTCTTACGTATTCCTACTTGTTTCTATTCTCTGTATATAGTTTTGCCAGATTTTATGGGAAACCACTTTCTGCTTAACAGCTGTCAGGTTGTGTCCATTGACTGTAGTGTCTGTAGGCTGCCTTCTAGTACACAGCCCGTATTGAATGGAAATATTGCTGCTCCCCTTTCAGGCATGCTGCTGCAATTGTCACGTTGCCTTATACATTTATGAAGAAAGCTGTTACCTGCTCTGACAATGGAGATTGTTTTTAAATCAAGAACTACAACGCATTTTATCCACAAGCATTTTTTTTATGATGTAACTGTACTAATCAAGTTAACCTCATTAACTTTACCAAGTGACTGGATGTTGAAGACATGGATGGACTGACCAGAGTGGAGCTTGATCCATTACATGATGCTGCTCTTTGACAAAGCTTTGTTTGTGTTGTGCTCGGCCTGGATTTGATGTTGACAGCCATGAGAGATTGTTATTGGATCCCTGACAGAAATAAAGAATAAAGTCATAAATACTGATGTGCTTTTGATGCACAGTACCTCTCTCTCTCACACACACACACATGCACACAGAGGGCTGTTAGTCAATGACAGGACAGGTAAAAACCAGGAAGTTAGCTACTATTCTCAGTATATAATATACCTCAGAGGATGTTTTAGCAGGAAGTACAGCGTTCACGTAACAGTGGCTTTCAGGAACAGTTGGATTCTGGAGCGTCACTCTTGTCAATGCTGTGAACTGCACTGTATCATCTCAGCTGTGGCAGAGCCTGTGTGTATAAATGGGAAGGACAACCTGCAGCCAAACTGGCTACCAAAAAAGAAAAGAGGCTCAAATAACAACACACACACACACACACACACACACACACACACACAGGGTGTGTGGCTTTGTTTCAGTGCTCAGGACCATTATCCTGCCATTACTTCTCTATATCTTCACATAGGAACACTTAATGTTAAAAAATATACACAACCTATGAGTACAAATATATCTAAAATGTGAATCATTCACTCTGGACACACTTCACTCTTCTCTGTATAATTGGGTCATTTAGTTTAATTGATGTCATGTCTGCCTTACTTTACTGTGGATCCAAAAACTAATTTTCACAGCAGACTCCTTCTTGTAGGTGAAGCTACTAGAAACTACTAATAACTAATAATAGGAGTGTGTATCTCAGTAAACCCAGATGTTGAGGCTTATTGAAGTACTGAGCATGGACAATGAAAGAAGCATGAAACTGCCATTCAGTGGTGTTCATCCATTTATTTATTGTTCATATTTATTCTACTGTCACACTGAAAAGTGTCTTACTGGACTGACCATGTCCAGTGTAATTCAGAGTCAAGTCTGGTCCAGGGGAGAGTCGGAAAGACGTTACATTTATCTAACAGACTGTTCAATGGTAAAATATATAGTGTATTTAAACAGAATAATCTGTTTCTTTAAGATGTACAGTTGTGCCCAAATAATGACACAAGTGCTGGTTTTCACAAAGTTTGCTGCTTTGGTGTTTTAGATCTTTTTGTCAGATGTTACTATGGTAACGTAAGTATAATTACAAGCATTTCATAAGTGTCAAAAGCTTTTATTGACAATGACATCAAGTTTATCAAGTGTCTTGGATGACTGGGAGAAGTTGCTCTCAGGGGATGTTTTGGTATCGTTCTGTATCCATGCCTGTGAGTGAGCCACTCCCAGCTCATTTTCATGGCAAACAGGGACTTCTATCTGATCACTCTTCATAACACTCTGTAGTGTAGGAGTATATGCAAATTGCCATCATAAAAACTGAGGCAGCAGGCTGTGAAAATTAATATTTGTGTCATTCTCAAAACTTCTGGCCCCAGCTGTACTGTATGTCAGTGCATAGCCAGGGTGGCCTGCCACTACCCAGCTGTGGAAACACTTAAATAGGCATTGCAAGATGATAAACAACCATTTATTCATCACAAATCACAGAGTCCATATTCTTTTTCCATGTGTTTCTGAAGTGATGAAATTGTATTCATTTGAAGGGTCAACATCCTTTCCAACTGGCCAAGAAGTAGGTCAACTCAAGGCTGTCTCCAAGAAGCTACAGACGGAAGCTGAAGACATTTGAAGATCTCTGTGGGTTGGAGTTGGTGTTTCAAAGTTTTTTCAGGTTGGCTGGACCCAGGGCCCGTAATGCTGAAGGCTCCGGTGGCAACGGTGAGCAAAGTAACCTCCATAAAACTGAGAAGAACAACCATCACAGCAGCAGGGGGGAGACACTGTACCTACTGACGTATTGATGATGACTACGTACTCTTCCATCTATAAACTCTTAGTGAGTGAGAGTGAGTCGTGGACACTTATCACATGCTACTTGTTGTGTTTAATGTGACATCAATACTGCAACTGTGATTAAGGATTGCGAGCAGCTCACAGCACAGATAAATGCCATGTTTCCATGAAAAACCAAACAACAAAGGGAGAAAGAACCTCTTGATGATTCCTTCTTGATACTGCCCTTTTTAAAATACCTTTACCTGCAGCTATTACATCATTACATTACATTTGAATGATTGTGGAAGTACTATAAGAATGTGTCATATAGAACATATATTAAAAGGCAAAGGACAGCACCATTCAATGCTGCAAATTGTAAGTATTGTACAATATATGAGAAATGATTGTGTGTGAAAAAATACAGTCATTGTAAATAGATTGCATAGATAAGAGGAAATACAAAGGGTGAGTAACAGTTGCTCCTTGATACATTTGTTTCCTCTTGCAAATCAACACTTTTTCTTTACAGCAACTGCATGCTGCATCACCAGGTTTTATAACATGTAATACATGCAGTACAGTCACTGCATTGACATTTGTTTTGTTTTTTTCTCAAAACCTCTCACTAGATGATGGCTTTTTTCAAACCATTTACTGTTTTTTCATTCTATGTATTTTTTGTGTTGAAGTACCAACTCCCACCACAGTCAGCTGGAACAGGTACATGCACATACCTGGAGAAGGATGCCCTTTGTCTATGTGTTGAACGCAAACTAGAAAATAATAACTTTCCTGTTTCCAATTAAATGTACAGAAGCATTCCTTATGTCATATTGACAGGTGTTGTCAAAAACGTGTTCCACTTTAATTTATTTGTTGGTTTTCCAGTTTTTGAGTTATAAGTAGTTTGAAACAGACAGAAACTTTTCCTTGTCTACACCATGTGCATGTGTTAAACTACACAACACTTTATCTGGGTGAGCTCCTCCTACTCAGTTTAGAAGTTCAAACTATAGATTGACCAACACTACTCACAAAAAGTTAGGGATATTCAACTTCCTGATGAAATTCAAGGAAAATGTAAGAAGTTCCTGCTACAGTGATATTATATCATGAAAGTAGAGGATTTAAGTAGAACTATGGAATGGTCATTTCTTCATCTCACACAACTTACTAAAACAAAAGCTAACAACAATGTCAATGTGTCAGTAAGTTGTCATGTGGCCACAGGACTTCCACTTCTCTGCCTTCCTGTGACTCTCTGTGTCTCTGTTCAACCTGCTGATGACACTCTGTGACACTCTGAGCTCAGTGGACAGTTCCCTCTGACAACATCCTGTATGAAGCTTCACAGCAGCTAGGTACTGTTGATGGACTATTAGGTGTGGTCTTGGTCTTGTGATGTCAGAATGTGAACAGCATGATGATGAGGACTGTTTCAATACAAACTGTCACTGAAGCAGAACATTTAGTGTTTGGTTCATGGATCAGACACTTGTTGTGATGTTTGTGGTTAACCACCTTGTTAGAGAACAGCATGTCATCAGCACTGAAACATTGAAGAGTTGGACATGTGCATCAAAAAGGTCAAATTAAGTTCACCTGTAAAGGTTATAGTGCATTTTAGGTGCAGTCTGAGATTTCATCCAAAAGCCCAATATCCTGAACTGTTTGTGAGTAGTGTGATTGTGTTTCAGTATAATTGTATCAATCACTTTGTATTTTTCTCTTTCAGTGTGACTGCAGTCACACTCTGAGCTCTGTCAGTCATATGCAAATGGTGTTGAAAGCACAATTCAGAAACAGTGTTGATTCTGTTTGTTGTTGTTTGTTTTTCATTGAGATAAGTTACAAGAACATTCACCTGCGCGATTTATTTTACAGATACGCTCCCCATATTTTTCTTTTATAATTTTTTGTTCAGCCTCTCTCTGACGCTGTTGGACAGTTCATGTCATCTTCCAAACACCACAGAGTCAGAAGGAAAGTTGGTCAGTAGGTGGAGAAGTTTGTGAAAAAATAGGGCCTGTATCTTGTAACAGTTTGTATCTGAAAATTTCAGTTTAGTTTCTCTTTAAGTTTTACATTTCTTTCTCTCTTTTTTTTTTTTTTTGCACACATCTGGAACTAACACATTTTTTATACCTAGAATGTAAGTTCTTCACTTGCCTTATTTACTTGGCTTGCTTTGTCACAACTTTATGCAAACAAAGAAGGAATCACAACATTTGGGGGGCTTTTAATTAGAATTACAGAATATTAAATGTATGTAATACATGAAATTATTAGTTTTTATCAACTGTTCACCCAGTTTAAACTAATCCAGCCATTCTTCCTGGTTTTAGTTTGGGGAAAGACAGCATAGTAAAGAAAATAGTTCTGGTGCTAGCACTGGACTCTTGAGCCCATGCTCAAAGAGAAGTTAGTGCTCATGGTATTAAAGGCTTCACTTAAAGTGCATCGTGCAGATGATTCACAGCTTTAAATAGAACAAACCAAAGTCTTGACTGTTCAATCAAAGCTTTAACTCTTTCTTCCTCATATTTACAGTGTCAGTTGTCAAAACTTTTTCTTTAGTTTTGCATCATATTTTGAATGTGACAAACATTAAGTGGAAATATTGTAGTTAACTTGGTTTATTTATATATTTCCAGAGAAATATAGATGTATAATTTGTTTTGATTTGAAATTCTGTAGGTGTCAGAAGACAACAATAACTGTAAGTGGGCATTATACAGATTTTGCATGTTATTGTTTACCTGTATGAGGCACTATCTATTTAAAGTTGTTTGCATCTTTTTTCTCATATTGGTTATGGAACTCTGCATACATACTAAATATTTGATATTTGTTTCTGGATAAGTCAGAATAAATGGTGCAGTTCTGTGCTACCACAATCTGGAATTGACATGCATATGTTTGTTTTCCAAGATTCATTGTCTTCCAACCAATAAGGCAATGATGTTGTTTGTTGTTTTCTGAAATAATTTATTTTTACTTTTTGTAATCCACACATGGCAGCTGTTGTTATTGAGTGCCAACCAGATTGACTGCTAATTTCAAGTTTGAAGCTTTTTGTCGTTGACTCAGAATAAAGAAACCCATTTCTTGAAATTTCAAAACAGGATCCCCTACTGTTTCTTCTCTCTTCATTAGTTTGCTGTTTGATTTTTAATGTATTTCTGAGTATGACTCTGATTACACATGCAGTTAGAAGACTCCCTTTTCTTACCACACAACACGGTGCTTCTGTCATAAATTCAAATGAACTTTTACATGTTTACATCCAGTGCCAACACTCTGGAACTGCTTTCTTTTTTTGTTTTTATCTAAACCTCTGCCTCTACAAAGCTCTGGATTGTGGCCTAGAGTACATCTAGATTCATGTCATTCATTCATCTTAAAGGATCTTCTTTTTATTTAAATCTAAATCTTCCTGAATGTCTCTTCAGTGGGTTTTCTTGGTTGTTTTTCCTCAGTTGATGTGAGGGTCTAAGGGCAGAGGATGTTGTCATGATGCCGTGTAAAGCCCTTTGAGACAAACTGTTTGCAAAAATCAGCTATACAAATAAACCTGCCTTGCCTTGCATTGCTTCAACAATGATCTTCAGCTCTCAGCATTCACACACATTTTCTGCAGGAACTGCATTTTATAGTTAGAATAATCCCTTTCTCTCCTGAAACTGGGACAGTTAAACTTCAGTCGTGTGTGAAATTGTGTGTGTCTACCCTCTGATAATAGTGTGTGCAAGATGATCGGAAGATGTGCAGCAAACATCCACACTTATCCATAAGGACTGAGAAATGAGATAAAGGCCTGCTGGTGAAGACTGTTGGCGTCTCTTCTTGATCACTGTGTTTTATTCCTCATGAGAGTGACATGAACAGCCTATGATGTGTACTGAGATGATTTTCTACTCTTCATACTTCAGTATTCTGACATGTGGATTAAAGGACATGAACCAGGCTATCTATCTGCCATCTCCTGAGCTACAGATGAGAACAGACAGGATATAGTTTGAGCTCATTTAAGAACATTTGAGTGAAATGACAATGAGACAACAGAGACTAAACTGACTCCATGATCCTTGCCTTTCATTTTCTACCTTCATCTCCTCTGGTGACAGGATGATTCATTTATTTCTGTAAATCCTGCTGAGAAAGACTGAACTGAAGAGACCAAGCATTTCTGCTCCGACTATTCTCCCTCCATCAAAAAGAAAGAACATAGAACATCTTCTGTGACCTCCACACTCTGTACAGTATGTACACACTCTGTACACAGCCTCACTGAGATTCATTTAGTGACAGGTTAATGCTTCCCTTTATGATCGGTTTGACAAACTGAAGTTTTACACAGTTTTACAGGTTTCAAACAAACTGAAATGAGCATCATTTCCCATTTATGCTGCAGTCAACACATTACTGACACTGTGGCTCATTTAGTAACAACACACTTTAAAGCATTTACAGTGGTGACATGGTAACACACAGCAATCATACATTTCATTTTTTCATCATAAATATTAAATCATAAGAAACCACAATGTGTTTTAGTCAGTTCTTCTTGACAAAAGCTGGAAACACTGATCCTGAACCAGCCCCAGGGCTACTCCTCCAGTAGAGGTGGAGGACACAGTTTGAGCTGGAACATCTCTGATCCTGGTTGAGCTGTGAGAAGAAGTCCTGACTTCTCTGAACTGTGGGAGAGGGAGAGGTCTGAGAGGATGGACAGCTGCAGGAAGGAGAGAGACAGAGAGACACTATTAACAAAGGTCACTCTACCTGTATAAAACACATGTTTCTGATCTCAGGACAGTGCTTTAGCCACATATAGAGGTTTAGTTCATATTGTTCAGAAGGCAAAATGTGTGTTCTTCCATCTGTTACAAATGGATAGAAGAACTTCTCTGCTCTTTAGAACCTAGATGTCGTGTTCTACCCATGTTAGATGATGAAGATCATTTATTAGCAGCTACAGTTACTGTTATCAGCTCAGTGTCTGAGTGTTCAGCTGTCTCACTGTGCTGGTGTAGGGACAGAAAGATAATCATGTTTTTCATCATTACTGCTTGGTCAAATGAACTGAACCACAGTCATTAACCAGTATCTCAGAGGTGCCCACCACCCAATCAAATCCAGGACACATTAACTAAGAGTACATACCCTGGATGGTCCCCGGTACAGAGAGCGCAGCTGATCCCAGGACTGTTCTTGTTGAAGGTCCAGTGTTGCCTCAACAAACAGCTGGATCATGACAAAGAAGAGAAAGAAATACAAAGTGTGAACAAGTCTATGTAATAAACAAATAGTACGTCTGTAATCTATCTGTTTCACTATCTTTCTTTCTGTATCTAGCACAGCAGCTTCATTACAATCAGCTGATGGGAGCTTTATGTTAAAATGTGGCTGGCAAATTAAATATAGTATTCATTTAATGAGTCACTATATGAATGAGGAAATGGGTCAAATATCACCTTCACATTTGTAAAGACACGAGCAACAGGTGATAGTTCGGATGAGTGTTGATCATCAACCATTAACACAACACTAGTAGACAGCGAAGAGCAGAGACCAGACAGCCCTCACCTTCCTGTGAGCTTCTCCTCCTGCTTCATGATGGATTGATGTGACATGAGTCTGAGAGACAGAGGACAGGACAGACTCATGTTAACTACTGGAGGACATTATTCAAGACATTAACACCAGCTGCATCAGTGGTTTTATCATTGGTTTCATCACTACACTCATGTTGGATATTTGTGTTAGATATATTAGATAGATATTGATAGATTGATCTATTTTTACTATCAGTTGTTTAAAAAAAATGATGCTCAGACACACAACTGAGGACAGGACCATTACTGGTCCAATCCCTTATTCAATCATTAGTCTGATCACTGGTGTCATCACTGGTCTGATCACTGACCAGACTAATGGTCTGCATCTGTATTTTCAGCATTCCACCACTCCCTAACCTGGTCTAACTACTGGTCTCACCTCTAACTGTCTGGTCTGATCACTGGTTTAATGAATACTGGTCTGAACACAAGTGACAGCTCTTATGTCACTTGTGTCATGGCTGGTCTAATCATTAGTCTAAACACTTATGTCAACTCTGGTCTTGACACTAGTGTGATCAGTGGAGTCATAATAAGTAAAGAATACTTCAATGTCAAATCATCAATCACACTAGAATCGCCAGCTTTGAGAGTACGTTACTATGGTTTCTGCGACTCTGTGACTTTTTCATGATCTTCAATGCAAAGGTCTAGAGCCCTGCACCACAGATGGTGACATTACATGACTGTATATAGGACTGATGACACACCTGAGCCAGGGACGTGCTGCGGCCTCTCTTTGGTTCGATGGAGGATCCTGTTCTTCCTCCCTGGCTGGACGAACACTTGTAGCAGCTCCACCGCTGCTGCAGCTCTGAAGGCAGGCCCCGTCCACAGTCCTTCTGCTGCAGGCACTGAAGGTGGTACAGGTGGCCACAGCTGACCAGAGACAGACATACACACATTCACTCCTGTTAACTCCAGCTGTCAGTGGAAACCTTTCTCATAACTTTAACTGTCTTCAGCCTCTCGCAAGGCAAGGCAAGGCAAGGAAATTTTATTTGTATAGCCCCTTTTTACAAACAGTTTGTCTCGAAGGGCTTTACACAGCATTATGACAACATCCTCTGCCCTTAGACCCAAACACTGACTGAGGAAAAACTCCCAAGAAAACCCTTTAACAGGGAAAAATGGAGAAACCTCAGGGTGAGCAACAGAGGAGGGATCCCTCACCCAGGACGGGCAGACGTGCAATAGATGTTGTATACAGACAACAAAACAAGGAAAAGTACATGAAAAAACACATCCAATCGTCATCAGAAAAACATCATTAAAACATACAATAGTGCAAATGAGCAGAAAGCCCTACATAAGTTAAACTAGAAAATCTCCTCGCAGAAATTTTGAAAGTGCCACAGGGAATGCTGCCCCAGTGTGATCTCTGCCAACATGGGGATCAAACCTATGGCCGTAAGGTCAGGGAGCACATATTGTATAGACACAGTTAACCAGATAGACATATGATCATCTCTCTCTAAACACTTACTTTAATGAGCTGTCAACCTATGTGTGTGTGTTTAAGTGCATGAGTGAGTGTGTGTGTGAGTAAATTAGGTGATACACCACAAACATCCTAGATGTTCCTAATGATCTGATTTAAAACACCTGTGTGTGAGCCTGCCCTCAGAGGTTGCCATGGTGATTTTACCTGCTTAGTGTTTACTGAGTGAGATTACGCTGAAATGTACCTCTCAAACTCAGCCTTACTAAAACATCTGTTATCACATCAAGTTACCTGTGTGTGTGTGTGTGTGTGTGTGTGTTTGTACCAGTGTGTCTGTGTTTCACAGAGACTTCATATAAATGTATGGGGAAAAGGGCTCAGAAATATCAGCGAAATGGTTGATAAACTACAGAAAAATCAGAGGTGTTCCTAATTAATGAATTGGTCTCAGCTGTGCCACGGCAATTTTAAGGGGTTACCACCATGATAGACAGACCCCAGAAAGTAGAGAAAGAGGGTGATTTTCTGCCTTGGCGCTCGTCTCACATTTGGGCTTATTGTGACAAAACTGTTGCCCCCATCAGAACAAGAAGCAGACAGTGAGAGACGAGAGGACTTCCTGGACATGCTTTGAGACAATCTTTTGTCCTGGGTACATCTGTGGCAGTGGTTTCAGCACGAGACACTTTAAATATAGAGCTGCAGATGGACAGAGCTGCAGACCAAGCTGTGTATTTAAGATGTCTGACCTGAACACAATGATCTCCTCCGCTGAGTCCTGCCTCCTCTTGTACTGCTGCAGGCAGATGTTGCAGTAGTCCTGTCGAGGGTGGAGTCCCCTTGTGACAGCAGCACGCAGGTGAGCCAGCGACCAGTGGAGGTCATGATTCAACAGACTGGTGGTTGTTTCAAGCAAAGTCTACAACAGAAACAACAGCATTATTATAGGTCTTCCTTCTGAACACATGTATGTATGTGGCTTGACCATCCATCGGCTACACTTAAGTGCAGGGTTGTGGTTGACACAGGGAGAGGGTGGGGTAGACCCTACACAGGTCGTTACTCTATGATAGAGCCGACATGTAGAGACAAACAATGCTCACACACTCCTATTCACACCCGCAGGCAATAAAGTTGTCAATTAACCTACTGTGCATGTCTTTGGACATAAAAAAACCCATGCAAGTACAGGGAGAACATGCAAAGTCCACACAGACAGGCCCCAGGAACCCAGAACCTTGTTGCTGTGAGGTGACAGTGCAAACCATTGCATCATCCTACCAAAAGTTTTCAAAGTCATAAATATGGAAACAGAAGAAAGTTACAAAAAGGCTTAATTCTACTTTTCTCTGAACATGCACAGGAGCGCATGAGTTATTTTGTAAGGACAAAGTTAAAGTTTATGTCTCTGATGATGAACACCATGGCCCTAAACATTCCACACAATATACATCCATTTTAAACTCAATAACTGTCAAAAATATCAACAATTAATGAAGATGTCAATGAGCTGGATTGTCAGTTAAATATTAATTCTTTGATTAAGTATCAACTGAAGTTTTTTGAGTTTGTTCAAGCCATTTAAGTTCAAAGATGTTTGAAGGATCTGAACACTATCTCCACTGCCTCCCAGTATGGAAAAAACGCAGCAGAAAAATGTCATTGTTTAAAAAAATTACAGTTTCTGTAGCACAGAGGAGATGAAGAGGAAGAAGAAGAGGATTTGCATAAGACTAGTGTGAATATTTCAGCATTCAATTCGATTTTGCAACCTGACAACACATATATTGTTGTGTACAGGCAAACAATAAACTACTCCTCTCCCACACTCACACACACGCACTCACACACACACTGTTACCTGTTCATAGTTAAAGGTGTCCAGCATACCCAGGATGAGGCCTTGAATCTCTGCCAGTTTTCCTTTCCCATAGACTGGGTCCTATCAGGGTCACAGGTCATTATGTTAACAATAATGACGTTCATCTCTTAAATCGCACATTCATGGTCTCTCTTCAGAACTTCATCTTTCTCATTTCATGATGATGATGCTGTCAGTTTTTTGGTCTCAGATACTTTCAGTCCACATGTATGTAAAGGTATAAGTGTGTATAGTCTTGAGACTCCACCCTTGACTATGTTTAGACTTTAGACTTTAAACTTCAGACATGTTTTCAGAAACCTTCACTCCAAACTGTCGTCCCTGCTTCTTGATCACTAATATCAGCATAGACTTTTACTGAGTCCACCTGTGGTGAACTGAACTGAATGAATACAGTTCATTAAGATGCTATCCAAAGATGTTACAAAGAGTAAGATTTCAGTTATGGTGCAGTTTCAGACAGGAATTGGCTTTAATTTGATCCTATATTGCCAATCTTCCTCAAATTTAAAGTTTGCAATATTAGCATGCATATTAACATCTGCATGCTAACATTAAGTCATATTCAAAATGCCACCTAATGACAACAAGAAATTATTTTTGAGTGAATTGCATTGTGTGGTCTGATACACAGGCCAATTGCATGATCTTGGTCTCACAATTATGCACATAAATACATAAATACACACACACACACACACACACACACACACACACCTGCAGTATTCGTTGGATGATGGCAGGCAGAGTGATGAAGCTGCTCATACAGTTGAGAACCTTCATTGTCAGCTCCTTCAGCACTGAAAAATAACACAAACATCATTTTAATCAATAGCTCCATTCTTATCACGGATACACTTCTGAACACAGAGGACATGTCCTAGTGGTTTCACTGAGGAAGAAATAAAATGCAAACAAGCCACCATGATAATACCCATAATAATAGAGGAGGAAGACAAGCATTTCAACACCTGCTCTAACAGAGCCAGTCATCTGACACATGATTCTTCAAATAGTCCTTCACCAATACAGAAGATTTAAAACAATTATTTGAAATGTACTTCACCTTGAAACACCTTTTTTTGAAATTTCAGATATCTGCTACATTTTTCCCTGTTTGTTTATTTAGTGTCATTCGATGAACATGGTAAAAGAACTGTTTTTGTCACACATCAAACCCAAGAGAACAGAGGTGCACTGTGTTCTAGTGAGGTCCAGCAGAGGGCAGCATAAACTAGAATACACGTGTGAGTATTTACCCTCAGAAGTGTGTTTAGTATCGAGTCCTGTCACTAGTTTCTGTGAGGCCATCATTGTCTCCAGAAGAGGAAACCACAGAGCCTGTGAGAGGGAGAGCCATGAATGAGCAGATAAACAAACACACACACACACACACACACACACACACACGCACAAACACACACCTCTCTCTGTGGCAGGTAGAGGTTGTGGGAGCTGTGGTGACATAGGGCGATGATGTCGTTGAGTGAGTCCTTCACCCTGGTCAGAGTTGAGCTCTTGTCTTCACCCTGTCCTCCATCAAGTCCTTCAGCTCCTGTCTCACTCTCAGCAGTGAGCAGATGAAGTTTGTCCCTCAGTGTCTGCACAGACACACACATCAGTGGTGAAGTTTTGTACTTACTGTAGTGCTCATTGTATATGTGTGTATATATGTATATATAACATGTACAGTGTACAGTAGTATATGAAGGACAATAAATGACTTATCTACTGTATTAGAAAAAAAGAAACAGTTACATAATTAAATGACTGATTAAATGCAAAATAAATTGTGGAAGTGTTTCTGTTTTCATACATTTATGTATGCATGTATTTCTGCATTTAACAATTTATTTAGGTGTGTATTTATTTACACCTCTAATGATTGATCTAATCAATTAAACAATTTGTTCATTTATTTGTTTATACATTTATTTATATCCCAAAAGTTGAATTGAGTAGTGTGCCTATTGAGTGAACCATATATTATGTGTAGGGTGTGTAATCTGTACTGTCTAGAATGTGTATAAAGTGCAGTGTGTGTAGGGTGTGTAGTGTATCTACCTCCAGCAGGACAGAAAAAGCTCCATGAACATTCCCCTTCTTCTCCAGTAAATAAGCTGTGGCCTCACTGTGGTGATACTTCTCTGTCACCTAAAAGAGATAAACACTTGTTTCACAGCTGGAGCCAAACTGTATAGTTATGGCTCTGTAAGGAGAGCAGAGCATCATGTCACACTGTATGCTTTCACTTCAGTTTCTTGGAAGGAAACGCAGAATTATTTTCCCAATGACATTTCTGCTCATCAGTAACTGTCGGTATACTAGGGATGCATTAAAGGACAGTACTGCTGCACTGAAGCACATAGTACCTGTATGGCTTCCTCTAGTCTGTAGTGCTGGGAGGTCTGAAGGAAGCTCAGCAGCTGCTCAGGTGCAAAGCGGCACATTAAGTCCAGCAGACGCTCATGGAGGTCTCGTTCCAGAGGCAAGATAGTCCCTGAATGATGGCCTTCCCTGAGAGACAGCAAGGAGTGGTTAGGAAAAGGAGAAGGAGAGGACAAACATAAACTGCAGAGGTGGCAGTGTTCTCAACATCACCAAAAACATACCGAGGCTCCAGGACAGCTCTGAGGAACTGGAAGAGGAGCTGGTCATCCTAAAGACACACAAACAGTACATTACATCATCTGAGCCTAAACAGAAATGATATACTGTATGTCAGAGATACAAAGTAGAGACTAATCTTGACCAAACACAGACTTAGTGAGCAACAGGCAGCACAAACAGGAATACATACACACACAAGGAGTTTGTGTGTTGACAGACAGAGGTAACAACTTGTAAGAGACCTCGATGATACCAAACCTCCAGACATAAATCCCAGTGGATACCAAAATTTCCTTGTTATCCCCAGAAGATGCCAAACCTTCAACTGTTAACCCCTGGGGAGAAACAAGCAGTTCTCCTGGGTGAAGGACCAGCAGCCCCTCTTCCAGCTGAATCAATCTCTGCCTGCAAGCTCTAAATTGGTGTTGGGCTACTGGTGCAGTGCTAATCTGGTCTAGTGCCACTGGTGCAGCAGAATCTAAGGACAAACTTCAGGGACAAATGAAAATTGATTGTTTGTCATCACACCTACATCTGCAGCACGGTGCTCTGGTTTTAAATACTGATTTCATTTTGAATACACAGCTGGAGCTTTTTTTGTTTTCACTGTTTCTACTAAGTGATGGAGGTGAACAGGGTCATGTGGTGAAAGCTGTGAAATCCAACCTGCTCAGTTTGTATCAGCGTCGACTGGACAGCAGAGACTCGGTTTTAAAACACTTCCTCAGACACCATCCAGCAAATCCCATCTTACTTACAGGAGAGTTTCTGCTCCTGAATTGTCCTTGTTTAATGTCATCAGGTCAGCGAGTGACTTGAGCAGCGTTGATGCAGATGTTTTCCGTAAGTGTCAGTGATCTGTGCAGGTAACTGTCAGGACTAACATCACCAGTTAAATTCACACCATTACATACCTTGAACTCTGAGATGATTTGCTGCACCTCATCAGTGAAGTGAAACAGCACCATGTCAGCTGACCTGATGGGGTCAAAGGTCACCAGCTCCTATGGAAATATGTTGGAGAATGTTCATGCACAGGTGTAAATCACATTAGCAAAAACTTTTAAAATTAAGAAAAAAATTAAAAAGCCATGTGATGGTTCTGGTGCTGACCCAGTCTGGATCAGCACCAGATAAATGTTTGTCTTATTTGTTCTGACCTGAAAGTGATGCAGTGCTTTGTCCCTGACTGTCTGTTGCTCCTCAGGACTGTAGCCAGGCATGGACAGCAGGTTGTGGATGTAGCTGAAAATCTCCATCTACACACGCACACAAACACACACACGTGTGTAAACTCAACACATTCACATGTTCACCAGACATATGTTGGTTTGATGTAAATGTGTGTCACCTTTCTCAGTGGATCTCTCAGGTAGCAGTCGATGATTCTGTCATACAGATGTTGCTTCTCATACAAGAATTCACAGATCTGGTAACTGGAGGTGAAGAAGGAGGGATGTCAAACATGAGTGCCAAATTATCAGTGGTTTTACATCAAATTGCCTGTTTGGGTCAGCCACATTATCTGTTTCCAATGGCAACAGCTGATTTCATCACTGGTAGTCCCAATGAACTTTAACAACTAATCAAAACTAAAGCAACAGACAGAGGCAGGTGGACCTCTGCAGAGTTCTAGGCTACGTACATTGAAATACGCTAAATACACAATACATTTAATACATTGAGCACCACCACTTTGTATAAACACTCTCCCAGTGGTGTAAAAAGACAATGCTTATTCTGAGTGATTCAAAAAGAGGACAGATGTAGATGAAAAAGGAAAGCCAGAAATGATCACCTACAGGATACAAATGCTAAGCAATGATTGCAATATTTCACAAAACTGAAGCTCCACCTACTGGCTCAATAATGAACTAAAACCATTTTCAGTCAGATACTCACAACTTGGCCTTTTCTGCCAATTCCAACAGCCTTCCTTCATTAAACTGGACCACACCACCAACCTGCAGAAGTTCCAACAGGACCTGCAAACAAATCACAGTAAAATCACTCACATGACAGGATGAAGTCATCTAGCGCAATGCAGCCTGCACACACCAGTATGTGTGTGTGTGCATGTGAGTGAGAGAGACTGCTGTGTTCACCAACCTGCTGCCTCTCAGTGTGTCGGGAGTCATCGTCTGGGCAACATAAGAACTCCAGAACCTGCAGAGACAGTGAAGATGAAGGTGACACATGCTGAAGCTTCTGGTCTGAAATGATGTAACTAAAGGGAGGGATATTTTGACTGGTTACAATATCAATACAGTTACAATAGCATTGTATTAGGTAAGGCCTGCCTTGTCTGATGTTGTATACAGCAAAGACGAAGAACCAAGAGACAGTTACAACATGGTCTGAGGTAGTGAGCTGAGTATTCAATATGACACCCAGGTGTCTTGTGAACTCATTAACACATTAAGAGATGTCTGTGAATGTTCTCATTCGTCCAGGTCATTGTTATCTCTCTCTCTCAAATTAAATCGAAGGCAACTGGACTTGTATTTGTCTGTGGAAGACGTTTCGCCTCTTATCCAAGCGGCTTCATCAGTTCTTATGCATTGGTCTCTCTAGTCCGCACTAGTCTGACTAGTCAGACTAGTGCGGACTAGAGAGACCAATGCATAGACTAGAGAGACCAATGCATAAGAACTGATGAAGCCGCTTGGATAAGAGGCGAAACGTCTTCCACAGACAAATACAAGTCCAGTTGCCTTCGATTTAATTTGAGAGAGACATTAAGAGATGAAGAGGTGATTTTGGTATCAATATTAAAATCTGTAAATCAGCTGACAATCATCGGATGAACTCAAGAGTTCTGATTGGTTACCTGATCAAAAAGCTTCCGGTTCACAAAAAGTGTGTTGTCGGGCTTGGCCAACTGTCGAGCCAAGAAGGTAAAGAGCCCGCCCACTTGGGAGGGAGTAAAGTCTGGGTTGTCCACCATTACCTAGGCAACCATACAGAGATATTATTGATCAAGGTAAAGAAAAAGACACAAAGAATAACTGCTATTTTAGTTGATGATATGAACAGCACAAAACTGGGGCCCCACATGCAGCAGTCCAGGTGAGCTAAAATCAAACAAACAAGAAATGTGATTATCATCACAAACAAATACAGCAGCATGGTGGATTACTTTACCTGAAGTAAGATGTCCACTATCCTCTGCTGGTACTCAAGTGCCTGTTTGTCATTCTTAAAGTCTTCAAATGTCTAAAATGAAGAAAGAGCCAAACTTTAAACATCAGAAAACTAAAGTATGAAAGAGAACTAAATAATACAGAAACCAAGACTTAGAGCAGTTTAGTTCAATATGTATGAAACACATGGTCATTGTCATAACAATATTGACATCTATCTACCTGCCTGACAACAGTCAAAATAACATGAAGACATCTTACCATGGCGAGGACATTGAGGAACTCCCTGGTGTCAAAATGGAGGAGCGTACGGATGAAAGGGAAGACCTCCTCCTCCTCTGATAGGTCAGCTGAGTGGAGATGAATCAGGAACTCAAACACCTGACACACACAAGATGGTGACAGTGGTGTGAAAATACTCATTAAAACACTCAGATATGACTGAGAGAGAGAATGGTTTCATCAAATCCAGCCAAAATTCCACACAGACTTCTTCTGATACAATCAACTTAGTTTCAGCTATTACAACAAATCCAAAACCAATAGATTATAAAAAAAAAAAAAAAAAAAAAATACTGACCCCCCCCCACACACACACACACACCCTCTGATGTTTGATGTCTGTCACACATATAGTATCCACATACCTGGTTCTTGATTTGAACCACAAGGTCTTCTGGGATGTCTCCAAGTGGATATGCTCTTCCTGCAAGACAGCAGCTATACAACACGCACACATCACTTGTTGAGTGACATTATTCTTAAGAATCATTAGTCTGTTGCATTATAAATAGTAGTATTCTTGACAGTGAACATGTTATCTTAGATCAACCACAGCTGCACAGACCAGTGTTCTGAGGAATAAAGTGGAAGAACTAACCTGATGTACACCAGGAGTTTGTTTCCCATCACCACTTCTTCATCTGTCAAAGAAAAAAAACAGTCAAAGACTCACATGTGCTTTTCAAACTCTGTATTGTTCAGATACTTCCACAGGTGGTGCTGTGAGGGGTGTGGTTTCCAGCCTTACCTGTTAGGCTCCTCCCCTCCCTTAGAGGTGGTCCAATCACTGCAAAGAGTTTCTGAAAACATTAAGTATATACAGATATGCAATTCATTATTGATGCAGTCTCCAGTCAAAAGTATTAATTAATTACCAAAAGAAAGATCACTGAAAACACAGTGAGTATATGCTGTCATATTGACATTGACAATGCTGCTGCTATAAACTTAACCACATGACTTACCTCCAAAGGAGTGATGTAATCATTCATGCCACTGTTGAAAACGTAGATCATTGCATCATAGAGCTGGTTCTCCCAACAAACTTGAACCACCTTCACACACGCACACGCACACGCACACGCACACGCACACACACACAGAGGACCTTCAGTTGAAATATCAGAGGAACTGCAGAGACTGGTGGATAATTTCTAATGAGTCTTTACAAAAATTTTGTCTGATTGCTGAGATGATATTATTTTACAAATCACATCTATAGTCTATACTGTACACATACACACACCTGTTGTATGTCCAGGCTGGTGACATCCAGATGGACTATGCATCTCTCCAGGTTGTCCATCATACCATTACCATGGTAATGAGCCAGCAGGTCCCTCATCAGCGGTGTGGTGAGGTGACCAAGACGGTCAGTCACAATGTATGACTCCAGCGCCTCCAGGAAAACACCCTTAGCAACCGTGTTCTCTGACAGCCGGGCATACAGCTGGTCGAACAGTAGGTCTCTGTGTTACAGACACACACTATATCATACTGGGATCTCACAAGTGTTTAGTGTTGTTGACAAGTGCGTGAAATTCTCCTGGATCCTTTTATTCATCAGCATTAGAGCAGTAAAACACAGGTTACAGCTCAGCTACCACAAGGTAAACAAAACACTATCTATCTATCGATCTATCTGTCTATCTGTCTATCTATCTATCTATCTATCTATCTATTGATCTATCTATCTACCGATCTATCGATCTATCGATCTACCTACCTACCTCTGGTAAGATCTGCACCTGGACCTGAACAAACAGTTGAATGAGTCATATTTATAAGTCTTTACATATTTCATTTTAGAATAATAATTTCTGTGTTGTATGTACATTTTTGAAGGAGACAAACAACAGTAGTGAGCTTATTTCATTTGAAATAATGTAAAAAAATAAGTTTCTAACTTTATATATATTCATATCGAGACATATGAGTCATACTCCTGTAGAGAACAGTACTGTACCATATGCCCTCCATTTTTCATATTTTGTTGTTGTTTTTTTTTACATAGCTAACTTTGCTGTGTGAGTCAGTTTTATATGAGAGCATGAGAGGAGAGGTGTGCAGACAGGGCAGGCAGCTTGAGCAGAGCATGTTTTTGCATGGTCTTCGTGTACGGTGTTTAATTACTCTCAAAATTTGTTTGAGGCGAGAATACAGAATACATCTGTGAGCTGAAAACCAAGTTTGTATTTTGTAGTTTGGCCTTGGTGTCTCACACTCTCTCTGTGTTTTCCTCAGATCTCTCCAGAGCTCCATCCTTCTGCACCAACTGCCACCTGCATCACCTCCTTTCCTCTGCTCCTAAACCAGCATGCCCTCCGTGCTTATTTCCCAGCCTGCCCAGTGCCCACCATTACTCCAATTAAACTGGTCTGCTCTCCCTCATTCCCTGTATATGACTCAGCCTGCCTACCAGAGGCTACTTTCATTGGCTCCTCTTGACAGAACTATCCTATCTTCCATGTTATTCCATGTTGTAAATTGTTTTCTTGTCTGTATACAACATCTATTGCACGTCTGCCCGTCCTGGGTGAGAGATCCCTCCTCTGTTGCTCACCCTGAGGTTTCTCCTATTTTTTTTTCTTGGGAGTTTTTCCTCAGTCGATGTGAGGGTATAAGGGCAGAAGATGTTTGTAAAACTGGGCTCTACAAATAAACTTGTCTTGCCTTGTCACAAGCACAACTGCAGCTCAGTTGACCTTTACTGCAGGCCTACAAAGCTTCACTACTGCCCTCTGAAAAGTCACTTGGTATTTAATTTGGCTGAGGACTGATGTAACTGGATCTCTCAGCTCTCATCAGTCTCTTTTAGTCAGTCAATCTTTTATACAAATGTTTATACTTACGCTCGTTGTAGCAGCAGGCTGTAATCCACCAGGACTGGAACCACATCCTGTACACACCACAGAGACAGACAGAGAGACAGATGAGATATTGATTTCTAATCCTCACCCTTCAAATATGTCTAACATGCTCCAACAGTCCTGTGAGATGAATTTAAATAACCTTCATCTGTGGTGAAAAGTATTACATTAAATACTCATTAGTTTGAGCAGTGAATTGCTAGTGATGGATAACAGCCAAGCCTCAGTGCTTGGTAAGTTATCACCACATTCTATTTAATGTAGTGCCAGAAGATCAGGTAAAGAAGTGCAGTAATAATGTCACAGTTAGAGCTGGTTTGACATATTAGGCTCGGGAGGAGGTGTTCTGTGAAGATATGAGCCTGCAACAGACTCTTGAAGATAAAGAGATGTTGGTAACTTGTTCCACCATCAGCAAACCACAGACCAGAAAAGTCTAGACAATGGTAATGATGCACCACATCCCTTTGAGGAACACTGTGGCAGAGAAGGACAATACATCGATCAGCCATAACATTATGACCACAGACATGTGAACTAAATAACACTGATTATCTTGTTACAATAGGTTCCATCAGTCAGTGGGTGGGATATATAAGACAAGCAAACATTTGTAAGGGGATTGTAAGGGATTTACTGCTTCACTGTTGTCATGAAGGGAAGTCCACCACAGGAGCAATGCAGGAGTGGATGTGAGGGATACCACCAAGAGACCGATACAACCTCTCTTCGACACTCTGGTGTGGTGATGCGGACAGGTAGTCTATGTGGCTTATTTGCATATGATGATTTAACTTTAAGGTCATTAATACTGACATAAGATAATATAAGAACAATTTCATCAACCAATAAAAAAATGTATTAATACAACTCCTCTGTTTCTGTTTGTATAAGGAGTTTACCAATGAGACACATGTTAAATAGTGAACTCCAAAGGAGTTGGTGGGTGAAGGGTTTCAGTCTGATATCTATCTCCTCATCTCACTATGCTGGTTTTGTTTCAAGCACCTCTCCTTGTCAGCTATGATGATTTTCTGTTAGCTTCTCAGATATCTGCCGTATTTCATCTGGGAAAGGTTCACAGGAGGACTTTTGTTTGGCCTCAAGAAAGTTCTGGCAAAATCAATGGATGGATGGATGGATGGATGGATGGATGGATGGATGGATCTGAGCTGCTCTTTTAAATGGCTCTGTACTGACTCTGCAGGTGTGTTAACTTACATGGAAATGTTGCTCCATCACTTGGATCTTGCCTTGTTCTGGACATTTCTTCAAAGCGTGCTCTGCAAACTGGCAAAGGATCTCTACCATCTGTCCACAGAGGGATGGACACATTAAAAGGTACTCCAGAACAAAGAGGTTTAATACAACAGCAACAGTGATTTGGTTTCCTGTTCTTACCTTGTCGCTTACCACCCCTTTCCTTTTGATGGGGTCCCCAAATAGGCCTGAAACAAAGAGGGATCAGCAACATCTGATTTTATATCAATAATCAAAAAAAAAAAAAAAAAAATATGATGAGGCCAGATCTCCTGGATAGTGCTGGATCCCTTGGTTGTGTTACTGAAAAGTCATGATCATGTGTTGGGATGTGTGTTATTATGTGTTTTCAACAATATGATATAAGTTCACAGAGTGACTCTGCAGACAGACATTGGTTTAACTATTACACACACTCCAGGTCCCATTCAAAATGACACATATAGACGATGACATATCTGGGTGAAATGTTCAAATCCATGTTAATAAAACAGCTCAGGACCAACAAAGCAAAGATCAGAACTTTATGTTGTGTATCACACTCACCAACCACAGCCTTAGCAGTCCCCTCATGGAAGGACCAGGCCAAAGACAGTGCCTCAACAAAGTGCTCCTGCTTCAGCAGACAGTCTAGACGCTGGACACAGAGACAGCAAAGATGTGGATCAAACCAAGGCAGCTCAGTAAGACATGTATCTCCTACTAAAAACCTCTGTTCATGGATTTTTACAGTGTGCCATCATTAGATTAAACTAAGCTTTATTAGTCCCTTACAGGAAATTTTCCTTTCCTTTCTGTACAGCCACTAGAAACGCTAACAAGTTACAAAAACATGGAGACTATGAATACAAAACAACAATGTAGCAGGATATACCCACCACCAACAACACATCCATTCAAATACGTTACTTTTTGAATGTTTTGTTCAGTTCAGTTATTGCAATGGGGATGAAACTTTTGATGAAACTTTTGCTGAACCTGGCTTTTCTCCAGGCGAGCGACCTGTAACAGTGGACAGATGGAAGGAGCACAAAATATGGGCTAAGGGGGTGGGGTCAAGTGCTATGGTATGAGCTCTGCATGCAGTGGCTGTGCTGTTGAGGTCTGAGAGCCTAGGGGTGGGGAGGCCAATGATCTTGGCAGCTTTGGGTGTGATTTGTGTAAATCTGCTCTTGTTGGGGCTGAGAGCAGATTAAAGAAGCAGGGTGAGCAGTAAAGGAGAATGGGCTGAACAATGCCTTTGTAAAGTAGCAGTAAAAGGTGGGGGGCAACTGAGACTGCTCTGAGTTTGCGAAAAGCAGAAAGTCTCTGTTGGCAGCATTTATGGGTGTCAGTGGGCATGTTGTTCAAAGCTCATTTTATTGTCCAGGGTGAGTCCAAGATATTTGTGGTTCTCCACCATCTCAGCTGCTTCACAATTGATGCTGACAGGGTCATTATCTTTTTACTGATATACAGGACTTATTTTTTCATAAATATAACTGGGAAAATGAGAAGATCCAGAGTCCGTTGGGAGGGTAGATACTCTGCTGCACTGTTGTGCACACAGAAGTGTTTCTGCTTATAGCCTACTGTAGTAGCTCCTGGAGAAAAAGTTCAGTCTGATCACCTATATTACGTACATACGGCATACAAACCTTGCAGGAGCATCTGGTCATGGCCCCTTTATGGTGAAATGATTTTCTTTTGGCCCCAACGGTGCATTCAGGGGTTTAGAAACATGTCTGTAAACAACGCTGTCAGTATGTTTTTCAACATAAAGTTGTGAAGGTCTTGAGAAAACTCTATGTACTCTATTGTACTGACAGATTTATTCTTTTTTTTTAATGTTTCATGCTGCAATGCTGAAAACATCCCCATCTTGGGACAAATGAAGGAATATCTTATCTTATTCTGTAAACTGTGTTTTAGATCCTTTGATTTATATTTACTTCATAGATCCTCCCTTAAACAAGGGTGTAGTCATCCTGTGATAATACTAACCAGACAGGAAATCATTCATCCATACCTCTCTCCAGTTCCTTAGAGTCATGATGTGAGCCGACTGCAAGACAAGACAATATCAAGAACAATTTATACTAAAAATGTTACAGAATAAAAATCAAGAGCATAGACTACTCTCAGTTTTTGTTCTTCCCTGAAGGGTTTGTCATGGACAAAACAGACATCTAGGCTGATCAGAATATATTTATCTGTGACAGATACAATAAGTTCTCAGTCTGCAGTGACATTACTGTAACCAGCACAAATATGTACTAAGGCGCAATGATGTAAATGTTTCTGTGAATATGGGAGGGGGCATGTCCTATAGAGCTGCAGGCAACAGAGTTTCACCTAAAACAAGATGCAACATTTTAAATGAAGTGCTCTTATACAGAGATAGAGATACATATATAGAACTTTTCTTGTCTCATCAACCACCCTCTACAGGTCATGTTCATCCAATGACAGTTGTTAGGGTTAAACGTGTGGATTGGAGGAGGCAGGAATTGAGCTACCAACGCTCTGACTGGTGGATGACCTGCTTCTGAGACACAGGTGCTCTTCTGAAGGTGGTTATCAATGAATGGAATGGTTGTCTATTAATGATTGGTCAATAAAGAATCACACACGGTACCTTGGTGCCAAGGAAGACGATCTGTCCTGCATAGCTGGAGACGGACTGATAACAGGCCTTCTCCCCAACTAAAGCCTGAAACACAGACACACTGTTAAACCCCCACATCACTGGAACAAGGTCACATGTGAAAGTTTAGCTACCACACAGAGAGACAGAGGCCGGTGGTCGAGCCAGGTAGTGGGTGAATGGAAAAAAGAGCGGTGGTGGCAACAGAAAATGTGAGAAAGTAGGTGAGTGACAGAAACTAATCAACCTCGGCCAAGTGTGGGGAATTTGAAGAAAAAAAATGGTTATAGTGTATTTTGAGATTAAAGTGGATTTTTGGTGATTTAGACCTAAATTTTCAAAAGCTTACCATTACAAATCATCTCTGATCTGAATCAAGTACTTGGAAGTTACAATCCCCCAAGTAAATTTCCAAATTGAATTTTTTTGAATATGATAGACAAATTAAAATCCAGTATCGAATCCTGGAGACTTTTATCTTTATCTCTGATAGGTCGTGACACTGCAATTAAAATGGTAACACTGCCCAGGCTCCTCTACTCTTCCAGAATTGACCTATATTCATACTCCAAATCCTTTTTTAGACTGTTAGATTCAATCATCTTACCCTTTGTGTGGGGATTCAAAGTGTGTCATTTCTCTAAAAAACAACCAAATCTGTTGGTGGCCTCAGTCTACCAAACCTTTGTCACTATTATTGGGCTGCAAATTGCAGAACATTGTACTGGTAAAATGCATATCGGAGCAGCATCACTTCCTCCACCCCCTAAGAGTTCTCTGCCCGCCTTCCTCTTCTCTTCAGCTCAGTCCCTAACATCCATTGCAGGAAATAACTTTATCAAATAAGAAAACCATTTAGGCTGCCTGAGATGTCTACCTGTATTCCACTTTACGGAAACCATGCCTTCCCTGCCTCACTTTCACACTGCTCTGGGAGACTGGACATTGGATACCTTTTATCAAAAGAATTTTTGCCACCTTCACTCAGTTTAAAGAAAAATAGATACCCTTTTCTTGTGTTATCTTTCTGCTGTAAATCAGCCAAAGAACCTTTTGGTCCCAAATTAAACTGACTCTGGTCTGATCTCTTCAAATGCTTTTCCAAGTGGCAGCCCCTGACACCTTCTACACTCACCAACATGCCTCAAAAAACAAGATAGCATTGTATTATCATTGCAAACAGGAATCTTTTAACCAATTGGAAGAGTGAAGAGGTGCCTTCCTTTAAGGCCTGGCTATCACCAGTCACCAGTGTGTTGCACATGGTGAGGATTCGACACAGTGTCTCTCTCAGCACTAAAACCTTTGACAAGATGTGGCAGCCATTCTTATGGTATCTGTCAGGAATGACCTCACAGTTGTATACACTGCTCATGTAACCTTGTGTTTTTGATACCTCCATAATGACTGGTACTGATCACTTGTCAACTGAGTACACTCAAATGTTCTTTTGTTTTTTTTGTTTTGTTTTGTTTTCTTTGGGAGGTGGGGGGTGTTTGTTTTTATGATTTGGGGTTTTTCGTTGTCATATTTGTTACCTGTATGTACACTAAAAAAAAACTATACATTAAAATTAATTAAAAAAAAAAAAAACCTTAGCCAAATGTGGATTTTAAGGTTTAAGACTCACAACAGTGATGCAATAAATAAACACAATAACAGGACCACTGTGTTTGTTCCTTTATGTGAAACCTGCAGCTCCAACAGCAGTGTATCTCATATCGCGTATCACTCCAGTTTTCATAACCACTGTCACTGTCAGTAATGTGAGGACTGTAACACAACCTTTGATCTTGTCCCCGATCAGCTAATCCCTCACCAGAGCCTGGGAGACATTCCCTCCAGTGGCCAGCGATTTGAAATGTCGGCTGTTATAGACCAGTTGCACCTGCTCCAAGTCCAGCGTCTCCAAAACCTCTTGACTGGGCCGGTCCACAACATGCAGTTTTTCATGGCTGTCCACCAGGACCAGTGTGCGACTGTTGATCCACTGCAGAGACACAGAGACAGGGAAGAACAAGTCACAGACTGAGGCAGCAAAGCTAACACCACGAAACCCCAGGACCTGCTGCTGACCTGTCCAAAGCCAAGTTCCACATCTATCTATATATAAGGGGTACAGTTCTGAGGAGGGGGGGCTGCCATCATGTACTTACACTCAGATTGATGATGTCACAGCTGAGATGGAGCTGTCTTTGCTTGATGACATGGATTGTCCCTGACTCCTCTTTCTTCACCTGAACAACCAGCAGAACAGAAGTGAACATTCAATTTCCTTTGCGTAAATATGTAATATGGGTTATGCGTTACAGTCTGGGAGTAAATGTTAGTTATTGTGACTGTGCCTTTTGATAATATTTGTGTATGAATGGAAGGTGCTGATCAGCCTAGGACTGCAAAAAATGGCTACTGTCACTGTAGCATGTTGTACATAGAAGCAATGTAAAAATGATTGCACCATCCCAAGACAGGGAGGTAAAAGTAACAGACAGTAGTCAGTAGCATGAGGTAAATGCAGTGGCATTTAGCTTTAGCTTGGGCTTAAGCAGCAATGCAAACACATGTACTCCAGAAGTTGCATTGTCTAGTCACACCTGTGTTTACACATGAGGCTGTTTACACATGTTTGAGATCTTAAAGCTCAAGATAGTGAGTGAGAGGATACTGATACAGAAACTGGTTAAACTGCAGTGATAAAGGGGCACAGTGGTGGAGAAAGAACTGAAACAATGTCCAGGGGATAAACGTGATGATGGGCTGGGGGGGCGGGGGCAGCCTATTAGGGATGGGGTTTCCTCAGTCATCACCAAGTTGTGTTCTCTTTCTGTTACTTTTTTATGTCCTTTCATTTTGATTGTTGCTTTGACATTATTTATTTGTTTGTTTTTTTTTTTGTGGACTTCAACATATACAACAACATATAAGCATATAAGTACATATAAGCAGTAAACAAAAAGAGCCTAGAATGTATAAACAAATATATATGTATTATAAATGATCGATAAAAGGACATTAAAAATAAACAATGTCTAATACCTGGAGGAAGTGGACTGTGTCCCCTTTACAGAACGCCAGGACTGGGTTGACTGTCTTCTGGACTGGAACAAACTGCCAGGCCAGCTGAGGAACACTGGACGGGTCAGACTGTAGAGCAAGAACAAGGCACAGTAACTTCTGAGCTCCTGATTGACCTTCATTTCTTAATGGTCGTTGTTATTTAGGCTGAACACTTCTATGGGGGACTACATCGTTGCTGAACAGCAAACCCATGTAATTTTTGTTCTTATTCTTTTCTTCTACACTTTGTTTTGAGTGACAGTGTCACAGCAACACACATACAGCTTATGACATACGGGCTATCACAATGGTGATGTTTTAGTTGGCGATTAATTGCCATACAAATAATTGCAATTAACGATTTATGCCACTATTATAGTATAAGCCTAAACAGGTTTAATAATACACATACACCTTGTGAAGAAGAAGAGCCATTTATTGGCTTTGCAACTAAATCTATGATGCTCATGTCAACAGAGGCTCATCGAAATGTGGTCGACAAATATTAGAAATGAAGCGCCTCCAGGTGAACAGTTTGTGGCTCCACTCTTGTGTCATTAAACCATAGAAGAAGAGGGCGTAACGTGATAATGCCATTAAAAGAGGACCAGTCAAACCTCAAACGGTGGAAAATGAGGAGGAAATATGACATTTCTGTTCATCCAGCGATTTCAACCATTATGCAAAATGATTGCGGTCAGCTTTACTGCCTCGAAACAGCTTTGATAAGTTGGTTTAAACTCACACTTATTAATACAGAAACAAACACAACATGATCCCTGTTATGTGTGTAAATGGATCCGTACCTTGCTGTAGGCAAATGTCAGCCAGACTTTCAAAGAGGGCTTCAGTCCAATAACCAGAATCTGAAGGAATAAAACCAAAAGACAAAAATTTAATACATTTTACAGAGTTTAATGGAGAAGCACAAGTGGCTACGCTCTGTGTGTTTGTTTGTGTACTTTGGTGAGAGAGGCCATAGCCAACAGAGAGTAGTGTGTGATGGGATGGTCTCTGAAGTCTGGAGGAGTACGGAGCGGCTCAATACAGCAGACCTCCCCTTTAGAGCCACTGAAGAGACAGCGAGAGTCACAGGAGCGCATCCCCATCACCCTCCTGCAAACAAGAACACGCACATCAACTGAAATTAAAGGGACGCACAAAACAGTTCATAGTTCACAGTCCACAGAGAGACAGATCACAGACCACCATGAAATAGTTCACAGTGAGACTGTCCACACAGTGAAACAGTGGTTTGGCTCATGTAGGGGTTTCACACCATGCTGGTTCCGGTTCCCAAACCCAATTTTGAACCAGCAGACTGTTCAGACTGAAAAAACAATAGGTTCATAACCTGAGAAGTCGGTTCTCAACGGAACAAAAAATAGTTGGCTTTTCCTTGCGAACTGTGACATCATCAGTGGGCATGTCATATCCTAGGCTGCAAAGACAAGCAGGAAGGAGGAGAAGGGAGCAACTGACTGCAGTAGTCTACAGAGGAAACCAAATGTTTGGTGGCAATTTTGAGCATCAACAGAATTTCAACAAAAGCTAGAAAGCTGTACAAGAAAGAGCAAGTTGTACGCTGAGGCTGGGTTTTACTCAAGTGCCACCAAATAATTCATAAAATTAAAAAACTTAAGAATGATTACTGAGACAGCAAAAAAGGCTTGAGCAAGCGATACACGTCCATCTTATGATTTTGCCATTGTTGTGTTTACTTCCGCCTGAGTAACGTGAAACCACAAAGCACCAAGGTTCTGAGAGTGCAGAATGGAGCCAGAACCAGAACCGTGTCTGTCTGGAAGCAGTAACAGGTAAACTGTCTCACTGTTGTCTATGAACTGTCTCCCTTTGTTCAATCAGACACGACCATAGAGACATTAAACAGGAAGTAGGCCACAGTTAAGAGGAAAACATGTTTGTCAGTACTCTGAAAATTATGTATAACACAGCTGCTCTGCTGCTCTCTATCTTATCTGCATGTAAGTTCAATACTAACTATATACTATAAAGTGAGTCATTTACCTGAAGGCCAGCTCAAACACTGATCCTCCACTGTCATTACACACTGCCAGGGTTGGATCATCTGTGAACTACACAACAACAACAGATGGACAAACACCAGGTGAACATGAGCAGGGTGATATACTCTCACACCATACAGCTGAGAGAGAGAGAGAGAGAGAGAGAGAGAGAGAGAGAGAGAGAGAGAGAGAGAGAGAGAGAGAGAGAGAGAGAGAGAGAGAGAGAGAGAGAGAGAGAGAGAGAGAGAGAGAGAGAGAGAGAGAGAGAGAGAGAGAGAGAGAGAGAGAGAGAGAGAGAGAGAGAGAGAGAGAGAGAGAGAGTACCTTCACATGTAATATAGCTGTCCCTGGAGGGTGGGCATCAGTGATTGTTCTCAGAAGTTTCCCATTGGCTAGATCCCACATGGTAATCTACAGAGAGACAGAGAGACAGAAACGGAAAGAGACAGATGTTGGGTTTGGTCATCATATCAAACCATACAACATAACAATCACATCAGTTTACATGCAGTGAGGAGAGGACAAGTCTGTTGAATCCACCTCAGTTCAAATGAGCTGAGATCAGTCCTAAGCTCCTTCCACATTCAAAGACCTACATTTAATTTCATATGAAGACAACAAACAGCAGCAGCACCATCACCCCTCTCCACACCCAGACACAGATCTTGGTAAGCAGTTCTATCATCCACATTCATTACAACAAATTGATGCTTTCAGCTGTTTGTTTGTTTTCTTTCTTTTCACTACTGTTATATTCACCAGTGTCATATTTCTCCCCTGATGGATCAGAGAGCCTGTGTGTGTGTGTGTGTCAGTAAACTGTACCTGTCCTTTGGCAAACCCACAGAGAAGTCGCGAGCAGTCATGGTTAATGCTGAGAGCGGAGACGGCGCCAAACTCAGCCCCTGTCGTCTTTGTACCCAGACAGAGCCGCAAGGCCTGGTTGGTATCTGGACAGGAGGACAGACAGGATGCAGAGGACAGTGAAGTGTGGTGGCGCAGACTTTGACGAAAACATAAGAGCTACAATAGGTTTAAAAGAAATCACAGTTTTCCCATTCCACAAGTCTAAGAGTGGAAAAACATAACCAGACAACATCTATACAAACACACACACACTGCCACCAAATGAAGAAATAAATAAAAACAACAACTACAGAAACAAAGAACAAAGCATGCACCAGAGCAGCTCAGCCAAAACTGAATGGACAGAGGCAATGACGTTCGAGAGTCGGACTGAACACAATATGAACATGAGCAGGGATCGTACCTTTTCCTGACCCAGCATCATTAGTCAGCAGTATAAAGAGACATGGGTCAGCCCCAGTCAAAGCCCAAACACATCACAGTTACAACTTCACACTCATTTATATCTGTGTACATCAGCAGCTCTCTGTATGCTGGAAATGACAGTAATACAAAAAAAACACGCTGTAGACCCTTTCTCTGCAGTTTCCTGCTGAAGTGGATTTCTACTGCTGGCCTGTGCTCATGTTGCCAGAACCTTCTCTGTTCCACTCATACAACTTGCACTGTAGACAAATACTGTTGTAAGTGCTGCCACTGACAAGTAAAGACATTAACACGCAGCACCTGCAAACTCAAGATTGTTGAGAGAGTTTTTTATCACTCCTAAAATAACAGGCACACAGAGCCAGAGCTCCTGTTGGAGTCAATGTGGAACTTCTACGTCTAATCATTCCCATGTCTTTTGGGCCTGTCCGAAAATCCAATAATACTGGAGGGAGGTGGCAAGATATACCAAATAATGGGAGAGAGGATAGACTACTGTTGTTACTTAATAGCTAGGTAAAATACCTGAAATGGTCCTACACAAAGATAAATACTCCAACACTGGACCAGTGGTGTGGGATTATGACAGAAATCTATTGTATGGAGACACTTACTTTTGTTTTAAGACTTGAATTAGAGAAATGTAATGAACACTGTGTACACAGCACTCTGTCTTTAATACTGTCTTGAATAGTATGATATCATACCATGATGTGTGGAGAAAAATGTATTGTTATTTTACACTGTAACACCCATAATAACAAAAATAAAATAAAAAGCATTAACACTGTAACATTAGGACCAATGTCTGTTATTTTTACCTTTACCATCATTGTTGTTCCCACTTTTTGCTTCTTCAACAGATATTTCATCACATCACAATTGTGACTGCTGCTATCACCTACTATAAAGAGTTCATCTGTCTTTTATGCACTGATTTAAAACCTCAGATAATTCCTCTTTTACAAGGTTTGAATTTGTTGGTACCTCACTGAACACTTTACTTCATGTTAACACTGTTTCTAACTAAACCCAGCATACAAACTGAATTCTATCCACTGGGATCAAATCAACCTTATCACCTGACATAAACCAACGTTTGTGCTTGTGCACGTAGTAGATAATGTATTTCTGAGCTGTGTAAACACTCATTCACTGTGTGCATGCCTGAGTACTGACGAAAAGCTGAGTGTTAATATCTGAAACAGGAGACATTTCACTAAAATCACTGTTGACCGAGCAACATGCAGTCACATTCATGGTTCCTCATCCTCTCTGATGTGGTGTCACCCTGTGAACATGACACACCACTGAATGCTTACCCCTGCTCATGTCCTGCCCTGTACAAATAATGGCTACTCATTTTAAAAAGGGTCCAAACAAAAGCTCATGCTGATGTAATCAGTCTAATCCACTCTGTCTTGGTGATAAGGTGGTGACCATGTCCGGGAACAGAGGCAAGCAGGCGGTTGATATGGGACAGATAAGGAGGGAGTCGACTGGTGCAGAGAGGACCTGATTACCTGAGTCAATAAAAACCCACTGAGAGTTAGGACCACATCTGAGACCTGGACCAGCAATCTCAGCTCAGACTGCTTCAGGTTTATTACCTCTGCTGCGCAGAAGGTGAGTTCTACCATCTTCACTGTCTGTTCACACACAGAAGGTACTCATGACTCCAGCCTATCTTCTTTACTGATACTATTAATACTGTTAAACATGCTTTCCTACTTCATTCATCTGCAGCTTTTCTCTGCCACTTCTCATTAGTCTCTTTGTAATTTCATTGTCTAATTTCAGATTTAGCTGCAGTCTTGAGTTTTAATCACATTTAGTCAATTTAATCACTTTTATTTTTATTCCTTTGACATTTGTCTTGGCAACAAAGCCATGAAACTGTGTGTGTGCAGCTGTAGAAACACAATATGAAATGTGAAATGACTGTGGTGTGGTGCAGGAGGTGCTGCACAGGATGTTCTGTCAGATTCTGTTGTGTGTGTAATCAAAGTTACACATCAAATGAGGCCTCTGGTCACTGAAGTGCCTTAAATGCACCAGAGGCCGCACAACAATATTTTAAAGTCATTTTACAACATTCTCACTGTTGGAAAGGAGAAGTAATGTAAACTACTTATAGTTGTGCCCAGTCTGGCATAGACCTGTCACAATTATTACATCATCGCAATTGCAATCATTTGAGCTGACTGCAGTTATTTTGCATAATGGTTAAAATGGTTTCCATTCATCTGTACAAAACCAGCAGGATCAAACTAACAGGAATGTCATATTTCATCAGTGTTTCCACAACGTTTTCCACTGGAGGTTTAATTGGTCCTCTTTTGATGACATCATCATGTTGCATCCCCTTCTTCTTCTATGGTTTAATGACACATGAGTGGAGCCACAAACTGTTTATTTGGAGGAGCTTCATTTCTAGTGACCTCATTTCGATGAGTATTTTTTGACATTAGTATCATGGATTTAGTTGCAAAGTCAATAAATGGCTCTTCTTCTTCATAAGGTGTATGTGTATTATTAAACTCTGTTTAGGCTTATACTATAATAGTGGCATAAAATGATCAGAAAAATACAATGAAATGGATAATCTCAATTATTTGTATGGAAATGAATTGTCAACAAAAACTTCATGACTGTGACAGCTCTAGTCTGACACACGATTAACTGCTACTGAACTAACTGAACTGATTCTGTCTTGTTTCCAGATCTCTCCCCCTCCACCGCTCCATAGCCCATCACAATGCCTCATCGTTTCTGCTCTGTTGAGATTAACAACAACTCTGGCTGCTACACTCTGGCCAATCCAAGGTTACTGCTGCTCTACTCACATTCTCATGCAGGATTAATATTGGCATAAGAAAGTCTCTGAGCTGTACTGACTCTCACAGCAGAAACCACTGCATACTGTAATAAAATGTGTGCACTGCACTCGTATCACCACTGTGAATATTTACTCTTACTAAATGTGCACAGGCTCCATATTTACAGTCATGGCCAAAATTTTGGCACCCCTGCACTTTTTTTCAGATAATGTCCCCATTGCAACTACACATGTTTTGGTATTCAGAAGTGTATTTCTGAGGAAAAAAAGGAAACTCTGACATTTTACACATGGAACTCCAAAATGAACTGGACAAAATTATTGGTTTCAAGTATGTTTCCTATATTGCCAGCACCTGTTAATTGTCACAGGTGAGTTAACATATATAAGGAGTATAACATGCTTGAACTCCAATAATTTCTTTCAGTTCTGAAAAAGTGCCAATAATTTAGTCCAGTCCATTTTTGGAGTTCTGTGTGTATAATGTACAACAGTATGTGTTGTTCCATTGCAAACAAAATGAATACTACTACTACTACTTCTGAATACCAGAACATTTGTAGTTGTAATGATTTTCAGGGAGATACTGGGGCATTATCTGAAAAAAGGTGTCAATATTTTTGGCCATGATTCTATCTATATGTTGGAAGACACTTCATACAAACAAACAGCTTAGTTGTGGTTTTGAATACTGAATATCAGGAGTCCCTGTCTTACATGTCCAGTACATCAACGACAATAAAAGACAGGAGAGACAGAGTCCTTAGAGATGAAGGGAAAACATAAAGAGGGTGCTCAGTTTTTCGGAAAATGCTGATCTGGATGACTGAGGACCTTCACAGACCTCTTCAGTTTAGCTAAGAAGAAGAACAGGTATGAAAAGTATATTAAGATACAAAGTGGCCAACCAAACGTTAGATTAAGGAAAGGAGACCAAGCGTTCTCTGGCCTCAGTGGTCTGGAAGACCCCATCCAAGAACTAGGACTGGGACTAGGTGAGGCTCTTGTAGCCAAATAGAATCTGAAGGGGACAGCTCAGGTGTCTATGTCTATATACAATTATAAGCCTGACCATCTGGTTGGAGCCTGACATGCTGTCTCTGTCCTTAGGGTGTTCACTGAGAGCGGCTGCTGTGAGGACCCTTTGCCACCTATAGTGGGTCCCTGCTCCAATGTCACAGCCATGTTCAACAAGACCACCGGGGCTGCCACTGGAGCCGTTGGCGTCTTCACCTATGATCTCTTCAATGCCGACCTTAACGACTACAGCCACGTCATGGCCGTCATGTTCTCCGTGCCGTACGACCGCAACCTCTACTCCAACTGGTTTGCTGTGGGAATCTTTGACAGAGGGAACGAATGCGACTACAACCTCTACAACATCATGTATAACGGAAGTGAAAACAACTTTGTGAGAGCAAAGGCTGACGGCTCCTGCATTTCTTATGAGGGAGACTATGTTATTGTCAGTGCCACCATGTCAGACTCAGGGGAAGCAGTCTTGAAGGTGGACATCAATGACACTGGCATGTATTAACTTATTCAGTCCAACTGTTGGTCCACGAAATTTAATTAAATGTTCAATCAGCTCAATCACCTGCCAGAGTTGGTAACAGAATAAATGCTGCTCATTAATCAGTGTCAATAAAAAGAAGTGTGGTTTTAAAGAACTGATGTCCTACAAATAAAGACTGACATGTCCATCAGATCATCTTCTCTTTGTCCAGTTTTTATTCTTAATATACTGTATGTCTGTGACTCCTCCACATCTCTGATGTCCTCACATTATGATCCAAAATTGATTTCATTTCCAAACACTATACACATATAGAGTGAATTAACATAGCAGCTCAGTTTTATTCACAGACCAGGCCTAACATTCTGAGTGCTGAAACGTGAAGTGAATAACACTTCTTCATGGCACCTGATAGTGGGTGGGATACATTAGGCAGCAAGTGAACATGTCCTCGGAGTTGATGTGTTAGAAGCATGAAAAATGGGCAGTGTAAGGATTTGATCCAGTTTGACAAGGATCAGAGCATCTGCAGCTCTTGTGGGCTGTTCCTGGTCTGCAGTGGTCAGGATCTATCAAAAGTGGTCCAAGGAAGGAACAGTGGTGAACTGGCCACAGGCTCATTGATACATGTGGGGAGAGAAGGCTGGCCCGTGTGGTCCCATCCAACAGACCAGCTGCTGTTGATCAAACTGCTGAAGAAGTTCATGCTGGTTCTGATAGAAAGCTGTCAGAACACAGAGCATTGCAGTTTGTTGTGTATTTGGCAGAAAAAGGACCAACACAATGTTAGGCAGGTGGTCATAATGATACGCCTGATTGGTTAAGTGTGTATTTATGAATGAAGGCCATAACCTGCTTCTGTACAGGTGTCCTGTAACATGTGACAGAGGATATCATAATTAATTCCCACATCCACTTCACTCCACCAAGACAACTTTGGTGTCTTGAAGGAAGACCTGTGTGTGTCATTAACAGTACAGTCCACCTGTTTTTAGGTGTGTATTAGAGGGACAAACAGCAGAGGGCAGAAGAGAGTTGGCACCATAAGGACCCCATTTATCTGGAACCTGTTTTAAATCAACAGCCTATGACAAAATATTTAAGCTCAATCTAAGTTGTAATATCATTCTGTATAACATGAGGAATCTTTATGTTGTTTATGATTCCTTTGCACTGTAAAATGTTTGAAATACATTCTCCATCATGGTGCATGTAAACACAGTAATCACGTTGAGACTCACCAAAGACCAGAGCTAGACCATGAGATGTCCCCACAGCGATCACACCTGACACTGTCTGAGCACAAAGATACACAAATTATGTTTAATTATAGAGGAACCCAGGAGAGGACAGAGATAAAGATATGAAAAAACATAACCACCACAAAGATGTCTACAGACAATGTCAATGTCATACAGCAGATACTGGATAAAACCTGCAGTTCACATACAGCTGTGCACCTTCACCCTCTCTCTTTCTTCCATTTGATGTCTTTCTGTTGTGTTGAGCTCTGCAGTGTGGCTTGTAGTTGATAGAAGTTACAAATTAAATGAAAAACTTCAGTGTGGGCCAATGACTTTATTGCACTGTTCGGACCCGAGTATGAATTCTCTTCATGTGAAAGCAAGTTTTCGATTTACAATGAATGAACCTTGAACCCTGAAGTGATGGTTACGGCCTTTACCTGCAACATCTTTCTGTTCCCCTCAAATATCACCTGCTGATAACAGCAGCATGACACCAGCAGCGTCAATGTTTAAAGACAGTTTTATTTTAAACTCTAAACTTGCTAAATGCAATGCATCATGAAGTCACACAGCTTCAGCCATAACATCATAGACCAAGTGATGTCACCTCTGCACTGGGTTGATTCACGGCTGAATTAATTATACTCACTATAGCAGTCGGCAGGCCAGCATCCACTTTTTCCTGGGAGAGAGATACAAACTTTTTTTTAGTATGGAACTGTTTGCACAAAACTTGTAAGCTTGAGTGAGTATGTGTGTGTGTGTTAATCTTACAGCAGCAGAGACGATCTGAGCAGAGATCCCCTTCAACAGACTATGTCGAAGAACAGACCCATGAACTGTGGTGTTCAAATCCATTGTCCTCCTTTTTCTTCACACATGAACACACAGAAGAGATTTTCCATATTATTACCATATGTATGTGTGTGTGTGTATGTGTGTGTGTGTGTGTGTGTGTGTGTGTGTGCGTGTGTGTGGGCATGCATGTGTGTATTAATGCCTTTTGATGTGTGCTGGGTCTCCACTGTCAGAGCTGGCCAGAGAGGATGTGTCACAGGAGTGAGAGTCCATGTTGTCTGTGCTGAGCACACAGGTGTCCTCCAACACAAACGGCTCCTCCTCATCCTCCAGCTGCAGACACAGAGGACAACAAAACAAACACACTTCAGCTGTATGGTTCATGTCAAGTCACTGAATCTGTCACTTTCAGCTGTTTTCAAAATGACACTCCTATAGTCACATTCAGGAGCCCACATCTGGCCCCATAAAAAGGGCTGTGCTTAAAAAAGACAAAGACCTAACACATCATATCCAGAGGCAGAGTGAACACAGTATCTGGTATGTACTGGTGCTTTAACTGCAAAGACTGGTCCATCTTCAGGGCTCATTTAGTGGTACTGACTGAGGTGCTGTGCTGTTACCGCATGTACAGTGTGATTCTTTTAATCCTTAAAGCAGTGGCTCCCAACCTTTTCCAACTCAGGGCCCACTTGGAAATTTCAAAAATGTTCATAGACCACCCCATAAAGAATACAGAAGCCAAATAATGCGTTCTCAGAGCACTTTTTTATTTACATGATAAAAATAGAAAATTCAGGACTGAACTGAGAGCAGGGGAAATATGTAGGAAGCTCCGCGGTCAATGAGAAGTTTAAGGCGTTGTTACTTGTAGTAGACACATTTTTATATAATATATAAGTTTTTAGTTTTTTTTCACAAAAATCATACTATTTTGAGAATGATATGACGGCCCACTTGCTACACTTCCATCGCCACCGGGGGGCGCAGCCCTCAGGTTGGGAATTACTGCCTTCCCTCACACTTCTATCCGCCCATCTTGTGGTCCAGGGCCAGCAAGAAGAAGAGGACAGACCTTGTCATTTCTGATGGGTCAAGGCCGCACCTCTAACCTGGCTTGATTTACAATCCTCATCAGAGTAAACCTATGACACTACCCTCCCTCTGCGTCCCCCAGTAGTGGCTGGGATCAGAGCAAGCCTGTGATCTCTGCAGGACCATCAATGCCTGCTTCAAAAACATTCTGGTAGGTTGCTGGACTCTATCTTACCCAGGGCCAGTTCAGTCAAGACAAGCAGCTCTATTTCCAAGGAATGACCTGCAGCACTGAGACCAAGCACGGTGCTCTCAGCGATGGGCAAAAAATCAGTACTGCTGGCGGACTAAGCCATGGGAAGAGGAAGTCCACACACTTGCCGATGAAGCACATGGACAGTGGATGGAGAAGGAGACTTTGGATGGAGTAGTGGAGACTAAGGCCCTTGCGGTAAAATCAGCAACATACCTAACAAAAGACCAAGGCCCATGGGGCAAGGAGCTACACAAAGCCACAACTGAGGCAGAAAAGACGAGCTTTCGGCTATGACCAAGAAGTCACAGGAAGCCAGCAACTCTGCAGAGAAAGGTCCTTGTTCCACAATCAAGAGCAAGACATCCATGATTGGCTGATGACCTCCACAGCAAACCACACAGGCACTGCTGGAGGCGCAGCAGGTTCAACAGCTACCTGTTCAATACAAAGACCCTTCTGATGTAAAGCAAGTGTTTAACTTTACTAACATCCACATGATGTTTTTAATAACAGACATATGAGGAGTGAAATGACAGCCAACACCATGACTGAGTATTTGACTCTGAAATTAAGTAAACAAATGACTGAGTCTCATAAACACAGGTTCAGACAGCCATGGTTTCATAGTTCAAAAAGAACTTTGACTTTGGTCAGCTCATGTGACTGAGGCTCAGGCACGTGGCTGAGTGGATGAGCCTCAGACTCAGTTTAATTGATTCCACTTTTCATGTGTGAGCACCATGTTATTGATCATAAAAGAGGATTTTTACAATTTGAAACATGTCTGAAAGAATTTTAAATTAAAAGTCATGTGCCTGTGTGCCTGATGCTATTTTATCCCACAGTTTTCTTGGGCTTTTAGAATCTAGATCATGTGTTGACTGTTCAGCTCCTATTAACTACCATTTCTTCATGTCAGACAATGGAAATTTAATGCTTTCCTTTTAACCCCACCACCTATGGAATGAGTCCAGAGGTAACTTCAGTAAACCAGCGAACAGAAGCAGCTTCTCAGTAATGATTCAGATTACTTTGTTACTAAGTTGTTGGTGTTGTACTGCTGACAGTATGTGATGCACAGAGTACTGCAGTAGTCAAAGAGTAACTGTACTTGACCTCATTGAGGATGCTCTCCAGTGTGGGGGGTGTGTCCACTTGGGGAATGTCAAACTCTTTATCATCGATCTGAGAAGAAGAACAAAAGCAGAGAGTGAGAAATTAGAATTTATTCTCTGTGTCATATCTGAAGCGCCTCCCTCCTGCAGACAGCAGGTGCTTTAAAATTAACACAGAAATTTCCATTGTCTGGCTGATGTTGCAATGCTTTAAGTGATTTCATGTTAAAACGAACACTGGGCCAGATGGTGTGGAGAATATGACCCGTGTGTGTCACACTTGACTGGAATGAGTGGAACAAACTGGGATTGAATAACAGAATGAGAAGTGTTTATTGTCATATACATAGCTCCAGAAAAAAAACAAGCAAAGAAAAAAACACAGGAAGAACAAAATAACATGCAAATGACTTGCTTCGTAGTGTGCAGTGTTGAGTATCGTGCAAATGCTCATTCTGAGCATTGCTCACATAGTGTCCGTCACGGGTACGTGAGGTAGCTTAAGCTGTCCCTTAGCTTTGACATTCACACTCCTGTAGCAAGTGACTGTGGGTATGAGTGCGTCCTGGGGGTGCATGGGTAAGATTGCGGATTATGCAGCTGGCTCTTCAGCATACTCTCCTGAGGCAGATGCCCTGCAGTCATGGTATGCATGCCTGCCTGGATGATTCTCTCTGCGGTCCTGAGCACTCTCTGAATGAACAAGCAATGATACCTGTAGAAGCTGATGAGGATATTTTTGTCGATACCAAACTTCATCAGTCTCCAAATAAAGCACAACAGCTGATGTGTATTCCCTTGGTTTTGTCAGACCACATCACAAATGTGCTGACTCACTCCTGTATGCCATCATCTTCAGTGATCAGGCCAATGGCTGTGGCGCTATCCACATATTTCAGGATGATATTTTTCCCATGTGAGGCAATGCAGTTGTAGTTGAAATGTGTGTACAGGACAGGGCTGAGGACACAATGCTTTGAAGTCCGGTGCTGTGGTCTGCTGTGGTCTGAAGTCCAGCAGCCACTCACAGACTGTGGAATTCAGGCCAAGGATGCACTTGATGATGGTGACGTTAAAATAGCTTGCACTAGAGACAGGTGTCCACAATACACCTACCCATAACCTGCAGAAGTTCTCTGATGATTCTGCAATCATCTGCCTCATCATAGATGGGAACGACAGGTAATACAGAGAACTGATGCAGGAATCACCTCCAGATCAAAACAGGGAAGGCCCAACAGTAGTGCAGGCGCAGACACTGCACTTTGACACCTGTGAACATCACTGGTGAATTTCAGCCTGAAAAGCCTGTTATTATAAAACTGGCTGTTCTGATGGTCTTTTCCTATTAAACTCTGGGGGAGTGGAATTTGACAGCCACCTTTCCAGTTGTTCACCTTTGTTATGATGGCAAACTTTGCATGAACAGGCTGAAATTCACAGGGCTTAGTTGTTACAGGTCCCCCATTTTAACTGAAATATATTATGTTCCTTTCCTACCGTGGTCAGGGGAACGGTATCTGACAGCATTATTTATTTATCCATCCATGAAATACTAACCCAACAGATTAATAAGGCAAAATAACAATAATGATAATAGTGACCCTCAGCGCTGCCCGTAGTTTAAGCGTGGCGCAAACACAGCCTTTCGGGGGCGAACTGGTCGCGTGCTTCGCTGACCGTTTGAACGGGGGCGGGGCTAGGAGGGAAACAGACTTGTGCGCATGACCAGCTGACTTCCTGTTTACTTCCCATACATACAAACGTGATTAAAACTAATAATTTAACGAAACAGCTCAGCTAGGCTTTCCACTGGCCGTGGTTGGCTGAGATGAGCGCTTGAGCATCTTCTTCTGTTTCACCCATAGACTGCAGTTTCACCCGGTGCTGGCTGTGAGCTGAACGGTGGTTCACCCCGAAACAAGTGACTCCCAAACAACGAAGAATTGTATTACTACACCGGACGAAAAGACACACCTCTTTATATTGTAATATGGTCTTTCTGTATTGTGCTATGAATAGTTTTATGTTGTTTGTGGCCGCTTGCTTAATGATATGGAAGCCATTGAAAGAATGCTAACTTTCCCATGACAAGATAACACTTACACTAATTTAATATAGGAGATACACTAGGTAATAGTTTATGTAATGCTAATCTGAGGTGAGTTCATCGTGATATTACAGCCACCGTGTTAAACAGAATTAGGATGCCGCTGGGTCCCTTCTGGATTGCCAAGCTAAAGCTGATTTCATAACCTATCTACCGGTGTATGACGACGGAGAAAACGGCCACATGTCCACAGCAGAACCCAGCAGAAGTAACAGAGTCGCTTACCGCGTCCACCTCCATCAGGTTAAGCTGGGAGGTGGCAGAGACCAGGCTGCGGGTGTCCGGAGACTCCGACATATCCACTCGGACTGAGGACCTCTTGCAGCAGGAACTACTTTCATTACAACTTCCGCTGAATTTCAGAATAAAGTAACTAAAAAGCTGGGAAGAGCTCCGCCCCGAAGCGAAGAGAAGAAGAGACTCTTATCCTTTCCCAAACCAGTCTGCAGGCGAATTTCGGCCACTCTCTGGAGTTTATCCCAGAACTCATGCAGAAAAAAATATTGTTTTGGTAGCCTAAAACAGCCTCGTGTGCGTGTATGCAAATTAATCTGTAAACAAAATTTTAACTATTTTAAATGAAGAAATAGAATGGATTGAAAGTATTTTTCCCTGGAAAACTTAAGTAAACACACAAATGTGCAAAATGTAGGCTCATGATGACAGGTCAAAATGTCAGCAGTTAAAAGGTCTGTAGTATTTCAGGTAGCCACGTTGGATGGAACAGTGATCTCATTAACCACAAAACAAGGGCCGAATATGAAAAATAGTAAAAATAAATCATTCTGAATCTTAACAGACAATGGTTTACCCAGGCCATATTGATAGAAGGAAATGTGCTTTGCTGAAAACCCACCTGCTGGATCCTCACCAGCAGAGAGGGCTCTGACTCTTGAAACAGGGGCATGTGGTGTTGGTTGTTTTCTACCTGAGGAGCTCTTGGAGAAGTTTCATATACGCTGTCTTTCATGTCATATTGGTGCAGCCGTTTTTCATCACAGCAACGTATATTCAACAAGTTGTTTTTACACACGTGAAATCTAAAATAGAGAATCAAGACACAATATTACGATACAATTAAGATGTCAAAGCTATCTGGGGATATTTGGTCAAACATGATCCTTTCCTCTACTGCTCAGACTGCATCCTAACCGCTCACATTCAGTCTGGACAGCTGGAAAAAATGCACTCATACACTACAAAAACTAACAACCGCCGCTTTTCATGATAATTTATTTACCTCTCATCTTTCCTATTTGCACACTCTAAGGAGATAGACCAGTTTTACATTTCACTACAACATTGTATACTATTGTAACTGTGTATGTGACAAATAAAGTTCTTGACTTGACTTGACACCATGAGCAATAGACAGAGACAGAAAAGTGACCAAAAACTTGAGTGTGTCCTGTTTCACTGGCCTTTCTCTCTTTCTCTCTGATTGTCCAAAAGTTCGTTTTCCCACCATAAAAGGCAACAGGACAAGACACCGCCTTCTGTCAACCTCCTCAGCTCTTAACTCACAGTGCAGCAGCAGTTTCATTGCACTGGTGCATTCTTGGTAGCTTATCTCTAACTTCTGTGCGCCAAGTGACTAATTCCTTCATGAACTGAATTATTTCATAGGATAGCTCCTTGTTGAACATGTTTACACCCTTGGAGTGTTCCTGCATCTGTTTGCACTGATCTCCTGGAGTTTCTTTGCCTTATCACTTCAAATCTCTGTTCCAGTATTACTAATATTTGGTCATTTGGGCACTTTCTATTGTGGTATTCTTTATCCCTCTCTTATGACAAAGACAATAGTGTGATTTCTTCTCCTTTTTTACTCACACTTCTCTTTATTATCCCCTTGTTTCTCTATTTGGTTTCAGATTGGCTTCCAGTTTAGACGCCCTCAGATCTTAAGTGAGTGTGGATGGAACTTACATCAATCCTGAATTTGCCCTCTTGTCTCCTCTCCTCTCCTCTCCTTGCGCATTTTTGAACTGTCATTATCTGCTGTACTTTGTAGTTTGGCCTTGGTCTCTCACACTCTCTGTGTGTCCACAGATCTCTCCAGAGCTACATCCCTCTGCACCAACCACCACCTGGCACCTGCATTACCTCCTTTCCTCTGCTTCTAAACCGGCCCGCACTCCCTGCTTATGAACCAGTCTGCCTACCAGTACTCCCATTAAGTTGGCCTGCCCTCCTTGCTCTCCCTATATATGTCCCAGCCTGCGCTACAGAAGCAGCCTTTATCAGCTCTTGTTAACCGACTGATTCCATTTCCATGTTTTCTATATTCCCTGTTGTAAACTGTTTTCTTGTCTGTATACAACATCTATGTCACGTCTGCCCGTCCTGGGTGAGGGATCCCTCCTCTGTTGCTCACCCTGAGGTTTCTCCATTTTTTTTTTTTCTTGGGAGTTTTTCCTCAGTCGATGTGAGGGTCTAAGGGCAGAGGATGTTGTCATAATGCTGTGTAAAGCCCTTTGAGACAAACTGTTTGTAAAAACAGGCTAAACAAATAAACTTGCCTTGCCTTGCGTTTTAAAATGGGAACAAACACCATGCTGGTGAGGTGCTGACATCATAGAAAGGAGTAGACTGGCATTCATGACTGTAATGCACTGCCCATTAATCATATCATTGTCTTCTTAGGGTAAAGTCAACAACAGGGTAGGTAAATGAAACATTGTTTTATACATATATATATAAATTGTGTTTGTGCTGGGCAGTCTTCAGTCTGTGTGGTACCTTTGTATGGCACCAACTATCATATTATAATAATAACAATCATAATAATACCAAAACCCCCAAAATAACAATTTCAACATAATCACCATTATCATTATTATTTTTTAATTATTATATAATAATTGTTATTAATGTTGTTTATTTCATTTATTTATTTTTTATAAGTACTCATTATCATCTCACGGATGATCTCAGTGACACTGATGACTTTCATTCATGTTAGACTTGAATATGGGAAAACTGTCATTTAAACAGAGATGGTTCTGACGTCGTTTCTACATGAACATGAGTCTTTCATGACCATGTTTGACCACAGGAATATCAGCGTGAGTGCGAGGAAGAACGGGATGAAGAAGGGAAGGGGGGAGGGAAGGAGATAAGGACACTACTGCACAGTGTTGGGTCGCGACAGGCTGTATTCCTTCGACTCCGTTTACCTCCATTCACACAGTAAATAAAAGCATGGAGGCTCTGACTCTCGGGATCTAACACCGAGCAGCAGGGGGTAAAGACACTGCCGCATGCGCTCTTCCTTCCACCGAATCCACTCAGAAAGGAAGCGGGGACGCGGCGGACGCTCTGCCTCTTGGATTTAACGGGTTTCCAGAGGAAGGAAGGCTGTAGTTGGCGACGGGAGCGTGGCAGCTCGCCGTGCCGAGCATGAAGCGGACGGCTGTTCTGGCCAGGCACAATGGCCTCGTCTCTCCGCTGGGGAACAACAACTCCGGAGCTTCGAGCATCGTCTCGCCGCCCCAGCCGAGAGCCACTAGCATCTCCGCTTCTGCCGACAGCGGTGCCGGCAGCGGAGTGGACGGCCTGCTGGATTTCTCCAAAGGCCCCGCCATCAAAACCGAACTGGTCTGCAAATGGATTGACCGAACTTCTTCGAGACAGAGGCTGGGGCGGACGGCGACATCCGTCTGCGACCAAACTTTCAGCTCCATGCACGAGCTGGTGGACCACGTCACCACCGAGCATGTAGCAGCGGGGCTCGAGACACTCAGTCATGTCTGCATGTGGGACGAGTGCATGCGCGGCGGGAAGGCGTTCAAAGCCAAATACAAACTCATCAACCACATTCGCGTGCACACCGGAGAAAAGCCTTTTTCATGCGCATTTCCCAACTGCGGCAAGATGTTCGCACGCTCCGAGAACCTCAAGATTCACACGCGCACGCACACTGGTATGGCTTCATGATTGTCTGAACACACTGACACACACACTCAGAGCTGGACTCGGTCACTGTAGTGTTTTAGCCGTCAGCCGTTAGGACAGCAGCCCCTGACACACAGAATAAAGAGGTTCACACAGACTGTCCCCAGTCCGCGAGGAATCCCCTCCATGTTTACGTAGGCCCGGTTCAGCTCCGGTTCACTGCGTCCTTCACTGCTCCCTTGTTTCCTCGAGGGATAACGGCTCCTAGCTGCAGGAGTCATGTGAGGTGACAAAGAGCAGCTGGAGAGTCAGAATGAAAGTAACACCGCAGATGCACGCGGTTATTGATTAAATTATTAACATAACAATTTACAGAAAATCTCTTATTTTAACCTAGAAACAAATCCCGAGCAGTACAAACAGTTCAATCAGTGACACCCAGTACTCAGTAAAACCATGGACATGTCCATTGTCTATTAATGACTAATACATCTTTAGCGATTGCTGCTTAATGAGTTGTTTACATTGATAAGAGCAGCTGTTAGGTTAACAGTCTCTGTTTGGTCATGGACAGTTCATGGTTTATTAGCCAGTTTGAATACCATGATCACTCTCAGCAGCACAGGTCCCTGAACAGGCTCAGTGTTGGCTCAGTATGTTAAACTCACCTCACTGAAATCCATTCAAGGCATCATTATCTCAAGACGCAACAAGATCAAGCATGTGTAGTGATGGAGGAGGATGAGATTCAGATGAGTCAGAGGCAGGGAGCCCAGGCTCCTGCACCTAGAATAGGTTTCAGTCTGCTGCTGGATATAGTATAGTTCCCACTACCCCGTTAAATCCCTTTTTCAACAAGACAATGTCGGCCTCTGTGTAGGAGACAGTGATGGACTAATGAGTGACAGTTGATTGGTTGGTTCACGCCGAGAGACACAGACAGCTCTGGTATGTAATCACTGATGTTTTTGATGTACTTAGAACCACCTTGGAAATGGTCTCAGTAAAATGATTTAATGTAATCCCTTCTCTTTCAGATTGGATACATTAGTTATTAATATTTACATATCATCATCCAACAGTGACACACTCACCTGGGGGATACAAGTCCAGTCTGACTTCTGCCACTAGAGGACTTGTATTGTTACCTTAGTTACGTAGCACTAAATAGCAAGAATCACAATAAGAAGGCTCAGGTTTAGTGTGCAGGTTATTTTTCTCTGTGGACTTTGCACATTCTGTGTGGCTCTCTGGTTTCCTCCTCACAGTCATGAAGTCATGCACATTTGGGTTATTGGTGACTCCGGTGTGCCTACAGGTGTGAATGTGATTTTGTCAGGTTGTTGTCTCTTCTTGTCATCCCTGTGATAAACTGCTACCACCATTATCATCCTCATCACATGAGGTAATGTGTTTATGGAGAACAGTGTGAAGTAGAATTCAGAGGCTTGGAGCAGTGAAGCTGTTGTAGAGGAACAACTCTGTATGATGGCGTCTCCTTTAATCTGTCATCAAATGCCACACTGGGTCCCATGAGTCCGGGCATGGACCTCTGACAGTCATTTCTGCTTTGTCTTGAAACACAAGAACATCAAACAACTTCCACCCAGGACAGGTCACCAGTCTATCACAGGTCTGACATATAGAGACCAACAACCTTGCACAATCACAGTCACACTTACAGGCAATTTACAGACACCAATTAATTTAGAATGAATGTCTTTGGACTGTGCAAGGAAGCTGGAGAACCCCCGCAGATATAGGGAGAACATGCTTGGGAATCAAAGTCAGAATCTTCTTGCTGAGAAACAACAGTGCTAACCACTGTACCACTGTGCCACCCAAAAACAGACCAGTTTAGACCTAAATAATACGTCTATGTGTCCATATTCCTTTTGCAGCATGAACACACCACCTGCTCTACTGACGTCCTCTGATACAGTCTCATTCATTTGCCACAATTTCATTGTGAATCCAAAAATTGACCATTCAAATGAATTAAATTTTATTTCACTGTAAGAGCCGTGGGCAGCATATTAATACCCTCAACCCCTCCTATTTGCACAGTTTTTCTGTCTCTCTCTCACTCATACACACACAAGCACGCTGACATCAGATTGTCTGTCCATCATAAATGACCTAAGTCCACCTTACATGGTTATTTGCATATGGAGTGGGGAAGTGAGATCCAATCATACTTGGTCAATTGAAACACATTTTAAAACCAGGTGTGAACAGACGTACTCAGAGCTGACCTCTTGACACATCAACAGGGCCCCAGTGTTTCATCAGGGGGAGGTACTGGGTATCATTTCTTCATAAACATTCAATTGTAACACTCAGGCTTTAACTCTTCTTTGATTAAGATCTGATCAAGGTCTTTCAATTAAAAATCTGCACCATTAGTTATAAAGGAACGTTGAAAAACAACGATATCCTTCACAGAGATGAAATGATGACGTTCTGTGTGTGTGTGTGTGTTACAGGTGAGAAGCCATTCCAGTGTGAGTTCTGTGAACGACGCTTTGCCAACAGCAGCGACCGGAAGAAGCACTCACAGGTCCACACGGCCTCAAAGCCCTACGACTGCAAGGCCCTAGGCTGCACCAAGTCCTACACCCACCCTAGCTCCCTACGCAAACACATGAAGGTTCACATCAAGTCGTCACCTACCTCTGAACCCCAGGACTCATACGACTCCATCCCTCATCAACTCCAGCAACCTCACCAGGCGCTCCTCGAGCCCCTCGACCTGAAAATGAACCGCCTCTCTCCTTCACTTGCCAACAAGAACACTAACTTTCCTCTTCTGTCTAACCACGAGTTCAACATCAGCTCGGCAAGCGAAGCGGACCATAAGCTGCTGCTACGCAGCTCGTCTCCAATGGCGATGCCTCTGGATCTGTCTCTGTCTGGCCTTAAGAGTCAGCTGGCCCAGAAGCAACAGAGTGGCAGGACCCCACGGAGGAGCCAGCGCTCAGTCAACCCAGCCTTACCTCAGTTGTCTAACATTAAAGAGTGGTATGTCTGTACCAGGACTACAGCACCACACCTCCCTCTACTTCACCCAGACCACATTAAATCAGAACCTAGTGATGACGAGGAGTACGTCACGTAGGATGGAGAGCCTGGTGAACTGGAGGTGAACAGTAGAACTCATACATTCTCAGACCAGTCAGGTCAGAGGATGCTCTGTGGAATCATGGTTGGAGCAGTAGAATGGTTCAACATCAGCGGCCCCTCTTAGATGGGGATGGCAAGGATCAGACAGAGGGCTGCTTCACTTGTGACTATCTGTGGACCAAAAGTGACAGCTCACTCCATGCATCAGAAAAATTTAATTTCTATTGTTCTCAAACTAAACAAACAAAAAAAAAAATCCAATTATCTGATCAGCGTTAGCACACTAACCTGAGCTAACAGAGGATATAACTTTGTACAAATGGACATGTGAATGTTGATGACTGCTTGCTGTAAAGATGATTAAGAGGTGTGCACATGATGGCAGTTTAATTGAGAGTGCCTCCTAAGTGAAGCAATTTCAAGGGCTAAACTGACAGTGAAGGAAAGTGATTGATGTCAGCTTACAGTACACATGGTAACAGAGCAGCTGTGTCTGTTAAGGCCTCTGTATCATTGTTGGAAATCAGCTGATTGCGCTGTCAGAGGGTTTCGGGTGTCTGGTGCAGAGCAAGGCCCTAATGAACCCTGGTAGTGACTTGTTGTTGATGTGACCACAGTCTAATCCATACAGCAGTCAGCTGTGGGACTGATCATCAAGTGTCTCCTTAACCTCTTCACCTCTATGGACCTGTCAGTGAGTTAACAGTGGGTGAATGTTTACACTCCATTTACACTTTACTTTAAACCCCAGGTTTCCACACGGACCTTCTGTCATACACAGATTCATTTAAATGTGTATTAAATGATCCACAAAACATCTGGTCCTCTCCCATTCATCTGTGCACTTGACTTTTTGGGTTTGAATACTGACTTTTATGAGTCAGTCGTATGTTTTGTGTGAGAAATGTGTAAGCTCAGTTTCAAAGGAGTTCATTTCAACCTGGATATGTATATATATGTAACAGGACCTGAAGTTTAGTTTATTTCTCTCAGGGACCATGTACAAAATACATTAATCAGATACAGAGAAGAGATACTTTGTACTGGATTTAGCTAAAAGCCAGTTTCCATCTGCAGTCCCTGGAGCACATGAACATGCAGGGATACCTGATTTAAATGAGTGAGAGAGGTGAAACTGAAGGGGAGCACCCTAAATAATCCCTCATTACACTGGTACACATCCATGGGAAAAGCACTAGTAATAATATAACAATAAGGACAATATCAACAATAAATTTAACAAAGTACTTAACAAAGAAATTACATTAATCACAAGTGTGTCACATGAAAAGAAAATGAACATGTTTAAACACCGATGTAAAATGAGATGGAATAATAATAAAATAATAGAAATAATAAAATAGGTCATTAAAATTAGTTTAAAATGATTACATAAAAAGAATAAAACCAGTAGGACAACAATACTTATAACTGCATTTGCTGTGCAAAGCGCAGTGAGCTGTCCATCTCATAGCTCATGTTCCATGCTCCTCAGCTTTGAACCATGACTGATAATGGCTGCATCCCCATGGCAGTCACCAGGAGTGTAGTAGCACTTTTCATTGGAAGATGAATGACACTTCATCAGTGGGAGTTGGTATCTTGCTCATCCACATTAAATCACATCACTCACAAATCGGTTGTCCAGTTTTTGGAGTCCAGTGATACCACAGCAAATACTTCACAGAGACTTACTGAGATAGGAATATGAGCTTAACATGATCAAAACACATTCGGCATGACACTCCCACTGATTCCAAGACAAAGACAACCTCAACTCATCAGCAACTGTGCATCCTGCCCACTATAATACCACCCTCCACCCCCATTCAGACAACCCCCAAACATAACAATCAAAACTGAAATGAGAAATATGGAAGGAAGGAAGGAAGGAAGGAACAACCGAACAAGGAAGTTTACATTTGGCCCTTTATGATGAAAGACTCTGCATGTTAAGGGGGAGGAGCATAAAATCAATTTCAGATGCACCAGCAAGCAAAAGCTGGACTGATATGTTCTCTCCTCTGGTTCACAGCTGCAGTAGATCTGAGGCACACAGGAAGTGGGTCTTTACACTTTTACCTTTCTTTACCTTTCTGTACCAATATTACCTAAACGCTGTGACTAGGTTATTTTAAATAATGGGGAAAAAAACACTATAAATAAATGAAGTACAGCTAGCTAACAGCTAACAGGGTGCCCCCCTGTTAGCTGGAAGACAGAAGGTTGTGGACAGACAGGGGGTCATAGATCCAGTGGATGATCTCACACCAGGAGCAGGGCTCTTGCTCTGGACAACCAGGAGAAGGACAAACTGAACTCCTGGTCAAGGACAGAAGGCTGTTTGGTTTACCAGGCCAGAGATGTGGAGTGGTGGTCAGAAGGAAGCTGAGATGAAACAGGGGAATCGGTCCAAGAATGAGTGCTGGAATGTCTGGCAAACAGTGAGTGTGGAGCTGGTGAATATATGATGGGCTGATTGCAGGGGATGAGGAGCAGCTGCTTTCACAGGTGAGTTGTGTTGGCTTGATGAGGGGGCATGGCTTGGCAGGCAGAATGAGGCAGGGGCAGGTGAGAGGAAAAGTACTGGATGGAAACTGGGTGACTGAACTGTGACAAGTTGGTTCTTAATGTGCATCTCCAAATCTGGGACAATCCATGAGAGACCAGTTTACACAGGATGGTACTTTTAAATCAGAGAGAGACGCTCCATAACACCCAGCACAGCATGTGGTTCAGTCTGTGGACATCAAAGACACCCTGTCTGGAGCACTTATATCCATCACAAATATCAGATACAGAAAGAAACATAATCTGGACTGTATACCAGAGGTCAAAAAATTATTAAGGTAGAATAGGATTAGGATAAGAGGGTTTTGAACACGTCTCCTACAGTCTACCAACACCTCCTTAGTTTTCTCACGCTGACACAAAGACTGTTTGCTCTGCACAGTCCACAAGTTCCTCCACCTCCTGCCTCCAGGCTCGTCGTTGCTGGAGATCAATCCACCCACAGGGTTGTCTGCGAACTTTAGATGATTGCTCAGGTACCTTGCTGAGAAATCATATGTGAGGAGCGTGTACAGTAGGGGGCTGGGATATATCCCTGTGGGGAGCCAGTGTTGAGTGTGATGATGGAAAACGAGACACCATGGATCTTACAGACGACCTCTCTGTTAAGTCCAGGACCCAGTTGCAGAAAGATTGTTTTAGTCCCAAGAGCAGCAGTTTATTGACTGAAGTGAATGCGCAGGTAAAGTCCAGGAACAGCAGCCTGACATTAGAATCTTCCCTCTCCAGGGGGGTGAGAGTGGATCACAGACAAACAGGCTCCACCTGTAAGCATACTGATGATGGCCCATATTGAAGTTGAAAGTGTCCTTTATATGGGCCAAAACCAGCGATTAAAAGCACTTCATGACTTTCAGTGTGAGGGTCACTGGATGATAGTCGTTCATGCTTTTCACAGTTAAGTTTTGGGGCACTGGAACGATAGTGGATGTGTTGGAACCACAGCTTGGGAGACAGAACTGTTGAAGATTTCTGTTAACACCCCTGTGAGCTCCACAGTCCCCCAACACCCGTCCCAGGATGTTGTCCGGGCCCGCTGCTTTGTTGGGGTTGATCCTCTGCAACACTCCCCTCACATTCACTGCAGATAGTTGTTGGTTGACTTGAAGTGGGCATGGCAACAGACCTGCTCTACCAACGCTCTTTCAGAGCAGCTACCGAGAATTGCTGGCTAAACAACTACATGACAGACTCGGCTTACCAGATCGAAGGGCAACTCCTCTTCCAAGCTGGCCATAAACACATGTCAGGTAAATCTTGTGGAGGCGGCCCACTTGCCTCTCTTCTGTCTGTGAGCACCACTTCCTCTTCCGCTTGCTGGTTTCAGGAGCTGCAATCTGCTGCTTTTAGCTCTGGGTTAATAACTATGCTGGGAACATCAAGTTTAAAATGTTCACTTGAAGTATACCTCACTACACTTTTAGTAGGCTCACTAGACACCAGTACAGACAATATGACATAAATTACTAGGAACAGGAAGGGTGTAACAACAAAACATAAAAATCAAATCTAAAATAAACTACTTTAACTTTGACATTTACACATCTTATTTGTCAGTATGCTGGATGGACCTAAGATGAGGAAACAAACAAAAAGCCATGTTAGATGGAACAGTGATCTCATTAACCACAGGACAAGGAATGAACATGAAAACGTAGTAAAATCAAGTCATTCTGAATCTTAACAGTCGATGTTACTGTCAAGAATAACATCTCTTCACAGGCAATGTTTACCCTCATAAATATATTGGTAGAAGGTATCCTCACCAGCTGAGGAGGCTCTGACACTTGACACAGGGGCAGGTGGTGACGGTTGTCCTACAAAATACTTTAGGAGCTCCTGGAGAAGTTTCATATAGTATTAGTTAGTACGTTCACAAAGCTCACACTAAGTCCACCTTGCCAGATGAACAATAGCAAGTGGCTCTAAGCAGCTGCTTCATTCGCTTATGCCATGGGCCGGCTTTGTTGAATAGCAACTGCAACTTAGATTTTGTGACTGACTACAAAATGTAATTGAAAATTACAGCCTTTGAAATGTTTAGGCAGGCTGGAGAGAAACTGAATCAAGCATTAATCATCAATTATCAGGACTGGGATAAGATGATTTTCATATGTTTTTTTATTACAATAACTGGACTGCACAAGACCTGAAGACAGTTTTTGTCATGCTCATCATAGAACGGACACAACGCAGGGACAAGGCAGGAGAGAGCATAAAAGCACCACAGAGGGGTAGTGTCTAGGTCAACATGATTTACATCCAGCCAAGTTGAAGGCAAGAAGGCTAGATAAGATATATGTTCTCTCCTCCTAAACAGAAGATATCGACCCTCGGAGAGGTTTTGAAGGGAAGAAACTGACATATAATGTCCAGTGAGGGAAGAAGCATATTACTTATGGCAGCATACTGTGCTGTCCGCATGGTCTTCAACACCTTTAAGGGGTCTAACACTCTTTTCCTCACATATTTCATTAGACGTATACTGCTGATGAAAGGAGAGGGATTATTATCAACCACAAGAGTAGTCCAGGGCAGTAAAAGACTCACAGCTAGCAGAGACGTTCTTTGGAGTGAGAGCACAGAGGAAAGACATCAGCAGCATCAGTAGTGCATGGTACAGAGATGACCTACCTCAGCCTGAAATAGTTGAGTTGGAGCTCTATGACGAATTTTCAAAACCAGAGTGCTGCAACAATTCAAGGAGCAGTCAAACACTCAAAACATCCAATGCATGTTCACATCATTTTTGACCTTTCACCACTTGTCCCAAAGGGCATCCTTAACACCAAGGAGGCTCAAAACTTTTAATGCATTCAAGATTGTCTTTCAACACATATTCACAGACACACAAAACTAATCACCTCAGCATTTCATAACCAGCCTTATTTCTATACTGTTAAATTGTGATGTGTAAAAGTTGTTTTGTAGACAAGATAATTAAAGGAATTTACATGCATCACAAGAGGGCTTATACAAATGAGCCTACCCTACCTATTCTAATCAATCATTCAGTCAGTCGACCAATCAATCAATCAATCAATCAATTTCTATGTTTCATTTGTCATACATATAAATGCAATTCTGAGTACACTGGTAAATAAGAAGATGAGCACTAATGCAGTAATAAGTAAGACCGATTTTCTGACCTAAAATAGAAAAAAAAGACACCTGATTTCAAACTACTGTCTTTCAGTGAGCAGATGGCCAGAAGACAGACAGGACTGGTGCTGAGACTCTTGACCTCAGTTTTGTCATGGGTTGTGGTTACAGCCCTGGACTGCTCAACTGAAAATCCTTAATAATCAATAAATAAAATAATGTAGCACATTTATCTTGTGTCACCAAATCCCCTGTCATTGTGGAATTATACACTTAAAATTACTCTTAACAATTTATGTAAATGTAAAAAAGTGTCTATGCCATGAAAATACAGCAGCCTATATACTTAACTTGCTCAGTCCCTTATTTCTATTTAATTATTATTTTAAGGGCTCCACTTTCTGTCTTTGTAGATTTATGTAATGCCATCCATTATTTCAACAGAGTAGCTGTGTATTGCCCAGGTGTTACAAATACAGTTGATTTAAAAAAAAAAAAAAAAAAAAAAAAAAAAAGCAGATTCTCGTCGCACGATTGTCTTCTCCTTCACACCTTTCCTTGCCCTCATGATGTTTTTCATCGTAAATTAAAGTGGTGACAAGTGGAGACACTATATTGACCTTTCTAAACTGTGTAAAGTAACTTTAGACCAGGTTCGTCTCGACAGTGGTAATGTCATGTTTTTACGTTTTCTTCCACAAATAAGAAAGACAATGCATTATTTTTGAAATGTGTTGTAAGACAGAGAATGAGAGTTTTTCAATAAAGTTGACACAAAAAAAATGAATGGCGTTGACGCCCCTCTCTCAGCCATTCAGGTCTCCGTAAAGCTAAACGTCATCACGTCGTAGCGTCTGACCGCCACAGTGGGGCAACATGGCGGCGCACAGTCTCTCTCCGTCTCTGTCCAGGCTACTGTCCACGTTAAAGGTGAGTCGAGCACAGACTCTGTAGAGCCAGCTCTCCTCCCGGTGACCAAATAAACTGCACCAGTGACTTGTCTCAGCCGGTAACGACGTGCAGGACGGTGCTGACAGAGCAAACAAGACACGGGGTCTCCCTCTAGGAGACCAGCAGAGAGATACACCTGGTTAAAAGTGTTGTTGACTTCAGTCAGTGTGTTTTTTGAGTCAGGTGCAGCTTTGACTAAGTCAGGGTTTCCACCAGCTACTCTCTCTCCTGTCGTCCTGTGTCTGACTCTTGTCGTTAATTGCTCTATTGTGCTTTTACAGACTTAATGAAGTCACTTTGTTTTAGAGAAGATGTCTGCCCATTAGTATTTTGTAAATTCATATATTCCCCCCAGCTCAGGGTTTAGTCTGCAGAACCTCTCTGTCCCTGCTCTGTCATGCACGGGGCGTCATGGTTGAACAGTGACACCAGAGTTCGCGTGAACTACGCCCATAGTTAACTTCAGTGCAACAAAACCTTCGCAAGTGAAAATGCAAAATTTTATAAATACACCTGTCCAACCTGCACAAACGTCAGTATACAGAACACCGAACCCCTGCAAATGTCTTACCCAGACAGCAGGACATTGTCCGCAGTAGTGGAAAACACTGATAAACTGACACCTACACAGTGAATCTGTGTAACATCAGGTTGATTAACGCAGCATTTAGCATTTGTTTATCCTAGCTTAAACAGAAAACCATCACTGGGTCCCTCAGGACAGGACTCTGACTCAGGGTCAGAGGTTTGGGGCCCCTGTTCCTGCATGCCCCTCCCCAGATGGTTAGGTCTCAGGTGTTCAGAACCACTGCGTTTTCTCTAGAGCACCTTCTCTTCAGTTTCAGGGCTTAAATCAATGTTAACGTGAGTGAGCTTTGACACATGACTCAGCGGCATGTAGAAGAGCAGCAGAAGAAACAGCATCATGAGTTGACTGTCAGTGAGAAAAGGTGACACAGCAGTGTTAGCTGAGGCTCCTAATACTGGACTCTTCAGTGATCACCAGGTTTCTTCCTGACAGTGAGGCACAATGTTCCCTGTCAGACTGATATTATATCCTGAATGAATGCAGAAACTACAAATAGTTAGAAAAACTCCTTGTTGTTTTTATCATTGCTGTAGTTTGCTCCTATTTGACAGAGGTTGATAACCTCTTTGAGATTTTTGCTTCATATGTGGGGTTGTGTATCTGTCTTCATTGCAGCTGCACACTCACCTGTGGTGCAGTCTTCTCAGACAACCTCTTATCACATGCAAACATAAAAAGTTTTACTTTCTATTTAGTTTTCTAATTCTGTCCATGATGTGAAGGAAGTGGCAATAACCTTCTGATAGATCCTCATATTGATCAGAAATCAAAAGAAAATATTGAACAGGTTATTCTCCAAAGGGATTAGTTCAGAGGTTTGTTTGGTCAAAATATGCAAAGCCATCATACAGATGCAGTCTGAGGCATTAAATGATGAAGGTGCTGCACAACACACAGTTTAAATAATATTATGGTTATCTCTCATCTGTGGATGGCAGTTGTATATGTAAACAGTGAACTCATGTGAGTGTCAAGCCCCCAAACATAAAGGTTGTTTTGAACTGAAACGAAAGGAAGTTACAACAATAACCAAATGAAATAATACAGCTGCCTGATACTGTGTGTTTTCAGTATGCCTCACTCCAGTCCAGATGTTGTGCACTGCACAGCAAGGTTCAATACGCCACCGTCAGCAGCCACAGTGAAAAGGTAAACACAGCTCTTTCTCTGTGACCACTCATGTTCACGCTGAAGAAAATCATTACAGGAAACCATTCATGTTTGACTCTGATTCACTTCTCTGCAGTTAGTGGGTAAACAAAGCGTGTTGTTATTCCCCTCAGAATAAAGGTCGTCCTTGTGTTAATGTTAACTCACTAATCTGTCTTTGTTTCCCTCTGCAGACCTTTGATAAGATCCTCATCGCCAACAGAGGAGAGATTGCTTGCAGAGTAAGTCATGTAGTTTAGATGAAATGCATACCTGCAGCTGTACCATTTTTCAAACAGTAGACTGACAGTGAATAAATCATGACCAGCTTAACTTGTTTCTCCATCAGGTGATCAAGACATGTAAGAAGATGGGCATCCGGACTGTTGCTGTTCACAGTGATGTGGACTCCAGTGCTGTGAGTCCCCATTTGTGTATATACACTGTTAAAACTTACCTGTGTTTCCCACACTGTCACTCTCCAACCCTAAAATGCTGATACCACATGTAAGTAAATTCAGGGGACAAACTAAAAGTTGCTGAAACACAACAACCCACTCACCCACTCTCCACCTGTGTACCCTATCAGATTGATGGTTGCTGACCTAACTTCTACATTCCTCTGTTAGCAGATAATCATCACCAAAATGGACAGCACCAATTCAGTGCATTTCACAGTACACAACACACAATACAACCAGCAACAAGATGTATTTTATATTAAAAAAAAAAAGGAGGCCCGACCTGACCTGAGTCATTTCTATATATTTTCGGCCCGAACCAACGCATCTGGTCAGGGTATCTCGGCCTGTTGAGAGCACCAGTGGGGAGAGGAACCATCTTGCTCCGAGGTGACAGTGGGAACCACTGTATTACCATGCTGCTCAACAGGAGCCATAAAATAATTCAAATATTTGAAGTCCATACATTATTTTTGCCTCTCACACAGGGACTGTTTCTTTTGTCCTTATTCCTCAGTCTCAAGTCAATAAGGTCAAATGTTAACTGTAACAGACCTAATCTAATTGACATCCACCACTGGTCTGTGTCACATCTGTCAGTCATGTAGTAGATAGCTTCCTGTAGTGGACAGATCGTAGTTGTTAGGGACTTAAAGCAGCCAGAGCTGGAGTGATGGGTATTTCACCTGTACACATTTCAACACATTTCTGTAGTGGTTGAAATCAAAGATCACAAAGCAACATTGTACTCTGACAAAGACTACTTAAGTTGATCTGAACACCTGTCTAATATGTATATTCTAACAGTTGCTTGAGAAAACTTGTTATTCCCTTTGGAGGATAGTTTAGCATGAGATGAGGAGTTAATCTGTTACTTCAGCACTGCAGACAGCGTAGTGACACAGCACATGTAGGCTGTGGGCTGTAGGGGGGTTGGTAGGTGAACATCAGTTTGTTCCAGACATGTTCATATATAAACAGCAAAAATATGTCAAGTTTACATGTATCTGTAACAAATACGCTCACAATCTGTATCTACTAACAGAACGGTTGATTATAAATGAAATAACTAGATGCCTCGTATGTTCTCATTAATATTGCAGTACACTGAAGTGCTTGGGATCAGGTAACATCAGGCTCAGCCTTGATGAAGTGATTTCTCGTTAGGCCTTATCTCTGGATCCATGTTGTCATGATGGATTTCCTTTTATTCCCATAAACACTTGTGAAATAAGTGAATTAGCATTAGTACATATTAGTTTGTAATGTCTGTTTATGTTATATCTGTTTGTGGATAGTCACACACACACATACAACCCTAAGCTCCACTTTTAGGGCGTGCATGCAAGCTATGACAATTCTCCTACACCACAGTAACATGAGCATCAGTGCAGCTGGTTCTCTCCTGGTGATACATTCAGACATCCATCCCCAGATCAGGGAGCGATGTAGAGCTCAACAGGTAGAACATGGAGTGAGGAGGGTCATGTGTCATTATCTAATGTAAATGTAACACAGCTGTACAGGCATATCTCAATAAAGTAGAATATGATGGAGGGCAGCAGTCTTCTCCATGATAGTGTAGATACTGAACCAGGCTCAGGAAACCTGTGCAGGTGTTTGGAGTTCATCAGCTGATTAGAGTGTGACACCATTAGGTTACAACAGTGAACTTTTTCACTAGATTCTCATTTTTGAGATACTGAATTTTAGGTTTTCATTAAATGTAAGATATAATCATTACAATTAAAGAAATAAAGACATGAAATATTTCACTCTGTGTGTAATGAATCTATATCATATATGAGATTCACTATTTGAATTGAACTAATGAAATAAATGACATTTATTTCATTTATTGAGATGCAAGTGCAGATGCTGACAGGACTGGATTAACCTCCTGGTGTGGATGTATGTCTACCTAGGTCCATGCAAAGATGGCTGATGAGGCAGTGTGTGTTGGCCCTGCCCCCACCAGTAAGAGCTACCTGAACATGGATGCCATCATGGACGCCATCAGATCAACTGGAGCACAAGCTGTAAGTGTTAACACACAGACAGTGACAGATTAAAGGAGAGTGTTAGTCAGCTGTTACAGCTCAGTAGACCTGGGTCTGTGGTTTCTGTACCAGAACCGTCAGGTGTGGATTCAGCTCTTCACTCTAACATTCCTCTGTATGTGACTGTAGACTCTTATTATGACCAAGCTCAGTCACCTTTCCTGTGTTCTTCATACACATCACACTGACGTCCAACTCAGTTCCCTGAACATGTCCCATAGGTCTATGTACAGTTTTCACTTCAATCTTTGTTGCCATGGAAACATATTTTGACCATGTCTGAAGTTGAAGCTCCAACAATAAATGCTCATCAACAGCACTCTGATCTTTTCCTCTGAATCAGCAGGCTTTATATACCTGCCCCAGAGCATGATGGGATGCAAGTTGTGCCTTTGCACCAAGCAGTACAGCTGTGTCTCAAAATTCATTATGTTTTTCCACTCATGCGTTCAGGTTTTTCTTCATAATATGATGTGTCATCACCAGTTTTTATGTTTAAACTGCATTTTCCCTGCAGTACCAGTTATGTGTTATAGCTCCCACTGTTTGAAGCACATCTTATTAACTCTCTATTTATTTTTTCTCTTATGAAGGTTCATCCAGGGTACGGGTTCCTCTCTGAAAACAAAGAGTTTGCAAAGAGACTGGTGAGTAAAGCACAGAATCAGTTTTCTTTAAACATGTTCTTTAAACACAGGCCCAGCAAGAATTGGAAGCAACATGACCCACAGGCCAGTGGGTGTTAAGGGGTTAACAGACCAACATCAGCATCACATATCAGATTAACATCATCATCAATGACATCATCATCCTGTAAATGTCTGAACCCCCATCACTGTAAGAGCTCCTCAGCTTACAAAAAACATTGTTCATGGGGCATGTGGCGCAGTGGGTTAAGCAGGTGCCCCATATGCAGAGGCTACAGTCCTTGCTGCTGTTGGGCCCGGTTCGAATCCTGCATCGGGCGGCATGTCATTCCCCCTCTCTCTGCCTCCCCATTTCCTGTCTCTCTCATACTGTACTATCAAATAATGATAAAAAAGCCCCAAAAATATACTTATAAAAAACAAACATTGTTCATTAGGTGGTTCTCATTTTCCTACCTGTTCTTTTCTTCATGATTGTTCCCTGTGGATCATGGGTCATGCTAAGTAAATGGTAGAATTGGTAGATGATATGTGACAGCAGACTCATCTCATAGTGTTGTTGTGAGTGGAGTGACAGCAGCAGTGGGGTGTAATCTCCAATTTGGGTTGTCTGTGTGTAATTCTAAGTGTGACATAAAATCTCAATCTCATCATGGTTTTAATGTTGTTTTGACACAGGCAGCAGAGGGTGTGACGTTCATCGGCCCAGACACACATGCTATCCAGGCAATGGGAGATAAAATAGAAAGCAAGCTAATTGCTAAGGCTGCTAAGGTCAACACTATCCCAGGATTTGATGGAGTTGTCGAGGTATGGACACACAGAGCACATATAAAGCACAGGTCCTTTCTTCTGCATTCACAGGGTGTTTTAATTCCTTTTACTGATCATTTAAGAAAGTGTAATCCACATTACCAAAGCTATCCTTACCATTACATGTGTAACCATTATGTTGTTACAGCTAAGAAAATGTTATGAGTTGTGTCATGTCACCATTAATCAATGTTTTGGAGTGGGAGCATGGCTCTGAGAGCAGCTGTGTGTTGTATTTGAGCTAATCCAACAACATCCACATGCATCTTAAAGTCTTTAGTAGCATCATTGGTATGTATGATCTGTTTCACATGTAGAAAGAGCACAAAAACCACACAAAAACCCCACATGACCCACAGCAGACCAGTGGGTGGCACAGTACACAGTTGTGTTTCCAGACTCATTCCTGCATTGATCCAGTCAAACAATATTCACCTGGACCTGCAGGTGTTGTTAATGGAAGAGGCAGTTACAATGTAGTAACCATTCCTCTCTCTGTGGCAGACTGCTGAGGAAGCTGTGAAGATCGCTCAGGACATTGGTAAGACATCACTCCTCTACACACTGAAGGTGAAATAAATATAAAATTTATAAATGAAAAATGAATTTTTGCTTTTCTCTAGACACAACCATCAGCCCCCCTGAGTCAGTTTCTCATTGTTATGTATTTCTATGGACACGCTGGTGCTTAAGACCAGCACCATAACGTTGCTATATGTAAAGTATATCTTGACATTAGATTTTGATTATATTTCTATTAGGGCTGTCTTTGATGAAGGATTTTCACAGTCGAATCTGATTCATCAGATTTTGCCTTTAGTCAACTAAACGTCGAATCATGTTGTTTTTTCCCTCATTGATTCATGATCTCATTCATGTCTTTTCCGCTCCAGTGGAAAGATCTAAAACACTCTAAAACACAAATGTAATGCTTCAGCTGGGATAAGATAACAATAACAGGACGTTTTCCATCTTTTTCTTTATGTCACTATGCACAACATCACCGTCTCTGTTTTGATGGCTGTGTAGTGATGTCAAGTATAGTCCCATCATTGTGGGGGCATGATATGCACATCAGTGCTTGTATAGTTGGTTCAGGGCCGGGGGTTGAGTGTCACAGCACCATGGACAGCGCTGTTTTTTCTGTTTGGTGGGTGCGTGTTTGTGTTATACAGGTGCTGTGCTGTGTGAGAGACCACATCACTCATTTTAATAGAAAAAACTAAACGAATTAAATTTTCCCTCCACCGAAAGAAAACAGTGAGAGAGAGAGACAGAGAGAGAGACAGAGGGAGAGCGAGGGAGAGATGGGTGTGAGCCCACTGTGATGTTTGTAAAATCAGATGTTCAGCAGCAGTGAGCACCCCTATATGTTCAGAATGGGACGATCTTTATTTCATAACAACATTTTCAACTATTCTACTATGAGGTTGATAGTCGAATCGGACTCCTCTGAATCGAATTGTCGACTAATCAAAGTCACCCCTAACCTCTATATTCAGCCATATTCAGATCCGTATTCAGTATTCAGGTCAAATTACAGACTTACAATACATTATAGACATACAATATATAGACAAGACTGTGATCATTTTTGTCTTGTGTTTACATGTGTTTGCTCACAGAATGAACAAACCAAATGTAGCTGTTGTCAGTGGACAGCTCTCTGATGTTCATGTGTTCATTTGAGGAATGAAACCTAGGCGTGTTTACATTGTTGTGGTCTTCCTCTTTGTATTTTGAAAGGTTACCCTGTCATGATCAAAGCATCTGCAGGAGGAGGAGGGAAAGGCATGAGGATAGCTTGGAATGATGAGGAGACAAGGTATTGGACCTGGTTTTGTCACATCTCATCATCTTCTCTTTGATAATACCGTGAAACCCTTTGATGTACATCACATTTCTGCTGTGAATCCAACATCTTAATGTAGTTCAGTGTACAATAAATGCACCCTTCAGACTCTGTAGTCCACAGACTGTGTTTCTGAGTGACTACATTTCCTGAAGTGCTGTTTTTCTTCAGTTGTTATTATTCAACTGCTGTGCAGTCAATACATCACAATAGAAGTGAGTATTTTGCAACATGGTGCGAATTTGTTTCTAGGGATGCACCGATCCAATATTAAGATTGGATATCAGCCCAGATATTGACTAAATAGCTAGATTGGGTATCGAATAATCACGTCTGCAGCAGCATATGCAGCATGCCAACAACACAGAGCAACAATGTTTTATACAGTTAGGCATGTAATGTTCAATCCAAGCCTGATGCCTTCACTGTCTTCCATATGGGAAGGTGTACACTCTATCAGTTCAGCAGTGGCATCAGCATTGGGACTGAAAAATCTGGATCTGTGCTTCCCTATTTGTGACTTCCTGTGAGTTAAATTGATGTTCGATGACCGAGTATGGCTGCCAACCATAAGCCTCTTCTTCACTTCTCAAGGAGACAGAATAATGTTTATCATTCTTTATTTTTTATGTTTGTATCAGCATATTAACCATCCAGCTTTAGTTCAGGCAGATCATACAGTCCATATTTGTTATTTATGATGGGCTGTTTATTATACAGATATCCTTAAAGCACTTTGGTGGCTGAATGGAATAGCTGCTTATTTTACCCACAGACTGTTTTACCTCACTTGCAAAAGCAGCATTTATCAAGTGGGTTAAATACCAAAGAACAGTTTAATAACCAACACCATAGACACTTTGTTTATCACACATACACACACACACACACTCTTTCATCCTTAATACACTGAATCATATTGGAGTGTTTGACTGTCTGCAGGGGAGCTGAACTTCCATACATGAAATATATACATGCACATATGTTGAATTTATGTACGAAACCTGTTAGAAATGGGAACAATTTCACTTATTAACATGTATCTTCTCATGCATACAATTATGTATGCGTGTCGATAACCCCTAACAAGATCAAACACTTCATCTCAAGTACAGTACAAGTAAGTACAGTATACATAAGAATAAGAATAAGAATACTTTATTAATCCCCAAGGGGGAAATTGCTTTTGTTGCGACAACATCCAGCTGAAGTGTACAGGATAGAGGAGAAAAGTGTACATTCCCAGAGGTAAAAAAAAAGAATTATAAATTTAAATAGAAATAAATATATATATATATATATACACACACACACACATATATAAAATATAGAATATAGAAAATATGTAAGAAATATATACAACTACAAGCTCTATATTTTATATATGTGTGTGTGTGTGTGTGTGTGTATATATATATATATATATATATATATATATATATATATATACACACACACACACACATATATAAAATATAGAATATAGAAAATATGTAAGAAATATATACAACTACAAGCTCAACAGGATTTATTGCACTGTGTTTCACATTGGATGTGGATTATTGCACTAAATAATTATATACATGTATGTGCATGCAGGGATATTATAGTTAAAAAAATTGAATCTAAAAACTAGCAGTAAAAAAATATATTAACTGAAATAAAATGACAGTTAAAAATAAGAAAACTATTTAAAAACTACAATGAACAATGCAAAAGTAACTAAAACTAAACTGAATTGCAGATCAAATCAGCTTCCTTCTCCCTCGAATACAGACCATTTAAAGTTTTACTTTTGATTTAGTTCGTGTTGATGGTTAAAGAATGAAATTGAAGGACTAGGTAAACTATCTTTGGTATTGTGCATTCTTTTATCCTTTTCAGCTTTTACAAATCAAAGTGTTCTTCCTAATACCTGAAAGACTAAAACTAAATAAACTAAACTAAAACTGCTTAATCCCTTTTTGAACTAGCTAAAACTAAACTGAAATAAAAAAGCAAAATGAAAAACTAAATAAAACAAAAACGAATGAAAAAGTATAATAACCTTGTGTCTGTGTGTGATTGTGTTTTATCACAGGGAAGGTTTCCGGTTCTCATCCCAAGAGGCAGCCTCCAGCTTTGGAGATGACAGGCTGCTCATTGAGAAGTACATTGACAACCCCAGACACATAGAGATACAGGTATGACACACCCTTTATTTGGATAAAATGTAAAGTATTTCCACTTTTGCAGTAAACATGTATAGCTTATAGTTTTTTAACTTGATTGACTCGAGAACAGCTTCCATGATGTTTGCAGTTGTTTAGCTCCAGTGACAAATAGGGAAGAGATAAATGTCAGAAGATGAATTCCATCCTCTTCCTTCAGAGATGTGTCTGATTCTCGTAGGTGCTGGCTGATAAACATGGTAATGCCCTGTGGCTGAATGAGAGGGAGTGCTCCATCCAGAGGAGGAACCAGAAGGTGGTGGAGGAGGCTCCCAGGTCAGTGACACACTCTGTTTTCAACCAATAAAGCCAAATGTAGAGATAAGTGTGATGACAGCAACAAGTTTGATGAGATGAAGAGGTAGACTTCGTAGTGGTGAGTGTGTTTCTGTAGCATGCATGAATGTTTGTGATACAGCAGAAGAAATCATCCGCAGCTCCACATTATCCAACTTACAAATATAAATGTAAATAAGTGTCATTCCTAATTACAGCTGTCTTTTCATACATGTGTACTTAAGTATACACATGAGATTTTCTTAAGTTGGTGCTGGGAAAAGTTCCAGAAATATGATGGGATGTTTCCACTACGTGGTACCATCTCGACCCGACTCGACTCTGCCTTTTTGCGTTTCCATTACATAAAGTACCTGGAATCTGGCACCCAGTACTATTTTTTTATTACCTGCTCAGCCGTGGTTCCAAAACGGGCGAAGAGGTACTAGAGCTATCACTGCGTCATCAGTGCACAGCCTGCCATTTAAAAAAAAAAAAAACAGATTCGGAAGTTGACAACTTACCGGTTGGCTAAATTCATCCACGATGACAGCCACAAAACAACACAGTGTTCAGTTGAGGAGGTTCAGACATTTCTGGGTTTCCCTTAGGTTATTTTACCTTTTTGCATCGCCGCGCAACCCGACTTACAATAAGCCATCACTACAGAGAATTTACCCTTGTGTATTTAGTTGAATGCTAGAATGCTGTGTTGATAAATATCTGGATGTTGTTTCTGTTAGCCTCTCTTAGCTGCTGTGAGTCTGAGTGTGTAGTGTTGTGTCTCCAGCACTTTCCTGGACCCAGAGACCCGGCAGGCGATGGGAGAGCAGGCGGTGCAGCTCGCCAAGGCTGTGCAGTACTCCTCTGCTGGAACTGTGGAGTTTCTGGTGGACTCTCAGAAGAACTTCTACTTCCTGGAGATGAACACACGATTGCAGGTCGGCATTTGTGTGTGTGTGTGTGTGTCTGTGGCTTAAAAACACCCAATGAGAAACTAGACAAGCTCTTTCCAGAGCTTAAAATTGTAGCATGGATAGTTTTACTCACTATCTGTGACCATCTCCATGACAACTGATCAAAATCCACCCGCTGATTAAGACCTAGAGTTGTCCTGAAACATGTTATTCAAAGTTTAACCTTTGCCACCAGGTGGAGCATCCAATCACAGAGTGCATTACAGGTCTGGACCTGGTGGAGCAGATGATTCGGGTCGCCAAGGGCTACAAACTGCTGCACAAACAGGAAGACATCCCAATTAACGGATGGGCCGTTGAGAGTCGTGTGTATGCTGAGGTGTGTGTGCACATTTCTGACAGATCTCATTTGACATTGATGAATGAAAACCTGTGTTGAGTGTAGCTCTTATTTATCTGAAGGTCAGAAGCTCATGAGCAGACAGGGATTTGAGGTCTGTACCACAGAGCAGGTTCAACATTCTTAGGACAGCTATATTTAATTAGGGTTGGAGTTAGGTAATCAAGTAGTTCTGGTGTCCATGAGGATGCAGCACTGGCCTTATTCACACAAGTTAGAATTGTTCCAAAGTAAATGACAAGCATCTCATTGGTGGTGACCTTCTCCTGCAGCCTCGCTCTTGCTGCTCTCATGCTTCTTTTTCCTCCCTCACCTGAAAAAACAGTCTTTTTGTGCAGCACAGTTAAGCAAGTAGATAAGCAACATAACCATTACTTTTACTTACCCTTGCCTGTATGAGCATTGGTCCATAGAAATCCAAAAGAGACTTCTCATTATTTTTGAAGGTCACTAGTTTCCAACTGTGCATCCCTGATTAGTTTTACTAATCATGGTCACCAGCTTCCTGTCTCTCTGACAGACTCATCTGACCAATATATCTTACCTGTCAAACAGGATGCATGTATTTTATTTTACCTGTTTAGAAAGTGAACCTAAATGTACTGGTCCTTTAAATAGCATGAGAGATGTCTCACCAGACTGCCCTTCTTGCTGTTGTGGGTAAAGTGAGAAGAGTAGTGCTTAACATGAATGACCATGATCCTGTGTTGGTCCTATATGGTGGAGTGGGATACTGATGTGTGTGTCTCAACTACCAGATAGTGTAGTTTCTGAGACATTTATTTAGATATTAATGTTAAAGTTGTGAGTGAAGCCTGAAGTTAGTTTGCTCTTTTCTTTTAGGATCCTTACAAGTCTTTTGGTCTCCCCTCCATTGGACGATTGTCTCAATACCAAGAGCCACTCAACCTCAGCAAAGTAGGTGTGTGTGTGTGCGCGTAGATGTGCTGATGTGCGTGTGTGAGAGAGAGCTGGAGACTGAGCTGTAGACCCTATAGTCTGGACATGAACCTTCTGATGTCCTCACACCTTTCTGTCCATCCCTTGCTCTGTCAGGTCCGTGTGGATAGTGGCATCCAGGAGGGCAGTGACATCAGCATCTATTACGACCCCATGATCTCTAAGGTCAGTCAGTATTTAGTGGATCTGATAAATGTATGTCTGATATTTTAAGAAAAAACAGTCACAGCAGTAAGTACATTATAAGGTTTGTGTCTCTGCAATCAGTCTTTGTGATGTGTGTTGTAGCTGGTTACATACGGAGCTACTCGAGCTGAGGCACTGGCCCGGATGGAGGATGCTCTGGATAACTACGTCATCAGAGGTAAACCAAACATCAGGACTTGAGAATGAAATCATTTGGGGGTTTTGGCCTTGAATGCAACATCTGAGAGAGTTTCTTCAGATTATGAGGTCAAAGTGTGTCTTCTCTCCAGGTGTGACCCACAACATTCCACTCCTGCGGGAAATAATCACCCACCCTCGCTTCATCTCTGGTGACATCAGTACCAACTTCCTGCCAGAGGTTTATCCTGACGGGTTCAAAGGTCATCAGCTGCAGGTGGAGGCACGTCGGGAGCTGCTGGCATCGGCAGCAGCTCTATACATCACCGCACAGCTCCGTTCACAGAGGGTTCTGGGTAACTTAAGGTGAGCATACAGACAGCTTGATGTGGCAGGAACCTCACTGGTGTGGTTCACTCCACTGTCACCACTGCTTTTAGATTATAATAAATCAGACAAAGACTATTTCTGATTGTCAACATATTGGAGTGAAGCCTGAGGAGCAGGTTTTCATATTTGTCTAACTAGCTTTAAAGCCCCTGCAAAGAACTTTCATTTTGTGTTGATTTTGGCGCCCCCTGTGGACAAAGCGCTAAGCTTCTCTTTATGGATCCCGTCCCAATATCAGCCATGACGAAAATACAGTGATGAAATTGAGCTCAGTTTTTACTCGCTAGCGTAGCAGCAACTCTTATTAACTTATTAATTAAAACTCAGGGTCAGGATTGGAGAGCACTTCATCATTGAGCTCAATAAAATCAGATTTCAGTTCTGAATATGTTGAACAAATCTGAATGCTATAAAATTTGTATTGTGTCTTAGTGGTTAGATTATTTTGGCCAAGCCCATGATTGGTTGGACCAGAATTCCCATGCTCCCATTGAACCCAGGTTGGGTTGGTGTTGAAGTTAGGTAAAATTTGGTTAGGGATAATTTGGTGTGGATACTGAGGAGTAAACTATCTGTGTGATAATCAGAAATGTAATATGTACTACCAAAGCAACCTTAAACCATGTTGCACTCATTAAGATCTCACCTGAACTCAACATTTCTGTTAGATTGCATCTACACTGTGCTGTACACTGCAGAAGAAGCAGCTCTGGCTCTTTGGCATCTATTAATTTCAAAAGCACTGTGTGTTTTACAGAGTGTCCTCCGCCCCTGTGGAACAGAACCACTGGGAGCTGAGTGTGCAGCTGGGGGAGGGATGCCATGCTGTGGACGTTTCTAAATCAGGAAATGTTTATACTGTGAGTATATGATGTGCATTCATCAGTAGATGCAATACACCAAACCTCATGTGAAAAACATTCAACAGAGTGATTGAAAACAGAGTGAAATATTAGACTCTGCTCCACTAGAAAGAGGAGAACAAATTAAAGCTGTGATGTTCATGAACAGTCAGTCAAAACGTGTCACTGTGCCTGAGCTTTAGCTGAAGAACACAATCATGTGTTTACAGGTGGAGGTGGATGGAGGAAAGGTGGAAGTCAGTGGACAGTGGAACCTGGCCTCCCCACTGCTGCCACTCACTGTCAATGGCACAGACAGGATGCTACAGGTAACACCCAAGCGCACACAAAGGGTCAGGATGTTGTTACCTCATACTAGATAAGGCTAGTTACAGTATGCTGATGTAAATGATATTTGTCTTTATGTTATAGTGTCTGTCCAGAGACGCTTCAGGAAGGATTGTCCTGCAGTACCTCGGCACATCAGTATGCCTATACACACACACACACACCATCACACAGATGACCTTCTCTTCAAGCTTTTGATTTTTTTAGAAGAACTAAATTGCAAAAAAAATATTTTAGTAAAGACAGAATCCAAAAGGCTGATTTACATGGACAAATGTTGAGGGACCTGGTCCAGACAGTTCATCTGTTTTTAGTTCATTCTGAGCTGGAGGTTAGGAATCTGAATATGTAGCACTTTACTTCTTCCTAACTCCAGATGTTCAGGGGGCAGTAGAGTTCCCCTTTAAGAGAGGCTATCTTCTATTTAAATCATCCATCAAAATCAAACACTCCCTCCCCATGTTGCTCACACACTGTATTTTCATTTAGTTTCAGGTTCATGTTTTGTCTAAGTTGGCTGCACAGTTGAACTCTTACATGCCAGAGAAAGTCCCAGAAGACACCAGCAGCATCCTGCGTTCACCAATGCCTGGCACCATGGTGGCTGTGTCCGTCAAGCCTGGAGACACGGTAACACAGAACACGCACACACCAGACCAAAACACATTCACATACAAGAGCTACAACTAGGGTGACTGGACACCCCTGTTTTTCATACCTCCCGTTTTCTCTTGGACTGAGAGAGAAGCTGCAGATTGTTGAACATGATACTCATCCTTTTCCCCTGGCTGGGTGTGTTTGTAGGTCGCTGAGGGTCAAGAGATTTGTGTGATTGAAGCCATGAAGATGCAGAACAGTTTGACTGCTTCCAAGCAAGCAAAGGTAACAGAATTTTTGTGTTTTTATGTTGTATCCTACAGATGTGTTTACCTTTTTTGACCTGTACAGCAATTTGGTAAACTTTGCCTTATTAATTAAGTTTGAATTGAGATGAGATGAATGGTGCTGCTGGCAGTTAGTAACCCTGACCCTTAGAGATCTGATCATATTATTAATGCATAAAACAAAGTGATAAATACGAGACAGATGAGACCCATTCAACTGAATTAAGTAAAATAATGAGTCATGTTGTCCATGTTGTAAACACATTTACCAAATGTGTGAATATGTGTGCCTGTGTGTGTGTCTCCTTCCAGGTTAAAAGTGTCCACTGTAAGCCAGGGGAGACAGTGGGGGAGGGAGACCTGCTGGTGGAGCTTGAATAAGACAGAGCCTTTGACCTGTGACATCATCACCAGGATGAGCCTTACTCCTGTCAGGGTCCACAGAGGAAGATCACGTTGGCAAACACACTGGACAATAACAAGCTTGGTTTGTTTGTGGCCCACAGCAGTTTAGTTTCCCTGATGGTGGTTTCAAACCAAGGAGACTCCTTCACTTGTGTTTTCTAGACCTGATTATTAGTTTATGTTAAACGGTAAATCTACCCCAAACCTTGTTTCCTCACTTTAGCAATGTGATATCTGGGGTTTTGGTTTTCTGGTCAATGTTTTGAAATACTTGCTGCCACTTCTGTACAAGGGAGGAACATGGATCTTTCAGATGTATTCAGATTTTCAAATGTATTTTTTAGAAAAGTCCCATGGAGAAATTCTGTTGAACTGTACTGTACTGGAGAGGAGCAGCTTGTGTAGCCCAATACCACTCAAGGTAAAAATGTCTGAAATTACTGAACTGAAATACACCCTACATACAACTAATAAAGTGCCCACTCTTTTCCACCCCAGTGCTTTTGGTCTGACTCAGAAATAATGGTAAAATGAAAAAAAGATGACACAGCAATTAGGTAGATGAGGGCAGTGAGAAAGAATGAAAGAGAAGGAAAGGATAATGATCAATGCCAATAATCAGACTCCCCACTGAAGGCCAGTGATGATATTGAGACCAGAAAGCCCCTCACATTGTATGGAGGGTTTCACCCCAAGTTCAGCACCCTGAGGCTGTACACTAAGAGGAAAGAAGTAAGCAGGGGACTAGTGAGCATCAGAGCCACTGTCCAGGATGAAACAACAATAATCCATGGGTACAGCAGGAAGATGGCCCCAAGTGATGAACCTGCAGAGGATGGACCACCAGCAGCTAGAGGGAGTGGCTGATATAGAAAAATCCTACCAGTGGCTGCAAAAGGCACTGAGGCACTGATCGTGGCAGCACAGGAGCCAACTCTGAACACACTAGAAGCTGGGGTCTACCACACCAGGCAGGACTCCGGATGCAGACATTACAAAGATGCCACTTAAACAGTCCAGTACATAAAGGCAGGGTGTGAGATGCTGGCAGGAAGGGAAGAGGTTAGAGAGCTGATCTGATTATCTGAAGAGATGCCTGGCAGCATGAAACCAGCAGATGGAGTCACTGGCAGGTTCTATCTCTTTCAGCTCTGCTGTGCCATCCCTGCAGTGTCAGGGTGGTAGAACATGTGAAGACATATTAAACATAAATAAATTGAGAAACAGCAGAAATAGTAATAATAATAGTAAAAAATAATGGTTATAGTTGCAGATCTGAATCCTGCTCCTCTAAGACAGATACCTGCAGAATGAAGACGGAGTCACAGACTGACAGAAAGAATGATAAAAACATTAGATTGTAAATCTAAACAAAGGGACAGTAAAGAGAACCCTCTGATAGCAATAATGGTTATAGTTCAGTGAAGCCAACTGTCCAGTCCAAGACCACTGCAGGACAGCTACCGTACGTTTGCTTCAGCAGAGATAAAGACCTAACATGTAGGTTAAGTGTTTAGAAGTCAATAATAACTATCATTGTCCAGCTCCTGGAAACTATTTATTACCAGGGTGACAGCATTCACAGTGACAGCAGAGGGGATGAAATATGATGTATAACCAAGCGACTGTGCATCAAATATGGGAAGATGGGCAGTCACATCACATTGCTCTGCTGGTGGAAAAATGTCTGCTGCTTCTACTCTATCTGCACATCTTAAGAGAGAGACCAACTTGGCAGCAACAGGCAAGACAAAAATGAGTGAAGGATGAACATAACTGAATGAACATGAACATAAGAGCTGAAGGCCTGGCTAATGAGAAAGAAGATGCAGTTTCAAATGGTGTAGGAAATTGCAGTGCTAAATTGGATGTGTTGCAATCTCAGGCCATCCTAAGTAGAAAAAAAATCCATAACAAATCAGAAGAGGTGGGGAAAACAACAACAACAACAACAACAAAAGAAACAGGTTCTTAATGCCCATGCTAATTCATTTATTCCACAAATATCAAGGGACCAAAAGGAAGTAATCATGACTCCAAGTAAAAAACTAATAAAATTGCTCTGTATGGAACAACAATGTACTACAGTGACTGGCAATAGTTTTTCAAGTAGTACACCAAAGGAACTCATTGACCCAGGGCAGGGACATGTTGAGGCTACAGTTTTATTACAAGCAGGTTGGATTTGAGCAGAAAGTTGCATTGGCACACATAAAAAGGGCTCTTTCATGGCCCCTCATCAGTAGAGGATGTAAAAGCTCTTCAAAATGACAGTCTTTTCCTGAGAGGCTCTTGCTGTTCCAGTGCCAAGTCAGTGGTGCAATATTTGCACATGGTAAATCTGCCTGCAAACATGCTGTTCATTACACGGATGTTGCCATATAAACTCTGGGACAAGTTAATACAGTATGAGCTGCAAGAAAGGTACAGTCATGGATACTGTTGACTTCACTGAGAACAAGTTAACTGACCCAGTGTTTGGAGATGTGCATGGTGCTCTGTTATTTACAATGTGTGAATACACAAAAATCAGAGTCTCTTTCTGGAATCAAGGGAATTAGTTTTACCAACAACAAAAAAAATGTGCCCATAAACACAGCCAAAGATCTTCTGAAAAGAACTGGTGAAACCTCCTTCACTGACACACTGTCAGACTCGCATTGCACTCTCTTTTAAACTTCTTTACTCTTTAACCAGTGTAATAACGAGGTGTTATTACTTTGATGTTTTCTTACTGGACAATATTCATACAGTGTAATGGTTTGTGCAATAAAAACTGTTACCTGACAAGTTCAAATATAAAAGATGGCTGATTATTATTTATCTACCATTAAACTAGTCGTGCCGACAGTACTGTGTAACTTCTGCCTGTAAACACGTTGGTCTGTTGCTTTTTTTTGGGGGGGGGGGGCGCTGGTACTAGCCAACAATGCTAACACTAGCTCGTAACTGGAGCGCGGTCAAATCGGGTGTGGCGTAATTTACACCACCAAATGCTGACCTCTGAGGTAAAGGTTTACAACAATTTGAGCTAGAGTGTCAGACTAATAGTAATCATCATCGTATTAATAATACTAAATAAAATAATAATATAATATCTGGTGGATTTATGATCCCACAATGCTTTGCTTCATCAAGGGTAACTTCCGGTTTCTGACTGTGACGTGTCTGCCTGCTGCAGGACCGGAACTTGGTGGCTCTGAATTGTGGTTATCAGATGCAGAGAGGGACGCGAGGAGGAGGAAAACAACCGTGAATCTCTAGTGAAGGCTGGCTGGGGTGAACATGGCGCTGTGGATACTTGGAGCTGCGTTGCTGGCTCGAGCGGCCGGCTTCTACCTCCCAGGTCTGGCCCCTGTCAGCTTCTGCGAGCGGGGGAAAGACCAAGTTCCAGACTGCAAGGTAAACATGTCATGTCACAGATTACTCGTACAACCCGCAGGTGTTCTCACAAAGAAACCGAATAACCAATTCAGAGTGCATCCAGTAAACAAACTGACAAAGTGTAGAGTGTATGTGAGATGAGGTCTGCAAACATCTGTAATGTTAGCAAAGTTAGCAATAACAAACAGCAAGGAATTGTCCACGGATAGCGTGCTAACAGGCTAGCTGTTTAAACGGCTCTTAATAACTTCGCTAGTCTCGATGCTGTTATTTGGAGGCTGGAGTCCTGAAACGATTCAGATAATTTGGTGATAATAATAGTTCTGGGCCTGGGTAACCTGGGTCACGAGGTTGGGTGTCAACTAGCTCTGTTCACTGTAAGATGATGTGGAGGAGGAGAGTCACGAATGAAGTGATGCTAAACATGATGTAGGATGGCACCGTGAAGCAGCGGCAGTTGGAGATGTAAGGAGGATGGCTACAAAACTAGAGCTGAACTGGAAATATCAGTTCATCACTACAAAATACCTGCAAGGCAGGAACCAGTGCAAGAATTCTGTTCTCAACATGAAACACACAAAAAGTTCAGATTAATGTTAAGAGTTTCTGTTGGTAAAGCAGAGGTGGGGTGTATTTTGTTAATCATTGCTGTTGTTGAATTTATGTAGTTAGTTTGTCATTAAAATAACGTTTGGAACAATAAAAGATGGATGGTTGTCATGTCCTGCAGCCATATTGCATACATCTCTTATCATCAGACCAACTCCAGATCTGCTGGACTGCAAAAAAACTACCAGAAACAAGGACTAACAGAATTGTTTTAGATGTTTAAGTGTTGATAAATCTGCATCGTAATTCAAAAACAAATGAATCTTCCTTCCTGGAACAGTAACATAAAATGAACACTGTAAACTTCATAGGGCAGGATTTTTTTGCAGGGTTATACAGTCTACAGTCTACTACATGGGCTAGTTCTGATTAACTGCTGTACTGCCACAGACAACTTCTCCATGAACCGGTTTACCCTCTTAAATGAAAAGTCTGTATTTCTCCAATATTTCTCTTTCCCCTCGTCTGCTACAGGAGGGGCTCGAAACTCTTAGGAATATAAAAGACCCGAGAAAACAGCCAGTCCTCACAAGGAGAGATGATCCCCTGAGAGTTTTTCATGACTTTTTTTTGACTGAGGAACTGAGTAACACATACACAGATAATGCATTTGACATTATCTGATATAGCTCAATAGAAAATGCTTAAAGTTCATCCAAATCACTCACACACTGACATAGAGAAACAAAAAAGCTAGATAGGAGCATTGCCACCCTCTTCTAATACATATGTGTCTACTTTGTTTTGTTCTAGTCGGCCATCGAGCTGTTTGTGAACAGGCTGGATTCAGTGGAGTCTGTTCTGCCCTATGAATATACAGCGTGAGTAGCACTGTACCAGTGTGTCTGACTGTTGTTTCTTTGGGAGGATTTCTCATTTCATCTTTCAGCCTTCAGAACATACTTCATCTAATTATTGCCCAGGAACATCCAAAAGCTGTCACTGGTGCAGTTAAGTTGAGTTTTATGTAAATAGTCATCAAGTAAACAAACTATGACAATGCAGAGACCCCAGGGTGGTTTTTTTTCAAAAAGAAGAAATAAAAAGAAGACTGGCAGGGCAGGCCATTTTGAATTGAAATATTTTTATCAAGGCTTTATTCACACAGATTGAGCCCCCCCCCCCAAAAAAAAAAATTAAATAAATAAATAAATAAAAAACTTTATTGTGTTAGTTCTGTATTACATGTGGTGTTTTTCATATTACTGGATTTACAGGACATACAGAGAGTTACCCTAGAGTCCAGTATGTCATGGAGAATAAAGATATGTTTTCTGAGTAGTCCTCTACTTTTTTTGCAGGTTTGACTTCTGCTCAGCGAAAACACTGAAACGTCCATCAGAGAATTTGGGCCAGGTCCTTTTTGGGGAGAGAATCGAGCCCTCGCCTTACAAGGTACAAGAGTTGTTGTGGATGTTTAAGTGGCAGGGAAGCAGGTCACAGATGCTCTCCCGTCTAGGCCAGTTACACAAACGTTCCCTCATTAGAGAATAGAATAATAATAGAATACGACAGCTGATGGGACCAAACCACTCCCAGCGCCTGTCATCATGTTGGCATTCAGTAGTTATTACTGCATAATTTCTATGTTATTATATTAGTACTAATACAGCTACTATACATATAATAACATATTAAAATTAATATTAATACTATGATCCAATAGCTCTAGTACTATAGTATTAGTAGTAAGCCAGTATTATTAGTGTATTGCTTGTATTACTTGTTTATTGTGTACTGATCCCCATTTGTCATCAATAACGAAGACTATTCTTCCTGGGGTCCATTTAAAACACAAGACAAACAACTTTATACAGCAAAATAATCAAGCAGTGAAGTTATAATGTAAAAATACACAACAACAGCAAAGATCACAGGTACAATCAATTCAACAAATAAAATACGATAAAAAACCTTTAAGAAAATAGTTGACCAGAAGCAAGTAATAAAAACCATACTGGTTTAACACAGACCCACCATCATCCTTGACCTCATTTTGATCTTAACTAATTAGATTGTGAAGCTATTTCGAAGGTGACATGTGCATGCATGGGTGTTCACACACTTGTGTGTGTGCTTCCTGCTACAGAAGGAACTACTATACAAACACTTAATGACGAAGAAAAACAAAAGCTTCATCACCACTGGCCTTTATTTGGACTTAGGGTTGCAAAGTGGTATAAAATTTCCAAAGCTTCTGGAAATTTAATGGGAATTTCGGAAATTTTCCAGAAATTTTCTGAAATTTCCCAGAAATTTTGCAACCCTATATGAATTAGCAAATGTTGTGTCATCATTGTGTCAAATCTATACAATATATTCTGAATATGCATGCCAAATTCAAGACATACCACCGTCATGCTGACATCACAGTTAAGCCATCAAATAGAACTGTCAGGATAAAACAATAGTAACTTCATCACTAATCATTCACAAATGATGAACCAGTGGAAGAAACATCCTTGGTATGTGTTAAGCAAGCAGACAGATGCGTGTGTTTCATATGCTGGAACCAGGATGGCAGCACACCACACTCTGAGCGATACACACCCATCATAAAACCTGGGGGTAGACAACTAAACAGAACCTCTGCAGCATGCAATCAATGAAGTAATAAAAACTGATCAAAGTCATGTTGACATTTAAGCTCTGTTTCTATACACCAACCACATACCAACTACCATGCAAGAAAACATTCCACCTTAAATCTGTCCATTGCACAGAGAATGAAATCTTTAATTGTTAAAAACTTGTGTAGAACTGAGTTAAAACAAATCTATATTCAACACTTGCGAGAAGAAGCTGTGACTGCCTGTTTATAGATGCACTGAAATTGAATCAATTCAGCAAATCCATGGCAATACCCAGTCCTAATGAGAAGAACACTGATGTTCAGCTTGACTGAAGTTAGTTAATTCTCTGTGAACTAAACAACATGCTGATCATGTTGTCTGTCAAGTCAGGAGAAGTCAGACTGCAGACAGCAGCTGTTGTATCCCCTCTCACTGACAGTCCCTCTCATGACATCACAAGTATGACAAACTGGTCATGATTGCTACAGGCTGCTGATGCTGGTGTTGCAGCTTCTATCAGCCATTAAAACTCAAAGGGTCATACAGGCACATAATATATTCAGTAGATTCATTGCACACAGACTGAAATATTTCATTTTTCTACCATTACAACAAATGTTTTGTTGTAATTGTAGAAAAAAATGTTTTATTGTATGAGCCACAGTGAAAACAACATATTAACAGTGTGTGTGTGTGTTTGTGCCAGTTTGAGTTTAAGAAACCTGCAGTGTGTCAGAAGGTTTGCACCAGGACCTACGACACCAGCAACCCAACAGACAAAGCCAAACTGGACTTCCTCAAGAAAGGCATGCTACTCAACTACCAGCACCACTGGTATGTATGACTCACTGACACACACATGTACACACCAGAGAACAGCTGAATGTTCAGTCTTCTGAGGCAGGAAATGAGTGTGTGAGGATATACTGTATTAGTCCTGATGGGGAGGTTTGTTTTGGGTGTGTAGCATGTGATGAGTAACTGGCAGCTGCTGCTGAAGGTGTGGAAAACACAATTCCAAAAATTAAGCATTAAAATCAACAATGTCAGCTCTCAGTCCATCACAGGGTTAGTTTGAGTCTGAGGCCATCAGTGAGGAAGACTGAAACAAACAAGCCCAACTCTCCCAAATCTACAACACAATAAATTGAAAGATGCTGAGGTCACACCACATCTGCTGTGTCCATAAGTAAGCACCACAGGCTTTTGTTTCATGGTCTGGTTTTGTGTATGTGTGTAGGATTGTGGATAACATGCCGGTCACCTGGTGCTATGATGTTGAAGATGGACAGAAGTTCTGTAATCCTGGTTTCCCTATTGGCTGTTACGTCACAGAAGGAGGTCGGCCTAAAGATGCCTGCGTGGTCAATGTTAGTGGCTCACACACATGCATAAACAACCATGAATAGTTTAACACAGTTTAACATCACAAAGGTCTAAAGACTGTGTGGGCCAAATATGGAGTCGATCAGATAAAATCTCCAGGAGAGGTTTGTTAAAGCATGAGGCTAGGGAAAGGAAACTAGTACTCTAAATTCAGAACAGTGGATGAAACCACACCTTGGTCGATGGGATGAGCCTACGCCTCTCTGCTAACAGAACTGCCTCATCACCTCAGGGCTCAAACATAAATCGTCCAAGTTTTCATCATCTTCCTCCATCTCATCCCTGCCCTCCTCATCAGTGATGTCTGCATGATGTCTTAGATGAAGGTGGTGGAGAGAAGTGCAGCTACCAACAATCACACAGGCGGAGTTTGATGTACAACACACGTGTCAAACTCAAGGTCTGGAGAACAGATCTGACCTGCAATACAATTTTATGGAGTCTGCGGGAAAATTTCATATTTCTATTATTAATGACCTGCCAGTATAGCACTAACACTACTTGCACTACAAATCCCATAATACACTGCCACAGCTACCGTATGGTCATGACCAAGCAATAGATCAAGAAGCACCAAGCCATATCTGCTGCTCTGTTGACAACAAATCGACACACAGAAGTGGTCTCACTGATGCACAGCTCCACTCAGCTCAGGACCGAACCCCAAACACACATGAACCTGCAGCCAAGAAAAGATGCCAAGTATCTGGTATGGACAAATGGCACAGGAGAGAAAACTAGGTTTAATATATGTGTAGCTTGTTTATATCCAATATATTCTCATTTAGTTTGAAGGCTCTAATGAAAAAACGTTATTTTAAAAAAGTTATTTTTATTTTCATTCAGTATATTCTTATGTAATTTTATATATACTGAGAAGATTCACAGTATACTGGCTCTTCAAATTCATATTACTGAAACAATGTCAGTTTGAGTCTGTTCAATAAATGTCAATACTGTTTGGCCCGCGACAGACTTCATGTTTTAAATTTTGGACCCTTGTGTGATTGAGTTCGACTCCACTGATGTCCATTGAATGCTACTGTAGATGACAGTTAGTTTCCATAGACATATAAGAATGGTTTCCAAGATCACACAATGAGGTTTATTAAATTGAAAAGGACAAAGACTTAAATCAGATCTTAGTTACTTACAATCAAACATATTGACAAAAGGCCATGAATTCAGTTTTGTTCAGAAAACACACACATTCATTGTAGGTGTAACTGTAATAAGACTAAACGTTACTGTCCTGTTTGTGATTTGAACTTTTGTGTTGGTTCTTGTTTTCCAGTCTAACTTTAATGAAAAAGATGCTTTTTACGTCTTTAACCACGTGGACATCACCATCTACTATCACATTGTTGAGCACGAACAACTCGGAGCTCGACTGGTTGCTGCCAAGATCGAACCCAAAAGGTACCGACTGTTAGTTTGAGCTCATATGGAGATATATAGTCAAGATGCAGAAACCAGGCTGTCTTAGCTTGTTTTTAGAACTTTTTATCAGCTCTGATGTTGTACCCTGATGTGAAAACTGTATGACAGTGTGTATTAGCTGGTATTCTGATGTCATAGATCTTGTTATGAAAATTAGCAAATTGATGAATGACTGACCTCTCCCTCTCTTTCTCTGTCTAGCTATGAAAATCCCAATGATGACAGTCCTGATTGTTCTGGAGGTCCAAAGTTCTTGAAAAACAAACACACAGGAAATTTTAAGATCCCATACACCTATTCTGTCAGCTTTGTGGTGAGTACAATAGTTTGATTTTTGTTTGATGCTGTCTGTGTTTTATGAGCCTCTAAGACAACCTGGGTTACAGTCATCTTAAAGTCATAGTATATTCATTGTAGTTAAACATTGGTTTTATTGTGTGTCTGAATCAAGGCACACAGGAGTGGATATGTTCTTACATTTATTAATTGTCTTAATGTCTGTGTGTGCGTGTGTGTGTGCGTGTGTGCGCGCAGGAGGACAAGAATATTCGCTGGGCTTCTAGATGGGACTACATCCTGGAGTCAATGCCTCACACCAACATCCAGTGGTTCAGGTAAGACACACGTTCACAGACACACAAACGGTTCACACTCACTGTGGTAACCTTTTTCAAATGACAATTTGTAGAGCATGCAAAGACAAGTCTGTGACTGCTGACATGAGGACCTATTATGTTAGATCCCCTCTGCTCTCAGTTGTCAGGGCAGTTATTATTTTGGTTTTGTATTTTCCACAGTGTCAGAATAATTCACCTGTTGTTTTCACGCACAGAGATAACCTCAACATGGGTATACTGACAGAGCATGTATGAGTTAGTAATGATGTGTGTGAATGGCTGTCTTCTCTCCCCAGCATCATGAACTCGTTGGTGATAGTGTTGTTCTTGTCTGGGATGGTGGCAATGATAATGCTGAGGACTCTGCACAAAGACATCGCCAGATACAATCAGATGGACTCTGTGGTGAGTACCTGTCTCTGAAGACCCTGCAGCTGAGGCAGAGCTGTTGACTGATGACTTCATAATTACAGCACCGATGAAGTCAGTTTTGAGTGTTGACATCGCCCAGCTGTTTTACACTCATCTCACTTCTCCTCCATCTTGTTCTTCAGGAGGATGCCCAGGAGGAGTTTGGGTGGAAGCTGGTCCATGGAGATGTTTTTCGACCGCCCAGGAAGGGGATGCTCCTGTCGGTTTTCCTTGGCTCTGGAACTCAGATCTTCATCATGACCTTTGTCACCCTCTGTACGTGTTTGTTCCGTTCATGATTCTGTACAGCAGTTCACACATCAGAAACATCATTCTCACAACTCTTTGTGCAGTTTGCAGTTCATCATTTCCTCACACACAGTAGAATTTTTCATGTCATCATGACTACTACTAAAAATCTAGTATCTACATCAAACACTTTTTTTCTGCACTACTTTTTTCTAGTCAGTCAGGATTTTATCAAAAGATCAAAACATTTGTTGCCTGAGTCCTGAAGCTCTGGTAAAAGGTTTAAATCGTTTGTGACAGTGTTGAAATGACTGACAGACATTCCATGTTTTGACATGTGAACGAGGTTTTAATTGCTGTAGAACGGGTTGGCAACCTCTGTGACATGGCATGCCAGTTTGAAATGTTCTTGTCAATGAGTGTGCCACTATCAACAATAACATAATGTTAAATTATGACACAAAATACAAAAACATTTCCAACATACCTGGGATTTTATTCCTTCCATATAGGCCACATTCAATCATATAAGATATTTTCCCGTTACTCACAACAGGGGCCTGGATCCCATTTCAAAACACCTTTTTCAGTCATTTAACAGCTGGGTTGCAGCGTCATCTCAGGTGTGTTTATTGACAACAGCTGTAGTGAATGTGAGGCTGGAGGAGCGGAGATTATCATCTAAAAAGGACACGTGAGTTCGTCGCTATCGAAATGGTAACAGGTGACTGGTACTGTGCGTCTGCCCCAACTCTGAAGCAGCGGCCGCTCACCGTCACTGAAACGCTCCATGAAATCTCCGATTAAACACAGTGAGTCGCCCCCTGCAGCTGGGTTCGATTCCACCTGGCAGTGCCTTAGCTGCGTGTCAATCGCCCCTCTCACTTTCTCTCCCCTCCCCGTCTCTAGCTGTCCTTTCAAAATAAATGCACAAAAAGCCAGAGAAAAACCCCACTGTCTTGTGAGCTGGTGGCGGTGAGAAATTTAGCGGTGGAGATGCCAACGTGCCAATGATTATGCTGCGACGTGCCAACCGTGGCACGAGTGCCCGAGGTTGCTGACCCCTGCTGTAGAGGCTTTGGTACAGGTGATTTAGTGTTAGAGAAATGCACTGTTTCTGTGACGGCGTTACGAGATGTGACACTGACGTTTTCTAATGTGAGAACTGCATCGAAGTCACTGAAAAAATATGAATCAGAATTTAAAAAACAGTCACAGCAGAGGTTTGTTGCTTTGATGTAAATGCAGTGGCAGGGATGTGTGTGAATGTTGAGAATTTATAGAGTAGTATCTATCATGGAGTACAGTCCACAGGGTGTAAACTCAGATGACAGGAGGCTCTGTACACTCTTACTTTGAAGATGTCAGTCAGTTGATGCTGAACTGTCAGTGTTAGACAGGTCAGTAACAAACTGCTAATGCTAATCTTAGCTATGCAGCAGTAACAGAAGCTTATATAGATATAAGAATTGTCATGTTGAGAGTTGCATGTTGTGTGGAGGCAGAAAAAATCAGAGCATTTGAACAAATATGAAAACACAACATTTAAAAATATGAGAAAGCAACATTTCCCAAAATATATTATACACAAACTTTTAAAAGAGAAAACGCAATGATGTAGACATTGTTCTGGTTAAATTTACAGTGAAGTTGGTTTAAAGATCCTAGCTTCATAGGGAATCTTGGAGGATTATGTAGGTTGAGGTTATGAAGGCTGATGAACAAGAAACTAATTCAGTCCCACATTTGTGGTGGACAGAGGTCCAGTGTCACAGCAACAATTGAGGTTAGATGTTGTGGCCTTTGCTAGGCTCTGTACCTGCCTCCCTGATCCAGTCATTGTTAACATGATGAACCTCTCCCTTCAGTCTTTGCCTGTCTTGGGTTCCTCTCCCCTGCAAACCGTGGGGCTCTGATGACGTGTGCTGTTGTTCTCTGGGTTCTTCTGGGGACTCCTGCTGGATACGTGGCTGCCCGCCTCTATAAATGTAAGAGAAAACAGTCATTTTTTCAATAATCAGATAATAAATATTTGTTATATTAATATTATTAATATTTAGATTATGAATTTTCATCAGACAACAAGACATTACATTTTTGACAGTAATAGTAATAGTAGCCTCTTTCTTCTTCTTCATTGGTTAATATGAAGCTTTTGGAGGGGAGAAGTGGAAGACCAATGTTTTGCTGACAGCCTTCCTCTGTCCTGGGTGAGACTGCTGATGTTTCATCAGATAATGAACAGCATGTGTCTCTAACCCTTCGTCTAACATGCCTGCTGTCTCTGCACAGGGTGGTGTTTGCAGATTTCTTTGTGATGAACCTCATTCTGTGGGGTGAGGGCTCCTCAGCAGCCATGCCCTTTGGGACCCTGGTGGCCATATTGGCTCTTTGGTTCTGTATCTCAGTGCCTCTTACATTTATAGGCGCATACTTTGGCTTCAAGAAAGCAGTAAGTGAATTTAAAAACACATGCTGTCTGTCCACCCATTCCCAGTGCACTCCTGTTTCAGGCTGTACCTGCCTGAAAGTTTGATTCTCTCTCTCTATCTCTCTCTCTCTCCTCTGACTGATTATTTAAGGGTATCGAGCACCCAGTACGGACCAATCAGATTCCTCGTCAAATCCCAGAGCAGTCATTCTATACAAAGCCTTTCCCCGGGATCGTCATGGGAGGAATTCTTCCTTTTGGATGTATATTTATTCAGCTCTTCTTCATACTAAACTCCATCTGGTGAGAAGGAAACATGTGAAAATTAAGTCTACAAAGCTGTGAATTAGCTGTATGTGGTTTTTGAATTGTGACTTCTTAAAACCTGTTAAATCTTGATAAAGTTATTAGATTAGATAAGATTTCTCTCAGGTGTCAAGCAAGAACACTACACACTGCCTGCATTGTTCATATTATATTGCACAATATCCAAAAACTGGCAGATGCTTCACCTTAGACATGGAATTTGAGTTGAAATGGTTATTTCTGCACTCCTCTTTGAAAACTGTTCCTGTTGGTCAGGATGTAGCAGGCTGTGTACTTACCAGAGGGTCAGTGCTGAGATGTGCGTTTCCGCCAGTCCACATGTTAAGTCGATAGGCGAGATATTGAACCCTAAATTTCCCTCGAAGCATCATTGGTGTGTGTGTGTGTGTGTGTGTGTGTTTGAATGTGAACACTTTGATTGGTCTTGAAGATTAGAAAAGTTTCTTGTCATGTGGTTTTTGTTGGTAGAGGCTTTTTGTGCACATTAATTTTACACTCACACATCTTTATGTTGTAACTGGTTGGCAGACCAGACTGTTCATATAATTCTGAAGTGGCTGTTCAGATCCATTGACAGACATGTACAAATTGACAGTGGTATGACGTCTTTTTTGTCTCTCTGATCTGTATCACTAGAATGTGGGTAGTATATGTAGATGAACAGTGGTAAACTGCCCTCCATGTTGCCTGCACTCAGAGACCCCCGCTCAAAGGTGGGCAAAAATCTGCCTGCCGATGTAAATTACTTCACCTGGCGGATCGTTGTTTATCCTCCAGCTGCTGATTAAACTACAGCATGCACTTCAGCAGGTTTGTGTTCCTGTCTCCACGGAGACAAAGAGTATAGAATCGGGTCGAGACAGGGAGCCGCCCCGCTCTCTCTCTGTCTTGGTTCAAGAGAGAGCCGGTTCACCAAACTCAGATCAATCTGTCAAAACTAGGCCGACTAGATCGATTAGGTCGATTAATTAATTCCCAATTTCCATTTTCAAACACGTCAAATTAAATCGGATAAAGGATAATGGAAAATGGATTATCAAAGAAAAAACAAGAAACGGTTCATTTTCCATTTTTTGTTTTGTTATTGCGCAACCAAAAACAGAAGGCTGCGAAGTACACGGCCCTTGAACACCTAAGTATTTACAGACAGACAGAAAGAATTAGAAAGAGAAAAAAGGAAAAAGCTCATCTTGTCAGTTGTCATTAAACCATGTGTGTGTGCATGTTGGAGAGAGGTGATGAGTGTGGGGACGAAGGGCAGGAATTCTGTGAGTTGATGTCTCCTATGATGCAGAGTTGGGGGGCTGTGTGATGGTAATTCTAATGACATGTCTATTCTCTTCCTCCAGGTCCCATCAAATGTATTATATGTTCGGCTTCCTCTTCCTGGTCTTCATCATCCTGGTCATCACCTGCTCTGAGGCCACCATCCTGCTCTGCTACTTCCACCTGTGTGCTGAGGTAAACACTGACCATAAGGGGTGGGAATCACCAGAGGCCCTGCGACATGATATTATCACAGTACTTGTGCCTGGATACGATATTATTGCGGTGTTTGGTGTTTGTTCCCTCATCCTTCCTCTGATGTTATAGGCTCTTACTGGGTAATTTATCAGTAGAGACACGATTCTTGGTAGCAGACTATGCTATTTTCATTTCCATGACAAGTCCATCTATCACTCTCAGCCCTCAGTATTTTATTGGGTTCTCCTCCGTTCATGGTTTAACTGTTTCAAGGACTGGCAGCTCAGACTTGCAGGTCTGTGTCTCCTCTCTGATCACTGTGCTTCTTGACTCACTTGTGTTGTCAGGTCATCAGTTACCTTAAATTTAACCAGCTTTATGAATAAAAGCACTTTATTGTGAAAAAAAATGGGGGGGGGGGCTTGCTGTTCATTAGCATCTGTACTTCAGTAGAGGGCGATCCTCTAATAAGTCTGAAGGTCATCTGCTGCACTCATTGTTAACTCGGTTCAGGTCACCTGCTGTATGCAACTTTTCAGTCACTTACAAACCTTCCTCCCGGTCATCTCACCACAGCCTGTGTCTCCTCCTTGTCTTCCTCACAGGACTACCACTGGCAGTGGCGCTCCTTCCTGACCAGTGGCTTTACTGCGGTCTACTTCCTGGTCTACGCCATTCATTACTTCTTCTCCAAGCTGCAAATCACAGGACTGGCCAGCACCATCCTGTACTTTGGATACACCACCATCATGGCTCTCATCTTCTTCCTATTCACTGGTATGTAAATGAGAAGGGCATCTGTCTCATGCACATTGCTACACAACTGATTATCTTAGAAAGATTTCAGGCTAGAGGAGGGAAGCTTTCAGTGAGGATTTAGTATAATTAATTATTGACAGCATTTTAGATGATTGGTGTCCTTGATGATGTAGAAGGTGTAAAGCCTGATGATTATTACAGATCTTTGGGAAATCTGACTCCTGCTGTTGTTCCTACAGAAAAAAAGACAAAGAATTACTGATGCTTATTCCATTATTATCACCTGAATGGCCATGATAATCCTGTAGTAAAAATCTGATATCAGCCCTAGAGTGTAACAAAGAGTGACACATTAGACCAGATAGTGTCCCATTGTGACAAAATACAGTATGTTATGTAGATTTTTAATGCTGTTGTAATTAAACGTGTGTTTTCTCTGTCCGTAGGTACAATTGGCTTCTTTGCCTGTTTCTGGTTCGTTACCAAGATCTACAGTGTGGTCAAAGTGGACTGAAGGATCCAAACACAACAGACTCTTTCTGGCTGAATGTTTGCTTTGTCCCATCAACCCTCCAAACATTCAGTACTGACACTAAACGGAATATCATTCACCTCCTCGTTTCATTTCTTCTGAGATGACTCTGCCTCGGACAGATGACAGTTTGCTTTGTGTGCCTAAACTGTTTTTGTGTGACCATGTGTACACTGGGATGTCATTTTGTACAGACAGTATCTATGTGCATATAATCTGAATGAATGAATTATATCTGTACGACCCCCCCCTTACCGGTTTCTGACACATAGAAATAAGTGCAGCTGGATTGTCCAGTGGTTCTGTTCTGTCATGCAATTTAGTTTGGTTTTACAATCCCGGCACTTTATGTTTGCAGCTGTAGTCAGACAAATAAAGCTGTCTCCTAACAGCTACTTCCTCACCAGTGTTGAAATAAAATCTGCCCCTGTTACTGTTTTAAATGATATTTCCACATGATTTGTGCAGAACACATCTTTGAATGAGGACACTAATCTGTAATGTGTGTTGGGATTAGTATTGTTGAGATTTTACTGATACAACTAGTTTTATTGATCCAGTTATTTAATGGTACTCTTATTGGTACTTTTTTACCTGGTTAGCATTAACACCACACCTGAATTTCTGAGTGACACTTCAGATGATATACATGAATATAATAATATACTTTATATGGATTTAAAAACATCCGCTCTCAGCTGATGGTTACTTGTCATCATTGATCTATTTGTGGAGTGTAGCTCATTCTGTGTGGGCTCCAGGCTGCACCGTATGTGATGACAAGTAAACAATGAGTGAGTTGGTTGAAAACTGCATTTCTCCATCTGTCTGTGACAGAGGTCGTTTGTATTTCAGCTCCTATATGCAAAAGAAGGCACAACCACACTTTAAATTCTTAGCTAGCTGCTAGCCAGCTGCTATAAACACCAAGATGTGTCTGTGCTGCATGGTGCTCCTCCCTCCTCCACACAGGGTCTGTGGGATAGAGAGAGGTAGAGATGTCTCTCTGAATCAGGAACAGTGAAAATACATCATTGTGTGTTCAAGAACTGAGAACAGAGCTGATCGCATCGGAACACAAGTTTTTCAAGACATAGCCACATCTTGGTAATCAAAGCTAAATCTGTGTAAAGTTTTACATTGTTCCATTCCTCAGGCTCCTTCCAGTACAACCGACCCTCTTTACATTCTGTGCTTTGTGATCCCCAGTTTCCTCAAAAGTTTGTGTCATGCTTTTCATTTCTGTTAAGCCATGAGATGTAACTGCTGGATCCTCTGCTGAGCTACGTTACAGTATGACAGCCTCCATAAAGCAGGTGTATTTGCTCTATCTATGCTGTGAATAACAAATGATGCAATACTTTGTTAACACAGCAGTGTGTGTCTGTTTGTTCACTCTTCATAGGCTTCAGTTCTGTCCCAAGCTGAAGACGTCTGGTGGATGTAATAATTTGTTTTCCAGAGCGGCAGGCTGGAGCCTAGATATCCATTAAGCTTTCATCATGAGAACTAAACATCAATGCTATTTTAGTTCAGCTTTTGAAAAAGAAAATACATACAAGGTCTTTTTACCTGTTTCTCTCAACAACCTGCAGCCAATGATAGAAACTAAGGAACTGTAGAAGTGAAGAGTAATACAGTGACATGTTACAGAACAGGGATGCTGCTTGGCTCCAGACTCTTGTTCAAGAAAAGTTTATGTTTATGAAACACTTCACACTTTAGTGCAGATTTCACTTTACTGACATATTCCCACATCATCATAGATGCTGTTGAACTGTGCACTGGTAACAAGCTGGATGGCCCCTGTGCTCTGTTGCCTGCAGGCTGTGGTGTCCTTTCCTCCCAGTCTTTACCTCCAGAAGACTCTATAACCAATCATGTTACTAACCTGTTGCTAGGTAACATATTCATTATCGCTCTCACTTGTGGGTTCTGGGTTCCATTCCCAACGACAAAGCAGTATGTCTTTCGCTCACAAGATGATAATTCAATAGAATCTGAGTAATTAAGAGGTTTTGTGGAGGAGGGTGAGCACCGGTGTGGATACAGATCACACAACGTAAACCAGTTTTTTGGTAGTAGTTAAAGAAACCCATCCCCCTGTGTAGCATGAACACTCCCCATGACGAAAGTGGGACACCTGTCCTCATTGAGAGAAACATTAGTTTATTGATTGTTCTTATTAATCTCATATCAGAAGCTGTGACTTTCACATTCAGTGGCTCTCCAGTCTCTTCAAAAGAACACAAAACAAAGACTGAGTGTCAATGATGAGGTTAATTAACTAAACTACAAAATACAATGTCTAATAATCATCACAGTGAATGTCCTGTTTCATGCTGCAGTCTACTGGAGCAGATACATTTCCACCATGAACACAACCTCTTTCTCATGTCTGTCATGTCCTGAGAGCACAATTTGAGGTGTTAAAGTACAGTATATATTTGTCCTACAAATGTATGTTAAAAATATTGAAATATTTCTTTTTGTGTGTAATGATACATACAAACATACATGGTCCCAACAAACATCACATTTGATCAAATGTAGGCAGAAAACCCATCCTTTCATCTGGATTGCTGGAAAACACACTTGTATAACAAATCCATAGACAGTGAAATCTCTACAAACATGTGGAGTTAATAAAATGCAGTAAAATATATAATACCGAAATATAAAACTGAGCATGAAGCAATTTATCAAGTAGGCAGACCAAATGCATAGAATCAGAGGGCTCAGGCTACTCAGAGTGGTTTACTGAAGGCAGGGTCAAAACCAGGAAGTCGAGAGAAACAAAACACACGGGGAATCACTTGAAAATATATTCTAATAATAGAAAAAGCAATACTGGAAGAAGGCAACCTGACCTAGGAGGGAAGGGAACACAGCTCATATACACAAGGAAGAGGGAGATAAGATGGGAAACTTGACAGGACTTCAAAATAAAAGAGGATGTGACAGCACAAGAACAGAAAACTAAACCAAAAATGGCAGACACATGACACTTAACAGACCCTGACAGTATTTACTTTTGTTGTTAGATTCATCTTCTCAGAATAACCAGCAGCAACAAATTTCTCTCTTCTTTTTCATGTATCAAAGCCCAACAGAGAGGCACCAGTGAGCTGAACAGCTGCTGATCTAACCTACATCTCACATCTGCCCATACAAACCTCAGGCACCACAGGCACCATGTGTCTGACCACATCTGAAATCTTAATTTCAAATCAATGCTCACTGAAATGATATAATAATGTTATAATGAGAACTAGTAAAGGGTTTTGGGGTGAGGGTTGTTTCAGTTTTGAGGCACGGAGGTATAAAAATCAAACAATACACTACATCACAGCTAAAGTAGTGAGAGCCCTGCAGATCAGTAGTAATCGCTGAAAGGTTGACTGGTGTCAGTGAGTGCATTCAGCTGATCAAGGTTCACCCTCATGTGCCACATCAGGCTGTTGAGGCCCTCTGCGTGCAGCAGCTCACTCCTGAAGACCTGACTGAGCACTGTTGTCATCTCCTCCATCAGCTCCATCACAGGCTTCCGCATGATCAGCCGTCGGGTGTGAAATTCTGTAACACTCCCCACCCCATACAGCAGCCCCAGCTTATGGACAGTATGTCTCAGTTTACTCTGAAGATCAGCAGCAAGCCGCCGCCTCACAGACATATCCTGCAGTTTGGCATTAGTCTCGTGAATCTTACTGTCGGTCTCTCGGATATCCCGCTGAGCTTTAGAGATCGAGGAGTTGCAGTCAGACACTTTGTCAGAGTATGACCGCACCTGGGACGAACAGCTGTCTACCTCGCGCTTAGCTCTGCGTACAGCATCAGCAGCTTGATCCATCTCCACTGCACCACCAATAGTCAGAACTGCCCCTGCACCACTAATAGCCAGAGCTGCCCCTGAGAACAAAGCAGATTAATAATGAAAAAAACACATTAGTAATGTGAACCTCATTTCTGCAGCAATAAGATCACTTGTTTAAATAACTGTTTAAAATGTTTATAACCTGCTGTAGTCCATCCAACAACAGGTACGAGCATCATACCAAGCCCAACAGCCCCCACTGTCTTTGCATTATTTCTCCTCTGCTTCATGGAGTCAAGGGTGTCTTCTGCAGTCCTCAGATTTCTCCTCTCTGTCTTCAGAGCTTCTTGGTAAATCTCAAGAGAAGATCTATGTGACTCCAGCTGTTTTTTCAGTGTCTCTAACTCACGCTCTTTCGTCTTCTTCTGCTCTGCTAAATCACTCTGCTTTGCAGTGAGACGCTCAGTCTCCCAGTTCAGGTGTTGGAGCTCTTGGCTGGCCACCTGCTCCGACTCTTCCAATTGCTCCTTCAGGTTCACAATCTGTTGTCTGATATCATAATAGGTCTGGCAGTCTGGAAAAATGATGTCTGCATTTACAGTGAGGAGCATCTCTGAGATACTGATAAAGGAATAGAGTCCTCTCTTCAGTGGCCTAATCACAGCCTGGGCTGTTTCCTCCAAACCCCAGCACTGCTGCCCTACAGATCTGAGAGTGTGGAGAGGAAAGGGTTAAAGTCTGGAGGCAGAAGGGACCAGCCTCATATGATCTGAGAGGGGCCTGCTGCTACGTTATGGTCTGATCAGTTCCAAATATCACTACTTTGTATTTCTGTTCCATCCGTCCAACATAGGGTGTCTACACTCTGAACAGGACACCAGTAGTGTTGTAGTACTTGAGACCGGTCTTGGTCTCAAGACCAGTCCTGGCCACATTTTCAAAGTCTTGTTCTTAGTCTTGTCTTGGAATCGAATACCTTTTTACTCAGTCTAACCTTGGTCTTGGTCTTGGTCTTGACTGACAAATAGAGATGAATAACACACTCACATTCATACACCACAGGCAATTTCACCAATCAACCAGTGTGCATGTTTTTGGACTGTGGGAGGAAGCTGGAGAACCTGGAGAAAACCCACACAGATACAGGGAGAACATGCAAATTCCACCCACACAGGTCCCAGGCCATGCAACTGAACCTAGAACCTTCCTGCTGGGAGGTGGGAGTGCAAACCACCGAAGCACCGTGCTGTGCCCTATTTCTATTCAGTAGGTCTAAATCAATAGAAATAAGTACTGATCGTGATAAAAAGTGTGTAATTAAACTCTTACTGAACACATCTCAACATGCCTCACACTGATTCACTGCAGGATAAGACAGTGTGTAGTGTCAGTAAAGTGAACCTCATATTGATACTTACCTACAAGACACATACATGACCACGGCAAAGTCACAGCCAGACACTTGATCACTGCAAGATGAACAAAAAAACATCATTGCTTTATTATAAACATCTCCATCATTATTTATTATATTTATTATCAAATGAAATACCCATGTGCTATCTTTATTAGGGAAATAAACATTACAGAATCCCTCCATAAAGCTGTAGTTTGCTTCCTGATCTTCTCCTTCCAGTGCAGCCCAACAGCCATTATCAAAGGAGTTCAAGTTCTAAACAGCACTGATTAAACTGTTGCTCTGTTGAACACATCAGGGGCACTGACACTATGGAGCACTTTTGTATGGACACTTTTGTGTGGATGTAACACAACAAAAGAATTTTAGACAAAAAAAAAAATCCTTAAAATTTCTATTCAATAAACACTGAAAAACACTTGTGTGGCAAGGAGTGGGTGAGTGAGCCACCAAAGGGGCAAACAACACCACCTGGGGCCTTTGACCCCAAAATATACTAAAGGTCAAAAATCAACTGAAACTATAAAGACACAAGCAAGAATAAATAATTACAGGCAAGTGATAAGGTATGTAGACAACAGACATGTTTATTAACAAGAGATGATTTAATATCTGAAATTCAACATGCTTGGGCTAGAAATTACAGAGGCTAAAGTAATTCACATAAGTCCACGCAGAACTACAGAATAAGTGGGTTGAGGCCACAGTGGGGAGGCAGACTACTGGAAGTGCCCAGGGCCCCCCACTCACACACCTTGGATACAGCATGGCAATTCACAGCAAACATGCCCGTATAATGTGCGTGCTGGTGCTCCTATCACATGTAAAAGGTGTGAGGGTCTCACCTTAACGCTCCCAGCTGCACTGAGAAACTAAATAAAGACAAATCTAACAAACCAACAACCCAACTGAATCACAACCAATTAGAAAAAGAGTCCCCAATAAAACATACACAAATAGAGCAGCACAGATGAGCTAAACAGATCAAACTATGAAGATTAAAGTGACAACTACAGTAAACAACCATAACAAAGCAAATCAAAGCAAAAACAAAAAGGGGGCAAATGCAAAAAACAAAGACATCCTGTACAAGAACAAACCAGCAGCAGGTGGACCACCTCGAGTTAAAGCAGCAATACTGCAGCAACTTACAGCAGCCACCATCAGGAACCAGGAAGAGGCTGACTGAAACCAGCAGAGGCCGTTTTATACCACATCTGATGAGGGACTGGCTGGGGGAGGAATCGTCCCTGGGCTGCATTCAAGAGAGCCACACTACTGGAGCACCTCACTACACTTGGCTGTCCATTCTGCTTGTGGTGCATTCCTGTGTAAGGATATAGTCCATTCTGATCCCTGGCTCTCTGTGCAGACAGTTATGAACGCTGAAGGAAAAAGAAAGTTTTTTAAACAAAGATGCCTCACAGGCAGATGGAGAAAAAGTTCAGACAGGAGAGAAAAGCGCTGATAATCCAACCCTGGGTAACCCAAGGTAAAGACAGACATCAGCAGCTGCAGAAAAACACCAGAGCTGTACACAACTGAAGAACGACTAATCCACAATCAGTGAAAACTTTCCTGACCACTTTTCCCCAGCCTTAAATGTCATGAGGTCAAACAACCATGTTGAGAAGAAGTAGGACTAGGACTGGGTGTTGAAACAGATTTGTTGAATCAATTCACTTTCGATTCACAGGTTGTGATTTAATTCCATTCCATCCAGATATTTTACTTAACATGTCTGTTCACTTGGACATGAGTGAGATCCTCAGACAGCTATAATGCTGTAAGCCATTATTCTAACCTGCTGCATTATTCATAAACACTGATGTTTACATTTTAAATGGACCCAAAGCTGTTACATTACATTAACTGTAAAAGTGTAGCAGCTGCAGATTTGCTTTAATGCAGCTCAACACAATTTCTCAATTCACTGAATAGTTTTTCAGTTTGAAATGAAACTGCTCATTTGCTGTCACACCCATGGTGCATGTGCACAGTTAAGTTGTGGCTCATTTCAATAGATACTCCAAGTGTAAGAGACTGACTGTGTGTGTGTCTGTGTCCATCATCATCCCAGATACAGAAACTGTCAGCTACCGGACTCATTTAAGGTGGAATGTTTTCTTGCACTTGGTGTGTGGTTGATGCATGGAAATCAGAGGACCTTAAATGTCAACATGACTTTGACCTTTTCATTTATTTTTTTTAGATCTTGTGCATGACACACATCGTAGTGCTCGATCTTCTAGCACAAAAAATGTTTGTACATTTCTGCTGGATTTTATCTTAAAGAAAAATTCTGGTGGAGCTTTGTTCAGGTGACACCTGCAGGTCTGCACCTGCGCTCACCTGACCAGATGTTGCTGTGTCAGCTGCAGCAGTGTGTGATAAAAATCAATCTTGAATTAAGAATGAAGTACATCTTTCCTAATTTCCACAGAAAGCAAAGCAGACTAAAATGTTGATATATATCACACTATGCAGAGGAAGGTGATACATTAAAATAATAATAATTAAAGGACCTGATCTCAGAATAAATCACTCATTCTCAAAACTGGGTGGTGACCCATGGGTGGAGTCACCAAATGAGATCTTTAAATTTCTTCCCTTCAGTGTATCATGTCATATTTCCTTCTCTAGTACACTCAGAGCCACATGGGGGCGCTCCACTCTATCACCATCACCACTGCAGCAGAGAACAAAACAAGGCTCCGATATCAGCCACCAAGCAATATGGTTTTGTGACTTGTTCTGATCATACTCAAGAGGCCTGACCAGTGTGTGTTAGATGCTGCAAAGCACTCGCACATGAGAGTTTAGTAGTTCAAAAGATACTTGGAAACACTTCAGCACGGTTTGTCCACTCGATCGTTTTCAAAGGAATGTAGGAGATGAAATCATTGGCTGATGTTCTCTGACAAACCGTGACATTAAAAGGCATTGCCCAGCTTGCAATGTATATGCTTTCATATTGTGTAACCACAGAGAGACAGCTGCACACCATCACATTAAAATGAATGCTGCCCACAGCAATATGGTTACCACAGTGAACTCAGCAGAAAAAATGAAATGCATCCCCTCAGTAACATTAATACAGATACTATAAAGTGATGCAGAAAAGACATTAAGATGGCTGAGAGAATGTTAATGCACTGTGAAACTTCTCATGATCAGGCTTGTTTTGGACTGGGTCCTGATGGTGGAGGAATAAGTCCTTCTGCACACTAAGGGTGGAGCCATTCACAAAATTGACTGTTCAGTATGTATCTTGGTTTTGGGGTCACAGTTTCAGTTCTGTTGTGATTCTGTTATCAAAATATATCTTTTCCTACATATTCAGGTTTCTGCAGGTTGAACAGGTTGTTGAGGGAGTTTTGGTTGGGGTAATGTTATTTGTTTCACTCCACTCTGCAGTGGTGCCCTGTGTGTGTGTGTGTGTGTGTGTGTGTGTGTGTGTGTGTGTTTGCATGTAGTTGCAGTTTTCTCCACGACTTTCTTTCTCACCATCATCATCATCATTAGCAGTAAATCAAACATGCTCCATGCAGCAGACTGACACAGTCCTGCAGGAGCTTCCTCTCACTCATTTCCTTTGTCATTTCCTCCACTGACCTGCTGCTGCACCGACACTGAACCCACCACCTCTGACCCAAAAAATAAATAAATAAATAAACTTCTTAGGTTACTGGTGCAAGGGTTTTTTGAATTTTCCCTCAACTGAACAACACACACATGCCCTGATCTGGTTTATAAACCAGCACCTCAGCTGCACGCTACAATGAAAAATACCACATGGAACTGCTGACATGAAGTGAGCAGCTCTTTGTGCTAGAGGGTTGTTCTCTCACTGGGGCTACAGTAAAAAGAATGCAATACAAGAGCTCACCCAACCATATATTATTCCTTTTGGGACAGATTACACTGACTCAGTTGTCACACAGATCACAGATGTTATAAATAGATCTTTGAACTTACCTCTCTTATCTCTCACTGCTGCTCTCTTTGCCCTGCACTACAGTATGTTACAGCTCTGCTATGTCAACTCTTAAAGAGTGAAGAATGGAGGGGGCGAGTGTGTGTGGGTTTGTGTGTGTGTGTGGTCATGTGATTTCAGAGAAAGTGTGGTGCTTTCCAGTGGTGGAGCAAAGTGAAAGTGAAAGAGCTGGGGCCCTCCTAACCCTACCCCAAGAATTCTGCAACATTGTCAGATCTGATACACTTCATCTTCCCATGTCAAGTACAAAATAGATATAATATATAAATGATATGCAAACCTTTTACGCATCTCCGGGCAGTAGTTTTGGTCCTGCTGGATCTGTGTGTAGCAGCTCTACATATGTCGTGGTCCTTAACATCTGGCTCTCTGTTCCTAAATTTGTCAACCATCAACAACATACTGTCATTCATCAAAATCAGTGTGTTGAATTTAGGTTTTAAGGTTGTGGTCTCTCCTGACAGTATCTGTTGTCCTGTGGACATCAATGTAGTGTGGTGGTGCTGTTCTTTGCTGTCAGTCTAGCACACCTCTGCACCTCCTCTGTGCCTCCTTTGCTCCACATATGTGTCTCAGCCTGGAAGCTGTTGTCAAACCAGATGATATGGGTGGTTACTCCATTCCCCACCATTAGACTTCTTGTCTTGATGCTCTGCCCTGGCTGGATCTCTGCTCTCCACTGCTCATCCATTTCCTTGGAAACTTTCTGTGCATGATCTCCCTGGTATGTACTGTATGTCTGCAGGTTGTCTTCCTGTGTGTGGTGCTCATACATTGAGAAGACCACTGCTTCTGTTGACATGCTCTGTCTTGCAGGTCACATCTGAACACACTGCATCCACACTCTCAGCCCTGGTCATTACACACATGCCTTCATTATGTTGTAATGGGATGCTGTTGTGCCCTCTTAGCTCTGTAGTTTAGTTTTTAATTCAGCATATTTGCCTCACTTTGAGAGACATGAATTATTAACTGCATTTGCATCTTTCAACAAATTCAGTTATCACACAGCCTGGGATATTTGAATGTAATATTTGTCACAGCACAAAATGTTCTTACTCCGTCCATCTATCCATCCATCCATCCATCCATCCATCCATCCTCAGCCGCTTATCCAGGGGGGCAGCAGATCCACCAGTGAGCCCCAGACTTCCCTTTTCCCCAGCTCCATTGTCCAGCTCTGACTAGGGGATCCTGAGGCGTTCCCTGGCCAGGCTGGAGATATAATCTCTCCTCCTAGTCCTCGGTCTGCCCTGTGGCCTCCTCCCAGCTGGACATGCCAGGAACACCTTCCTGGGGAGGTGTCCTGGAGGCATCCTCACCAAATGCCCAAACCATCTCAGCTGGCTCCTTTCCACACCAAGGAGCAGCGGGTCTACTCTGAGTCTCTGACGGGTGACTGAACTTCTCACCTTATCTCTAAGGGAGACCCCGGCCACCCTCCATTTCAGGCAAGGCAAGGCAAGGCAAGGCAAGTTTATTTGTATAGCACAATTCATACACGAGGCAATTCAAAGTGCTTTACAGAAGCAGAAGATATAAAAACAGATTTAAAAGCATAGAAAATAGAATATAAAAAACACAATAAAAGGAAATAAAGACAAATTATTTAAAATAAAAATGTGTCTAGGAAAAAGCTGCAGCAAATAACAATGTTTTCAAGCCTGACTTAAATGAATGAACAGTTGGTGCGGACCTCAGGTGTGCAGGGAGTGTGTTCCACAGGTGAGGAGTAGAATAACTGAAAGCTGCTTCACCTTGTTTGGTTCTGATTTTGGGAACACACAATAGACCTGTCCCTGACGACCTAAGGGGTCTGGATGCTTCATATGGAGTTAGTAAGTCAACAATATATCTTGGTGCCAGACCATTTAGTGCTTTGTAGGCCAGCAGTAAGATTTTAAACTCTATCCTTTGGCTCACAGGAAGCCAGTGCAGTGATCTGAGCACTGGTGTGATATGATCCATTTTCCTAGTGTTTGTTAGCACTCTTGCAGCAGCATTCTGGATCAGCTGTAGTTGTCTAATGGATTTTTTGTTCAGACCAGTAAAGACACCATTACAATAGTCCAATCTACTGAAAATAAATGCATGAACAAGTTTTTCCATGTCTTCTTTGGACAAAAATCCCTTAATTCTGGCTATGTTTTTCAGGTGGTAATACACTGATCTGGTAATGAGCTTTAGATGGTCATTAAAATTCAAGTCAGAGTCAATAATTACACCAAGATTTCTGGCTTTATCAGTTGATGTCAATGACATGGAGTTAAGGTGAGCTCTGATCTTTGATCTTTCACTTTTGGGGCCAAAGACAATCACTTCAGTCTTATCTGCATTAAGCTGGAGAAAATTTTGGCACATCCACTCATTGATTTGATGAATGCACTTGCTCAGTGAAAGTAAGGGACCGTAATCATCTGATGACATCGAAATATAAAGTTGTGTGTCATCTGCATATGTATGATAAGAAATATTATGGTCCTCTATAATCTGGGCAAGGGGCAGCACGTAGATATTGAAGAGAAGCGGTCCAAGAATGGAACCTTGCGGCACCCCACACATAATCTTTTTTCGTTCAGACACATGTTCACCAATTGGCACAAAGTAGTCCCTATCTTGTAAATATGATTTGAACCAGTGTAGTACAGTGCCAGTTAGTCCCACCCACTTCTCTAGTCTGTCAAGCAGTATATCATGATCAACTGTATCAAAGGCAGCACTAAGATCTAATAATACCAAGACTGAAGTTATAGAAGCATCATTATTCAGATGTATGTCATTTAGAACTTTGATAAGTACAGTCTCAGTGCTGTGGTGTGGACGAAATCCAGACTGAAATGCATTAAAGAGATTGTTCTGCGTCATGAAAGCATGAGTTTGCTGAAAAACAATCTTTTCAATGATTTTTCCTAGAAAGGGAAGATTTGATATTGGCCTGTAGTTACTTATTACTGAAGCATCCAGATTAGACTTTTTTAGGAGAGGTTTTATTACTGCAGTTTTCAGTGCTTGAGGAAACTGACTGGACTGAATAGAGTTATTTATTATCTGCAATACATCTGAAGCTATACTATTAAAAACATTTTTTAAAAAGTTTGTTGGCAGAATATCAAGGCAGCATGTTGTGGATTTTAGCTGCGATACAGCTTCCGTCAGAGCTCTATGATCTAGAAGGTCAAAATGTGCCAGATTAACTGGAGAAAAAGAAGGCACAAGAGGAGTTACCATTTTGCCTGAGCTGGAGCTGCAGACTGTTTGTCTTATCCTTGAAATTTTATCTGTGAAAAAGGCTGCGAAATCATTGCATGACTTGCTGGATAGCAGTTCCGGAGGGACTGATGTTTTGGGATTTGTCAGCCCATCCACAACAGAAAACAAAGTGCGGGAATTGTTACAGTTTCTGTTAATAATCTCGGAAAAGAATGCTTGTCTTGCCTTCTTCAGCTCATAGTTATAGGTGTGGAGACTGTTTTTGTAAATCTCAAAATGAACCTGGAGTTTGGTTTTTCGCCACCTGCGTTCTGCCTGTCTGCAGACTCTTTTCTGTTCTTTGACCAGTGCTGTGTTCCTCCAAGAGGCCTTTTTCCTTCCTGTCAAAATTTTGGTCCTAATAGGGGCAATGGAGTCAATAATAGTTGTAACTTTGGAACTGAAACTATTGACAATATCATCAATCGAAGCTGAGGGCAGTGTTGGTGATGGTGTAAAAGACTGAGCGAAGACTGCACAGGTGTTATCATTAATATAACGTTTTTTGATTACTTCTGTGACATTTTTGTTATGGATAGCAGGCGTAGTTATTTTAAATGACACACAGTAATGATCAGAAAGAGCAACATCCGTCACCACAACCTCAGAGATATTAAGCCCTTTGGAAATGACCAAATCTAATATATGCCCTTTGTTGTGTGTTGGACATGTTACATGCTGAGAAAGCCCAAAATTATCCAGAATGCCCAAAAGTTCAGTAGCACATCTATCTTTGAGATTATCGACATGAATGTTGAAGTCACCCACTAAGACAACGCAGTCAAAATCAATGCAAACAATAGACAGTAGTTTGACAAACTCGTCTGAAAACTTTGCATTGTATTTTGGTTGTTTGTAGATGGTTACAAAGAGAGATCGACAGGGAGATTTTAATTGAATAGCAACATATTCAAACGAGTCAAACTGCCCATAAGAAGCTTTCTTGCCCTGAATGCTGTCAGTAAACAACATGGCGACTCCACCTCCTTTCTTATGCCTTCTTACTTCACTCATGAAGCTGAAGTTTGGAGGGGCTGACTCGTTAAGAACTGTTGAACTGTTGTCTTGTGTTAGCCAACTTTCAGTTAAGAACATAATATCAAGCTTGTGCTTGATTATAAAATCATTGATTAAGAATGATTTGCCTGCCAGAGACCTAACATTTAAAAGAGCTAAGTTAAATGTGCTAAAAAGTTGATCATTCCCATGTTTGGAAACAGACTGTGGCTGACATGGAATGCGAATTAAATTTGATGATGACATTTTTCTAGAAAGATGAACCAATCTTCTCCTCCGACCTATAGATACATGAATCAATGCAGCTTCCGACACAATGGGCCCTGGCTTTTCCTTGGAAAAGTCAGGCACTACATTTGCCTTAAAACCTGGACCCAGAGCACATCAATTCCCAACACAGGTAGCAAGCTGTGTTTCCGTGACCTCGTTCTTTTGGTCATGACCCATTGCTCATGACCACAGGTGAGGGTAGGAATGAAGACTGATGAGTAGATACAGAGTGTTGCCTTTTGGCTCAGCTCTCTTCTTGTCACAACCCTGTGGTACAGCAATTGCAATACTGCTCCTGCTGTACCGATTCTTTGCCCAATCTCATGTCCATTGTCCCCAGTGAACAAGGTCCTGAGATTAAACTCCTTCACTTGAGGCAAAGACTCATTCCTCACCCAGAGTAGCCAGTCCACCAGGTTCCTCCTGAGAACCATGGCCTCAGATTTGGAGGTACCGATCCTAATCCCAGCCACTTCACACTCGGCTGCGAGCTGATCCTGTGCGTGCTGAAGGTCAAGTCCATAAATATCAGCAATAAGCTAATTCATTCACATAGGCTGAACAGTTTTTTAAAGTGACAAATGTAAGAAACGTAGCCTACTGCAAATAGTGAGCTGTTAAGGCTATATCCTGGTTGCCTGGTCAATAAACGGACTCAAGATCAACAGGACAAGACAGAAAAGACAGAAAATATCACTTGAACTTTACGTTGGAGACATTCACACATGGGAAACAAATGTCAAGACAAGACCAGAGCAGTAAAGGCCAATCACTGATGAATGACACAAAATCTAACCACCCTGTTCTGACTACTTTTTAATATAAATATGTGATTAATTTCAAACTTAGTTACAAAATTGCACACTGACAACTTTTGTAAATGACCTTTTTCAACCCAATGCCTTCACATGATCAGAAACAAGATTTCATCAGCCAGAAATTAAATCATCTCTGTATACGCCTCAGTATCTTCCAGCAGTTCATCTTCCACCTCACGTGTCAAAGTGCTTAGATAATGCCTTTCAGCCAATGCAATCATCCTCCACAGTTCTTTTTGCCACTGTCAAAGGTTGGTGGTTGAATCCCTGACTGGGATAGTGCTGTTTATTTCCCATTTACAGAGACAGGACAGTGTAGGAACATTGGGACTGAAAGGAGATATCCAAGTTTAACAAAGTGAACTGGATTAGAATCACTTCAACTTTAAGAGGGAGCAGCAGTAACTTAACAACCAAAGTACTTTGTTTATCACATTTATCCATCTGTCATTATCACTTTGGTCAAAATGTGTGATTCCAGGGGTTTGGGTTTATGGTGCAGAAGCTTTTAAATACTCCATCTGCAAGCAGAGCCTTTACACATATGCATTACATATTTATAGTTAAACATATTATAATTATGTGCCAGTGTTTGTTATCACATTTATATATTTTATTTTCTTCTTCAAAGATCACCAGCAAAGACTCTGAGTAGTTTTAGATAGTATAGTTAGTTCTACAGCTCTGTAAAAGCCAATGCACACCAACTGCCTGTTGGTTAAGACATAACAACTTCAAAAGTTTCATTTTGAATACAAAACACTGCAAATGTGTAGATCTATATATTTTGCAAGCAGAACTCCTTGAACTAGATAAAAAGAAAGAAACTAAACATGGAAGTCTGAGTTACCGAGACTCTGTGGAAACCCAGGACACGTGACATCGTCTGACGAAATCACCAAACACATGAGACAAAGACAAAGACAGAGCATGATTTCAGCCATAGCTACTGTAAAACAATCACTCACAGACAAAGTTAGAACATTTTTCTTGGTAAGAGATCGAGGGGATGAGACACAGTAAAGAGTCACAAACATCACCCTAAAAAATTAAACCCAAATGTGAGTCTCAGGGTGATCAACACAGACTGTATTCTTTACTTGTCTCTCCCACAGCTCACAGCCTGATGGTGTGTAGAATGAAGCAAAATGGCAGCATGCTGCAGATCTACTTATTTGTCGGGCATACACATGACAACAGCGATGAAGATGGTCTGAGTCTAACCTAAGACCTCTAATGCACCTACCTCTGTCATGTCTCTCCTTTCTGCCTCTTTATTATTAACTGCTCAAGTCAGGCAAAACACCTTCAACAATAACTCAGGAAAGACACTGGATCAATCCCATTTCAAAGCCAGGCTCTGACTGTAAAAGTAAAAACATTATCAGTGGAAAATCTCTGGTTTGCTGAAGGGAAGGGAACGCCTTAAGACTGAGAATTAGATGCTGTTAATGGCTTTAGGGTGTGACATAATGCATTGTACTCCCAGTGCCATCTGTGTCCAGATACAATTCAATTACATCCTGTTATAACTTCATTGTTTTTCTCAGAAGATTTCCTGGTGAACTGTGCTTCTGAATATTTGGGTTGATGGGCACTGAATAAAGCTCAGCCATGTGGATGATTTCAAGGTGTTTTTGTTTTTTTTAATAGATGATCAGTTTGCTGTTTGTTGAGATAAGAAATTATCTTTCAATCTTAGATCAATTCTAAGAGCTTGGATAGCTAGGAAGCCTTTATATGACTCAGGAGCATGATGAAGATAGAAAATGGTCTCCAGCAGGGATGAGCTGCCAGTGTAAGGAGTAAAAAATGGAACATGATGCCCTAGTCTTCCCTGTTGCCAGATCAATACTGTTAGGGGTTTCCCTGTTCCCTTGTCCTTTTGTCTGTATCTATGTCTATGGGTGTGGCTATAGCTGTTCCTGCTCATTCCCAACCATTCATCTCCTGTGATGCCCACTCCCACCACCTGCAGTATAACAGCCTGTCCCTCCACTCTCTGCCAGTTGGTTGTAAATCCACTGGCTGTAAACTCCTTCCTTTTCACAGTGAATGTTTTTTTCTCCCTGGATCACTTGTTATCCTGTTTCTTCCTCTCAGTTTTACCCGTTGCTCCCACAGTGACTGGTGTTACCCCAGCCCTGTTCCTGCTCAGCCCTGCCTTCACATTTCAATTTGAGATTTTGGCTTTTTGTAATGTTTATGGCTGTTAATCCAGTCCAGTAGTCCCATTAAGCTGGCCTTCCCTCCCTGCCCACCAGGAGCTGCCTTCATCGTTTCTTGTTAACTAATTAATTCCATTTCCATGTTTTCCATATTCCATGTTGTAAATTGTCTTCTTGTCTGTATAAAACATCTATTGCACATCTGCCCGTCCTGGGTGAGGGATCCCTCCTCTGTTGCTCACCCTGAGGTTTCTCCATTTTTCCCTGTTAAAGGGTTTTCTTGGGAGTTTTTCCTCAGTCGATGTGAGGGTCTAAGGGCAGAGGATGTTGTCATGATGCTGTGTAAAGCCCTTTGAGACAAACTGTTTGTAAAAATGTGCTATACAAATAAAATTGCCTTGCCTTGCCTTAATTTATTTGGTCCCCATTAGCTGTTGAACCTTCAGAGCAGCTACTTTCCCTGGGGTCTCCCCAAAGTCATCAACCAAGGTTGCAATAAAACACATTACCATTCATACTTACAGACAACAAGACACAAGGAGAGGGAAACCAAGAACTTAAATATCACTTGACATTACATTCTCAAAATGTAACATCAATACTGACAAAGAGAAATGAATAAATAGCTCAGTTTTATGCTGGTCTTTCATTCTCCCTGGCCACCATTGCTCTATAACGCATTATTTTCTGTTTGAAATGAATTCTTTAAACCTGCCACAGTGTCCACCTTTGAGGTTCCTCCTCACATCCAACTATAACTATAAACCTGAATTTTCAAAGATGAACTCATCTGCATTCTGTTATTGTTTCTCTATAAACTTCAATCTCCGTGCTTCAAATGTGAAAAGGACACCTAACACAGAGGGACCCCTCCCCCTACACTGCACTGTCTCAGCCTGCCAGCACTTGCCTCTCACCATGGTCCATGTAAGTCATGCTCCAGCTGTCATGTGGTGTTGTCTTTAGAATTAGTCTAATATATACAAAGAGTCAAAAATGATTCAGCAACCTGAATGAGAATTCATCCAAGTTCAACTCAAAATAACTCACACTAACACAAACACCAGTGACTGAGTGTGCCTTTAAAAGAGATGTCCCGGCCATGGAGCGCAGGGCTGGGGCCAACATCACTGATGACTTGCTGCTGTGGTATGGTGTCCCAGTGAAATAATGCAGTAGGCAGAGGCCAGAGCAGTGTGACTCTTTGATGGCTGTTTACTTTAAACGAATGCCAGCAAAATGTTTATTCCACTGACGCTGAGCAGACATCAAGGCTCTTCAAGTGCTGCATTTTAGAGACATGCCAGCAGTTGCTGGATGTCCCTTTGCTGGATTTTACTTCTGTTACACCAATTATGGTCATTAAAATCACATTAACGTGAGAAGGACACCACAGGCTTTATCATCAGCTCCAATGGATATCATAATACATAACAATAATATTTAGTGGCATCAACTATATCTGATCACAATGATTAGGTTTTAGGGAGTGATATTATTGAACAAGGTAACAACAAGATAACCAGTGTAGGTTGATGAGGAGCAGAGGGACATGTGACCTTTATGCTGATTGAAGACTAGATGGATTGCTGCTCTTCATCCAATGAAGAAAGGTCCACCAGAGAAGCATAGAGCAAGGAGCAGGAGAGTAATATGGTCAGAGAAGAAGAGCTGGCCATTAAATATGACACTCAGCCTGAGTGTCCCTGAGTGACTCAGAAAGCTCATGATCTAAATTGGGGTGAGAGATGAAGAGATGATTTCGATATTGATACAGTGACTTTTTGACCATTATGACAGAAGAGGTCAGTGGTAGAGAACTGAAGTTGAAGGTGACACTTTTTCATCTATCTGGATGGTGGTGGCTCTTCAGAACAAGGGAAATGTAGTTTACTGAATTAAAAACTGAACATTAAGAGTAGGACTCAAAGGTTTCATGCTTTACCTCAGGAGGCTCAGGTGCTTTGAAATCTGCAGTGAAATGTTGAATCACTCAGTGGAACTCAGTGTCCTCTGTATGTTTAGTTTGAGTTTTCCTGATTTATTTTGGAAATCCCTGTGTCTTCTTCCTGTGTTGTCTGCATCTCTCACACCTGTGTCTTGGTTCGTAATTAACCCATCTATTCAGTCTGTGTGTTGCCTCCTGTGTTGGAAACTCATCTTGTCACTCCTGTCACATGTGTTCTCCCTCTCGTGTGTTTTCTCCTCTGTGTAACTTCCCTCATGAGTTCCTAGTTTTTTCATCTTTTGTGTGTGTGTTTTCTGGACTACTCTGATTTGTGTGATCATTTTTGGTTGAAGACCGTTTGTGTTTCTTTTTGTGATTTCCAGGGCCATTGACTTTCTGTTGGAACTTTCTCTTGGACTCCTGGAGAGCTTTTTGTGATTTTGCCCAATAAATGACTTCATACCTACTCACCTGTGGTCATGTCTGCAGTAAGGACCTGTGCTTCAGTCCTATTGTGACATGCTGCAGTCTGCTGCAGCAGCATGTCTCACCTGAGTGAACACAAGGAGCCTACAAGCTGGTTAAAGAAGCTGAGCCTGTGATTGGCAGGACTCTGGACCTCTTCAGGACTGTTGGGAGATGCATGTGATATAAGATGGAGGACATCTTAGACGACACCATGCACCCTCCTCACTACACTGATGGCCAATCCCTGCTAACAAAGGGTAAGAACACCATACGTCCTCAACAGTACCACAGGTGACCTGTAGAGACAAACAATGTTACACACTAATAAATCTATGGGGGCTTTAGATTAGCCAGTTAACCTAATGTGCATGTCTTTTACAAGAGTCTTTGTCCTGATCTGTGTCTTCGTGGAGTAAACTGTAGGACCTAAACTTTATACAATCAATGTAACAGAGGCAGAAGGGACCTGAGGAAGAGTCGATCCATAAGAAGAAGCAAAAACTACTGTATCTCAATGTAGTTTTGCATTCTCTTCTCTCTGGAGCTGTTGTCAGCTGTGGCTCAGGAGGTTAGGAGGGTTGTCCACTAACCAGAGGGTTGGTGGTTTGATCCCCGGGTCTTTTAGTCTACATGTTGCAGTATCCTTTGGCAAGATGCTGGGCCCGCACTTGCCCCTGATGTATCATCAATGTCTGCACTTGGTATCTGAGTGTGTGTGTGTGTGTGTGTGTGTGTGTGTGTGCATGTGCACGTGTGTGACTTAAAAAGTGATTGGTTAAATCTTTCAATCAAATCTTAAATGGACTGAGTCAGTGAAGAGAAGTCAGGATTGGAGAAATGTGTCTGTTAAATCACTGTTTTACAACACTGAGCCGGCAGTTCTCTCTAATAGTGTTGTGAGCCCGTTTGAATGATGAACTCAGCAGACATCAGTGTCTCATAAATATTTGATCAACTTTAACCACAGAGAACTGATGAGCCCAGTCTCCCATTAAAGGCTACAGCATCCCAAATATTTAATTTCAATGGTTTCATAGTCTGGAAGTATTTTCAGAAGGATGTCCCAGTTGTTGTCTGACTCTGACCCACAACCGGCCCTCACACATATTTAGTGGCCCTCACTGGCCACTAAATATAAACCCTGCACCACCTGTTGCCTCCTGGTGTTTTATTGAGGGCAAGAGCCTTTGCTTTTAGAGATGAACAGGACATTGTTGCTTTTATAGGTGGGATCAATCTGATTTTTACTAAAACACTATACTAAAGTATAGTATGTGTTTTTATTGAGTGTTTCCACCAGTGCTACTTTGTAATTTACCCATATTCCCATTGCACTTTTACATTACTGAAGAATGTAGTTTGCAGTGTCTACGTTGGCTTTGTTTGCTATATTTGTAATGACTGGTTTTATCCTGTGATTCAGCATTATCAACAAACTCTCTGTTGTAATAAAGCCTGGCCTACAAACTGATGTTAATCAGTGTAGATCTGATGGCTGACTTCTGTGGTGGTGTAGATGCTTGTGGAGCCTCCGTCAGGCTTCCACAGGTCTCCAAGCAGTGGGGCGGGGGGGGGGCTGATAGAGCGTGGAGTCAATAACGAATGTCCCCGGAGACCTCAGCCCAGTTTCTATAATGCCTCTGTAGACAGTGTGTGTGGTGTTGTGTGGTCCTGCCCCAGCTGCCTCTGCACTCACTGCTGGAGCGCACACTGGGCTGACGCGGACGCACTGCCGCTCTCAACACGCACTGTTGGAGCTGCAGAGGAGGCAACAAGAGGAGGCAGGAGAAGAAGGACGACGAAGTAGAAGATGTCACTGGCAGTGAAGAAAGGAATAAGCGCTAAAGCCGAGAGCAGAAAATGCGCGGGGCGTCTCTGGAGGCTGATTCCGCACCTTCTGCTGTGTCTGTCTCTGGTCGCGTACGCGGCGCTGGGCGCGCTCATGTTCCAGTATGTGGAGGGAAGGAGCGAGTCCACCACCCAGCCGGAGTACCAGGAGTTCCTGGTTGAGATCGTCAGCACTGTCCAGAACCTCTCCGGTAAATGACCACAAACATGTGTTGAAGTACACCTGTCATGGTTTATTTATTGATGTTGACATGAATGGACAGGAGATTATCTTGAGCAGTCTGGACCGGGGCGTACCACAGCCTGTTTGCCATATAACCCATATGTTACATGAATGGACCATTACACCTTAAACATTATGCATGTGCCATGCATCAACACTCCCTCTGTATTTCCAGGTAATTCCTCCTTTACGCACCCGCACATACTGCAGCGGGTGGAGACTCAGATGAGAGAACGCTTCAAATCCATCTGGCTCCAGAGACCTGACAGGTGGGATTTCTTTGGCTCCATGTTCTTCTGCTGCACTGTGTTCACAACTATTGGTGAGTCAGAGAGAGGTTCCCCTTCTCATACAAGTGAATGTCTTTATTGATTTGCTGCTCCTCTCTCGGAGGTTTTTTTTTCCATATTGCTCTGTTGTGGTCTGTTACTTGTGGTTTGGTTTTTACTGTGTGCTCAGCTAGCCTATTGATGGTGCCAGTCAGTGAAAAGGCTTGCAATGTATCACTGAGGGTTTGTGAATGTGTAGCAGTCAGCCACTCACTGTACTCTACTACTCTACTTTATAGAGCAAGCAGTGGCACAGTTGAGGGCCAACTGTGGTCCCAGATCATGAGATGGTGGAAAAATATGAAGTTGCTTACTAATGGCACTCCTCCATCACACCCACAACAAGATGCCCTTGTTATCCACAGCTGTTGGAGTTTCTTAATTATGAGTATGTTATGTGATACAGTGGCATAGTAATAATGACTCACTGACCCTGCAGCCATGTTCACTGTAGCCTTCCACCAAATCAGACACAAGGCCAAGTTGGGACCTGATCTGGAGTTAGCTGATCAGAGTGCTTCTATCTAGCAGCAAAACCTGACTGTGTGTGGCTGGACAAAACATTTTAGAAGTGCTCACCAGATGCACGTAAACAGTACAGATATGACCTGAATGCAGGAACTTTTCAACTCTGGGTTTCTGGGTCTGATACTGGTTCTATGTCTATCCAATATCAGTTGATGAAACCTGGTGAGTGGAATTCTACCATTTAGCTATACAGCATCCGTAAACCCCACACCTATGTGACATACTGATATGAATCAATAATTGGGCAAGCAGCCATTTACACCAATGTTGTCTGTGAAGGTTCTCAGTCATCCAGGTCATCTTTATCCTGCGGGTTGTAGAAAATAAGGCAACTGGACTTCTTATCTTGTTTGAAGACGTTTTGCCTCTCATCCAAGAGGCTTCTTCAGTTCTGAGACTGTTGCAGGAAAGCCAGGCATTTTAAACCCTGAGTGGTGGTTTCGGGTGAAACTAGAGTCAAATGACCACACCCCCCGAAACTGGGGGGGTGGGGTGATGATGTGATGTTACCTCCACTCCCGGTTTCATGTAGCTCTGGAGTCATGGAGTCAGGAGTCGACACTCCTGGTTCCATGAGGTTCCTTTGAGTCACATTTCCCAGGTGTGTTTGGGGTTTAAATTTCCTGGGGAGAGCTCCTAGGACTGCATTGTAGGTGGCTGATAGGTGGTGTCTTAGGCCCCCACCTCTGTTCAAAGACGGTTTCTCTAAGTGGACATAGATGGCTTCTTTGACTCCTCTCTCGAACCATCTGTCCTCCCTGTCCAACACATGGACACTGGAGTCCTCAAAGGAGTGACCGTTTTTCTGTAGATGCAGATGTACAGCTGAGTCCTGGCCTGATGATGTGGCTCTTCTGTGTTGGGCCATGCGCCGGTGGAGGGGCTGTTTGGTTTCGCCTATGTACAGGTCTGGGCACTCCTCGTTGCACTGGACAGCATACACAACATTGCTGAGTTTATGCCTGGGTGTTTTGTCCTTGGGGTGGACCAGCCTCTGTCTCAGTGTCTGGCCTGGTTTGAAGTTGACCCGGATGTTATGTTTCTGGAAGATCCTTCTGAATTTCTCAGACAGGCCTGCCACGTATGGTATGACAATGTTCTTTCTATTTTCGTTTTCTGTCTCAGTTGTTGGTTTCCAGCGTTTTATTGATGATTTGACAAAGGTCCACTTAGGGTAGCTGCAGGTTTGGAGGGCTGTTCTGATGTGGGATGTTTCCTTCTGTTTCCCCTCTGCACTCGATGGAACCTCCTGGGCCCGGTGTTGTAGAGTCCGAATAACTCCCAGTTTATGTTCCAGGGGGTGGTGGGAATCAAACAGGAGGTACTGGTCAGTGTGTGTGGGTTTCCGGTAAACCTCGATGCTGAGGTTACCATCCTTCCCAACCGCCACTGCACAATCCAGGAAGGGGAGCCTGTTGTCCTTGACGTCCTCCTTGACGTCCTCCCTGGTTTTTCTACAGAAAAACAGTCACTCCTTTGAGGACTCCAATGTCCATGTGTTGGACAGGGAGGACAGATGGTTCGAGAGAGGAGTCAAAGAAGCCATCTATGTCCACTTAGAGGAACCGTCTTTGAACAGAGGTGGGGGCCTAAGACACCACCTATCAGCCACCTACAATGCAGTCCTAGGAGCTCTCCCCAGGAAATTTAAACCCCAAACACACCTGGGAAATGTGACTCAAAGGAACCTCATGGAACCAGGAGTGTCGACTCCTGACTCCATGACTCCAGAGCTACATGAAACCGGGAGTGGAGGTAACATCACATGACCACCACCCCCCCCAGTTTTGGGGGGTGTGGTCATGTGACTCTAGTTTCACCCGAAACCACCACACAGGGTTTAAAATGCCTGGCTTTCCTGCAACAGTCTCAGAACTGAAGAAGCCTCTTGGATGAGAGGTGAAACGTCTTCAAACAAGATAAGAAGTCCAGTTGCCTTATTTTCTACAACCCGCAGGATACACCAATGTTGATGTCTGCCTGCCAGATCTGTAAATAGGGACGTGTTTCTAAATTTAGACCATGTCTAGACTCCTGTACTGAGGAGTTCAAACTTCACATGATGAACTCAGAAGTCCAGACTCTCAGGAAGCAGTATTGTTGTTCAACACTCCAGCAAGTCATGTATTTTAAGCCTCATCATCTAATGAGCAGCAACAAATATTAGATTTCATGTCATGTTTCAAATATCCTAATTTCATATGTCAAAACACTGCATACACAGACGCACTGGTGATCTGCAGAGAGGCTGCATTCTGGGATACTCAGCTGTCTCACGTCCACACGAAACACAATGAATCCTTGATAAACCGGCTGGAGTGGGAACACTTCCTGACATTTGATCTGTTCTTGGGTGGATGTGGAGTTTGAATTGGAACAGAACTGAGACTGGTGACATTACACAAGAACATAAGGTCACAGAAGAACCCAGACTGGATCTATCTCTGGTCTGTTTTAGTCTTTGTGTCCACAATATGAGCAGAACCTCAGCCTTAGTCCTTCAACTGTGTGTGTGCAGGATGTGTTTAGGCACAGTATGGGATGTAGGTCAGCTGTGTGTTTGTATGCATATAGCATGAACAGCTGGATGATTAAAACAAGCAGCCATGATGTTTGAACCCAGCCCAACCCATGATGTTTGCAGCAGAGAAATCCATTCAAACTTTATATAAACCTTTGTCTGGGATGGTCCTACATGTGGGCAGATTTGTCTGATAAATAAATAGTAAATAGACCATTTTTTGTGGAAATATGGTCTTTAGATTAGGTGACACAGGATAAGAACCGATGGTGGTGGTTGACAGGTCACTCACACATGCGCACACACACACACGCTAGGATCCTAAAAAAAAGTTGACACTGTCTTTGTTTCTGCTGTGTCTCATGATCAGATGGCAGCTGTTTGTGGACGGTTGGAATAGCTGAGGACTGACAGGCCTCTGACAGACAACTGACCACTGTGTGTCGGTCTCTGTGGGGCCCGAGCCTCATTCACAGTTTATTCGAAAAGGCATTTTGTTTGACATTGTTAGGATGTTCTCCTGTATTTAACTCATTGGAACAATCCCAAAATAACCAACACACATTGCAACACTCATCTGAAATTATCTTTACCCAGGTGTGTTATTGATAAGTTCTTGTTAGTTTCACTGAGATCACGTGGATCTCCTCCAGAGAAAACCTGCTTCTGACTAATTACCAGTGGTGGTTAAACCTCTGTAGGTGTCAAAGACTGCATTTACACATAATTTAGATTTGAACACAGTGTGAGCCAGTAGTGGTCAGGCAGAGCCAGTTGCATCATCATAACGTTTGTACACCTGCATCAGTATGCAACTGCAGGTCAAACAGTCTGTAGTGTGTGTGTGTGTGTGTGTGTGTGTGTGTGTGTGTGTGTGTGTATGTGTGTGTGTCTCTTTATATGGATTGAAATGTGTTTATCACTGATCATTGCATGAATATTTTTTCTCAAAGTTTTGAAAAATGTGTCAATCTTTTTTTTTTTCTTTTTTTTTTACCTCTACTATGTGGAGCTTGGTTTTCCTTTAACATGAAGGAGCCTTGTGATACATTAGTAGGTCTGCTACTTTCATATACATGATGAGTGGTTAAGGGAATCCAGCTAATAGCTAATGGCTCCGCAGCAACAGGAAGCGTTGACCTCTCTCAGTGAAGAATGGCATTTACCTCACCACAAAAAGCTCATTAGAAGTTGTTAGAGGTTAGGGCCACTCTGCTCTGTGCTTTCTCATTAGTTACTTTAGAAAAGTGAAATTGGTATTTTAGCTTTCACAGGGAAACAACTGTGTCAAATCAGTGTTTTACAATGTGTAAGGTAACATTTCTTAATTCCTGTACTTTGTGACACTGTGTACATTGGATGCAAGATCTTCTTAATTATCTGCTTATGTTTTCATTAATGTGAGGATTAGCTGACAAAATATTGTGAACATTTTATTCTGGGTTTAGTCATAAATCTGCAAACAGCAAGCAAACAAGATGTCATCCACCTGATGTCTGACTAAAATGGGAGTGAAGACTTGACAAACTGGCAGGATGTGTGATTAAATAATGCAGCTTTGTACAGAGGATGTCTGGTATTAATTCAATTACTGCAGACATGGATGACATTTAAACAATGACGCCTGGAGAGAATATTTGCATTAGCAAATCCAATGCAATCCCAGTAAATCCATCCCTGATGCTGTTGTCTGAATTGGACTATCAAGCTGTCTCTTTGTTCTTTACAGGTGTGGGCTTCAGTAGTAGTGTTGCACTGGACAGTTGTACAGTAGGCTGTACACTTAAACTGAAGGAAATGTACTAGAGAAATATTTGCAACCTCTTTGTACACAGCACATGTAAAGTTTTAGCAAGCTAACTCCTGTCACACATGATTCATTCACACTGAAACCACCATTTAATGACAAATTCAATTTTAATCTTATTTGTATAGCACCAAATCATAACACACATAATCTCAAGGCACTGGCACAAAGCACAGGAAGAAACCTCCACCAACATTAACCCCTGAAGTAGCTACCTGAAGGGTTAGCTAAATTAACTGAGGTCAGAGGGCCAATCCTTCATCTGCAGGCAATGCAGCAATACCTAACTATTAAAAGATACTAATACATAACATTACATCACTGCCTTTAGTAGGTGGCTTATAACTGTTTTAAAAAATAATGTAACATTAAAGCAGCTCATCACTCATCTTCTGTGTCGGGGCTCCTGCTGCTCCTCTAAACTGGGAGTTGACTGCAGGTTATAGTACTACATACACATACACAGATGTCACTTTCATCCCATCACCATCCTCACTCTTTATTCTTGGGTTAAAAATGGTTGCTGATGAATTTTTTTGTCACAATTCTGGGTCATGAAATTCAAAGTAATAGTCAAGTTGATTTCATGTAGCTATGTTCTGCAGACTTTTATATGATTACTGTGACAGGGATCTGTCTTTACTGTAAATCCTATAGATACTAAAGTGTATCTTTTCTCCATTACTGTTGCAGGGTATGGGGAGATCTATCCAGTTACTCTGCCTGGTAAAGTAGTGTGTGTCCTCTATGCCATGGTGGGCATTCCCCTCATGCTTCTAGTCATCCTTGATGTGGGAGACTTCCTTGCCAGACTAATGACCAGAGCCTACGTCCGCATTCACACCCTCTGGAAAATCCTCGTCTCCTACGCATGTTCACCATGGAGGGCCCGTAAGAGGGCAGTGGAGTCGAACCACTGGGGCCTGGACGACGGTACCTTTGTTTTCAGTCATGAGGTTGTAATCCGTGAACCCCTTGACATCCGGCATGTGATCCACAGCCAAGCGGACGTACGACACAAGTCCATCCATCTTGAAAACAACAAAGAGATCTTTGAGAAGATTCTGGCCAGGGAGAATTTACTCAGAAAGGGCCCACTGCTCAGAACCATCTCCTGTCCAGAGCTTGACCGGCTGCCACCACCACCCAAAGGATACACCATATGGGACTTCACAGGGTTAGGGGATAAAATGGAAATGCTGGATGTTCCCTTTGTGTTGATCCTTTTCATTGTGTTTGCCTACATTTTCTTTTTTGGTTTGATTCTGCCACTGTGGGAAGAGGAATTCAAGGGATTTGACCCCTTTTACTTCTGCTTCATCACGCTCACCACCATAGGTTTTGGCGACATTGTGCCCAATCACCCCAAGTACTTCATGCTGACCTCACTCTTCATCATTGGTGGCATGGCCATCATGTCCATGGCTTTTAAGCTGAGCCAAACACGAATTGTAAGCTGCTACCGCCAGTTCATCAAGTTCATCAGCAGAGGAAATATGGAGACTTTCAACAGTGAGAATGACTAAAGTCACCAGACAGTGTTTGGCCCATCTAAGAGGTGTATAAGCTCACAGTCCTCGCTTTGAAACAGGCCCAGAATGGAGTCTGTAGGAACTTGTCCAGTGAAGTCTTTGTGCTGGTTGTGCAGTTACAAGCATGAGCAAAACAAAAAATGTGCATGTGCTTATGCCCAGTACAGGGTGATATTCAAAATGTTTCCTATCAAGATGAACTTCAAATTTTGCATATGTAAGTACAGCATCTTTCCAAGGAATGGCGACTAGTTGTGCTGCAACACTTGTACTGCTTAAAGTACTACAGATGATGGACACAGCAGCTTTGTGTTTGTTCTGGATTTCTTACTCCCTGCTAGAAAAAAATCAATAAAATTCTGCGTAAGTTCAACTTGTATGTTTTTTTCAACAACCATAGCGTGGATCAGTGTAAGATACTGACAGTATGATAACTTTGAATGAAAATGTCACAGTTTCATGGAATCACAGTATTGCAGTATTACAGTACTGCAACTAAAACTAGTATTATTAAGAATAATCTTGGAAAATGCTATAATATTGGTTATATCATTTCAACTGTGATGGTTAAAGGAGAGAGAGTGCATGAGAAAGTGACAGCCCGCTCCTGTGTTTACATACACACACACACACACACACACACACACACACAAAACACATATAGCCTACATAATACAACATATACAGACAGCTTTCTTTTTAGCTTGTGTGTAACAACCAGCTTTTAGCTGTTAGCTGCTGAGGTAGCTGCTGTGAATATGGAGATATGGAGCAGATTGCCCGGCATGATTATGTTTACACAGGTTGAACAGGTGAGTTGATGGAGTTTTGGCTTTTTACTTGTGAAGGTTTTATTGCACTGTGAGCGTATATCACATCAACTCAAGTGTGCATGTGTGTGTGTTCTGCAGGCTAGATGCAGAGTTAGACGATATGCTTTAAAAAAAACAAAAGAAAAAACTGATCAGCAAAGGACTTCTCCTGTCAAAAACAAACAGACCTGAATAAAATGGTAAAAACACAAAAAGAAAATGTTTCACATTAGAAGTCATTGTTTCTGTGGCAGACACAGGATGTCATCAGGGTGAGAGAAGTTGGCTGGGGATTCTTTGATGTCCAGTCGTTTGGCCCCCATGGTCCCTGGTCTTATATGTCAAATGACCTTGACCTTCTGACATCATAAACACAGGTTGCTTGTGCACACGTGCAGGTGTGGTCTGTGGCAAAAAAAAAAACAAAAAACAACAACAACAAAAAAGACAAAGGCCAAAACAAGCCACTTAAAATTAGTTTTATGTTTCATGATCATCAGATACGTGTGCAGACCATGTCTGTGTGATAACAATGTTATTAGATAATTAATAAAATAAAATTTGGACCTTTCAATTTGCTGTAGCCAGGCTGGACACATGGAGTAAAATGATATGAACAGTACCTGGAATCGGCCACATGGGGGCAGCAGAAATCATTAATGAGCCTCTCCCCTCACTTGATCGGTCCTGATGTGTTTTCTTTCTCTTCTCTTGCAGTAAGTAAAAGTTCGTACTTACGGAAAATGATCACTACCAAAGTTACCATAGTCAGTGGGATCTTCATCAATCATATAAGCTGACACTGACTTTTGTCCTCTGTAACTGAAAGCTGTTTGCCAATTAACCTAACCACATCTATGATGCTCTCCAACACCTGGCGCCTCTTGCACACTTGGTCTGCAAGGAAACATCTGACATCTGAGATTTCTTCTCTCATGCTCTTCCACTCACTGATGATGGGTGTGATATCCTAGTAATGAATGAGCTGCTATAGGTAGGTTTAGTCAATGCCATACATAGAGAGCAGTTGCAGAAAAGCACCTGTCTCTTTTCACTCACAAACACGCTGACTTTTCAAAACAGCTGTTTTTTTTATTTGTGCCTTTGTTCTACCTTCTGCTTGGGGTCAAATTCCAAGGCCTCTGCTTTTGGTCTTGTGGAGAGGTCCAAGGCGCTGACTTGCTGACCCTGAGTATTCAGGATAATACTATCAATGCATAATATATAAACAGAACATGTTCCTCTTGTCTCACAGTGTTAATCTGTCATGATCTGTCAGACATTTTTTTTTTAAAGTATATTTTTTGGGGGCATTTTTGCCTTTATTGGATACCATAGTGTAGAGAGACAGGAAATGGGGAGGCAGGGCAGAGAGAGGGGCAATGACATGCCGACTGCGGCAAGGACTATAGTCTCTGCATATGGGGCGCCTGCTTAACCCACTGTGCCATACGACACCCCATCTGTCAGATGTTTTTTCTCACATGCTTAATGTTTATCTGCATCAAAAAATAATCCCAGACTCCCACAAGGCTCCATTCTTGGTCCTTGGTAGTTTAGGTTTTAATTGCTGCTATATCTCATTTTTCTACCAGTAAATAATGTTTGATCTTAACATGCTCAGTAGCTGAATCGACATGAGAGGACTTCTTTGGTGGAGTGAAAGATCACAGAGATCCTGTGTGGAGAAAGTTCCAGAAAGCCAACCATCTCTGCAGCCCTCCACCAATCTGGGTTATATGGCAGAGTGGCCTGATAGAGCTGGCTGTAAAATGACCTGGAATCCCTGACATTCGTTCATTCGTGGAGTGGATGAGCAGTTTAGGAGCTTTTCCATCTTTCTGTTGGTACCAGTTTAAATAATAAGCACTGCTATAGCCCACAGTTGATGTTGACAGAGTCTCCTACAGCAGAATTCACTGCTCCAGACTTAATGTGACCTGACCTCTGGACTCTGAGGACACGGAGACAGAAACATCAGACAAAGTGCTGGTTTTGTGGGCTTCAATTCATTGGTGTTACTTGTAAAGCGATGTAATGTCAGGCGAACCAGGCCCAGACCAGCGCGTCCAGTTGGATCGTTAAAGGAAAAAAAAATCATCACAGTGATGGGCCCCTCCGGACCCCGGGCTGGGGGACTACTGCCGTCCCACCCCCCCCTGAAGCTCTGCCCCTAGTCAGGGCCATAAAGTCTCCTAGAGCACTGGAGCGTGGTGCTGCTGGTGCAAAGTGGCTCTCTATGGAAATGCTCTGACTCCAAGAGAGAGGATTGGATTGATCTGATCATTGTGATTGTCAATGCATCAATGAGCTGATCAGGGTATTGATCAGAGATGTGTCACTGAATGCGTTTATGTGAATTTGAATCAATAACTACAAAAAAATTGTTGAAAGACCTCCTTCTGTTTGTTTGTATTTGATGCTTGAAATATCCATTTTAATTTTTAATATATGAACATTCAAGGAAAATTATTATTTAGAAATATATTACCACATTTCAAGTTTCTAGTTCAAGTTTAACTATGGGGATCCTGACAACAAATGTGTTTCATTATAAATGAACCAGGACTTTGTAGAAAATCATCAAATCATCAAAAACAGTTTTTATTAGTTTCCATTAAATGTTGAGATATAAAGTGCAACAGGTTCTTGAGTGTCCAGTGGACTTTGATCTATTTAGATAGATAGATAGATAGATAGATAGATAGATAGATAGATAGATAGATAGATAGATAGACAGATAGACAGATAGACAGACAGATAGATAGATAGATAGATAGATAGATAGATAGATAGATAGATAGATAGATAGATAGATAGACAGATAGACAGATAGACAGATAGATAGATAGATAGATAGATGATAGATTGCTGTGCATAAGAGGTTTCTTCAAGAGAACTGAAACAATGTGTGACCAAGTGAGCAAGTGAGTGATCGAGTCAGTGACTGAGTGACTGAATGAGTGAGTGACTGAGTGAGCAAGTGGTGGAGCAGAACAACATCAGACAGAAACTCCTTCAAGGACAAATGCAGCTCTCACACAGTAGAGGTGTCCAAGTGGCTGCTGTTTGATTGACACTTTGTGCTGTGCGTGTATCACCTAGGATCTAGGTGACACCCATCCCACCCTGATGGCGTTTCCCCCCTCCAGTGAGGAGCTGCAGCAGCAGGGGAAGGCCATGCTCATCTGCCTGGCCAACAAGGGCTTCCCCTCAAACTGGAGTCTGGTCTGGAAGGTGGACGGCAGCAGCAGCAGCAGCAGCAGCTGGGAGGAGAGCAGGAGCCCCGGAGTGCTGGGGAAGGATGGCCTCTACAGCTGGAGCAGCACCCTGAAGCTACCTGCAGAGCAGTGGAGGAAGCTGGGCTCTGTGACCTGTGAGGCCATCCAGGGCTCCCAGACTCTGGCCTCAGAGACACTGAGGAGAGACGAGTGCTCCCAATCCTGAGTTGACTCACTGGGACTCTGCTGCTGGTTTTACTGTGCTCCTGCTCTCTCTCTCTCTCTCTCTCTCTCTCTCTCTCTCTCTCTCTCTCTCTCTCTCTCTCTCACATTTTTCACCAACAATACTTAGCAGCTTCTCTCAGTATTTGCACATAATAAAAATCTGATCATCACAACACTTATTCTCATATGTTTTCATTTAACATGTTGGTGATGACTTATTATTCCTGTGTTATGGGTTCACAGAGAAAGTCTAAGATGGCATCATGTATTTCCCTCTGTCATCACCTTCTCAATTACATATAAACCTAATCACAAAAAGAAATCAAAGAATTAAATCTACAGAATCACCTAAAATGAAACACAATAACAAATCAGAATAAATTAACAAATATGGGAGACTCACCTGTGCACCTTAGTGAGGCCCTTCTGTCCCCTGTGGGGGCATCATGTGATTTCCAAGTTGTGTGGTCAAACAAATGTGTAGTTGCAGTGCCTCCAGGAGAGGGTGGTAGCGTGCTGTGTTTTGCAGTGTGCCTTAAGCTTGCAGTGCAGCCCTGTGATTTATTGTGTGTAGTGGGTAATAACAGGAGGCTAGTCAGAGCTCAGTAGAGAGGGACCCCCCTGGCTGCTCTATTCTACCTCATGCTTCCTGTTATGATGTACTGAGCCCAAGAGGAATTTCCCCTCTGGAACAATAAAGTTTATTCGATTTGATTTGATTGAATATTTGCTTAGTTTAAGTTGTTGAAATTCCATGGACTAGTAGATTACAGTGTTCTGCAAATTGTGAGAGAAAAATGTTGCCAACCTACATTCAGAGAAGATTTCAAAAAATGAAAAAAGCCTGTGTTGGCCTGCAGCTATTTCTATTTTGATGTCATTGAATATTTTGTTTTATGATGTTTTTTGTCTTTTGTCCCATTAGTTCCTGTTTTATTTTGAAGACATTGTCCTGACTTCCTGTGTGCTCCCTACTGTGATTACTTAATGTGCCTCACCTGTGTTGATTTCCCCACCTGTGTTTTCCCATTGTCCATGTCAGATCAGCTGTGTTGTTACTTCATGTCCCAGTGTTTCTGTTTCTCTTCGTTTGTGTTTCTTTTGTAGGTAATAAATACTTTTTGTACCTTTTGTACTTTATGACCTGAAGTGCCTGGTGGCTCAGTGTCGGAAGGAGTATGGTCAAGACCACAGGATAGCATATGTTTGGGTTCCTGCCAGATGAATACATGATGATGATACATGACTTGATCTGAAATTAAGGTTCCAAGCCTACCAGGATTCAGTCTGCTGGAGTCCTCTCCAGCTGGGCCATAGCCTCAGTCCTCTCTGGCTGGGTCACAGCCTCCACATCCCTCTCCAGCTGGGCCGTAGACACTTCCATTCCCCTCTTCGTCCAGTCAGTGCAGTGCCCAGCTGTTGCCCCCAGTGTCCAACAACACTCCATTCTCCAGTTACCGGCCAATGGTCCCTCCAGATCCAGTCTCAAGTGTCCAGCTGGAGGTCCAGTTCACCTCAGCCCCTAACCTCCAGTCGGCAGTCCAGCCCACCTCAGTCCCAGGTCTCCAGTTGGTGGTCAGCCTCCTTCCGGCTCTTGGTCTGCAGTCCGCCTCTCTCCAAATCATCACTTGGTGATTCGCTTCCCTCCTGCTCTTGGTCTCCAGTCAGTGGAGCAGATGCAATCAGACTGCTGAACTGCTCCAACCTCCAACTCTGACTCTGTTTCTGATTTTCTAATTCTGCTGTCCTGCCACTGCATTGCATTGCTACTATTGCACTGTTACTGTAGCTGCTAATGCTGTTGTCGGTGGTTTTGCTTGGTATTGCATATTGCATAATGTTACCCACATTTTTTTTATAGTATCTACCTTCTATCTATCTTGTTTTAACTTTTTTAGTAGGCATACACCGAGACCTGGGGAAACTGTGTTTTGTTCCTATTATGCAAAGTGGTATAATAAAAAAAAGCTAGTCTTAGTCTGAGTTAGGCTACAGATGTGTTTCTAAACCTCTGAATGCACTGTTGAGGCTGGGAGTGAAAAGAACATAATTTGACCATAATACGGCTACGACCTGGTGCTCCAGCAAGATTTCTGACAGAGTAAAAAGAATACTTAGAAGAGTTGTCCAAGAGCCAAGGAGCACTCACAGAGAGCTCTGTACACAGCCAATATTAGTATGAGCAAACCCAGCTGAGCACCTATGGCTCATCCTGGATGTTACAGACAGTGAAGAACATGAGAGGAAGGCAGCACTCTGTTTGTGGCATCAGCTCCTCCTCCAGGTTTCATCAGGGATCAGTGAGACCTTCTCAGACAGCACTCACAGTGTGGTGGCTGCCTTAAAGAAGCAAGAATTTACTCTCTAAGTACATCCATGCATTAATTAGATTATTTGAATGCATTACAATGACGGCTCGGATTATGTTGTTATAACTTTAATGCTCCTGTGATCACAAAAAATGGACAGTCGACAGAAGCTGTCTGAGGTAGCTGACCACTAGGACAACTGACTGCTCCATTTTCCTCTGTTAGAGACAATACTGGAGCAGAATCTATACAAAGATGCAGTAGCAGAAATGTCTTATCCACAGATCCTGATCTACTGCTGTTAAGACCATCCTGCATTATGACCTTTGCTTGTTTACGAATACAAATACGAATACGAATTACTTTATTGATCCCCAAAGGAAAATTCATTTGTCTGTCAGCTCATCAACCATTTGCAGAAGAATTAAAAACCTGATGGCTGAAGGTACAAAGGATCTTCTATATTTCTCTGTCCTGCAGTGAAGAGAGAGGAGCCGTCCACCACCGCTCTTTTCTTGGTCCATCAAGGTGTTATGAAGAGGATGATCTGAGTTGTTCAGAATGGCCTCCACCAGTGTGTGTCTCTCTACCACATCCTCAGTGAGTCCATCAGGGAGACATGACTGAAGTCAAGTGCTTCAGGATGTTTAGTCTGTATCCTAGCAACGACTTCATGGAGACCTTCACATGGAACTTCAGCAGTAGCCGTTGGTGGGATGTACACAAGTATTGTTTTGATTTGAAAAAATGTCTACTTCCTGAGACTTCATCTATATCTCCAGCTCCTCATCACTCTTGTTGAGCAGAGAGTTGATATTTTGCATGATGACTGATGGCAGAAAGGACCTACAGTACATCTCCACTTCCAAGCCTTTAACCTTTGCACCACCAGCACAGCAACCATGAAAGCACCTCCTCATCCAGCTGGAACAGGGTGGCATCCTCCAGACTTGCTCCATTTTCAATGACAGAAGCTCCTCTCCTGAAGAATCTCCTCTCCCACAGAAGTGTCCATCAGTAGTTGACAAAATACGACAAAAACATACAAAAACACAACAAAATAAAGCAAAGGTTGAGTAAAAACTCAGAGCCACCAGACTTTGCTGCTCCCAGTTGAAGCGCATGTTCTGGAAACACTCAACCTTGTCTCTCATAGCCATGCCTGACTGCCCTCAGCACACAGCAACAGTGCTCCTGCAAAATAGTGTCAGAGGGGAACTTGATTTGGTGGAACACTTGTGCCTGTGGAGAACTGTCAGTGACTGCCCAGTTGCAGCGTCTTTGATCAAAGACTGTAGTTTGCAGCTTGAACACCCTCCCTCTACGAATACAAATACGAATACGAATTACTTCATTGATCCCCAAAGGGAAATTCATTTGTCTGTCAGCTCATCAACCATTTGCAGGAGAATTAAAGAGTCTGATGGCTGTGGGTATGAAAGATCTTCTGTATCTCTCTGTCCTACAATGAATAGATAGGAGCCGTCCACCACTGCTGCTTCTTTGATCCATCAAGGTGTTATGAAGTGGATGATCCATGTTGTTCAGGATGGCCTCCATCATCCTCATTGTGTATCTCTCCACCACTTCCCTCAGAGAGTCCATCTTTACTCCGATGACAGAGCCAGCCTTCTTGACAAGCTTATCCAGCCTCTTTGCCTGCTTTTTTCCTGAAGTTCCTCCCCAGCAGACTGCAGCAAGAAATAAAACACTTGCCACCACAGACTGATAAAACATCTGCAGCATCTTACTACAGATGTTTAGAGATCTGAGCTTCCTGAGGAAAGAGGCGGCTCTGCCCCTTTTTGTAGAGTGCATCTGTGTTAACAGACCAGTCCAACTTGTTATCAAGGTGAACACCCAGATATTTATAGGTTGTCACCACCTCGATGTCCACTCCACAAGTGTTCACTGGCTGAAGAGGGAACTTGGACCTACGGAAATCCATGATCATTTCCTTTGTCTTTGAGGTGTTCAGCATGAGGCAGTTTTTGTGACTCCAGTCACTGAGGGCTTTTATCAAATCCCTATATTCAGATTCCTGTCCATTTCTAATACATGCCACAATAGCAGTGTCATCTGAGTATTTCTGGATGTGGCAGGACTCAGAGTTGTTTAAAGTCTGCTGCATACAATGTGAACAGTAATGGAGCCAGGACAGTCCCCTGTGGAGCCCCCGTGCTACTCATTAATGTCCCAGAAAAACAGTTCCCCAACCTGACAAACTGTGGCCTTTCTGTCAGGTAATCTGTGATCCAGGAGACAAAGGAAGGATCCACTCCCATCCCTTTGAGCTTGTTTTTGAGTATGTTGGGTTGGATGGTATTAAAGCTGCGGTTGGTAATCTTGGAGAGCTAGCAAGAGAGCTAGCAAGATTTGAAAATAGCATCTCCTCTGAGTTCCTCCCCCCTCCTCCCCCTCCCGTCAGTGTGTATGTCCAAGCCACGCCCCCACAAACTGGAACGCGCACCGCACGAAAGTGCCCCAGCTGTAGACTCAGGTTGAAGATCTTGTGGAGAGGTTGACACAGTTGGGCAGCGCAGTCTTTAAGCATCCTTGGACACACACTATCTGGGCCAGCTGCCTTCACAGAGCAAAGTTTCCCAAGTTCCAGCCTCACCCCTGTCTCTGTGACAGACAAGGGTGGAGGAACAGGTGTGAGAAGGGGAGTAGCTGCAGCAGTAGAGATGTACCCAGGTGATGGGGGGGGGGGATGGTGGAGAAACACACTTGTGGAGGAGAGGAAGAAGCATGGAGTCATGGAGATGTCCACATGTTTGGGGGGGGGAGTGGAATGGGATGTGACCTCAGTGTCAAACCTGTTGAAGAACTGACTGAGTTCATCAGCTCTTTCCACATCACCCGCTATTGGCTGTCTTTTCTTTTTGTTGTAGCCAGAGATGGCATTGATTCCTCTCCACACCTCATGGATGTTGTTGTGTTGTAAATTGTTCTCTATCTTCTTTTTGTATTCCAACTTTGCCATCTTCAATCTCTTCCTCAACTCATGCTGCACCTGTTTGAGCCGTTCTTTGTCACCATCTCTAAAAGCTTCCTTTTTTTGGTTGAGGACTGCCTTTTTGTCACTAGTGATCCAGGGTTTGTTATTGGGGAAACAGCGTATAGTCTTTGTAGGTATGACTGTGTCTCTACAGAAGTTGATGTACTCTGTAAAACAGTCAACCTGTCTGTCAATGTCCATACTGTTCTTGTCTGTTTCCAGCAGCACATCCCAATCTGTGCATTCAAAGCAGTCCCTTAGAGTAGTGGTTCCCAACCTTTTTTCCTTAAAGCCCCCCCTGCCTGTGACCAAGAAAGGCAGGCCCCCCCACACACTCCTCTTCCAGCCGTGACCCCTGTCTGCACAAATGCATCAAAAGAGTGAAGTTATCAAGTCATTTATTTACAAAAAACAGCTATCCCCTTTGTTCTACAATCATTTTATGTCATCAAGTGTATCACACACAAAAAAACAACTGCAAGGACATAAAAATGTGTCTCTTTTCAAGAGAGCATTTAAACTTCAACATTCATTTCATCACTCATCATCATTTAAACTTCAAACATGAACTTAACTTTCTTCCTGCCAAACAGAGTAGGCCTAAGTCATCACAAACCAAACAGAGAGATTCATTGTCAGATATACATCAGATCAGCATACTGTTTTTCCCCTTCTCTCACAAATAACTTTAAGGACATGTTAGCTGCTAAACATCAAAGTTAAACAGTTTTTCTTTAACAACTCAACACAGTGGGCATACACACACCTTCGCACATAAAGAAAAACGTATTTTCAGAGATCTATCAGCAGCTCTGGTCTGCTTAAGACAGTTACCTGAAACGGGAGATCTGTGACAGTTTCTGACACAACTACACATACTGTTCATGTACAACCATTACAATAACTAACATCCACAACAAGAAACATTTTATTCCTTAACGTTTTTCTTTTCTTTTTTTTTACTCTGTGTCAGTCTGTTCATAAACTAATGGCCACCTTGGGCTTGCATACCTCTGACCAGGGATGCCACGTCAGGTGTGATGGTTGTGACAGCCAGCCTAAAGTCCTGGTGGACATCGAGTCTGTTCCGGGCTTTTGTTTTTATTGCTACAAGGGCATGAAAGCTGTCTCAGACAGGTAGGTAGTGCTAAATGGGACAATAACCTTTGTTACTGCGTGTTTGTCCAGGGCGGGAGCGACAGTGTGTCCTTTGACGATCCAAAACTGTTTGTATCCGTTTTCCTGGAAATATTTTTTTGACACAGAATCAGCTTGTAGGTCACAAAGCTCATCTTACGCCACGTCCTCAGGGCTTTAAATGTAGGGGTCCATCACCCACATTTCGGCAAAGCGGCTCTTAATCTCCTCACGGAGCAGCTTCATGTGCCGGGTGAACTCTGTGCGTAAAGACGCAGTGACAGTGCCATCACACTGCTTCGGCAGAAGTGGAAAATACTGCAAGTCCCCATTTGACATTTCCGCAGCTCTGTGCTCCAGTTTGCGCACACGTCTTTGCACTGCATGACGTTTGATTCGGGTCTCTGCATCCGCTGGTTCGTCTCATTGTACGGTGCGAATGTGTCTGCCAGGTAGGCCGCTTTGATCCAAAACACATCAGTCAGCTGTTCACACAGTGGTTGGTCGTGATCCTGCAAGAATTCTTTTATTTTTTCTTGCAATTCCATAAAACGCAGAAGCACTTGTCCACGCAACAACCATCTTACCTCCGTGTGGAGCAGTAATGTTTGATGTGCCTCATCCTCGCACAGTTGGACAAAAAGTCTCTTATTGGAAGGGCGAGCTTTAATGAAATTTACAGCTTGAACAACAGTTGACACGGTGTTGCTGAGGTCTGCTGGTAGTTTTTCACAGGCCAATGCATGGCGATGCTTTTTCCTTCAGGCGGGTGTTAAATCCCATCATCATTGCTGCGGCCCCGACACTGCAACATGCCACCAGGTTTGCATAGGGCAGACTGTGCGATGAGAAATATGAGTCGACAGCCAAAAATATATCCTGGCCTGTTGTTGTTGTTAGATTTGTAGACATAAGAATGTCTTGTTTCAAGTCCCCTCCTTCAATATACTGGACATACAGGATGAGCAGGGGCTCCTCTGCCACTGTTGTTGTTTGATCCAGCTGAATGGCAAAGCCAGAGCTCTGAAGCTTCTCATGCAGCTGGTTTTGGCAATCGTTCGCCATTTTATCAGTTCTGTTTTTGACTGTGTTGTCAGACAGCGGGACAGCTCTCACTTTATCAACCACCTGTGGTTCACACAGCCGCTCCACAGTTTTCAGGCAGGCGGGCTTGATAAGCTGTTCTCCAGTATCGTGCGGCTTTTTAGCCTTGGCAATTAATAGCGAACACTGAAATGATGCCTCCGTGGCTGTGTAAATCACTACCTGCTCTTCTAATGTCCGTGGATCTTCTTGATAGTGCCAGCTCCTTCTTCCTCTCAAAATATTGCCGACTTTCACCAGCGGTCTCGGGTGTTTAGTCTCCTGGTGTCGTTTGAGTTAGCTTGGCTTCATGCTGTCATTGGCTAGCTTCTCACCACAAATGACACATTCTGGCCGACATGTGTCCTGGCCTTCCATAACACCAAAATCGAGGTAACTGTCCTGATATTGCCTTGTTTTCTTTGTTGATACCGATGAGGTATCATCACTTTTTCGTTTCCCAGACATTTTGTGTGATGCTAGAGCAGGAAAACAATCGACGAGGTAACGTTATAGCCGCTAGCCATGACGAGACTGAATGGGAGTTCAGAGGTCACACGTGTTGGTAATTCATATAAAAAAAATTAATTGCAGATGAAAAATATGTTTTAATTTATTTTTTTAAAGACTTTGGTTATCAAATTGAGTGTGTTATTGGGATTTTTAAAATTTAATATGAATAAATATATTTTTTAATATGAACAAATATATTTTGCATATGGGAACGCCTTGGGTCCCCCCGGAAGAGCTGGAGGAAGTGTCTGGGGAGAGGGAAGTCTGGGGGTCCCTGCTCAGGCTGCTGGGCCCCGGATAAGTGGAGGAAGATGGATGGATGGATGGATGGATGGATGGATGGATGGATATTTTTCATAACTTGACAACCTCTGAACAGACAAAGCTCCGCTTCTCCTTGACAGTAATATGTGCAGGATTACACCATCTCTGATTCACGAATAAGGCCAGTCCTCCTCCTTTTTTCTTGTCACTAGCCTTAGCATCTCTGTCTGATCATATGAGAGTGAAGTCAGGTATATCCACGATGGAGTCTGAGATGTTTTGATTCAACCAGGTTTCAGTAAAACACATCAGGGTGCACTCACGGTACATTTTCTGAGTCTTCACCAATATCTCCAGCTCATCACTTTTGTTGGGCAGAGAGTTGACATTTCCCATGATGACAGATGGTAGAATGCGCTTGTATCTCCATTTTCTGGCCTTCAACTTTGCACCAGCACGACAACCACGAAAACACCTTGTCTCAGCTGGAATAGGGTGATATACTCCAGATTTGCTCCGTTTCAATGAAAAAACTCTTCTCCCAACAGAAGTATCCATCAGTAGTTAACAAAAATACGACAAAAACACAAAATAAAGCAAAGGTTGAGTAAAAACTCAGAGCCACCAGACTTTGCTGCTACCAGTTGAAGCGCATGTTCTGGAACTCTATGTCCCCACACAGACGTAGATCCAGCTCATTCAGAGTTGTCTGGTGTTAAAATGACAGAAAATAAAGTAAATGTGATAAACCAATAAGCAATAATAAACAATAAGAAAATGCATTTACTGTCAACAAGTTCAGCACTTTAATTGCTGGTTTAAAGACATCATGATGTAACTGCAGATAAATGTAACTGCTCTGACACTTGACACAGGGTCAGGTGGTGACAGTCATCCTCCAAAATACTTGAGGAGCTGGAGAAGTTTCCTGAGACCTGGAAGAAAAACGGTTTTCACTTAGATTTGTAATAATCCCACAAACGTAATACATTTTCCACAAACAGAATAGCTGCTGTCTACAAACATAACATGTGTAACTATAACAAATCTTCAACTTTCAATGTTGTAATAACGTCCCACAAATGTAATAATACAATGATTAATGTTCGCTGTGGTTTTTGTTCTTGTTTGTTTGTTTGTTTGCCCCCCCTCCCGCTTTTGATATCCCCAACTCTGGTCATTCAGTCATTCATTTATCCTTGGGGGGGATACGTGATGTCCCCTCTGGACCCTTTGGTCAGACACAGTAAGTGATATTCTGGCCTCTGGTTAAAATCCTACATTTACATTAGAACAGCAAGCCTTCTCAGGAGGCTGAAGAGGGAGTGGGAGGTCTCACCAGTGTTGCTGATGGCTCTGTGGGTGTGGAAAATGTGTGTGAGTGAGGGCAGAGGGGCACCGATGATCTCGCTGGCTGCATTTATGTGTTGCAGGGTCTTAGGGCAGGAGTCAGTGCAGCAGACCTGCTGCCCCCTAGAAAGGGCAATTGAATCAAATGAAAGAGAAAAGGTTCTTAGATGGGTTTTGAGTATGGACTTGAAAGGATATTCCTTATCATGGGTGGAAGTGAGTTCCAGAGCAGCTGAAGGGTTCTGAAATCTTGCTAAACTGAAGTTAAGTTACTTTCATACTGAAAAACAATCTGATAATTAGCAGCACAAGAATGATGCCTGTATTTGAACAGATTGAACTCTTCCCTCCCTTGTGGTCATATGTGGAAACTGTGATTCCCATCATTTTAAAAACACTCACACAGCTGTGGCATCACTATAAAGTCCAGAATGCCCTCAGTGGGACTCAAATAATGTTTGACTTAGAGGTCTCAGACTCGCGTCCCCCACAGAGGACAACAATGATATCCTGGGTCTTATTAGTTAATCAGTGTCCTATAGTGGACTAGAGGACTCATCATAGACAGAAACTTACTGTTGTCCACATGCGAGTCAGAGCTGTGGTCTTGGCCTCTTTACTTTACCAATAATAGCCCGAGTCATTTATATGATTGTAAATTCCAACACACCTAGACCTCATAGACCTCATACTGTGGGTGTGCGTGTGTGCGCGCGCACGCATCATAATTACTAACATGCGTGTAGCGTCCGTCATTATATCTCGCACTGCGGCCCGTGATTCGGTTTCTCCGCTGCAGAATGGTAGTATACTATTCTAATACGCCAGCATTTATTGCTGACCTCCGGGAACGAGCCGCTCCACGATCCGCCATTGTGACATCTCTCTGTTCTAGTGGTCTCGGAGAAAACAGCGCCTAGCAACGGTTACTAAGGCGCCGTGAGTGCCTAGCAACGGTTACTTAGGTAATTCGCCTTTGACGTCAGAGCCCCGTGGAATACTTCGTGTGAATAACGCAAATGACGTCATCTAGATACCACACGGAGTTCCTTTGATTTGCGAATGACGTCATGTTGACAGTATATATAGGCCTATATAGGAGTTATTACCTATTATTGGATGCACCAAGGAATTTCTATGCTGTGTGAGTAAGTGATTGATAGGCTATATTAGTACATATACCTACCCCATACACGCACACGTTCAGTCTTCATTTCAGCAAGTGTTGTACTTACAGACCTTTGTGTGGAAACTAAATCAAGGAGTTTGTAAAACACAAAGGGTCAATATGGAAAACAGAGTCATGTCACCGATCTCAGCAGACACTCTTCGCCCGCTGGTTGAATCCTTTTTTGGAAGGACGACTCCAGGACAGTGGGCGTTATTACAATCTGGTAACCCTGACGAGGCCACTAAAGTTATGGTGGCAGAACTGCTTGTGGAGCTGGCAACAATCATATCAGCGGCTGTGCTGAAGGCTCTTGAGGACAAATCAGTGCACGAGGCAGATATTCAGTCCAGTATTGGTGATGCAATCCGTTGCAGTTTCGTTGAAGCTCTTGACGTTAAAGACGTCATCAAATGCACCAGCTTAGAGCAACTGACAGAGCTGCTGGTGGAGGAAGTAGCAGAAAGTGTGGGCTCTGCCCATTCTGGAAGCTCTGAGTCACTTTCACCAGTTCACTGCATTGCCCCCGAGAGACTCAGCAAGATGGTCAATCATGTCTGCAACATGTTAAAGGCTTCTGTGGTAAAGATGTACAAACCACAACGACAATGGAACAAGGCACCCCTACCAACACCCGAAGAAAAAGACCAGGACCAAGACCAAAACCAGTACCAACACCAGGACCAAGACCAAGACAAGGACCACAACCAGGACCAAGAAGAGGAATCAGTTCGGGAGAAAATCACCAAAGAGGTGAACGCACTCATTGAACCTCTTCTGGATGAAGTTCCTCACTCTGAGCTGGAGGAGCTGCGCTCTGAATCTTCTCTGGACATTATAATCGTTGCCAATGAAATTGCTCAGTTGAACACAGAGAGCGGGACAGGGCCAGAGTGTAGAAGTCCAAGCCCCAGACCCCAAGAAGTGAAGATGAAGATTGGACACATTTTTACCAAGACATTTGTCCATGCTTTCATTTGTCGGATTATGGCAAAAATTAGGGCCAAATTCCACCTGAACTCCAAAGCTGAGAGCAAACAGTCAGTCCACTCCCTCATGGCCAGTGTGGACTCTCTGCTTTTCCCTGAAGACATGGGACAGCCTGAACAAGAACCAACTGAAGACAAGGTTGTTCCTTCTCAGGAAACTGAAAGGCCGGCAGTACCTCAACTAGTCAAACAACTGACTGATCTGCTGTACAGTCATTTGACAGACACCAGGTTACCAGACTATATGGTGATAAAAGGGACAGCAGCATCAGCTCCTCAGACAGAAGCTGAATTATACAACGAGCTACAGATGAGAGTGACTTTCTTTCTGGATGTGGTCAACTGGTGGGTGAACACTCAGGCTGTCAACCACAGCCACAGGGTGATGCTCACTCTGATGACACGCTCATTGTCTACAGTGTCAGTTTGTGAGGAGCCAATATCATTAGCTAAAAATCGCAAAATATACATCAGGATCGTTGTGGACCAACTCGTTAATCGGACATTCAGAAAGTCAAAAGTGATCCTTCCAGGCCACTCATTATCCGTCACTCAACACCTGTTTACAAAGGTATGGGCTGAAGTCCAAGGCACTGAGTTTCATCCCAAACCTGAAGCTATTACAAAGCTTGTCAAGGTCATTTACAAAGACCTGTGTAAGACCTTTGGCTGTGCAGAGATACTGCTGTTGTCCATGAGGCTAAAGGATCCAGAACTAGACAAGCTCCTCATCTCTGCCATCAAAAGACACTTGCCACAACAACAACAACAACAACAATTCCACAGGCGGGTCTGGAGGTTCCTCTCCTCTGTGGGAAGAGGCATCTTTGAGTGTATGTCCATTGGATACTACTACTACGCTTCTCCCACTTTTTTCATTTAGAAACAACTAAAAACACACATACACACACACACACACGCACACCCACACACACACACACAAACACACACACACCCACCCACACACACACACACACACACACACACACACACATACACTCCTTACAGGTTTTCTCCGGGTTCTCCAGTTCTCCCACTTGTTTCATTTAGAAACAACTAAAAACACACACACACACACTCCTTACGGGTTTTCTCCGGGTTCTCCGGTTCTCCCACTTGTTTCATTTAGAAACAACTAAAAACATACACGCACACACACACACACACACACACACACACACACACTCCATATAGGTTTTCTCCGGGTTCTCCAGTTCTCCCACTTGTTTCATTAAGAAACCACTAAAGACACACATACAAACACGCACACACACACGCACACACACACACACAACCAGTTAACTCAATCTTTAGAGAGACCTGGAATTAGTTGGTACAGTTGTTTAAAAAAACAAACAAAACAAATCAATAGAGTAATGCACTCAGCTGCCATGGCCTTTATATGCACATTCACCATGCAAGACGGTTGACATGTTCAGTAGCGTATTGCTCACTGTATATGTTCAGTCTGGATCCGGGGCCTCCTGTTTCTATGAGAGCCCTTTTGTAGTAGTGTTCACAGAGCACCAGATGGTGCTGGTGTAAAACCATGAAGAAGTAAGTGAAGTCCTCAGACTTATATCTGCTTCACAGGCAGAGGGAGGATCTGCAGAGACTTCTGTCTGAAGCCTTCAGGGGCACATTGAAGTAAAACAGCATGGTAAAAGAAGACTATGGCTACTAGATGAAAGCTAGAATTATCACCTTGTAGGCCTATTGTAATTTACTCCATTATTCTTTGTATACACCACATCCATTAAGTCACGTGCCTTTATTTTGATTTCATTTGCAATCTTTGGGAGAGGCCCTTTCAGACATTAAAACTGATCTATTGACAGAGTGGATCAAATAACATCATCTTGTGAGCCCAGTGACAATTACCAGTAATAATAATCGTCAGTCATAATAATTGTGACTCAATATTATCACCTGTTTTCTCACTCCACCCTCATCATCCTCAGTATCAACCTATTCAGCTGGTGATATACAAACACATATCTAGCCAGGAACACACCAGATGTACCTAGTAATATAATGGTGCAGTCCTAGAAGCATGGTCGATGTCAACTAGTAGAGGTAGAATAGCTGCAGAATGCTATGATTTTCATCTTAATCTCTCCTATTGTGGTTGAAAAAAAATATGAGTATATTTTCATTTTATTTTGCTATGCCACTGATGTTACATGTAATGTGCATAGGAAATGTCTACTATGTTACTATATATATATATATATATATATATATATATATATGAGTAGGTTTTGTTTAACTACTGATGCACCTGCATGTGAAATCATTTTCAAATGAACAATAAAGAGAATACCACTCTGCTAACCTGCAAACTCTATGTAGACATGCAGCTGGGGTGAAATAAAAATTGAATAATTAACTTTAACGTTCCTCAGCCAGCAAAAATGAATGCTTTTCAGGCTGCAACAACACTGACTTTAAAAGCAACAACTATGTTTTAAAGTGATTTCATTCCACCCTTTAGACAGACTATCAATAATGACACCTTTCCTGTTGACTCTTTTGTCACCTAACTGGATATAAACGTTCTCAGTTCTCAGCTCCAGTTCCCAACAGGACGCTGGAAATATATACAACTGACTGTGTTATTCCAGAACATGCACTTCAACTGGGAGCATCAAAGTCTGGTAGTTCTGAGTTTTTATTCAACTTTTGCTTTATTTTGTTGTGTTTTTGTATGTTTTTGTCATATTTTGTCAACTACTGATGGACACTTCTGTGGGAGAGGAGATTCTTCAGGAGAGGAGCTTCTGTCATTGAAAATGGAGCAAGTCTGGAGGATGCTGCCCTGTTCCAGCTGGATGAGGAGGTGCTTTTGTGGTTGCTGTGCTGGTGGTGCAGAGATTAAAGGCTTGGAAGTGGAGATGTACTGTAGGTACATGTACTGTTCTGCCGTCAGTCATCATGCAAAATATCAACTCTGCCCAGCAAGAGTGATGAGGAGCTGGAGATATAGATGAAGACTCAGGAAGTAGACTTTTTTCAGATCAAAAAAATACTTTTGTACATCCCACCAATGGCTACTGCTGAAGTTCCATGTGAAGGTCTCCATGAAGTCGTTGCTAAGATACAGACTAAACATCCTGAGGCACTTGACTTCAGTCATGTCTCCCTGATGGACTCACTGAGGATGTGGTGGAGAGACACACGCTGGTGGAGGCCATTCTGAACAACTCAGATCATCCTCTTCATAACACCTTGATGGACCAAGAGAAGAGCAGTGGTGGACGGCTCCTCTCTCTTCACTGCAGGACAGAGAAATATAGAAGATCCTTTGTACCTTCAGCCATCAGGCTTCTTCATTCTTCTGCAAATGGTTGATGAGCTGACAGACAAATGAATTTCCCTTTGGGGATTAATAAAGTCAGTTGTATTGTATTGTATTGACTCGGGTCATGTCGGTGTACGGGCTTCCTTTTCTTTTCTTTTCCTTTCCTTTCCTTTCCTTTCCTTTCCTTTCTTTTCTTTTGTTCTCTTTTCTTCACTGTGTGCCGTCTCTATTGTTGTGAAGCATGCTCACATGCATTGTCCAGTTTCAGTCAGATGAAGGCATATACATGCAGAAGAAAACCAGTTTCCAGTCACATTATCGTGATTAGTCAGACTAACGCGTTCACATAGTTGTAGTCGGATTAAGGCCATAATTCGTTTTTTTCAACTGTCATGTAAATGTACTGAGTGTTCAGAGCACCACTGCTTTGTCTCCCTCCTCTAACTTGTTGATATAGGCCTACAGTAGTGGGCTTCTTCCTCTCCTTGCTTGTTGTCTTGTTTTTTAGAGTTCCAGTTCAGATATAGCTATTTTTATGAAAAATGATGGATAACAAATTTCTTTTGTCATTTGTGTTTCTTATTTTATTTTAGTAGTGACAATAAGCAGAGAAACAGGAGCACTGAGACGAGTCTACTGAACCCTGTCTGTGTTCATCATGAATTACCTCTGGTGGTGGACAGTGAACTCTGAAAAACTGACCCACGTCATGCTCCTCACATCATGATTAAAGCCTAGCTTCATCCAGTTTATTGCCCTGATGATGTTGTCTAACCCAGTGGTTCTGCTCTGACTGTTTGAAGGCTGGTCTGACAGGGACCCAGGCTGAATGACGTCAGCACTGGGTCCAGTCAGTAGAAAGAGAGGCAGCATCTCCTCCTCCCATCTCGCCGCTGCTGTTGAACCCTGTGCATCCAAGGTAAGGTTTCCACACTGCTGCGCACAGCGAGCTGATGCTCTCTAACTCAGCCTGTCACCTACCCCATATGGACAGGTAGATTTTTTCCAAAGTTACTGACCCGTTGATGCCACCTGTCTATCTGCAGGAGACCTCCACCTGTTGTCGACTCAACTGTGTTCGGGAGTAAAATCATGGGAAGGTTCGAGGAGCTCCGACAGTTTAATTTGATCAAATGGCTGAGAGAGGAGCGACAGTCCAGGAAACTGATCCTCTTCATCGTCTTCGTCGCTCTGCTGCTGGACAACATGTTGCTGACTGTTGTCGGTAGGTGCACTCCTGCTTTTCTTTTCTTTCTGTTTCTTCTTCTTTTTCCTTTCTGTTTCGTTCTATTGTTTTCTTTCTTTCTTTCCTTTTTTGTTCTTTTCTTTTCCTATCTCCGTGCAACAGGTAGGTCCACCTTCATCCACACTGCTTGTGCTCGGTCAGAGCGCAGCCGTTCGCCCGGACCATGATGCTCTCCGCGGTCTATGTGCACGAGCCTACTACATTGTCCGATGACCCCGCATCCAGCAGCCACAAGCTGTTTGTCTACATGAAGTAACCGACAAGATCAAGCAAATGATGCTGATGAGCGAAAAAATGCGCTACACGATGTAGATTTGTGTTTTCAGTTTATTGCATATGAATCCATTCATCTCTGCTTCACGTCTGGTCTGTATTGAGTGATCGACTGGACCTATGACTTCCTTATTTAGATAATATTAGTAGTATAGTCTATGCAGGGATAGACTGGGTGTACAGGACGTCGCCCCCGAGGTGTTTTACAGATACAGAAGGGTCTGATTTTTATTGATTGTCTATAAATGAATTTAAAGAAAAAAAAAATGTTAGAAAAAGTGCTGGATGAGCCAGGAACCCCCCCCTCAGCCTTTCCGGATTTTGTGAGGAAATATCACACAACACTGTTTAATAAATTTAATGTATTATTATCAGTTTTAAAGGGCCAGATTGCTGATTAGAGCAAGCAGTAGGCAGTTAGCTTGCTGTAGGCCTAGCACTGGCTTGCTAGCTTTCCTAATTCTTTGCTAATCAAGGCTAAGCTATTTTTACTCTCTTGTTTTATACAACTAACTCCTTATGTCAGTTATTTAAATATTAACTGTATTATTAATTATGTTTTATTAAAGTCCCTACAAAGAACTTACAACTGGATATGAAAAGTCTCTGGTTTCTGCTGATGTCTCTGTGACCTACAACAGCATATAAGGCCATTGGTGCGAAGATAAGCTATTTCTAAATAGTGTAACTCTTTACTTTTGGGAGGCAGTGGACAAAAAACGATGTCTGGCACTCAGACCGGAGGAGACGGCACATTTGACGAGGCTATAAATTAGCATTGAGTTGTTGCTACGCTAGCGAGTAAAAACTGAGCTCAATTTCAGTGTAATATTTTCGTCATGGCTGATAATGGGACAGGAACCATAAAGAGAAACCTATCGCTTTGTCCACAGGGGGCCAAAATCAACACAAAATGAAAGCTCCTTGTAGGGGCTTTAATACATTAAAATATTAATATTACATTAATTAATATTATTTATAAGATTCATATTATTATTTCTGTTTAATGATTTTCACAAATCTCTTTGTCCACTTAAAATTAGTTGGCAATAATGAATCTATGCAAAATGCAACATGTTAGTCTATTTAATTAATTACGTCGTACTTTGAGACAGAACATTAAAATTTGATGTTATGCATTAATAAATAGTTTGTAGCTACAGATCAGACCTGCTCATGAGGCAAGATTGTCCCTCCTACCTCCTCTGGTAGGAGAGACATGTCCAATCATGAGAGTAGAGTCAGAGTCTGAATCCATAGACCCAACCTGCTTAATGTCAGCAGTCCAGGATCAATCAATCATGATCTGACTGTCACAGTCCGAGTGTGGATGTTGACCATGTCCATACCTCCATGGCCGTGGCTCACCATCGTCTAATGGCTTCTTTCAGCAGGATAATACTGCACGTCACAAACTGGTTTCATTAGTTCAGTGAACCTGAGTGGCCACTTCAGTCAGTCTCAGATCCAGCAGACCACCTCTGGGATGTGATAGAACAGGAAATTGCCAGTTTGAATGCATAACTGATGAATTGTCTTTGCTCAGTTATTTACAGACGTGGCACTTTGGCTGGTACAGCAGCCCCTGGATCTTGGTCTTTCTCTGCTGATATGAAGCAGACACTGATACAGAATATATGGAGAATTACTGAGCTGAAGTGATGAAGACAATCTACAGACAAAAACTGGGATTGGTGGATTACACTTGGCATGTCCTTAAAAACCAACCCATAATATATATCATGTCTATTTCAACAGTACTATTATTTATGATATTTTGTGGATGGCAGTGCCATGCCCACTTACAGTTAATGATATGATTAGTTATTTGAATATCCCCGGCTTCTTACAGACCAGACCAACTCTCTGGGTGTCTTTCTAGCCTCAGTTCCTGTCGTCTCTTCACACTGTCCTGTAAACAACAACAACAACAACAACAACAACAACAGGCCAGTCAGTCAACTGCGCAGCAGGTCATTATGACCCACAGTTATATTTTGTTGCTAGGCGACCTCTAGTGATTGTAGTAATCATGGCAGGAGCAAAGAGGAAAGTACGGTGACAGGGGAGCAATTTCAGGAAACACTTCTGTGACATGTTTTAAATGGATTCTGCATTTTTATTCCATTTACCCCAAATTTAATTTCAGACTTATCGCATCAGGACCAGAACCAGTAGATTTTTTGTGTTCCAATGAAGGATGATAAATAAAATGTCCTCAGTGGACCAGACAGTCTCATTTCAGTTCATTCAGACACAGCTTTTGTTGTTATATGTTGATTTAATTCATTCAAATGTAAATTACCAGAACTGTAATTTCTAATTGGATTGTATCACATTGTCTTTGCTCGTTCAGAGTGAACCAAACCAAACCAATGTGAAGCCGCCCCAGGGTGTGACTGTAGAGAGAACACCAGTATTCAGAGATCAGAGAGATACCATGTGTAACACAGCAGCATCAGCAGCTGCCCAGCCATGACTCTCCCTTTTACCCAGATGTTAGCCCGAACAACAATGACCCCACCCACCCCCCTCTTTTATGCAGAACAGGGCTTTGCTTTAGGGCACTACCAGTGAATCACCCTTGAAGAATTCTGCTTGTTCTTTTCTGACATATGTTGCAGAGACATCTGAATTAGCATCATCACTGAGTCAGTCAGTCATGTCATATTTCATTACAACTCACCTCTTTATGTCCACCAGTTCCCATCATTCCCAGCTACCTGTACAATCTGGACGAGATGTCAGAAGTGGTGTCAAACAACAACAGCCTGCCACACCAGGATTCTCCACAAGCCTTCCACAGCATTGTGTCCCTATATGACAACACTGTAAGGTTGTCAGGCTCCAACACCACAGCTAGATCTACTGAGCTGGCACCTACAACCCCCACTACTGCAGCCCTGCCACGGAACTCCTCCGACTGCCCCCAGTCCACCAGTACACTGCTCAACGAGAATGTCAAAGTGGGAATGCTGTTTGCATCCAAGGCCACCATACAGCTCCTCACCAACCCCTTCATAGGCCCACTGACAAACAGGTGGGTGCTGTGTGTGTGTGTGTGTGTGTGTGTGTGTGTGTGTGTGTGTGTGCACGCATGCATGGAGGTATCATCTCTGTTGCTAGTCAATGCTCTTCACTGGTTTTGTGGTTGTTTCTGTCATCTTAAACCACAAGCTGCTTTTTATTATCTTCTCACACTAGAGAGGACAATACTGTAACGTAAAGTAAATGTCTGACTTAATTTCCCCTCAAAGCTATAGTTAAGTTTCTTTTATGTGGGGTAGTGTGAGGTAGTTGTATATGTATAGCACTAGATTCTGATCACCGTTTTCCCATGCACAAGCACATCCACTTCACCACTTTGACTCCCTCAGCTAAACTGCAGCTGTGGAGTGATACAGTGCACTCCGTAGGTGCACCTATACAGTAGTCTGTCTCCTCGCTGGAGGTGGAGTCTCCTGCAGGTCATGCACTGCCATACATGAGCAGTTCACGCAACCACAAGTCAAAAACCCTAAACTATGCAGGACCATGGGCTGAAGTGGAACCCAGGTCAAGACTAGAAACAGGATATGAGGGTGTGTACTGAAGAATGAGATTTACTAGCAGGATATTTTTTTTATTATGCTGTACTACCTCCACTTTAACTGATCTGGTCTCTCTGGAATAGAACAGCACAGTAGATGACACGTGTAAGTTTAATGTAATGAAATAAGTTTAATGTAAATAATCAATGTGAATGTGATATATATATATATATTTATGAGGTACAAATGGCCACTAAGTATAATATCTACAGTAGAAAGGTCTCTGCCCCCCACACTGAGAAGTACTGACGCATCGTGCTACAGTGAGACACAGGCAGTGAATGGTTGTGAATGGGGGACTGTTAATCAGTGTTTCTATTTCATTCTTCCTGACCGACAGAGACGGTAAGAAATACCTGGTTAAACGCATGCGCAGATCAAGTAATAATTCAAACAAAGTCGTGTGACCTGGGTGACACAAGCGACCTGGGGGGTATTCCATCAAAGTCACTAAGAACATCAAGACTATGGTGTAATCTTGAAGCTTGTATGGACCAACTCCAAACCAAACCCCAACCCGTTCCATCAAGTGAGACCAGCTGATTCAAGCCTCACCTGTAAACCTCACCTCATCCAAGCCCACACCAGTCGAGTACCGGAAGCAAAGGGAACGCACGCACCAAAGCTTCTCCACAGCAAAGTAAACGCTCCTGAGTAGAACAGCAGTAATAAAGCGTTTTCGTCCTCGCCACAGTGAGTGTGAGTTCGAACCCCCCCTTAGGTTCTGTTCCACTCACTCCTCGTTTCCTGTCTCTCTCCACCTGTCCTCTTGAAATAAAGGTGTAAAAGTACTGGATAAAAGTAAAAGATACTTTAAAACCCTCATCAAAGGTACAAAGTGAATGTAGATAGCGACCCCATTAACATTTAATTCATTTAGTCCAATAGACCTAAAAAAAATTTCATCAAATGTATTAATTTATTTTAACAAGTGATATTCATCACATTTATCAACTATTTCATATGATTCATCTCATTCAGTGACTGTAGGAAATGATATTTACCAAATCCATCCATTCAAGGAGGTGATAGTGAATAATAGATTTAAATGCCTCAGTTTTAATTTAAACTTTTTTTGTTTGTTTTTTAATTCGTTTAATTTTATCTTTATTGGTGTACACGATCTTATTTTATTTTTTAATGTTAATGTTTTTTTAATGAATTACATTGTTTTATATATTATTATTTTATCATCATATAAGTGTGTAAAGCCACCGGCAGAATTATCTTTTGGACATTTTTTGAACATAAATGGAGTTAATCTTCACCTTAATCCTGCTCCAGACCAGGATTGCTCGGCTGAACTGAACTCTCACTAAAATAGGAGAGACTAGGATATTTAAGCCAGACTTTGAGCTAAGCGAGTTTGATGGAATACCCCCCTGATAAATGGGGCAGACACCCAGCGATCGTCTCCTTTTCATCTTCTCGCCTTAGAGCACAGGTCGTTGTTTTATTAGCTTGCCGCCTACGCCAATAGCCTCGTGACCACAATTTACCGGTTGGAGCTACGAATTCCTGCGCTTATCCCCACCGTGCATATTCGACCACAGGTCGGACTGCTACAGGTAAGTAGCTTGCTTTTCATCGCTGGCGGGCGTACTTCATCCCCGCTAAGCGCCTCCGCTCAGCCCGAGTTAGCAAACACTGTAAAAAAAAAAAAAAAAAAGAGAGAGAATAAGGAGGGTTGTTGGCTATGGAACACGAACTAGCTGAGTGCTTTCGCTCTGTTGCTACATCGTTAGCTTATTTGTAGCCGAGTGTTTCTCGGTCTGTTGCTATCTCCAGCTTTACGGCACTACAGGTGCAGGTTTGACGTAATTCATAGCCGAGTGTTGCCTCGATCTGCTGCAACGTCGCTGTTGCTTTTACTATGACACGGTGCTAGGTTGGTTGTAGCTGGGTGTTTCTCGCCCTGCTGCTACATAGCTGGCCTTTCCCGTCACTGGTTTTTGTTGGATTGTACTTGAGTGTTCCCGCTCAACTGTCATACTTCAGCCTCTGTGGCTATGTTGTGTGTTTGTATCTCCTGCATTGCTCCTCTCAGCCCAGAGGATGGCCATGACACATGCCCTTCGTGCCTTGGCATTGAACACCTCAGGCATGCGCAGACTGAAAATGCTTGCATTAATTACACCTGCATGCCATTAGCAGAGAGGACAAGTCTTTAAGGGAAGAATGACACAAAATAATGCCTCACCAAAATATTTTCTGTCTGTGCAAATTAACAGAAAATTATAAAAAACAAAATGAATGCAGAAAATACACATTTCAGTGCTAGTATTATCAACTTCTCTGTAAACATGGACACATATCAGTGCTGCTTAACAACAGAATCAAATTGTTTTATGAAAACTGGCAAATTTCACTGCACATGGAAAATAAACATTTCAGTCAGTGCATTATAATATAAACAACTTGGTGGTCTATGAAAACCTTGGCACACATTTTAAATTGTACTTACCACCATGTGTAAAGTTTAACTTAAACCTGCACTGCAGACTTCACATACATTTCAGTGCTAATACTAATATCAATTTGTTCTTTGTAAACTTGAAAACCTGAGAACAATTAACTTGTGCTTAGTACTTAACAACTTGTGTTAAGTTTATCCTAAACCTGTACTGCACACACATTTCAAAACTGCATGTTCTTCTTCAGGAAGAGCAACTGGTCAGCATGCTCAGAGGTGAGACAGCTCCTCTGAGAGCTGATTATGTCACCTGCAGTAGAAAAGACATGTTCCACAGGTTCACTGGTCCCTGGGACACACAGATGTCTTTGGGCCAGCTTGGCAAGGAGTGGGTAGGCTTGAGCATGTGATTTTCACCAGTGCAACGGGTCATCAGTCAGTGGAAGAGGTGGAGCATCTAGGTATTGCTTGACCTCCGTTTCAGCTATGGAAGTAGCCGACAGTCGATGGTGGGTGGTCTTGAACGTCTGCCCAAGGAGATCAGCTAGTGCAGACTTCCTCTTCTTCTTTGGTGTGTGTGCACTGGCCTCTGGAGTCTGCTGCTCAGTGCTTCCCTCCTTGTCATCATCTTCCTGTGAGAAAATGAACAGTGAGTGACACACCATTTAAAAACATGTGTTTAGGTCATATCAAGTCTCAAAACTATTACTATCAATTTTACATTTTAATGCATGTCATTTTAATAATAATAATAACAACTTAGATATAGATTTATTTATTTATAGATTTATTTTTATATATAATTATTTTTGTGCATGTATGGATTAGATAATGCCTATGGCCTTTTTCGCCGAACTTAAAGGCACAAAAGAAGAGAACGAAACTAAGAGCGATGACCTACTACTGTTAAAATCATCTTACTATAATATACAATACCTTAAGCACAGCAGCCATTTCCATCCATACGTGTCCTGAACGTCTTGTGACGACAGGAAATGTAGAGACTTAAACCTGGGGTCTAAGGCTGATGAGAGGTGCAGGATGTTTTTCTGCTCCAGAGAGTCACATCACTTGGACAGGTCTTGGTGGATGGTGGTCTTGATCTCTTTGTCAAGAGAGGAATCTTCGATTGTGCTGGTTGTGTCACTCAAAAGCTGGGCATGGAGTGGAGCGATGATGGAAATTGTTGGGCTTCTCCTCGCACATGATATTTGTTGCCACCAGCATTGGCTTGAGGGCTTGCACAACCTGTTCAGCATTTGAGATGTCGGTCTCATTCAAGGTGCAGATGTCTCTTTCTTACCTTAATGAAAGAGCACAGGAGGACAGAATGGAACATGAATTGAATGTACATTTTGAATTTTCATAATTATATTATTACACATTATATCCAATTTATATCAAAATTCAACTTGCCTATGCCTAATGCAAGAACAGAGCAGCATAGAATTGTAGAGAAATAATGAGATAATATTGAAATTATGAGCATATATCAAGCTATTTCATTTATTCACAATCACAACATTTTTAAAATGTAATCTAATGTGAACAAAACAGATACACACAGATTTTAATACACAAACGTTACGTTATCGGCAACAATATAGCGGTAGATTAGAATAAATAACCTACCTCAGGAGATAAGAGGGCAGCACAGATCGCTGGCTGCTGCTCCAGAAATCTGGCCAGCATCTCATAAGCACTGTTCCACTGCACAGAAACATCTGTGATGAGCTTGTGATGTGGCAGTCCAAGCATCCTTTGGTTTCTCTTTAGCGCATCAGCGGCTGCGGTGCTTCTGTGGAAGAATGTGGAAATCCTCCGGCCCTCGCAGTGAGTCGAACAACAGCTATCACTTTCAGGGCATGCTGTGAAGCGAGGTTCAGTACATGTGCAAAACACTGAATGTGTTGGTATCCAGTCAGCTCAACAGCAGCAGTCATATTAGATGCGTTGTCGGTGACAACAGCTGGGTCTTTCCCAGTAAGCTTCCACTCAACCGTAGCCTTCCGTAGGACTTCTGCCACGTTAGCACCGGTGTGAGACTGGGACATCACCCAAGTCTGGAGAACGTAGGACTGCATTTCCCACTCCTGTATAAAATGAGCAGTGATTGTCACAAACGACTCTGTGGCCCTGGAAGTCTACGCATCGCACGTAAGTGCAACTCTCTCGGCAGATTGAAGTGCATTTTCCATTTTTGCTTTCGTCTCTGCATACAACGCAGGGATAGCTTTTTCGGTGAAGTATTTTCGACAGGGTATGTCATATCTTGGTTCCAGTGTATACAACATTGGGCGGAAACCTTCATTTTCGACTACACTATATGGTCTAAGATCTTTACAAATAAAGCAAGCAATGGACTTGGTGATACTCGCAGCCCTGGGGGATGCAGAAGGAAGCTTTGTTTTAAATACGGTGTTGATTGTAGGCTGGCTTACGGAAACGTTAGCATTAGTGTCGCTAGTCGTCTTCTCCTCCACGGCAAGCTTGGGATGATGACGGACAAGATGGCTGTGCATGTTCGTTGTGTTGCCTGTGTACTTGACCTTCGCAAGACAGTTCTTGCAGATTGCAACTCTTTATCAAGTGTTGTTCCATTGTCAGTACAGTAAAAGCCAAAGTGGGCCCAGACTTTAGATTTGAAATTTGATGGTGCATCTTTTACGTTACGAGGGAGGCGGCATTTGGCATCCTCACCTGGAGTGCCTCCAGTTGCATGTCTGGCCCCTGAAGGGCCTGGCCCCCGAAGGGCCCCTAAGGACTCGTTACTGAATTTTTGTGATCAGGCTGTTGTCCAGACCATACTCAGTGCTCGTGCATCTTCAACTAGGCTGCTGTATGCCAACAGGTGGAAACTCTTCTGTGGTTGGTGTTGCAGTCAGAATGTGGACCCAGAGCATCGCTCTGTACCTGTACTGCTCAAATACTTGCAGACATTGCTGGATAAAGGGCTCTCTGCCTCTACTATAAAGGTGTATGTTGCTGCCATCTGTGCTTGACATGCCTTTGTGAATGGTCGATCTGTGGGCCAGCGTTTCTCCCCACAACATCTAAGCCAGTGGGAGGCCCTGACCTCAGACCGTTGGGTGTTGTTAATTCTTTCCAAGGGATACAGTATTCAGTTCAGGTGTCGACCCTCCAAGTTCAGTGGGGTCAGAACGACTGTTGTCTCTGTCTCTAAAACGTTAAATTTCAATGCTTCTGGAGAAAGGCACCATCGAGTTCGTGCTCTGAAACAGTACATAGAGGTTTCTGCTGGTTTTCGTAAGTCTGATGCTCTGTTTGTCTGTCATTGAGGGCATAGGAAGGGCTGTGCCTCTAAACAGAGGCTCTCGCATTGAGTTGTTGATACCATATCTCATGCATACAGGCTCAGAGGCCTTCAGACCCCCCCCAGTGAAATGCCATTCGACCAGTAGCTTCTCCACATCGTGGGTTGCCTTGAAGGGCGTTCCACTGAATGGCATCTGTGCTGCAGCTGTGTGGGCATCTTCCTGTACCTTTGCCCGCTTCTACAGAGTTAATGTGGCCATTCCCCATCCTGTGGCGACAGCTGTCTTGTCTGTTTCTTCAGTCTGCAACTGAATCTCGGTGAGTGCGGATTCCTTGTGACTTTGTTGGTATAGGTCATCCAGGTATTTCTTACCGTCTCTAGTGGTCAGGAAGAATGAAATAGAACGAGAGTTACAGATGTAACTAAGGTTCTTTGAATTCTGGATGACTGCCTGAGTTCATTGTCACTTGGAATCTTAACAAAAAGATTCTGTAGGAGACGATCGGTGGGTGCCTGCCCCCTTTATCAGGTCGCTTGCGTCACCCAGGTCAGATGACTTTGTTGGTATTATGTCTCAATCTGCGCGTGATGCTTATCCAGGTATTTCTTACCGTCTCTGGCAGTCATCCAGAGTTCATAGAACCGTAGTTACATCCGTAGCTCTCGATTTTCGCTGCCTATGAGAAGTCCTGTCTCAAAATAACACACCAGTTCAAGAGTATGATATAAAATGAAAATTTACAATGCATCAGCTGGTTGCCTTATGTCATCAACTCATGGGAGCGTGTTGACAGGTAGACTGCACTCACAGCAAAAAGTTACACGGGAGGACTTATATGTGCCAGTTATGCAGTTCAGCCCCCCTGTCTTTCTGCTCTTCAGCCTGGTGTTTGGCTGCACTTGTACAAAAAGCATTCAAAATGTTATGATTTAACCTCCCTCTGAGCACCAATGAGCTGAGCCCGTTGATGTGGCTGCACAGCTGTAGCAGTGTGTGTGTGTTTTATAGAAAAAAAACATCATCAATCGCCAATAGAGGGTCGTACTCACCGACTAGTCACTAGTCACAGACATTTAACAGAGCATTTTAATGTTAGGGGTTAATGATTGTCGGTTAACGGCCAGGAAAAGAAAAATCACAATGTGCATCCCCACAGTGCATGTCTGCAGGAAGTGTTTTTTTCTTTTTTTTACAAGGAGGTAGAGAGAAGTCAGGTAAGAGAGAGTGGAGCGAATTTCAGACGTAGACCACATTACTAACTGTAACTGGACTGTGAGAGCTCCGACCTGTATTCATGCTTTTTACTTGTCAGCTGTTAAATTATGGATCAACAAATGAATTCACTATTTCATTCAGTAGCTACAAGCATCAGCATTAGCTTATGTTATTATGACCATCAGCCAATAATGCCCCCACCCCCCTGGGCCATAAACTCTGGCACAGAAATTTTCCTTGCTTTAAGCCCTATATTATATTTAGTGGCCATTTGTACCTCATACAACCCCACTTCAAAAAACCTGAACTATCCCTTTTAAATTACTGTTTTAATAAACCCACTGTATGCATACCCAACACTAAACACATTCCCAGGTAGCATGTGACTAACCTTGATGAGCACCAGACACGAGAGCATCTTTTTAATTAGGAAGTCATGTGTCTGATCTTTTCCACACAGGTGACTTTTCTGACTAAAAGTGCCAGTTGCATTTAATGAATCAGACTTTTTCAGCTTTCTGAATTTAAAGGAGCAGTGGACTGAACTCAGCTTGTAGCCATAATATCTATTATGCATCATACTCCCTCCTGTGTTTTTTGTCTGGTTCCCTCAAAAAATATTCTGATAATATTCAATGTTTTAATTCCAGTAATATCACACAAACTCAAGAGGAGCACTTACAGACTGCCTGTTGGAGTTCTAGAGAGGGACATCAGATGCTGCAGATGCAGATGATGCTAAACATGTGAGGTTAATGTGGTGCTGAGGGTGTCATGCCAGCGACCACAGGTTTAATCAAACAGACTCAAACAGAGCAGAAGTCCTGATTGTGTGCATGTGTATTTGTATGTTTATTGCATGGATAGATGGAAAATGGATGACTAACTCAAATCTAACTCAGGCATTTAAAGGAATCAGTTATCAAGACTTAGATGTGTGTGTTTTCCAAGGGATAATGGAATTCTTGGAGTTGTCCTTGGAAGACAGGAGGTTTGTGGACTTAGCATTTATGAGCAGTTGCTGGTATTAAATCTAAATGCTGCACTATTTTTATGATGTGACAAGCCCCAGTCTCCTCTCTGTTTCTTCACTATGAACTTGTCAAAGGGGAAAACATTATATATAACAGCCAGGTTCTGGTTCTGGAATGAAGCAGAAAGTCAAAGTAACACGAGCTCTTTAATTGTGTTTAAAGAAGGAATAAGACCAGTCCCACATTTGTCTTGGCATCACAGTGCAAGCAACATTTTACAAATTGTTCCACCATTCATCCTTCATCAGATGTTAATGAAAATCATAATGTTCAGGAGATGGGACACACTGTGTTCTGCCAGTTATTTGCATTCCTTTCCCCACATTCTGTGGTTGATATCTCAACTTTTACAGTCCAAGGTGCTTTTTGTAGAATTCATTGAGTTGCAGATGTGAGTCAGATTTGAAGTTTTGAATAGGACTGAAAATATAGAGCAACTGGAGATATTTTTTGAATAGAATTTCAGGAGGTTTTTACAACTTCTCATTAGCTTGGTTGAATGAAGATCTTCAGATTTAGGAGGGGAGAAAATTGTTTTATGAAAAATTCAGAATACCAGCCATATCATGGTGGAATCTTATGGTCCATCAGCAGAGTGTAAAATTTCAACTTGCAGGTCATACGATTATGAAACTTGAAGCTTGATTATGAAGGTTGATCTTTCTGAATTAAACTAGCATAAATGACTGCTGAAGTCAGCTCATTGCTGCTTATGGTTTTATTTTTGGCCAACTCAGATGAATCTCTTGTCTTGTCTTGTCTTGTCTTGTTTTGTCTTGTCTTGTCTTGTCTGTGGGATTATTGCTCACATCATTCTGGATATTCTTAAATCAAAAGCCATATATGCCATTTTGGATTTTGCGCATCAATATTCATTTCACACACACATTGTGGGCTCTTTGAGATGCAAAAAATAATATTCACAATACTTGATCTGGTAGCTATTTCAATTAGATATTGAATGAGATATTAGTAATAGAGCACAATTGGGGTATTTACCTAGTACTAGTAGCATTAATTAGAGGCTGGGGTGCTTGAAATTTACAAAATGTTGCACAAGCCATGGGTTTAACTAAGATCATGGGTACAGCTGTTTAAGATTTTAACATAGGCCCTCACAGTTTTACTTAGAAGTATGAAAATTGTGAGGGATGTATTGCACTCAGATGTACGAAAAATGCATTTGGAGTGGTACCATAAATCCAACAGTAAGTCAGTGATTTTGAATTTAGCAATTTAGCTCTGAATGACCTTTTCACTCTTATGCTGACAAAAGTGGCACTGCAGTATACACGAGTTATGTAAGTGAAAATTCCCAGGAAGATATAGGATGGTGCAGACATGTGGTGTTCTAATCAAAGTAAACCTTAGATGCATAGTGTTCATATTGTTATGAAATTCTCCTCCAACTCCTCCAAGACTGTTAATCTCATCAGTTTGAAGCTAGTGACCAATAAACTGGGCCTAGCAGGAAATTAGCCACAATTTATGAACGACTTGTCCAATCTGCTGCCACAAATATCAGGTGTACAGAATCTCACCAGATATAGGGAATACGGTCTCAGAGTCTCAGAGTAATAAACAAAACCTGAGGTGTAGCGATTTTATTTTTATTCTTAGTGGAGAACTTCACATTATACTGTAACAACAGACCAACACAACACAAAACCACTGTGAAGTGAAGATGAAGAGCCACCAGAGCAGAGCTGTGTCTAAATATTGCCCTTTGAAGGAGAAGTGTGAGTGTTCCAACATTACAAGCTTTCACCTCAAAGCCAGTATTTAGTGTCTCAGCTGGGCACTCAGATGTGCTGTAATTGAGTCCCATTACTGGCTTGTATGTCACCTTCCCTCCTGACAGAGGACGGCACAAGCTAAGTCAAGCATGTCTACAGAGGATCACAGCCGCTCTGACGTGCCTGGCAGCTTTTAGTCTTGTCTCCATATGTTGTGACTCCACTGCTAACAATCTTAGTTTGATCAATCAGAATTTTCTAAAAAAACAAAATACTGTGTTACAAGCCACTTTTTGTATCAGTGCTGGTGCGCAGGTGATCAGCATCCTCCGTACACATCCTGGTGGACCACTCTGTTCAAACTTAAGTAGGATTTCTCTCTTTGTCCCTTTTAGAATTGGATACCAACTTCCTATATTTGCTGGTTTCTGCATCATGTTCCTCTCCACCATCAGTAAGTTCCAGCTGAGCCGTCTTCACTATCACAAATACAGAAAGCTTTTATCTCTTGTGACGTTTCTTTGTTTATATTGATGTTGTTCTCACTGTTGTGAAGTGTTCGCCTTTTCATCGAGCTACGCTCTGCTGTTTCTGGCCAGATCACTTCAAGGTGTGGGCTCGTCCTGCTCCTCTGTGGCTGGTAAGACCACCCCCTGTCTCTTTGCACCTCAGATGACATTAACATAAACCCAGTGCAATTAGTGAATAAATGTTTGCTTTTGTATGACTGATAGGTGATGCAGGGCAGGAATAAATGTAGATTGTACCTCCTCTGTTTTCTGCTCTTGTAGTTCTTCTAGCCCCCAGGGAGGTGCACCTTACACTGTCTTATTTACAGCCCCTACGGTGTTCTGGAACTGCTATGGTGTTTGCAATCCATTATCTGTACATACATGTGGTTTCAGGCATGGGAATGCTTGCTAGTGTGTATACAAATGACGAGGAGAGAGGTCACGCCATCGGCATCGCCCTGGGAGGTCTGGCTCTGGGAGTGTTAGGTAGGTGTGTCGTACAACCATGCTTGAAGAGGTGACACACCTTGTCAGGCTCTTCAAGCATTACCCAACCTTATCCAAGGATCTTGGAACACAATTGTTTGTCCAAACAAAGGAATGACTCACAGGATCCACATCTGCTCACATCTGTCAATGGTTAATTTAATGCTGTAGTTTCTACCTATTGGCTTGAATAGCTAACCAAAACTGAAATTCATCATTCTACAACTATACAGTGTAAGACAATAAAAACAGTGTAACTAATAGCTGCATACTTAGGCAGTTCTTTCGATTGTGGATGAAATTTGAAAGTACCCTTTCAAATAATGTACTGGCAGCATGTTCTCATAGGTCATTGCCATTGTTGTTTCCAATCAACCACAAGCAGGCCCACTTCTCATCTGACTGGCTTCACTCAGTATGGGGACTTTCCCACAAAGAAAAGAGAAGACATCTGATCTGTTGTATGATAACATCAGGGAGGCTCCCACTGCTTCAACTGTTCCACCACCTGGCAGATAAGATCATGGTCTGGTTTTTCTTCAGTCTTTCTACAAACCCTGTGTACTGCATTGAATGCACAGATTGGAATGCGCTGCTGGAGTCACAAGAAAATAATAACAGCAAGAATACTGACCTTGACTGAATGGTTGTTTACACCACAGACTACATGAACTTCTTTTTGGGCTCAGTATTATCAACTAATCCATACACTGCTCTCCAAACAACAAATCCTGGAACAGCAGCAACATCAAGGCCTGTCTTACCAGAAGGAGGAGGTGGTCTTCAGGGAAGGAGACAGGGAGAAGATCAGGTCTGTGCATTATGTTCTTTGATTTCTCAAGTGTATTTAACATCAACAAGTTCAAAGGGATGAGAGTGGATCCCTGCTTCACACCCTGTATTGTGGATTACTTGACAAGATGGCTGCACTACATGAGGCTGGGTACCTGTGTCTCAGGGATAGTGATGAGCAGCACTGGGGCTCCACAGTCGTCTCTTCCGACTCTGTTCCTACACTCCACAGGTATGGTGGTGTGTATCAGGACACGTGACAATGTGCTTCAGTTAAAGTTATGGTTGGTAATCATGTTCAGAAACACTTTTTGTTATACTGGGTGAAATGGTCCTTCTATCTTTAAAGTACTCAATACATTATGTATCAGAAAAAGGAACGACAATAATCAGACCTCTGTGGCAGCTGCAGGACTGACACAACTCTGACCATGCTTTATGCTCCGAAAAGCAAAAACCAATCAGATGCCTTCATGTCTAGTTCTGCCTACGCCCAATCAAGCTGCCGTCTCTCTCCCCCATCTGGCGATCAGTGTCTTCACCTGCGTCCACAGAAAAGCCACACTCCAGTCTGGTGGGTGGCAATGTAGCTCTGTCCGTGGGAAGGTGGAGGCGTGGCTTCAGAGAGAAGTCTGAGGAAAGGGGCTGGGACTTTTGACTTGTGTATTTTCAAAATGTGGCCTGTTAGAACCGTTTTCCAGGATCTCCAACCCTACCTTTAATGGAGTCACAAGAACCGCCTTGTCCTGAACACCTCCAACAACAAGGACCAACATCTGCAGTGAAATGTTCACATGTTTTGTTTTCTGCTGCAGTCTGCTAGGCAGCAGATCTGATATGAACATGGAGACTGGACAAGCTGGCTAAAGAAGCTAAGCCTGTGATTGGCAGGAGGCTGGACTCACTCATACTTGTTGTTGAGAGACTCATGCAATTTAACTTGCAAGACATCTCAGACAATACTAACCACCCTTGTGGTCTTTACACATATGAAAAAGAGCTGTGGCCCCCTGAGCAGTGTATCAGGACTGCAGTTACCATCACCACTGACCAGTTTGTCCTCCACAGTTGGACCTCCATTCGGCAGTGTGATGTACGAGTTTGTTGGGAAGACTGCGCCTTTCCTTATCCTGGCATTCCTGGCTATGTTCGATGGAGGTAAAGTTTCAACATCTATCACATCTCAAACAAGGATATGTTTCATAGAAATAAGTTGAGAGCTTAGTGTTGCCTCTTGTTGCACCCAAAGCCTCTTCTTTTTTGCTCCCTTTATGTTTTTAATGGGTCTAATGCAAATTGTTGTTTCGTAGCACGCAGCAGCAGCTTCCTGTGTCATAGTGACATGTCCCACTAAAAGTTTGGAAACCTCGGCCTATGTTTTTGACTCCTTGGGTCAGTGCACTGGCCTGAGCTGCTAGCGCAGCACAGATCATGTCCTCCTGTCTTAAAGTCCCATTACACTGAGTAACTTTGTGTGTGTGTCTTAGCTCTGCAGCTGTTTGTTCTTCAGCCAACCAAGGTCGAACCAGAGGTGAGTTTGTTAATCATGATCACTCATTTCCTGAAGGTTTTCTCTCTTCTCTCTTCATTAAGATGACATTTACAGTTGCAGAGCATTTTAAAGACTCTGTAACAGTCTTTTTTCTTAATTAGACGTTAAATAGAGGAAGCATGGAGAGAAACAGAGAAGGTGGATTAGGTAACTGCTAAGTGAGGAGAACCTGCTCTATATACAGCAGCACCACAGACTTGCATCTAAACACATTATTTCCTATGGCTTTAAAATTCACCCAAGAAAACAACTACACTCAGACAATTAAAGAGATTGGATTGGATTCAAAGTTTAGTTTATTTGAAATTTAAGTTAAAATTGCTGACTTCAGACTGCATTAACAGAACCAGATTTGCAGCAAAACAAATTTTTATTTATTGACATAATCCTTCATCAAACCAGCAACTGGTTCTTTTCTTTGACTGTGGAGTTAATGGGCATCATTATCTATGGCTGCAGGATTTGTTAAATGTACATGAGTGGAGGATATTGCACAGACATACACACACAAATATGCACACAGAATTAGACATATACCTAAAGCACCAACCATGTGTTGGATTATTCACTTGGAAAAGATAACACAAGCAAAAGACACATGTTTAGAGTTAGGGAATGATGTACTATTTTGAATCATCTTCACCACATTCATGCTAGAGGCCTCTATACAACATGGGCCCCTGTGTACATATGAGATAAAAAAAAAAAAAAAACATGTAACATTTAAAATTAGATACAAAACCTTTAAGAAATTGGAAAGAAATTTGCATATTTACATACTGTCTATGAGCAGTCCATACAGATATTTATATTGTAGTAGATATAAATCCACCCACAGCCAGTCAGTATGTTAAAAACATTAGAGTGCAGAAGTCAACTCTCAATCTCATTCCTATAGTCAGGCAGAATGTGAAGTTAGAAATAATGAAACATTACTAAGAATAAAACCTGCTTCACTTCACTCACTTGATGTTCGATGTGATATATTTACTGATTGGTTTTAAATATTGTTTCCTTATCCAAGTCCAGTATGTTCCTTTTGACACTGATAGTGAGAATAATCCAGTTTACTCTTTTGTAAATTCATGAGGGTGTTATCTTAAGGAAAATGAATAGCACCTCACAGATGGTTCAGTGAGCTCAATAGACACAAGTCCTTCAGCAGAGAGACAAAGACCACTGTGATTCTTGTTTTCAGGATGACATATGATCTATTAGCGGAGATAACAACCAAACACAACTGCTAATGGAAGCTGGCCCAACAGGAGAATCTCTCCCTGGTCATTAGCAGATTCTTTCACCTTTTCTCCATCCATCTCTGGCATGTCCAGCAGCATGCTTGATGACTGAACAAGGTGTGTCAGGCACACAGCGTTATTCTGTCTGTAGCAGACAGGAAATCACATTTAGCACTGTCACAGATGAGGTCCTGGTGTGTAGGGACACATGGTCCCATTTTACACCCAGAGTGGTGCAAAGTATAGAGCAAGTGTTTGCTAGAATCATGCATCTTAAAATGAGGTGGTGCCTTGCACATTGTTCACACATTTAAAGTAAGTGCATAAGTGACCAACAAAAATCAGGCCTCAGGTCAGTAGCCAGTGTCAGTTTAGCACTATACTTTCTCTAACATTGCGATCTGTGCTGTTAGAGCTGTAATCAGCTCATTGATTTGTTCAGCTCTTACCTGCTACTGTTGGCAGTGTTGTGTTCTGTTGTGCAGTGGGGACCAAGGAAACAATCACCTGTTCCTGAATGGCTGTCAGATGAATTACTGACTTTTCTGAATTTTGGTCAGCCTTTGGTCAGGCTTTTGTAGAACAAGTCAGAGTCAAATCAAAACAGAAAATGACATTTAGTGAAAGTCACATTTAAGTATGTGACTTGATGTAGTTGGCTAATGGCCTAAAATTAGCTTTTTACTTTAGCTGATTATATTTATATTAAAATAAATGTGGTTCATTAGCTAAGATGATCCTGTTGAACCAAACCTGTCTGGGTATAAACCTTTGTTTGTCACAGAGTTTATTTTCTGCAGCACCGTATAAGCTTTTTGTTTTTCTGCCTTGTCCCCCCACAGAGTCAGAAGGGGACCCCACTGCTGACCCTAATGAAGGATCCATACATTCTGATTGCAGCTGGTAAGAAAATAATAGCAGCTCAGTAGATGTGAGGAAACTTCATGTAACATTACTCTGGACATCTGAGAATACTGCCTTTTTTCTGGTGCTGTGAAAAGAAAGGGAAGAGAAATTGATCTGTGTTCGTTTGTTTGTTGCTAATGTGCTACTATGTATGGGCTTTGAACAGTAGTTCATGAGAACCAAAACCAACACTGTGTTGACTTAATTTTCCCTTACAGGAGCAATTTGTTTTGGAAACATGGCCATAGCCATGATGGAGCCAACACTGCCAATCTGGATGATGGAGACCATGTGTGCCAGGAAGTGGCAGCTAGGTATTTACTACGTTCTGTTTACTTCACTAAAACATGTAGTAACACAGAAAATACAACATGCACACAGAAAATTTGTTACAGCACCTGAATGTTGCAAGATTCATTGACACATTCAAGTGTGTGCAGGGTACAGTTTGTTTTACAGTAGCTGCTGGAGCCAAGATAGTTATGATTCAGACAGTATGAACCATGATTTCACTCTGATGTTTCACTTTAAATGGGTTGTATGTGCTGTAAGGTTTTGCTATTACTATATGGTTAACATTAGCATTAATATTCATTTAATCAGTCTACAAGGAGTTTGATGAGTTTGGCATCAAACTTGATTCTTTTACTCACCAACTGCCACCTCCAGTGGTGGAAAGCAATACTAATGTTAAGTCTTGCTTTCGCTCTGTTTTTATAGCATGCTAACCAGTTCGCCCTGGGCCTACTCAATCAATGATGGTTCAGTGTAAACTCAAATCTAATTCAGCATAAGAGGACGGAGAAGAAGCACTGCCCTGAATATTGTAACCTCATGTATTGTAAATGCAACAATACAGTGATGCAAGGACAGTGTATGTTTGTAGATGAACCCAGGTGTTGGCGTCATCCTGGTCCTCTCCATTGCCCTTTAGATCATTACAGAAAATACACAACAGTTAACAGAACTGACTGCTAAAAAAAAAAGCTAATGCTTTTCATGGTCACTTGACTTCAACATTACCACCGCTACAGTGACCAGAGTATTTCACTCGTCCAACAAAAGGTTTTAGGACTCATTCCTGCAGCACCAGCTCCTGTGCTACCATCATCACTACAGCCATCACCCACTGCCAGCAAGAAACTGTAGCCCTCAGCCCTGCAGCAAAAGTTCTGTGTACTGTAAAAGTGGTATTGAAACTGAAATTATTCTAAATGAATCGATATTGGATTGAATTGAAAATCGAATTGAATTGGGACCTTGTGAATCTGAATCGAATCGATACAGTGAATCAGTAGCTATACCCAGCCCTATGTCCAACCATTTGTGTGGTTGGCTGGCCTCAGCCAAAAATGCCAGGGCTGATTTTTTTTATCCCAGTCCCTCCTGCAGAGAGGGGCCCTCAGCACAAGGGCAGACTGTCTGTTTGCTCAACACTGGATTTCCTGGCAGAACCTGGACTGTGAATTCAAATTCAGCATCACAACTTTGATTGCCCTTAGACTTAAATGGATCATGTTGATGCTGATACTGTTTACATGCTGGAATATCAAAATGATCAGTACAACTGTGCAGCATGTGATCTTCAGTTAGCTGCTGTAACAGACTTATGGGACTAAGTAATTTATGGCTTTGTTTATACACAAAACCATATTCATACTGTAAAACTAAATCAGCTGCTTGAAAAAACAGAGATCAGGGCTGTACAGTATGGTCTAACATTTAGAACAAGTATAATATTTCCTCAACATTTGCTATCATGGTTATAGATAAACAGCTAGTTTTACATGGGAATCAAGCACCACTCATCTGTGTCATATTCATCCATCCACCACAACCTCCTCTTTATACTACGTTACCACACTTTTTCCTTTGTAATGACCATAACCTCAAGGGTAGAAGCTGCTGTGCAGTCGGCCTATAGGCTGTTTTTTTTGTTTGTTTTTTTTACAGAGCATTCTCTCAATGTATGCACTGCTCTGCCATGGTGCCATATCAGCAACCCTCAGCACTTCTGCAAATTTTACTTAGGAGTGTAAGAGCACTTAGTGATAAAGGAGGCTTCACATAGCAGCCATGAGCAGAGCATGGGCCAGTAGGCAGTGTTACATAGCTACTGGTGTGTAACCATCTCATGCAGTCCTATGGTGTGAACCCTTGCAAGTGGTAAACATGGGAAACTTTCCTGGCTCTACTATCTATTCTACATAAATCTTTGTTGCCCTGGCAACAGACCTTGATCAAGTTTAAACCAGTTTACAGGACATGAAAAATCCAAATCTTGAACAACAATCAAATGAACTCAGTTATCCTCCAGCACCACACAGGGCTCAGAGGTTCCTCTTCTGCACCCAGGCTTTCTACACACCCTCTCCAACCCCAAACTCTGACCAATCCATGCTTTATGCTCCGAAAAGCAAAAACCAATCAGATGCCTTCATGTCTAGTTCTGCCTACGCCCAGTCATGCTGCCATCTCTCTCCCTCTCTACCTCCTCTGGTGTGCACGATCAGTGTCTTCACCTACGTCCGCAGAAAAGCCACATTCCAGTCTGGTTGGAGGCAATGTAGCTCTGGAAATGCGCGTTGGGTGTCTTCACCTACGTCCGCGGTATGGTAGAGGCGTGGCTTCAAATAGAAGTCTTAGGAAAGGGGCTGGGAGTTTTGACTTGTGTATTTTCAAAATGTGGCCTGCTAGAACCATTTTCCAGGATCTCCAACCCTACCTTTAATTATACAGATGGAAACATTAGATGTATTGAACTTTATGTATTTGAGACAAGTTATGAATAAGATGTAAGAATGACTGGCCATAGTTAGCGCTTGCCTGCATTGTGCAGCTTTGTAAAACCAACACAAATACACAACATGTCTGAGAACACAACTTACTGGTTACTCAGCCTGTGATTATGAACACTGACAATGACATTTAAAAGGCAGAGCATCCTAACCTCCCCCTTCCTTACAGTAAGGTCCTCCAAGGTAAGGTCAATAGACCTGAAGGAAATGACTGTCAAATTTTTCTGAAAACAAATTGCTCACAATTTAGTGAAAGTACTTTGTCTAATTTTCTCTGGTTATTACTAAATAAACTATTTAATTATACAAACTAATAAAATGAATCACCTTTCTTTTGTCACATTTAGATCATATACATTTGTTACTGGGTGTCTTGACTTTGTGCAGGAGCATCACTCCTTTTCTAGCAGAGGCTTCCTCAGGTTCCTGCTGTTATTAGTTTGTTTCTCCAGGATGCTGTATATGAAGTCTAGATCAGATAGAAAAGGATGAAGGGGAACAGGATATGAGGGTGTCATATCCTGGCAGGTGCAAAGCATAAGTCTTCATTACAAACAATGGAAGATGTACAGCAGCTCAGTAATGAGGCTCTGATAGAGATCTGTTTTTGCCCACACCTTCATTCTCTCATCTGTGTGTGTGTGTGTGTGTGTGTGTGTGTGTCTGTCTGTCTGTCTTCGGTCCAGGCGTTGCTTTCTTACCAGCATCCATCTCCTATCTTATTGGAACCAACATCTTCGGCACATTGGCGCACAAGATGGGGAGGTAGGGAGGGAAATTATCCTTATCTACCTTCTCTTTCTTTCTCTCTCCCCCTCTGTGGACGTGGCATCTGTTTCCGTTGCTCTAAATGAGTTTCCCCTGTTTGTGAGGCTGCCTTTATTAAAACCTTGATGATACAGAGCATCATCATTTCTGTGTGCATGTCTTCTTTTATAATGCACATTTGGCTTCTTTGTTCTTTTGTTATAGGGTGTCACCATTAATTTAAACTGGTATGCAACTACAATTAACCTCTTTACAGCTTTCAGTTTAGTCTCACCTCTGCTTTGTATTGAAATACCATTATGCCCCATGATACCTGAACATGAGCTTGTGGATCGACTTGTTTAAAAGTTTTTTGAGATTCTGTATCCTTAGTAATGAACAGAGTAACTGCATAGTGTAGCTTAATGGGCCAAAACAGCAATTTTACCTATTGCAATTAAAACTGGCTGAAACCATTGAATGTACTGCTATAATGTATTTTATTTCATGTCAAACAAACTCACATCCTGCTTCACTTTCATGCAGCAGTCACTGTGGTTAACTGGAGTAAAATATTTTTTTTTCACGACATGACACTGACCATATTGTGTCTCCTACAGATGGTTGTGTGCTCTGATTGGAATGGTGGTAGTTGGGATCAGTGTAATATGTGTAAGTATGAGGTGGAGGACTCCACCATATGCACTACATAGAGCCAGTGTCTTGTTTTTAAGGCTGAACATCCAGCGTCTACACCATCAGATTCTCCCTCTGGGGTTGTAGAGCAGGCAGTCTGTTCATTACTCTCCAATCTCATTGTGGTGTTACAGTGATTTGGAATCTAACTGCAGTTGACCCCTGTTCTGTGTCTGTGTGTTCCAGGTTCCATTTGCTGGAGACATCTATGGTCTGATTCTTCCAAACTTTGGCGTCGGCTTTGCCATTGGTACATCTGCAGCACTGAACACTATAAGCTCAGCAAACACCATGCTCCACAGGTGGTGCATACATTTCTATGTGTAACACCCATGTTGTTTGATGTGTTCCAGGCATGGTGGACTCCTCCATGATGCCTATAATGGGTTACCTGGTGGACCTGCGGCATGTTTCTGTCTATGGAAGTGTGTACGCCATCGCTGATGTGGCTTTCTGCATGGGATTTGCTTTAGGTAATCATGTGATCTGAACAATGACAGAGATAACATGTGTTATCATGGCTGGGGTCATAACCACAGAAACAGAGAAGGGCCATGTTCTTTACTGTATCCTGATAATATCTCACTGCCCAGAGATAACAAATGAGTAGTTTTCTCTGGACAACACCCATTATCTTGGGTAACACTCTGTTATCTCTGGGTAACAAACTCTTTTATCTCCGTATAACATGTAATTATCTGGTTGTCTCAGGATAACAAAAAGCATTTTCTTCCTTGGGATTTACAAACAAGCTCTGTGATCTTGGGATGATGGGATTTATTGAAGTATGGTTATACAGAATAAATACATTGTGTTCTCAGGTCATTCACTCAGGTCTGGTCTGAGGCCTTCAAAGTTTAGTTAAAATACAACAGAATGGGCAGGACAAGGAAATTAGGTTCATTTCCGACACATGATAAGAAAGATTTCCTGTTAAGGACTTTATTATTACCCTGTTTTTACACAAATATTATATCCGTATATATATCTGTATATAATATCCGTATTACCACACTATATTACCACACTAACACTGTTATCTAATGACATTATGTCATTCCTATGTGCCCTAATACAACCTGAAATATAATATACAGTAGATTTAATGATATAATCTCTCTGTTACCTGATTATGGGTACTTGTGTTTTGACTAATTATTTTGTTTATTAAGCTCTTAAATGAGAATATTAGTATTCTATTCACCAGATTGTCAAATTGTAATTATTATTCAAGGCTACTAACTCTGTTGTTAAGAAAAACATCATCTCGTACTGAACTGCAATGAAAACTACACTAAGCCAGTCTGATGTGTCCTATGATGGTGCAGGTCCATCTATAGGAGGATCTATAGCTGAGAGCATCGGCTTCCCATGGCTCATGACCATCATCGGAGTGGTGGATATTTTCTTTGCTCCACTTTGCATCTTTCTCAGGAATCCACCAGGACAAGAGGAGAAAATTGTAAGTTTAACACACACTCAAACACACTCAAACATAGTCAAATCAAATCCTGCGTGAACACACCTCATCTCCCAGCTCTGTTTTCGTGTTTCACTCAACCTGAAACAATGTATTACATCCACATCCATGTCAAAACTGAACAGAGACTGTGCAGTGAGATGTCGTGATCCCATCACACTTTGTAAACACGACCACTGCACTGCACAGAAAGAACCAACATGTTATCCCAATTTAAAACCAACCAGAAACTGATCATGTCACTGATGCACAGAACCACTAACCACAGTGTCTGTGTTCATATGTAGGAAAAATATCAAAGTCATCCAACCTAAACAACCAAAGAGGTCCCTTTATTTACAACACATGGGTCCTATGCACTCTCTCACACAACCCACATGAGTGTCTTCTGAAATACAGCACCACACATAATGGGCCTATGTTGTTATGGTTACCGTACACAGTCGCTTGTTTCATTTGAATCTCAAGCTTTTATATGTCAAATAAACAGACACTCATCTAGACCCAAACTCACCGCCCCCGAAATTTATATAAAAACAGGTAAGAAGAAAAAGGGACGACCAGTCTTAAACTTTACAGTCCTCACCACCAGACAGAACAGCAGAAACAACAAGTAAACAACAAACAATTCTGCAAAAATAAGAGAAATCATTCAAGGTATTGTTTATCCCCTTAAAACCCACTGGCCTGTGAGTCCCATTGCTTTTAATGCATGCTGGGCCCATTGGTGGGCCTGTGGGTTTTAAGGGGTTATTAGTTTTAGGGGTACAGTGTCAAACTGTATTGCAGAATGGACATTCTACCTTTGTCAGACTAAGGGTACAGTTGAACCACTGTTACACAAGGGTTGGTTCAGTGAGAAATAAGTGAACAGACACTGGTGGACCCAACTGCTCACCTGATTTAGTGACACATGAGAAAATCATGATGTCATTATTTCTTACCAATGAACACTAGTATCATTTAGTTTTTCCACCACTGAAGACAGCCCCTGGACTGAAGAGATCCAAAGTTGCAACTTTATTCAAAAACTGGTGAGTAACTTCTAATGGTGCCTTTCTTTACTGACAAACATTTCAATTGGCATAACTTCATGATATTGAGACTTGAATGATTTGGTAGAATTGAGACTCTTCCTATTGAATATTGCTTAGCTAGTTATGTATATCTGATGACTGTGCATTGAAACTGTGTAGTCCGAGTGAACATGTGATGGTCACCACCATACTGTAACCACTTAACGTTACTGTCAGAGACATCAAGCAGGGGTAAAAGTTCACTATGACTTGTATGTTTCTGTGTGTATCAGGACCTGAGCCAGTACAGACAGTTACCTCCTGTCCCACAACACCAACAGTAGACAGTACAGACACAGTGAGGAGGGTATGGGAGAATGACACTATTAATCACTTCTACATGTTTTATTTCATAATACTCGAATATGCTGAGATATACATTGTGCATATTTATATTGTATTTATTGTAGCATATTCATACATTGGTTAAAATATGTATTTGATCCCCTGCTGTTTTTGTAAGTTTGCCCCCTGACAAAGAAATTAACAGTCTATAGTTTTTATTATTTTACATTTGATCAAGTGATATCAGCAGGGGATCAAATACTTATTTCCCCCGCTGTACCTAACCTTACTGTATCACTTACATACAGCAGACTTTGAATATAAAGAGCTTGTATGATGATGATGAACTAACTGTCCTGTCACATATTTGTCTGTATCAGGACCAGAGTTCAGTCCAGTTGTCCCAGTCATGGACCAGCACCTGCTTCCAAAACATATTTGTACATAATTATAGTATTTTTTGTAGTATATTTTTCATTGTTTTATTTTGTTATATATCTATGTATAATTATCTTTTTGTTTCCTTATATCTATTGTAAACTGCACCAGACAATGATCCAAAGTCTTGTAAATGAAAACCTATCTGGCAATAAACTTCATTCTCTGATTCTACCTTTGTGGTGATGTCATCAGGTGTCCCAGCTCTAATCTTGGCAGCACCGTGACCGTAACCCACAATCTCTAATGTGTATGACATAAAACTACACAATACACACATAATGTGTGTATGATTATCCATCGCTCCATGGATTGATTTCTCAACGGCTTCGTTGAAAACAAATGTACACGGCAGGGAAGTGGGTTAGCAAAACATCGGAAAAGTGACTGGACTTAGGCTAGGCTACTGTATACGATGGACAGGTTCATATGCAAAATGACCCAATTTATAAACTGATAGTCGTATTTTGATCAACATTGTGTCTCAAATTATTTATTTCACACGTAAGCCGTGTAATAAGCGGGATAATGTAGAGTGATCCTAAACCCCGACAGGATGAATGGAACCCCGATGCGAAGCTTCACATTTCACTTGCAAAATGTGTGTTCACATGTGAAGTTAAAAACATGAATTCAAAATACACATGTAAACAAATCTGACATTTTGAATCATGTGTGGCCTGAAACATTTCCCATGTAAAGTTAATATACACCTATGAAGCAATAATGTGAATATCCATATTTTCCTTGTTGTTTTCACAAAGTTTGTTATAACAACCAAGTGAGGTACCTCACTATGGGAGGTGGAGGTTGGCATGACCAATCACGGAAGCTCCAATACGGCCACATCTGTCAGGGGACAGACCAATCATCTACGCTGCCTGTCCCCCTTATATGTGCTTGCAGTGTCCATCCTACCATTCTCAAGCGTCTTTCTTCAACGTGCCCTATTCATGCAAACAGGGCAGTGTGGTGAGATAGCTCACTTGGTTTTCAGAGAACTGGGGTTACACCTCTAATGTTCTCTTTCAAACCTTGCTCTGTATCTCACTATGGGAGATATGGTCCACTCCCAGGTTGCATGGTCTGATGCCCATAATGCCTCGACCAAGAAGATCGACAACACAAATCCTCCCCATGGGACAATTAGGATGAACCAGCACCAAGGACAGAGTGCGTTAATGAAGGCGCAGTCACATCCAAATGGTAAAACCGCATAAAGGAATGACAAATAATAAAACAAATATCCCTCACCGAGACGCCCCTGAACAGGGCCCAAGAAGTGGCCATTCCTCTGGTCAAATGAGTTTGCAACCCCATATGAGAGTCCTCGGCTCTCATATGCCAGAATAATTGCCTCCACCATCCAGTGAGATAATCGCTGGTGGGAGAGAAGCCCAGGATACGAAGAGCAGAGTACTTCTCCTAAAGCTCTTGGTTCTGTCCAAATAAATTCGCAAACCTCGAACTGGACAGAGTCCATTAAGCCGCCTCTCCTCCTGAGCAAAAGGCGGCAGATGAAATGCAACCAGCTCCAGCGTGGGGCAACTGTATGCCAACTCTCTTACCTTAGGCACAAATGCAGGGTTTGGCCGCAACATCACCCTCTCACAATCTGGATAAAACTGCAAACAGGATTCATGCACTGACAAAGCATGCAGTTCACCTATGCGCTTAGCTGACATAAGAGCAAGCAACAGGAGAGAGAGACAGTGCCTTTAAATCTGCACCCTCCAATGGCTCAAAAGGCATCTTTGAAAGAGCCTCCAACACTGTGGGCAGATCCCATGAAGGGACTAAAGGCCTCTGCACCGGTCTCAGCCAGCGTGCTCCCTTCATAAACCTTCCTATCAGCACATGCTGACCAAAACCCACATGACAAGCCGAAATCACAGCCAGATACACCTTTGGAGAAAGCCCTGCCCCTGTCCAGTAACTCCTGTAGGAAGCACAGCACATCTGGAACGAAACACTGGAAAGGGATGATATTCCTGGCCCTGCACCAACTTCACTTGTTATCATACAATGATTGTGTGGATGGTGCTCTGGCACTCTGAATGGTCTCAATTACATTTAGAGGAAGGCTGTACTCTCACGTGCCAGGCCCAAAGAGCCAGACGCTCAGGGTGAGGATGAAAAATCTGCCCATGCGCCTGTGACACAATGTCCCTGTGCAGCAGCAGGGGCCAGGCCTGGCTGTGAAGGGGCCTCACTTACTCTATCCTCCATGGCCTGCTGGGCCAATTCCCCGAATTGGTTAGAATTAACGACAGCTGCCGTTCCCTCACCCTGATTAACACCATAGATGTGGGGGCCAAAAAAAAACTGCCCCCCATCCTGACAGGGAGGCATCCGTTGTCACGGTCCTTCTCATCACCACAGCTCCCACGGGAGCACCAGCTGAGAAAACCCCCGGGTCTCTCCAGTGATGCAGAGCTAGCACCCAGTAGTGAGGGAAACCCTCACTACTCGTCTGAGATGCTGTCTTGCGTCTAGGTGCAGTGATGTCAACGCTGGAATCCCCAGATTCTCAGTAGAACTTGGGGCACAACTGAGAGAACTGACGCCATCAGACCCAACAGCCAAAGACAGTTTCCCCTCTGAAACAGAGCAAAGTGTTTTTTCCACCTGCTCCTGAGACAGAAAAGCCCGAAAAGACACAAAATCTATTTGGAGGCCCAAATACTCTATGCGTAATAGCATCTGTGTGTTGCTTTCTGATTCCTCTCTGCTGGAAGCACATAAGAGAAAATAAGTCTAAATAAGCAAACACCCTGGGAGTGAACTGCACATCGAGAACGTGTGCTCCGTGGCTGTGAACAGGGTGAACATGTGGGGCCGTTACACAAATCTGACTGGAACCTGTGTGAAAACTCCCTCCTCTCCTCCTCTTGGCCTGAGCGGGAGACTGAGACTCTGTCCCAGTGTGGCTCAGGACAGGGATCTGTGTAAGGGCTCTCTGCTGAGTGATTGTTGCCAATGTCCACCAGGAGGGGTGGCTTGATGGGGCAGCTGGTGCAGTGGCGGCAAAAAACTTTCTGCCCCACTGCCTCTGGCCCTGAGAGCCCTGCTGGTGAGAGGCTGGCTGCTCAGGCGCCTGGGACCTAGGGATCCTGAAGCTCCTGCCACATCCCCTCACGTCCAAAGCTGCAAATGCCAGGCAGAATGCAGAGGATGAGGTCCATGACAACGCATATCTCCTCCCAAATCGTTGGACTCGGGGTGCCCTTGTCCAGCAGATGTCCCATGTCCTGAAACAGCTTGGCTCCGTAAGCAGGTAGTAAGGTAACAACATATAAGTTGCTAATTGAGTGTGCTGTGGACTTCTAAACCTTCTGGTACATGGAGGTGGTGAAGCGCTCCATTTTACCCGGTAGTGCGGGACCCGCAGCAGTGGGGGTGATCGGCGGTGGGGATGGAGATGATACGCCACCGCCTGCTCCACCACAGGGGGCTCAGCCAGCCCCAGTGCTTCGCTGTTAGCGACCTCCAGGCCCGAGTAACCCTTGACGGGAACCCGGTGTCTGAAGGGTTTGTCCCAATAGCGCCTCATTTCCTTCATGCACACCAGGACCGCGGCATGAGCTGCTTGGTGGGGACCTGACGCGAAGGCAAAACTGTACCATCTTTCAAATCCCTCTCTTCTCCCTTGTCGTCCTGAGCTGTGGGCCAGTAGATAGCCAGCCTGGCTGCTGCCCACCTGCACACCTCATGCAGGTCAACCTTGCGAGGAGTGGGAGAGGGCTGAGTTACACCACCCGCGGAGCTGCCCGGCTGTGACGCCTGGACAGGAGGGAGAGTAAGGCAAGGCAAGGCAAGGCAAAGCAAGGCAAAGCGAGGCAATTTTATTTGTATAGCCCATTTTTACAAACAGTTTGTCTCACAGGGCTTTACACAGCATTATGACAACATCCTCTGCCCTTAGACCCTCACATCGACTGAGGATAATCTCCCAAGAAAACCCTTTTAACAGGGAAAAAAATGGAGAAACCTCAGGGTGAGCAACAGAGGAGGGATCCCTCACCCAGGGCGGGCAGATGTGCAATAGATGTTGTATACAGACAAGAAAACAATTTACAACATGGAATATGGAGAACATGAAAATGGAATCAGTCAGTTAACGAAGAATGATGAAGGAAGCTCCTGGTGGGCAGGGAGGGAAGGCCAGCTTAATGGGACTACTGGATGGCAGACAGGGTCGTGAGCAGGGAGTGCAGACTGGTTTAACAGCAGAAGAAAGGAGGTGATGGAGGCGGCGGTTGGTTGGTTGGTGCAGGGGGCTCTGAAGCTCTGGAGCTCTGAAGAGATCTGTGGAAATACAGGGAGAGTGCGAGACACTAAGGCCAGACTACAAAGTGCAACAAATAATGATCAAATGTTCAAAATGTGCGAGAGGAGAGGAAGGATAGGGCTCCGTGTAACCTGATGTGTCCCCCAGCAGTCAAAGTCTATAGCAGCATAGCTATAAAATGGATCAGGACTACCTTAGCCAGCCCTAACTAAACGCTCTGTCGTAGAGGAAGGTCTTAAGCCTAGACTTAAATGTAGAAAGAGTGTCTGCCTCTCTGACCCATGGAGAGAGCTGGTTCCATAATAGAGGAGCCCGGTAGCTGAAAGCTCTTTTTAGAGATACTGGGGGTCACTAGCAGACCTGCATTCTGGGAGCGAAGTGCTCTGGTAGGACAGTATGGGATAATGAGGTCTTTCAGATAAGTTGGAGCTTTGTCATTAAGAGCCTTGTAAGTAAGTAGAAGGATCTTGAAGTCTATTCTATATCCTACAGGAAGCCAATGGAGAGAAGCTAGAATGGGAGAGATGTGCTCTCTCTTACTAACTCATGTCAGTACCCTTGCTGCAGCATTCTGGACCAGCTGGAGACTCTTTAGAGAGTTTTTTGGACATCCTGACAAGAGAGAGTTACAGTAGTCCAGTCTAGAAGTAATAAAATGAAGTAATAAATGCGACCAGTTTCTCAGCGTCACTCTGAGAGAGGATATTCCTGATCTTAGCTACATTGCGCAGGTGAAAGAAGGCAGTCTTAGTCACATGCTTTATGTGAGAGCTGAAGGAAAGATCCTGGTCAAAAATGACTCCAAGGTTCCTCGCTGTTGGACCGGAGTTCAGGGTGATGCCATCCAGAGTAGCAATCTGATTGGAGAATGTGTCCCTGAGATGCTTAGGTCCAATTACAATAACCTCTGTTTTGTCAGAGTTCAGTAGTAAGAAGTTAGAAGACATCCAGGATTTGATGTCTTTCAAGCAGTCTTGCAGGTTGATGAGGCAGCTTCTATCATCTGGCTCTATCGATAAGTAGAGCTGAGTATCATCAGCGTAACAATGGAAATTGATGGCGTGCTTCCGGATTATATCCCCTAGTGGAAGCATGTAAAGCGTGAAGAGAACTGGCCCTAAAACTGAACCCTGTGGCACACCACACGTAACTCTGCTGTACTCCGAATGGTCATTATTAACATTTACAAATTGAAACCTGTCAGATAGGTATGAGGCAAACCATTTTAGAGCAAGCATCCTTGTTGTCCTCCTTGTTCTCTTCATCGAGGAGATCCGTGTTAACATCCTCCTCCCTGCCACCGGGCTCCAAACCCGACTCGAGGAGCTGGTCAAACAGAGGGGGGAATTCCTCCGCCAAATCTATCTCATCCCCCCAGCATATGCCACCCGATGACGGCCTATCCTTCGGCTTTGCAGCTGTGTCGGATAAGCAGGGGTCGGACTTTGGAGCTGCCAACACCTGTAAGCGGCACTGCAGAATCCTGGCTGGCATACTGCTGCAGTGCTCACACAACGTGGCATCCGCCAACGACTCCTGTGCTTGTTTGACGCCCATACAGAAGATACAGAGTGGATGGGGATGTCTCCCCGAGCTGGTGAGCCCACAAGCAGCCGGGCAAGGGCGGGATGTGAACACCCTGTAGTTGCTGCCACCAGGCTTGCCCTGTGCTGTGGTGGCCTTGAGGAGAGCCGGAGCTAGCTACTGATCACCGTAACATGCTAGCTAGATGGCAAGAACAAAAACCCGTCCCGCCACAACGCAAAAACCCACATACCTGCATACAAAAACCTGACTTTTAGCAACAAAAGTTGGATGAAAAGTGTGTTACCACTAGCAAATCTCTCTATCCTACAGTCGAAAAACCACATTCCTGACTACCTTGACAGCTCCATCTGTGAACAGTTAAGTGGAGATCCACTGCAGGATGCTGAGGACCTTGTAACCTTCACGGGGAAGAAAGCAAGAATGGTAGGATGGACACTGCAGGCACATATAAGGGTGAAAGGCAGCCTAGATGATTGGTCTATCCCCTGACAGACATGGTTGTATTTGAGCTTCCATGATTGGTCACACCAGAGGGCGCCTCCCATAGTGAGATACCGAGTGAGGTTTAAAAGAATACCACTAAAGTCAGGAGTTTTCTGACCTTATAAGAATACTCAACAAGACATGATACTATTACTAGTACTATTTAAATTGACATGATCTTAAACAGAAAACCCAGAATGTGAACTTGTCTTGGTTTTACTTTTGACACATGTTGTGTGGCAGAATGAACACTCTCCAATGTTTGTCTTTTCAGGCCATTTTGATGGACTCCAACTGCTCAATGAAGACAATGTCCTACTCCACACAAGGGACATACTACCAGGGTGAAAGCATGGAGCCAGAATATGACGACTATGATTAACAGTCAACCAGCAATGCAGGTTAATCCTTCAGAGGATCTATTTTGTTGTACAAAAAATGGGAACACAGAAGAAAAAAAAATAGCAATGAAACAACAGCCAAGATTTTTCCATGTGAATGTCCTTCATTCAGTCTTCACTGTTCAGTGTCTTCTTAGCAGTCATACTGGAGCAAACCAAAGTTGTTCTTGATCTGTGGTTGCAAGCGCATCGTGTGAGAGATATTTTCTTAGCCAACAGCCTTATTCAATAGAGAGACATGTCATAAAGCACTTTGAAAACAGTCGGAGGGTGCTGAGCTACAAGAGTTTGGTATGCACATCGTTATTGGTGGGTTATTGTGTGGTTTGTCAAGAAAGTGTTGTTTGTGTAGAATCCATGGAGATGTGTTTTGGGTCAATTGAGTTTGGATGTCAGCACAGTTAAGATGAAAAAAATTAAAGATACGACACCAAAGTCCTGTCACACTCACTAGTCTGCTGCTCGGATACTGTATTTATTTACACTGTAAATGTGGAGGCTGCTCTGGTGATGTTGCCCTCAGGTTTCTGATGAGCAGTTGGCAAACATGCACCGATCACTCAAAGAGGCCATGCCCTCGGTCATACATAACTACACCGCTGTTCCTCTCAACTATCCTCTAGTGTCTGGTCCACCTTGGTTTATTTTTAAAACTCGCAGTCATCATGTTTTAGTTGGATAACTCTGTCCCGGACATTAGTAGTTCTTGCCTCTAGACCAGCCAAGCACCGGTGCTATGCCCTGGTACTAGTTTTCCTGGCCCATTTTGTCTCAAAGAGCTTTACACAGCCCTTAGACCCTCACATTAACTGAGGGAAAACTCCACATGCAGTAGATGTAGTGTACAGACAAGAAAACAGTTCACAACATGGAATATGGGATAAATGTTTAGTCAAGGAAGATCTGATGGACACAGTTTCTGTTGTGCAGGCTGGTTCATAAGCAGGAAGGGCAGGCTGGTTTAGGACCCAGCACCTCCTGCAGACCCTTCATTTTCTTTTATGTCACTTTATCATCGCACACACAGTACAAAATGAAAACTATTCCTGAGCGTGCAGAGTGAGAGCAACATGGTGGTGAGTATGACATGACTCTGGAACTTATTATAACCCTTCAAAATGTTGACTTCTTCATTTTCCTGTTTTTTGTTCATTAGTGAGCTCAGTCACAGCTGGTAACTGGGTCCAGGTGGAATTCAGAATAAACAGGTCTGTCGAGATGGAGAGAGATAAGTGTTCACACATAATACAAATAGTCATTTAAATGCAGCCTTTTACAAGCGATCCATCTTCATTGTAAGCCTCTCATTCATCCTTGATATCAAAACATACTGTAACAGTATCCAAACTGTAGTTTCTGTTTAAATCCAGCTTCCCCCTCTGGCCATCATAGTGAATTTGTGCCAAAGTTTAGATATTAATGTGGATTTTTTCTTTTTCTTTAAGTCAAACAGATGTGGTTTACAGGAGGTGATGTTTTGACAGGGCCACTGTTATATTAAAACTCTCTCTCGAATCAGTGATGTCACTGCAGGGATGAACAGTTCAGGGAGACAAAGACGGGGACAACCCAACTGTGTATTTTATGACCAAAGCATGAAAGCTGCAGCATATAACCTCCATACCCTAAGGTTTTTATTTCAGACACTCTGTCAGACCTAAGGAGACACAGTGTCTCCAGCCTTTTCATGCTGTCTATCCACACTTGTACTACATCCCTACCACACTTTATATCTGATGACATATGGCAGAATATATAGATAGCTTCTACCGATGAATGCTGTTGTTTTCACATGTCAGAAAATGTTCTGTGTAATATTTATGCATAGAGACAGGGGGTAGTGTACAGGCCAGATTTGAGTCAATAAATGTAGTCTGCAGGTTGTTAGTTAACAGCACCCAGATGCACCTCTGCACTGTTTTGAATTATAGGCCACATTTTGATGACGCCTTGATGTGTGTACCCACTGGTCACTGACAGGAGAGGTGTCTGCATTTCCTCCATGACCTTACCACTTGCTGTGCGTTTGTGCCCTGAGCCATCATTAATGCCGCTGCCACATGTGACAAATGTGGCATGATGGTGCACACAGTGTGGGCTCTATATTCCAGTCCATTCATACTGGCTGTGAGCAGAAGGCATTAAAGGGGTAGACAGAAGAAAAGATAGATAGCAGTCTTTTATCTATATGGTAAAATGTAGCTGGAGACAGCAGCTGATTAGCTTAGCTTAGCATGAAGATTGGAAGCAGTGGAAAAAATAGCTTGGCCAACCAGCACCTCCAAAAACCCCTGATTAACTCATGTATTTGATCTAAAGTGTAGGCCTAGTAACAAGCCACTGATCTATGGTCTTTATGCTTAGCTAAACCAAGCAAAGAGCTGCTAGTTCCTATGTACAGTATTTATCCTCTATACTGTACATGGGTCACATCAACCTACATTTTAAATAGACAACAATAAACCCTAAACTAAGTAAAGATGTTCTGAGAAACACAACACAACATTTGCAAACTGATTTCATTTGATATATACATATGTATGTATGTATGTATGTGTGTATATATACATACATACATACATATGTATATATCAAATGAAATCAGTTTGCAAATGTTGTGTGTATATATATATATATATATATATATATATATATATATATATCATAGCAAACACACCATATAACGGTTTTTCAGCATGTTATCTTTTGGTGTATTTAAACCGCAGTTGGTATTTATTCCAAGTACATATATGTAGATATATGGAGATGTCAAACAGCAAAGACACCATTCTCCTCAATTTGGTAAGAGAAGTACTCATATTGATTGTCTGTACTGGATGCTGGGAGACAGCAGAATGTTACAATGATGGGGAAATGTGGGAGCAGACAATCTGTAATCATTCTGTCCACTGGGCTTCAATTACTTTGTGGATGATCACACAATACCTTCCCTCCTTCTACTCTTATCTAGAAAACCCAGATGACAGTGGTACTTACAGCAACACTGGCACAAATCTTAACTGCATTTTTTTAATGTCGTGTTGCTTTTATGGAATAGAACACCTCTGAGAAGCAAAAACATTGTAATGTTCTCAGATAAGTAAAGAAAAAAGTTTTGACATTTCCACAGCTGGAGATGTGGGAGTGCAGAACTGTTCTGAGGAGGATGGTGTGCAATTGTTTTATTGCATCTGTGCCCATGTCAGTGGAGATTCATTCTAACTGTGCATTGAAGGATTTGAAATGTTGAAACTACATTTTCTTGGTGTCAGCAAATCCCAATGAAATTAGCTAATGAAAGTAATTAAAGGTTGACTGCCAACATTCAGTTGGATGTGTCATGCTAGGAGAGAATGAAGCCTGCAGCTGCTGGCCTGCAGCTCAGAGGAGGGGGAGGGGGAGGAGGAGGAGGTGTGCTGAGCAGTTTATCAGACAGCACAGGGCTGACCTCTGAAGACACATACACCTTCTCAGAGTCTTTTTCTCCCAGCACCAGGGAAGACCTTGATGTGTAAAGCTGCCCTTTAAGTATTTTTTTTACATCCTTAACATGGTTCAGTGGAATGGAAAGCTGGTGTTACTGCATATTTAGACCAGAAGAGGCGAGAACATCAAAGTGGCTGGAAATTCATTCTTTTGCAATGTGAACCAGTGCGCAGGCAACTTTATGGTAATGAAGTTTGAAACAGTTCAGCAAGTGCTCCAACCTGGCAGACACAACCAACTAACTTCTCATCACAATAGAGGAGATCTTGACTGTTGTTGAGGTTGCCTCATCTTTTACAATATGTCATAGTTTATTTACAAGGACCTAAGGAACAAAACTAGCATGTAAAGAGTGTTGCTTAATTCAATGCAGATCTTTTCTGTTTTCTTCCTGGTTCTGCCCAATCCTGTGACCATAAATGAAAAATAATTGGTATGCCTGTGCCAGAGTTACCTTAGTAATCACCACCCCAACCACATCCATGATAGCATGACATGGGTGACCAATGTGCCCTAAGTGCCAGCATCATCTTTGATGGAGTGGATTCTCACTCTCGCCACTTCTTGCTCTGAATATTCTGATTGGGGGATTCACGAACTACTGGCAGATAATCCTAGCTGCAGGTTTCTCATGGCAAGACTCCAGAGATGGTGCACGGTGTGGTGCAGGAAGCTGCTCCATGATGCTCAGCATTAGGAGAGCTGTAGACTAACACGACTGTCCCTCCAGGATCAACACAGAGGAAACGTCTGAGGTTCTTTGTGTAGTGGTGTTGTCTACACCTTCTAACATGTGATTGGTTCTGATCTTTTTAATGGCATTTTCTGACATTAAGAAAATTAATGCTAGCTTTATGTGAATTGTGCTCATACTAAAAAAAAAAAAAAAAAAAAACAGAAACCCTGAACTCAGGTTGTACTTACCCACGTCCTCTGGAGCTTTCAGCTGCATTTCACTTTAGTGGATGAGGTTTGTTCAGTGCTCATTCGTTGTCAACTTTTCCTGTTTTTTTTTTTTACCCTTTGGAGCAAGATATGTTGGAACATACAGATTAATTTAGTGTACATAGACCTAAGTATACATTCAGTGTTATCACATGCTGTGCATACTTGAGGAAACTGAATTAAAGTATAAACACTCATCAGTCGATTTCAGTTTAAAATATAGGCTTGTATTTGTTCATGTAAATAAACCTTTACCTCGGACTGAGTGTTGTTCCAGTAGTAGTCTCGTGACATGATCAGTGTGGATGTAACTGAAGGTTCGTCTTGTTTTAATGTTCTCTGGTGAAGTGACTCTTGTTTACATTTGCATCACAAATTGTGCCTTTAAACTTCTTATGTGTGAGTGTGTGTGAGCTGATTAAACCACAAAGAGAGAGATGGGAATAAATTTGAGCTTGTTTATTCAGGTTATGTACAATAAAGCTTCATCACATGAGCCTTCTTGAAAACTGTATTACATCCCTCACATACATGAAGAAAGAAACAAACACCACCTTGACCTGCTGAAAGCTGGAGGTGGGCAAGTCATATTTCAAGTGCAGTTTCAAAGGTTAGGGCTGGGGGGAGGGGCGGCAGAAGCGTGTGATTATGAGTTCTGTGGAAGAGCACATTGTAACAACAACAGCAGCAGCAGCGAAAGCAGAGCCTCTCAGGCCAGAGGAGGGTTTACAGAGTGAACTCCTCCTCTGAGGTCGTCACTGGTCTTCTGAACCTCAGCTCAGACAGATGGTCACACACACACGCACGACACAGTTTAGAGAGAAAAGAAGAGAAGTCACGGACACAGGGATTCAATGCTGATTATCACTTCCATTTCCTACAAAAATATTGCACAAAATATCTGAATATTCAGTGACTGAGAGAGAGAGAGAGAGATTGACAGTTACAGTATCCAGTAAGCTAATATCTACATGAGCAACGGATCCATTGTACTGAAAGGAATGAGCTGAGCCTCTGCCTTCAATAAAAGCTGATTCATGCCATACACTGGGGTTCACATGACCTAACCTGTGTCTTCTGCCACATGTCTTGACCTAAAAATCTGAGACCACACTGTCCACACAAGGAGCACACAGACTGGATACTTGTTTTGTTAGAAATGTATTCTGTCTTCTGCCCTTTTCTTTTGAAGCTGTCACACACACTTCTTTCTGTTCAGGCAGCCACACCCACCCCAGGTCAACAGGGCTCTTATCCCATTAACAAAAATCCTACCTATTGTGATGCTGCTGTGATAAATGACAGATTTTTTAAAATCCCTTCTTGCTGTGTTGGAGCTCCTTCTTGGATCATCTGATTTTCTTGATGCTCCTCTGGAGGAGGCAGCTTACTAACAATAGTGATCCTGGCACATGGTCTGCCTGTACTCCTATTTGAATGTCCTAATTCTGATGCACTGACACCAATACCTGCTGACTGCTGCTGATATTTTTAGAAAGCTATCAAACTCAACCTCACTGAATATCCACAATCACATTCGAGCATTTGCCTGCCATGAAACATGAGATGTGGCACTGATTGGCAAAACAGCCTTCTGAATAAAGGAAGAAAAACACATCATTAGAACAGGTTTAGCTGTCCTTCAGTTTTAGGATTGATTTTTTTCCTTCTGATACACAACAGTAAGATTCTCCCTCTTCACACACACACACAAACACACACACACACATGCTCTCTGAGGGTGTGGAGGAGAGATGACTATGACTGTAGCAGGGTGGAACAGGAAGTGGACGGCTGCAAACAGTTGTATTATACACATACAATTCATTCATTCATATGGGCATGAAAACAAGTCATGACACATGACACACACATTACTCAGAAATCAATCAGAAAATGTCAATCATGTGCCTTTCTAACGTTTCACCAGTGACTAGTTATGTGCCTAAGTTTCAGTACTTTTGTTAAGTTAGGGCTGTTCTTAACAGAACGTTAATTGGCAAGACAAAACAAAACTACAGAAAAGAAATATATATATATATATATATATATATATATATATATATATGTTAAAAAAAGGAAAAAGATACAGATAGACGTTTGGCTTCACTAACACAGACAAAATAAACCAAAAAAGGAAAAAACAGGCAAATTGTAGATAAGGTTCCACTAATTATTTTGCAGTTGCTGAAATCCCAAAGAGCTTAGCAGGTAGGGAAAGTCACTTCTACAATCCAAAGATAACACAGTAAAAAAAAAATCTTAGAAGAATAAGGTATGTGTGATTGCTGCAGGGTCCTTGGATGTCTAAACCTGCTCTTCCTTCATAGTGTTCACAAGAAGCAAATGTTCAACGTTGTCCTTGATGATTCAGTTAACCACAGGAAAGTGCTCATCTTCTAAAGTCCTCAAGTCAAAGCAGTTACAGACGAGAGATGGCGAACTGTGAACCTAATGCTTACAATGAGCTGTTGAAGCCACAGAAAAACAAAAGTGGAGGGTAAACGTGCAGCACTACTGAGGGGAGGTAACAGTGTAGCTATTGAGCTTCCCTTTAAAAACTCAGAAACGCATGGAAAAGCATGGAAAGGGCATCACATTGTGCAAATCAAAACATCACTTGACGGGCTCACCATGAATCTGTAGGGAGGAGAGTCACGTCATAATGAAGTGAGCCACACATTCCCATGAATTAACACCATCCCCATCGTTATCTCAACTGGACACAGTTCTGTAGTCCAAAGCATGAATTTTCCTTTCCTCTCTAGTCCTATTCAGTGGAGCGCCTCCACACAGATCTGCTCCTCAGTAATGTCATCCAGCAGCTGCACCTCCACAGGGCTGCAGATGTCACTGTCATAGACCTCTGCCCCTATCAGCGCCTCCTCCTCCAGACCTTCTCCTTTTCCTTTGAAGCCTTGCTGTTCTGAAGGGGAGGTGCTCTCTACAGACTCCAGGTCCTCGATGCCCGCCCGGTAGTGGATCATTAGCAAGGTGAGGGCCTGCAGTCTCTCCCCGGACTTGGCCAGGGCAGTACTAATTAGGGCCTTGCGTCGGGCATCTGTGGCCTCCCTCTCCTCCAGCAGAAGGGCGTTGTTGTGCTCCAGCTCCTGGTCAATTTCCTGCTGCAGCTTATCCAGCATCAACTCCAGCTTCTGGGAGCGTTCATCAGTGGGCAATCCGCGGTACAGGTCACGTCCAATCTCTTTCACAGCGATGAATACGCTGTCATCTAACCCACCTTCCTTGCGTACGAGTTTACTGCTGCCACCGCTGCTGGGCTGCTTGGAGGGGCTCGCACCACTGGTGTAGGTCTCAGTGTCACTGCTCTCATTGTCAGAAGTGTTGGGTGTATGCTTAGGTGAGGGCTCCACTGCTCCAGGAACCACATCGGCCACCTGTTCAACTAGCCGAGTCTTGGGCACTTGGCGTAGGTTGAGCAGGCGGGAGCTGGTGTTGATAATGTGACGCGTTAGTCCGGTAGTGGCCCGGTTTATAGTGGATTTGGCTTCAGGGTCAGCTCCACGACGTTCAGTGGCCGCCACACAGAAGGGGTTTTCAGAGAGGCACTTGTCCTGGCACTTCTTGTGGCAAACGTAGGCGCAGATCATACACTGAGAGGCTGCCTTTGTCCAGACTTTCTTCTTGCAGTACTCGCACCAGGTGGGGTTCTGGAACTGGGTGTCCTGGAAATTGTGACGGACCTCTGCCAACTGCATGGTGCTGTACGTCTGTAAGTCATCACGTGGTGCTGAGGGGACATGCTCCCGTTCCCTCTCCTTTAGATCCTCGTCATGAAGACTCCCCTCTCGCTCTCTTTCCAACGGCCCCCCTGGATACTCAAAGTCCCCCTCAGCTAAGTAGCAGAAGTTCAGAGAGATGTCTCCATAGCAAAGCTTCTCGTTGAAGCCCTTGTGGGTGCTGAGGCTTCGTAGTGCGGTGCGGCTGACGTTAGCTCTGGGTTCTGGAGGCCCCAACCTAAAGGTGCTCTGGTATTCTGTTGAAGATGTGGCCATACATTCTAGTGCTATGTGCTCCAGCTGGAGGCTGACATGACCCAGGCACAACAAACTACCCAGCTTAAAGGGATCTTTGCACCACAGGGCCACATTAAGGTACTTGTGGTTGCTGTCGACCTCAAACACCATGGAGGCTTTGGACCAGCGTGCCGTCTGGTTACGAAACTGTGTTTCTGGAGACTCCCAGATGGAGTGGTCCTCTAGACTGTCCCGTGTGGTGCATGAGCTCTCTGAAGCTTTGTCCTTTGCTTGATCAGCCTTGCTGCTGCTGGTCACAATGGAGGGGACAGGCAGCTCATCACTGGACTCCGCTGGCCTCACGCACTGCTTTGTCTCAGCCTGTTTGACACAGGTCTTGTCAGCAGCAGCCTTGTCATCAGTGGCTCCAGAGAGAGTAACTTTTTCTGGAGATTTTTCAGGAGCACTGACAGTGGTAGTCACGACAGGTGCAGCAGCAGCAGCAGTAGTTGTAACAGGGTCAACGCCTTCCAAAAGACTGGTCTCTGAGGAGGCTGATGTCAACCTTATCTGAGGTCTTGGCGGCACTGGGGGGCGAGAGGGTGGAGGTGGGGGTGGAAGGGTGGGACGCTGCAGACCCTCCCCTGGTTCACTACTGGTCTTATGTGGTGAGGGCTTTGGTGATTCTTTGGGCTGAGGCTTTAGTGGTGACTGGAGACCCACCAGGTTTAACTTGCGGTTGAGAATGGGTGATATGGTACCGAGGGGCTTAGAGGCCAAGGTGGCCACAGTCCTTTTGGGGCTTTGGTTTACTGTGAGTAAGAATTCCTCCTTAGTGTCACTGGTATTTGTGGTGTTGTTGTTAGGGCCACTGGTCTGGCCTGGTTTGTCCACAATCAACTCTTCAAACTCAGAGTCCATGTCTTTGTTGTCAGACATGTCAGACAAGGTGGTGATGGGGGCTGGATCCTCCTCGTAACCACTAGGTTGGGGAATAAAACCTGTTTCTTCAAGCTGCCCGAACCCTTCTTGTAGAGTTCCCAAGGTTCCCAAAGAGGAAGTCTGGTGACGTACTGGTCTCTCATACAGCACCACCACCCTGTCTCCAGCCTGCTTCAGCAGTTTGGGCACTTGAACTGAGGATGTCACTTTGACACCTGTCGACATAAACAACAATAGGAAATATGTTTTTACTCAATAGTACTAATCATAGTTTCACAAAACATTAACTGGTTTGAAGAATATTGAGTGATATTGACTAAATAAAGGTTATACATCATGACTGATTATAAAGTGTGACATGTGAGACCTCCAATGGCGATGAGTCGATCACCCTTCTGCAGATCTGCCAAAGCTGCTGGGGAGTTGGGTGTGACTGTCTCGATACTGACGTGGACTGCGTCGCCCTCAGTGGCAGGAACATGCCTGAAGGTCATCCCCACGCTGCCACATGGCCCCTTGATGACCTCCGTCTGATACACACAGGAGAGAATGGAGCCATGAACACCAACATTGATTTAGAGGATCGGCTTTATGTACTGGTTCTATCGATTCAAACAAAAATCTTTCTAAATGTATGAATAATCTTTGATTTTTCATAAATATTAAAACATAAGAGTAGAGAATGTCATGTCATAAAACACAACCATGTCATTTTTTTTTCCTGAGTAAAAAAATGTAACTGTTAAAAAATAAAATAAAAATAAAGGTGGCGATAGCATTGTATGATTTGTTTTTGTGGTCTGTGTCTACTGTATTTACTGTACATACTGTATTTTGTTACAAGTATCTAAAAAAATTGCACTTATTCATAAATACTGTTGAGTGGAATCTGCTCTGTCATTACTTTTATTTTTTTTATTTTTTTACATGGTTTATCATTTATGAATATAATTATATTTATAAGACTTGGTGCTTTTTAAATTTCCCAATTTTCACAAGGATTCATCAGAGGTTAACTAATTAAATAAACTAACATTATGAAAAATACCACTGTACTAAATTACACATGATTACCCATAATCCTTTCTTGCATCCCTAATAAACACCATGCATAAGGTGAGTGGCATTTTATGGGCATAACTATAAAATTTAATTCAAACTCTCTAGTCCGCACTAGTCAGACTAGTGCGGACTAGAGAGACCAATGCATAAGAACTGATGAAGCCGCGATAAGAGGCGAAACGTCTTCCACAGACAAATACAAGTCCAGTTGCCTTCGTTGAGAGAGAGAACAATGACCTGGACGAATGAGAACATTCACAAACAATTCAAACTTATCTTCAATAAATCACCAGTATGTTAACTGTTGTGTAGCTTTCTGTATGTTATTATTTATGTTTGTCTAACAGAGACAGTACATTTCTTTAATTCAGATGCAAAACAATCATAATAAACTGTAAAATGACTAAATGTTGCATCACTGACACCTGGCCCCAGCACTTTGATGAGAGACTTGAACTGAAAGTGGCAATTCTGTGGGAGAGGACAGAGCTGCAATTAAACTTCCACCCCCAGCTGCCTTAATAACAGCTACTGCACACTGTCACAGATTCCACAACACACCTGTTGTGATGCGGAGGTGGCCTGCTTCATGCATGACAGGTCATCTGTCAAATGACAGCGCCTGTACAGTATCAAGATATTGGCATCTTCTATGCTGACGATCAGCAGTGGATGTAAATCCATGCAATTTGGCCTGTGATTGGTGGAGGCTATCAGCTTTCTGATGATGTGTGGCGTGATCTTTGTAGGTGCAGGTAAACAGCTAAATGAGGCAGAGGAGGAGGAAGAGGAGGAGAGAGAGGATGAAGACGGTGCAAGTGTCCTGGTTTAAAAGGCAGAAACAGAGAGACGACGTGATGTGGGGAGACAGAGATGAATGACTGTAATTTCCCCTGCTGTCATTTGTTATGGTTTTGGTGGAAGGCAGTGATCGAGTTAGGGCTGGCCTCCAATAAACATGATCTACACAAGCTGGAGAGCTCTGATGATAAGTGATAACTGACTCTGCCACGTTTCTGTGTAACCGCCACCGCTCTATTTATTGAGCCAGTTCCATTCACAAAACTGTTATCAAAGAGCAAATATCATCCAATCACCATCCTCAAGGCAGCTGTCAGAGTCACAGGATTTTTCTGAATAATTATCAAACTGAATCATGTGCCATGCAAATAAAGAAGAAACCTGGTCACAGTGATGACGATTATGAAGTATATTAAATCTGATGAAAGCATTATGTTTGTAAAGGTAAGTGAGGTTTACTTTGTGCAGGACATGCACTGAAGAGCAATCAGAGCAAATCACAAGAAAACTAATGAATAATATAAAAGTTGCATGATATCAAGAAATCAGAAGTCAAGTACTCCATGTTTTAAGGACCGTGAATAGTCTTGTGTGTTTGTGTGTGTGTGTGTGTGTGTGTGTGTGTGTGTGTGTGTGTGTGTGTGTGTGTGTGTGTGTGTGTCTTGAGGGTTAACTGAATCTGGCCATGTTACAGCTCTTCCATGAAGACTCTAACAACATTTGAAAGGTAACAGCCATACAGCTGCTACAGGGAAAGAATGGAGACTAAAGACCTATTGAGCTTCACAGTGACTGTGGGCCATGTTCTTGTGTGGCTGTGTGCAAGAACAGCTCTCGACAGACAGCACATGTATGTACAATTAGCAACTGGTAATCCAGTCCATGTCATGGGGATTTCACCCTCACCCCAGATCTGATCACAAACATATAGACAAATATATCACACTGTTCAGTTTGATGTTTTTCTAACATATTTACATTAGGGTCAGATCTTTTGTGCATAAAATATAAACAGGAAAAGAATAGAAGTCAGTTTTGAATGAGCTGAACTGTGATGAGTTGTTTGTGTTTTTGGATACAGTTAATATAATGATGATGATAAAATGATCAATTATTTCAAGTTTTCTTTTAAGCTCAAATGAGAAACTGACAACAACTAAACCATATAAACATGCTCTTCCAGGACAGTGCTTTCTTGCCCTTGCCCTCTAATTGGAGCAGCTCTGTAGCTGTGTGTATACAGCTGCACCATGTGGCCATTGTGCCTGCAACAGATTTACAAAGGAGGGTAGAAGTCCATTGTTCTGAAGTGCAAATAGTGGCAATCTCCCTTTATAAACACTTACAGCACCAATGTATGCACAGTCACAGACCTTCATATGGACCTAATTACATGTTGGTGCTGGCCTACTGCTCTCAAGCAGCAGCACTGCTCTCACACATATAAACCCCGGCTCTGCTACTACCTGGTGTAAATCTGCTCTCTGAGAGACATCTTTTAGCTCTTACAGCATCTTATAGCAAATGTACAACATTGCTATAATACACCTGAAGGCTATACATTTTAAATACCGCCACCTGGGTGTTAAATCCAAACTCCTGTCATGATTTCTATCTGTAAAATATCAATTCTTCAGATTCATCAGACAACAACCTTTCAGAAGTTGCTCACACACAAATGCTGTCTGACTGCATATGTAAATTCTGATACAAACAAGTGTTTTCCACTGGTGCATACCATGTTGAGCTAATGACCCGTAGCAGGGTCATTAGCTCGAGGTGAAATGACCAATACTGAACACCACTTCATCATGGCACCTGAACTGGCCACAGGCTCATTGATACATGTGGGGAGAGAAGGCTGGCCCGTGTGGTCCCATCCAACAGACCAGCTACTGTTGCTCAAACTGCTGAAGAAGTTCATGCTGGTTCTGATAGAAAGCTGTCAGATACACAGTGCATTGTAGTTTGTATTAGGTATGTGGTCAAAATGATAAGCCTAAAACTATTACAATTTCCTTGTGTGAAAACCTTCTTGGTAATAAACCTGACTGTGATTGGTGATTGTAAAAAGAGAAGTTGTTGTTCCCTGCTCCTCTAAATGCTGACTTTAATTGTTGTATAGTGGAGCTTTCTCTTGGGGCTGAGCAGCAGGACTAACCTCATTAAAATCGACCAAGACAACGAGCAGCTCTCTCTAACTCTGTCTCTGTGCACAAAACACAAACAGAACACAGCAACCCCTGAAACAGCCAGATGTAAATGGGGCAATTTACCATCTATTTCAACAAATGCACCCTCACTTTTATCTGCACTGCCACAGAGAACAAATGAAAGGTTAATATGTTCAAATGGCACCTATCACTGCTTTAAAGTTCTCTCCTTTACCTCCAGGACAAAGGTCCAGACAAGTCTTCCTTTGATCCCTCCAATAAAACTCCACTGTGATAAATCTCATCCATTTCACTCTCTCTCACACTCTTGGCATATCATTGTCCACTCCCCACAAAAAGTGGATCAACACACACTGCAAAGCCAATGAACACAATGCTCTGCTCTATGATTTTCTATCTTTGTTTTGTCACAGATTAGTTCTGTCATTCCTGAAAATGAGTGTTGCTGTTTTTATATAACGTGGATGTGGTTTGATCCATAAGAGCTGGTGTGTTAGATCAAAAAACATAGAGAAAATTAAGTAGAGAGGTCTGCTGATACTTTCCTTATGTCTAGAAATCACATGTGCAGACATAAATTGATGATGATAGTATCTTACTGACAGTAATCAAAGCCTGAGAGAGCAGGTGAGAAGCAGGTTTCATCAGGGGGGCTACAGGGGAGGCTTAGCAAGTGGAAGTGAAATATTAAATATATTGCCAAGTTACTACATTAGATCATTAAATTTCAGAGAAATTGTAGTTTTGGGGAATCTTACTTTTTTCCCCACTTTCCCACTGAGTGAAGGTGCATAATGTCATCACACATGAGTCACTGTTGGTCCTCTGCTGCAGGTAACACTGCTGAGAGAGGGGGCTTCTGTCTTAGCCTGTAGTTACTTTACATATGTTTGTGGCAAATGAAGCTGTAGTCTACAGAAACACAGTTTTCCCTTTCGATAAATAGTTCACTATTAGCTCAACATGGTCATGCTGGGTTTATGTAAAACAAACCATGGTGGTAACTGAGGCTGCAGCCTGACACCAAAATGTGCTAAAATTCACTGGGCTCAGGTGCTGCACCTGAAACTCATGAACTGCATGGTGTGTCAATATAAGTCTTTTCACTCCAATTCATGGTGTTTTCAAAACTTTGTAATGTGTTGGATGTAATTTCTATCTGAGACCTGGTTGAGTGGGGATGCAGCAGCAGCAGCACTGTTAGAAACCTGGTCCACTTGTAAAACGTATTCCAGACAGAAGTTTGTATTGTTATAACTGAGTTCTACCATCAGAAAATGTCTCCTAATGACAAATATTTATTTCAGATTCAGATTCAAAGTGTGCTTGTAGGAAAACCATTACAAGGAAGTGGCTACAACTAGACAAACCTACGGTGGAAGAGAGGACTGACATCATCTATGACATTTTTACGATGGAAAAAATTACCTTTGTCATAAGACTACAACAAGATGGGAAAGATTATTATGTATGTCACCCTGAAACGACCATCGTTTATCTAATGCTAAGTCTTATGTCCCTTTCCCCCTTTTGTATAGGTGTTTTTTGGTATCATAAAGGTGCACCCCAGCATTCCTGTTCTAGGAGTTTAGTTCTTTATTTTATATTATATAGACTTCATCTTTTATATTGCTGTGGGAGGACCAATCATTCATATCTATGGAATTGCAAATATACTGCTGTGTGATTCAGTTTGTTAAGGATGAATGGATGAGAATGACGAATGAAAAGAGAAAAAGAGAATTGAAATAAAAAAGAAAGAAACCTGATCCACGACTTATGTTTTCTCCCATTGCTGTGGAGAAGGTAGAAACTGGGAGGGAACAGCAGCTATACCCAAAGGAAGCCTAAAGGGAGGAGAGAAAACTGTACTATCACCAACCTGAACTGAAGGTTAGTTGGACTCCCCTCTCTCTACTTTGACTCTTAATTAGATCTATAAACTGTACAGACAGTTGCACTTAAACAGTGATCATCTGAAACAGGATGACCACCTGCCTAACATTGTGTAGGTTCCCTTTTGTGCTGACCCGTCAAGGTAGTGATCCCACTAGACCTCTGAAGGAGTGCTGTGGTATCTGCTGCCATTAGCAGTGGTTGGATTACCATGGATTGGACTTGTCTGTCCAGCACATCCCACAGATGCTTGACTTGATTAAGGAGGCTAAGTCAACCGGCCTGCTTAAAGAGGCCCCTGCCATCAGGGAATACTGTTAATGCAAACTGCTGCCATGTAGGTGGTACATGTCAAAGCAACATTCAATAAATGGCAGGACCTAAGGATTCCCAGCAGAACATTGCCCAAAGCCTCACATTGCCTCTGCCTGCTTGCCTCCTTCCCATAGTGCATCCTGGTGCCATTACTAGGGGTGGGAATCTTTGGGTGTCTCACAATTCGATCCGATTCCGATTCTTAGGGTCACGATTCGATTCAAAATCGATTTTTGATTCAAAACGAATCTTCTTTATCAAAAATTGATAAAGTGCATAGAGTGTTAATAATGAGGCAAATTATGGCATCAAAACAGATACAGTTTGTATAAGACAATGTGATGTTTAAACTTGAAAAAGTTATATCAACTGATTCCAATGATGTAAACACACAGAGATAAACTTCAGATAAAAGGTAACATTTTTTCATGCTAAACTTGCTCAAATAAAAATAACTTTTGCATATTTCACTGAAAGACCTAGTTCAACTGGGGGCGTATCGACACGTGCAAACTTCCACGTGCCTTCAGTCATATTTCACAGCTTTAAGTTATATTATTACACAGGAGGACTCATTAGGCCTACAATAGGCCTATATGCTAGTTATGCAGCGTGGTCCCCTTGAAAGAAGGTCAGATGACAAACATACACAGACATAGATGTGCATCAGCAGCGCTGCTTAAAAAAAAGGGACGGTGCTGCGCTCTCCAGCCGGTTCACCTGTAGCTCCACAGACGAGCTCTGCTGTCCCTCTCTCTTTAGCCTGGTGTTTGGCTGCACTTTGTATAAAAAGAGTTCATAATATTATGGAGTTAGATTTGTCTCATAAATACCTGTAAATGCACAGTGGGTGATCCACAAATATTCCTTGATTTGCACATGTGTTTTGGTATCCACAAATACAAATTTCTAATTTGTAACCGGTATTTTGTTTATTACAAATAGATGTGCACAATTTTCCATTTGTAAAAACGAAAAAGCCATTTGTAAAACTGAAAATTCTGTTTGTGAAGTGTTACTCTGCATTTGTGGATCACCAATCATACACACCTCTTTCATCAATTACGTATTTTTGAGACGTTCTTATCGAGATCCACACAGATCCACAAACTAATAGCTCATGATTCACAAATGTGGAGTTAGATTTGTCGCATCAATACCTGTAAATGCACAGAGGGTGATCTACAAGTATTCACTGATTTGCAAACGTGTTTTGGTATCCACAAATACAAATTTCTAATTTGTAACTTGTATTTTGTTTGTAACTTGCATTTTGTTTTTTACAAATACATGTGTATTTGCAAATATATTGCGATTTTCAATTTCAATTTCGCGGTAACCACCATGGTAACCATGGCCGAAGGAGGAGAGCAGCCACCATCCACTGTATAAATACCTTTCCTTGTCCTACATTAGGATAAAACTAGTAGGTCTACATTCACCATGAAAAAAAAATGTGACGCTACAGTATGACACAAGAAATTATAAATTGCAGATGTTTCTACGAAAATAGATTACCAAGTAAAAGTAGGATAAACATAATTGATGTATGTGCAGAACATAACGGTGTTAATTAATGATCATGATCAAAGCTCAGATCACCCTGAGTGAGGCCGTGTCGCTCGAGGACAAAAATGTACTGTAACAGGAGAGCCGGTGGCAAAGAAATTAAAGTGGCAAACACATAAGCTGTGAGCCTCCCTCACCTCGAGCCTCTCTGGCCTCTCTCCAGTCCGCCGGGGCAAGCACAGTCTGTTAAAATTGAAAAGTGTAGATTATGTGGCTCTACGGCTGCTTTTATCTGGCTCGAACAGCCAGGATGCCAGAGCTATATCGATGGTGTGTTGAAGTGATGTGCAGCTGATAGTGGCAGTGGCAGTTTTCTCATCGCTACCCGAGCCGCGACCGGCTCTGGGGCTGGGCCAGAGAGGCTCGAGGCGAGGGAGGCTCACAGCTTATGTGTTTGCCACTTTAATTTCTTTGCCACCGGCTCTCCTGTTACAGTACATTTTTGTCCTCGAGCGACACGGCCTCACTCAGGGTGATCTGAGCTTTGATCATGATCATTAATTAACACCGTTATGTTCTGCACATACATCAATTATGTTTATCCTACTTTTACTTGGTAATCTTCTTGTGTCATACTGTAGCGTCACATTTTTTTTCACGGTAAATGTAGGCCTACTAGTTTTATCCTAATGTAGGACAAGGAAAGGTATTTATACAGTGGATGGTGGCTGCTCTCCTCCTTCTGCCATGGTTACCGCGAAATCGAAATTGAAAATTCATAGCTACATGAATGCAGAGAGCAACACTGCCACCTACTGATGAGGAGGGCGGGGCCTTTTGTGAATCACAAGCTGTTTGCTTGTGGATCTGTGTGTGGATCTCAGCAAAAGTGTCTCAAAAATATGTCATTGAAGAAGGAGATGTGTGTGTGTGACTGGTGATCCACAAATGCAGAGTCACACTTCACAAACAGAATTTTCAGTTTTACAAATAGCTTTTTCGTTTTTACAAATGGAAAATTGTGTATTTACAAATACACAATATATGTGCAAATACGCGTGTATTTGTAAAAAACAAAATACAAGTTACAAATTAGAAATTTGTATTTGTGGATACCAAAACACGTTTGCAAATCAGTGAATACTTGTAGATCACCCTCTGTGCATTTACAGGTATTGATGCGACAAATCTAACTCCACATTTGTGAATCATGAGCTATTAGTTTGTGGATCTGTGTGGATCTCGATAAGAACGTCTCAAAAATACGTAATTGAGGAAAGAGGTGCGTGTGTGTGATTGGTGATCCACAAATGCAGAGTAACACTTCACAAACAGAATTTTCAGTTTTACGAATGGCTTTTTCATTTTTACGAATGGAAAATTGTGCACATCTATTTGTAATAAACAAAATACCGGTTACAAATTAGAAATTTGTATTTGTGGATACCAAAACACGTGGGATCAGAAAACATCGGCTTTCCTTCATTCCCCACATCAGTGATCACTGGACACCCATGGCCCTGTCGCAGGTTCACCAGTTATCCTACTTTAGTTCACTGGTGGTGTGTACTAGGGATGCACCGACCTGATATTAAGATCGAATATCAGCCCAGATATTGGGGGGCTGATCCATGACACCGATCTATTCACTTCAATTCTATGTCTGTGATGCAAATAAACACAGAGCAACAAGGTTTTACAAATTTAGGAAAGTAATATTAAAGTTAAGCCTGATGTCTTCATTCTCTTCCACATGGCAAGGTGTACAGTTTATTGATTCAACAGTGGTATTGGATCAGTATCAGGTATCAGTTGATACACTAAGCCCAGGTATCGGTATCGGCATTACTAACCAGATGATCTAACCCAGTCATCGCATCATCACAGTTTGGCTCATGTCAAAGTCACTGAGATCCTCACACTCGCCCATTTTATTCATTTACTGCTTCTACTGCTTCCACTGACAGGTGCCAGTGTAACAAGGTGCTCAGTGTTGCTCACTCATAATGTTAATGCTGATCAGTGCATTCGACCAGTCTGTGTTATACTGGACTCTATCAGAGCAGTGGTCAGGATGTGCACACAGAGAGGTGGCTCACTGCAGGCTGGCCTGAAACCCTGACGGATGGCTCGGATGGAGCAACATCTTGGGTTGCTTGGCTGAACATCCCTCTGTTCTCCAGCGCGTCACAGGAGGGTGCGTGTGAGATGGAGAGGTGGGGGTTGAACAAATCCTTTTCCCTGTCACTGCTCTGCTTGGTAATTTAATCTAATACCACATGTCAGATCGATTTGTGTATGGTTATAGGGTACAAGTCGCTGCGAGGCAAGTGCGCCACAATTCCCTGCCACATTCAATTAGTAGCCCCGGTGGTGATGGGGGAGGATAGGGCTAAGGGGTGGTGTGCATGGCCGGTGGCTGCTTGGGTGTTTACGTGGGCACTTATTATGCTGGTTAACAGTGACGCATATTGTGTAGTACATATTCTCAGACACAATATCACAGACAAGTTTAAAAACTGAGTATTTCCATTATCTCTTATTGTGGAACTGATCCACTCCACAGCAGAGTGGTCATCCACATGTTTCCATGTAGCTTTACTGAACCAGTCTGATCCTGGAGGGGGTCAGCTCAACACATCAGTACTTCACCGAGGGCCGACAAACAACAATATGTAAACTGTACATCTGCTGTGTGCTACAGGAGCATATTAAATGATGCAAGAATTCATATTAGCCAAATAAGACAATAAGAGAAATTTGCAATACTGTTATTGTAGTATATCAAATAAGTGCGAAGTGGACTTGTGTTCTACAAAGGGTTCTGACAGGCCACACACCAATTACATGGCTTCACATTGACAAATATTCTAATCAATATTTTACAAGGAAGTCAACTACAGCAGGTAGACAAAATACTTGTTGCATTTAAAAGTGCCATGATTTAGAGCTCAGCCTTCAGTCTCCCTCTATGGACCTGATGTGTTTCTACTAGAGATGCACCGAAAATTCGGCCACCAAAAATTTTCGGCCAAAAAAAAAGGCAAAAAAAAAAAATTTGAAACAGGATGTTATGATGACGCAAGCAAAAACCTGCCAGACACGCTGACATCGGTGTCAATGAGTACTGGAGTCCAGGCACCGATCCGATACCACGTGTATGTGTTTAGCAGTTAGCTCCGTTAGCTTCAGTCCACCTCTGGAGTATCTGTTTATAAAATGAAATGAGCAGCACAAAAATAACCCACGTGTATGTGTACAGGGTACGTGTGTCTCTGTTGTTAAAGTTTAGCGTTACTTCTCAGAGTTTTCTTTTTACTATCAGGAGTCATGTAAACATGACGTACTGCTCGTATTTTCCGGTCAGTCGTCATGGAAACATGGCGCTCTGTCGGTGGTGCTACGTTTGGAAAACAAATGTGTGTACAAGCTGAAAAATGAAACAACGTATCACTGTGTACAGCCAGTATCTATGTGTGAAAACATGCTGTGTTATCTATATATTTATGTATCATATGGAATTTTACAGTCTTTCAGTAGCCAGTAATAGGCCAGTTAGTTACAGGCCTGTAGGTTATTATTAGGGGTAAAAATTTTATTTTATTTTATTTTATATTGTTGGAATATCAGTGCTAAATAAATATTTTCATTATTTTGTAACTGATTTCATTGAAGCCTGAATATTAATTTATGCAATTGTAATGCCTTGATTTAGTGAGGTCAGTACACAGTCACTGCCATAATAGCAATGGTAGGCCTACTAAAAATTGACATAATAATTGGCTGGGGGGGGGGGGGGGGGGGTGATGCAACATTTTATGTACTAGATGGAGCCTTATGGGATTGGAGCTGAAAAACATGTTTTAAAAAAATAATAGTCTGGTCATTTTGGCAGATTGGGTCTTGTACATGTCCCTTTACATCTGGAGAACATGAACTGTGCACCAGGACAACACAACACTTCATTTTCTGTATCATCACATATGACTCTTGCCAAAACTAGAATTATCATTGTGTGCTTGTCTGCCACGGCCACTCAGACTCATTTTACCATGAGTCCAAATGAAGAGACCACAACCTGAGAAGAATATGCCTGTGGCTTACTTTGCTGCTTTGTTTCAGCCCTTGTTAAAGAGGATGAACACTAACCTAGTTTGGGATCTCCTGTCGGGATAAAGACATCTGTGAACGTAAACAGGTGTGACTGACCACTGACCAGTTCCACCTGCTCTGAATACAGAGACTACAATCAATTCCAGAACATGCGCTTCAACTGGGAGCAGCAAAGTCTGGTGGCTCTGAGTTTTTACTCAACCTTTGCTTCATTTTGTTGTGTTTTTGTATGTTTTTGTCGTATTTTGTCAACTACTGATGGACACTTCTGTGGGAGAGGAGATTCTTCAGGAGAGGAGCTTCTGTCATTGAAAATGGAGCAAGTCTGGAGGATGCCACCCTGTTCCAGCTGGATGAGGAGCTGCTTTCATGGTTGCTGTGCTGGTGGTGCAGAGGTTAAAGGCTTGGAGGTGGAGATGTACTGTAGGTCCTTTCTGCCGTCAGTCATCATGCAAAATATCAACTCTCTGCTCAACAAGAGTGATGAGGAGCTGGAGATATAGATGAAGACTCAGGAAGTAGACATTTTTTCAAATCAAAACAATACTTGTGTACATCCCACCAACGGCTACTGCTGAAGATCCATGTGAAAGTCTCCATGAAGTCGTTGCTAGGATACAGACTAAACATCCTGAGGAACTTGACTTCAGAGAGATCAGAGATACATGCTGGTGGAGGCCATTCTGAACAACTCAGATCATCCTCCTCTTCATTCTTCTGCAAATGGTTGATGAGCTGACAGACAAATAAATTTCCCTTTGGGGATCAATGAAGTAATTCGTATTCGTATCAGGTCACCAACACAGAATAATATACAGATGTTAATGAGTCAATGGCACAGACAAACACACACACACACGCCTTGGCGTAATGATGCTGTGAGAGCATGGATAGATGGAGAGTTTAGCTGTGGACGCCTGTGCTTCATCACCATGAAGTTTTGCTTCATGCTGTTTATTGTGTGGCTCTGTCTGAATTTCAAGTTGCCTTTTTATCATAGCGAGCAGGTTTCAAACGTGCCAAGAACAAAGCAGTTGTTATGGCGACGCGGACAAACAAAAAAGGTGGTCTGCCTAATTTGCACTTGTATCGACAGCAGCAGTGGTTCGGCCGCCCACTCTCTCCCTTTCTGTAGGCTGTCATTGTTCCGCCATTGACAGCTAATGATCTGCCATGACCGTTACATCATCCCAGTTTATTAAATGACAACTAAATTCTAAACTAGCACCGCTGACTCAGAGAGGAGTAAGACACCATTTCCCTTGTTATCTAGCTGGCATTTGAGTGTGTCCTCTGCTCTGAAGAGCCGAGCTCGTCTGTCAGACAAACACTGAGCCTATCTCCTCCTCTTCCTCCTCAGCCCAGCACCTGCTGCAGAGGCTGGGATTACCACAGTGTCATTTTGTCCATGATATGACTGCTCCACCACAAAACATTCACTTCATTCATTTAACATTTCCACAGTGACTCACCTGACTCCAGCCGACAGGTAAACAGGATGCAGGTCATTAACATCCTGTCTGTGCCGGCCCTATGAACTCTCATTCAACAAAATGACTATTTCAAATTCTCTCTAAAAACTCTCATTTTCACAAAAATAGAACGTCTTTATTTGATTTGGCTTTGTTGCTGCACAATACATCCTATATAATGTGATATTTGTTGAGAAGTAGAAATGGCAAATATACCCAGTGGTTCCCATCACTCTAAATAAGACTGACATAGCAGAAGGAAAACAGACAAGTCTTTGTAACGTCAGTGTCAGATCCTACTGGAGGGACAAAAAAAAGGACATTCAGACTAATTCTATCAATCAATAGTCTGGATCATCTCAGAGATTACAGGGAGTTTAAGAAACTGATGTGCACTTGTGGCTCACGTTGAGTGTTGTGTGAGGAACAACAGAGGAGGATACCTTTCTTCTCACCTTCTTAGGAACAATTAGCTGTTTGCTGCTGAGCTGTGCATTTACATGAGCATCTATTGCCCAGTGCAGGGCAAAAGTCTTGAAGTAGTACTGAAGAAAGAATGGTGCTGGTTATGGAAATGGAAATAGTGATGAGTAGAAGAGACCTCCTGTGTGACCAGGTCATTGGTAGAAGGTGGGCTTGACTCAGCGTCATCAGCCATAACAGTCTGTGTTAGGCCAGGTGGGAATGTGTTGTGCTACCTTTGCACTCACATTCAGATCTGTATACAGTTGACTGGTTTTATAATACTTGTGTGTTGGATGTACCATATATTGAAATGTTTCCAGGTGTATATATACAGTATATATGCTGTAACATGTGTCATGGTAAAGGACTGGTGGTTGCAGGTGTATTATGTGCGACTCTTGAGTCATACATTGTGAACATGTGGAGAGTCTTGTCCACAGCTGTCATCCAAGATCTCATCAGACATGGTGCTTTCTGCTCTTGTTCCTCCACAGTCTATTTCTTAGCCTCTTGTACTGCAGTCAATAACCACACACACACACACACACACACTATTCAGACGAGGGAGAGGGAGAGCAGGCACCAATGCACCCCCCACAAACTGATACACATGCACACACCCCTCCCCCTCTCAGTTATTGTTTGATGTTCCACTCAGGGTGTCTTTGTGTCTTTATTCAGCCCTGGACACCTGATGAAAGGTTGGTTCATGAGATCACACACACACACACACACACAAACAAACACACACTTTATAACAATGAGTCATCTAATGCTGGAAGCACCAGAACAGCCACGGTTTCACTTTCCATGTGGAAAATATGGATAAAGTAATATATGCATATCAGTTCATAGCAACATGTAGAAGAGGTTAGATGGAATCAACTGAAAAAGTGCCAATGGATAAATTAAGAAATATTCATAAAAAACTAAAGCTGTGCGTTGACACTGGTGCCTTTGCAAAGACCTTACTCGTGTTCTCATGTTATTAACTTTCCATATACATAAAAAGAATGTGAACTGCTCTTCATTAAACACAATAGTTCACTTTGCTCAGTGCATCAGTCTTGAGGAGGCCTGCAGGATATGGATAGATTGCAATGATGACATGACTTGTGATAAATAAGCAAATGGAACTATGCAAGATTTTTACCTTAAACAGCTTTGGAGTAACTGTGATGGTTAACTGAGTTGTTACAGGGAGAATGGAGACTCTCTGCCTTCCACCTAGGGTCTCTTGGCTGAAAACCAACCTTGTAAGATCAGCACCCCCGACCCGCCTGGTGCATTGTAAAGCGTGTCCGTAATGGAGGACTGTGTTGCGGTGGCGGTGGCTGAGGCTGATGCGCTTGCACTTTTTTGGGTCTTTCTGCTCCTTCAGTACTTGGTCGTAAACCACTTTATGGCTGTGCATGGTACTCCAGCTGCACAGTTGCACAGAGGAAAGAGCTACAGAGGATCATTGGCACTGGCCAGCGGATGGTCAGAGGCCATCTCCTCCCTCTGGAGGACTTGTACAACTCCCGCTGCCTCAAAAGCCAGGATCCTCCAAGACCCCACTCACCCTCTGGCCCTCTGGCAGACGTTCAGATCCATAAAAACACACACAAACAGACTTAAGAACAGTTTTTACCCATCAACCATATCACTACTGAACGCTGCTAAATCCCGCTGATGTGAAATTATTTATATATTTATATGTACATATATATTTTTTTGTATTTTTTATATTTATGTTTTATTTTATGCCGGCACTGATTGTGGTCACTTTTTAATTTCGTTGTTCAACTTGTTGAATAATGACAAATAAAGTCTGATTCTGATTCTGAAAGAAGAAAGAGACCACAACAGAGAAAAGGCGATGGGCCTCTCATAGTTCCTTTTTAATAGGCATCCTGAAACACTGAATAGAAAAATAGAAAAAAATATTTTGCACATGAATAATCGATCAGTTAAACAGAATGTTAATTTAACCCTCTACTGCCTCCTCTCCTTTTAGGCAGCCTTCTGCGATGTGTTTATCACTCAAGTTCATATCTTGATGACGATGAAATACAGTTCACATGTATTAAAAAGTGCATGTGTGCCAGAGCTGCACGTTTGTTTGTCACGTCAGTGTGCACGCCCAGCAGCACATAATCAAATAGCAGCTCAGGGAGCCTATCACCTCTGTCATTTCTCAACACATACATTGACTCCGGGCGAGTGACGCATTCGTCATCCATTTCTGCCTGGCTGTGCCAATTCAATGGCCTGCTCTAATTCTGTTTGACAACAGCTGGGTGCGCCACCAACAGCAGATTAAAGGCATGAGAGGTTGGACCTACAAGCTGTTTGTCTCTAATCGCTGCTCCCACTGATCAATTCACTTCAGAGGAAACTCAATACACAGGCCTCCATGTGCATGACACACAGAGCTACAGCCATATTACAGATTTGTTGCTACTTTCATTTTCATTGTCTTTTTCAGATCCTATAGGCATGGCCTCTCATTAGAAAAGACATGGCCGGTGCTCATAACTCCAAATAATGCAGACACTGATTTGGAATTAGCCAGATCAAAGCCAGAGGAACTAGATCAGTGAAGCAGTCAGACTACAGTGTTTCACAACACACATGTGCCTGAATCCAAATACACAGTGTGCTGCCTGAATTTAGTCTCTTTATTCATAGATGTGGCATTAAAATAACCAAATCCTTGCTCATGTACCAATATATTTACCTAACAATCTCTATTTCTATTCTATTTAAAACATTATTTAAACTGACTGATGATTCATCTTGTTAAATCTATCAATTCTCTGTACATTGTTTTCTTTTACTTTTGTTTCTTTTAACAAAGTATCTAATTTATATCCTTATGGTTAAATCACACCAAAATATTTACATAACAACAATCTGGCACAAAAACAGTTTTTGTCTCTATAGCTGATTTCCTTCTTTATGAAAACTGATGTACTTCATTGACCTTTTCAGGAAATTGGATTGTCCCAGCAGCCCCATATACAGACACATTCATTCACAAATACTACATAAATACATACATACAACTGTGCAGGGGTGAAGTTTTCCAGGCAGGGTTTTCCCTGAATATGCAGATGTTTATGGTGTTTTTACTGTTGAATCAGCGTTGTTTTCAATTAGTCCGTTTTTAAAGACTGCACATTTTCTCCAACTCCTTTCCCCTGTTCTGTGTGTGTGTGGTTATTGACTGCAGTACAAGAGGCTAAGAAATAGACTGTGGAGGAACAAGAGCAGAAAGCACCATGTCTGATGAGATCTTGGATGACAGCTGTGGACAAGACTCTCCACATGTTCACAATGTATGACTCAAGAGTCACACGTAATACACCTGCAACCACCAGTCCTTTACCATGACACATGTTACAGCATATATACTGTATATATACACCTGGAAACATTTCAATATATGGTACATCCAACACACAAGTATTATAAAACCAGTCAACTGTATACAGATCTGAATGTGAGTGCAAAGGTAGCACAACACATTCCCACCTGGCCTAACACAGACTGTTATGGCTGATGATGCTGAGTCAAGCCCACCTTCTACCAATGACCTGGTCACACAGGAGGTCTCTTCTACTCATCACTATTTCCATTTCCACAACCAGCACCATTCTTTCTTCAGTACTACTTCAAGACTTTTGCCCTGCACTGGGCACTTTGACTCTCTCCTTTATACATTTATCACTTCTTAATGATAAACTGACTTGAAATGCAGATATGACCAAGTAGCCCATATAGTGTGTCTATCCTCCTGTCAAAACTCAAGATGGTTACTGACTCTTTTGGATTGAATCACTTGCTCAGCACCAGCACCAAATCAAAACACACAAAACACACCATAGGGACAGAGGGTACATAACCTTACAAACAGGCTGCAACTTTAGTGTTTACTACTTTACTAGACCATTGTGATTAAACTCTGTTTATCACAGGGCTTCAGACTTTACCACTCCTGACAAATGTTATCCTCACCACAGGGCTGCTTGGCCTTCCTCCTTAACAGAATATAACAGGTATGACATTATGTCAGGCTGTGCTGTTAAAGCTGCCAGACAATATCACATCTTATTCAAATCTTGTAATTATAGTACACAATCCAATAACTGCACAGCCTCAGTCTGATGTGTGTGCACTCAGCCATGAAGTATTGTGATACAAATACACTCCTGCAGATAAATGAAATGACTGTAGCAACTTTTTAACTAAATTTAACAACTGTATCAGTCTCATTATGTGTATGAAATTCATCAAACTGAGCCTTATCCATCATATCTGATGTTTTTGAGCTGAAGGCAAATGAGCGCCTGCTATTTTGGAGCCCGAGCATGTGTGCAATGAGCTGCCCGGATTTCCTCTAATCTGACCCCTGAATCACTCATGTCTGCTGGTGATAAAACACTGCTGCTTCTTTCAAGTCTGGGAAACTGGATGATTCTGTGTCCCGAGCCATGAGGCTGACAACATGTAGCCTCCATCGTAACACTCGCACACGTAGTTTTCCTACAGAGACAAAGCCGCTGTTACACAAGAAGATGTGGAGCTTTAGTTTATGCGCATGCACACACACACACACACACACACACACACCTTCAGTCCTTCAGTCGAGCTGTCAGCAAGCATCAGCACTCAGGGCAGACGATGGAATCGAGCAGGCAGATGTGCAAACACGCCTGACGGAGTCCTCTGCCCCGACCTCAACACACCATAAATGAGTAATGAAAAAGCAGCAAGAGCAAAACACCCTGTTTGCAGGTGGTCCCTGTGCTGCAGACACACCACACAATGGGAGGCAGCGTTCAGTCTTTATCTGCGCAGTACATATGATCAAGCAGTACTCATTCAGCCCAGAACACTCACAGCTGAGACTAGAAACACACACCCCCCCAAAAAAGTTGTGCAATTGAAAAACTGCTAAATAAAGGTGCAAATCACCAATCACTCCTAATTCAGCTTATATTATTACTGTGTAAAGCCCTCTGAGAAAATCTGTTTGTAAAAATGGGCTATACAAACAAACCTGTCTTGTCTTACATTTTTGGGCCATTTTATGCCTTTATTTACAGCAGCGGAGGAAATGAGTCGAGACAGTGGAGGACTGACTTGTAGCAAATGATCGATTAGACTTGGATTTGAACCAGCGGCTCATTCTAACCACCAGAGCACCCAGGATGGATTTTAAGGTTCTGTTTTTAAGAACTACATTTATCAGATCCTCTTTATTTAACAGACTTTTTTAACCCCATACACTCATCATCTGACCTCCTCACCGTGTCTTGCACTAACCTTTAAAGCAGAGTTGACCATGCTCAGTCACAGCCCCCAGACTATGCAACAGCCTCAACGTCACTCAGCCCTGCACATCCATCGACTTCACTTCTGGCTTCAAACATGTTTATTCTCCTCAGAAAGCAGGCCTAGATATGTTGTTGTGCTGTTCTATATTTTCTGATGGTGTCTGTTGACTCTGTGTGTTGTCTGTGTTTTACCTGGTGTTGTACAGGACTTTGGTCAGTTTATTAAATCTGTCTTCACAATTAAACATGAAGACAAAGCAGCTCAGCGGGAGGGCAAGTTATGGACAAGCTCTGGGCTCAGAAAAAACAAACGAGGAGAATATGCACAAAATATCTCAGAACAAGACCTTGAGAGCACATTAACATAACCCTATAGTGTATTCAAATATAGTATTAATAAATCCAAGCCCAAACAATGCACAGAAGCCCCAACAGACCTCCCATCTGCAACTCTGCAGCCCAAATACAAAAATATTTGCTCCACATAAATGAGCGTGATCAGTGCTATTAGTGTGTGGTGAGAGAGCTAGTGTTGATAAGATCATCAGATAGGAACCTGGAACTAACAAATGTCTAACACATCAGCACCAGTTCATAACAACCAAGGAACATACTGTTATACACAACAATATTTAGCAGTACAAAACAAAACTGAGTAAACAGAACAACAGCGAGCTTGAACAGGTCATCAGAAAGCAGACTTTCTATTATGTGAGGAAATAGAAACTGATATCCAGCTGGAGGACAGACATTTTCAAGCAGCCCTGAAAGGCAGGTTGAAAATAGTCCAATGGCCTTTTCTGATGACAGCGGGTCTCGCCTCGAGAAGACAGACACATGGTGCAGAGAGAGACAGGAGCAAGTGGCTCACAGTGGTGAAATAAAAGAATATTCAAATGGCATGAAAACCTTTAACATATACAAGACAAGCAGCTGTTTTCATAAGGGAAGCAAGGGAAGCTTCTATCTGGCAATTATCAGGGGAAAAGGCAGAGAAAGACAGCGAATTGACCTTTACCAAATGGTATAGCCTTTAATCCTTACTACAGAGTCCTGCTGGGGACACGGAGACTGGAGGAGGCTGATAAATCAGACTCAAATGCCACGTGAATCTGCATTTCTATGCCTATATTAACAAAAAGTGATCCGAGTGCCTTGAAGTGGGTGCACTTGGGAAGGAATGAGGGAGCGGCCGTGCTGCTCAAGTGTGCTCAGATGGAAGAAGTCAGAGATTTGTCGTTATTGAATTACTGACTGCACTTTCAACTGGCCATAGGGTGGCTCAGTTCCATCAGACCTTTGTGTGTTGTTGTTGTTGTTGTTGTTGTTCAACACATGCTTTGGCAGCAGAAGCAGTAAAGCTACAGCTCACAATGGTTCAGTAAACTTGCTGAAGTAAAATCCTCTTGTACATGATTGAAAATTTCCATTGAAGGCAAATTTCTACTTTTACTTTTTTTCTTTCTGCATAATTTATTCTTGTATATTTTTACCTTGCTCAGTTTGCTGAACACTTACTTGTATTCATGCCCACCCACACTGTGCAATATTTCGTACCAAGCAACTTGTATATAAACTGGAGTTTTCTCTATTTAAACCATTTTTGTACATAACAGTACATATTTTTGTTTTACATATATTTTGTACACATTTGACATATTATTATTATTTTATTTTGAGGTCTGAAACAGTGTTGGCTGATTTTAAATCAGCTGAATGAGGGGATGCATGTGTGTTTAAGTTTGGTTCACCTGTTGCTATTTATTTTAATGACGTATAAAATATTTTGATACATGGCAGATATAGGCAAGGCTACTATTTTGGTATTTATTTTAAGAAATTAGACGATATTTTTCCAAGTTACACGGGAGGACTTTTGGTCCAAGGACTACTGGTCCAACTACATGATCAACAAATCCACATTCTAAACTGGAAATATAGACAAACTGCACCCTCTGAACTGTCATACACAACCTGACAACGATGATGAACACCGTCTGCTGTCAGGACGTGGTGCATAAAACCAGTGCATGCACAATATAATGCTCCATTCAAGAATGTCGTCTAGTTCTGCCTTTGAGCTGGCAGGTAGTGGCAGTACCCTGTTGCCGGAGACAGCAGTGGGTTTTAAAGGGTTAAGTCCATTCATTCCTAATAAACTGGACACCTCAAAGGGCATTCTCCCACTTATACCATGGTCACTTACCAAAGAAATAAATATTAAATCAATAATTTATAGGTAATGTGTCTTACAGTTAAAATCATACATTTTTCACAAGCCACAGCTGAGTGGACTATTTAATTTCTCTCTTCTGCAGGCTAGAAAAAGGAGGCCTGCTGGGGACACAGCATATAGCCACAGTGACTCTGCCACAGCCTAATAGTTAATCAGTGAAGGGAAGTGAGATGATGGCTTAACTTTACGTGATACATGGCGTACGTCAAGTAGTATTTCAGAGGGCCAGTGCTTGTGCCACTTTTGCCATGGCTACCAATAGTGTGCAATAATTCACAACTGTCATCAGACAATTTGACCGGAACATCTTTATAGGTGTCCTGTTACCCTTTTTAATGGACACCCTGCAGCCAATCAGAACCCAGAGCATGGTATAACATAGGTAAGATTTGGTATTGAACAGTACTGTAGTCCGGTGGCCCCTGAGGACAAGGCTCATACAGACAACAGACACATTCATATGCAAATAGGAGAAACACTGTTAGCATGTGTCTCTGTCAGAAGCTGAATACATCATAAATATTTTACACATTATCTACTGACAGGAACTGCATCATATCACTGAATCCTCTGGACCACAGAGTCAGTGGAAAATTACTAAGGGGCTGTGATAAGGCTTTTCCCATGGGACCAATGCTGCATGGTAATAGTGAAGTGGTCGTTTGTGAAAACAGAAATGCAAGTGGCTGATGTGCAGGCAGAGTCTGTAATGTTCCTGCTGAACACAACCTTCACCCCCAGAGGAAATGACACACTGACAGCAGGTCAAACTATCTGACAGCACAGTGCTGATTCCAGCCAGACCTTTTCCAGCACCTCCGATCTGAATGCTATAATTAAGAATAAATTACATTTTAATAAATAAACTAATTTTTCAGATTTGAATTTGCAGAGTAAATGTTAACTCTGAGACTCTGAGTGCAATGAGACAGAAATGTAGCATCTGTTTTATTAAAGTCTGATGACCTGCTGTTTGTGAGGGTGGAAATGACAGGGGAGGATAATGTGGTTAGATCTGATTGGCAGAGCTGATGTTTGACTGCCACCTGCTGGTGGAGGACTCAACTCCTTCACAGTCAAGAGACACTGTGAGGAAACGGCACAAAGCAATTACTGTTCAACAGAATCTCTGAGACGCCGCAAATGTCATTCACAAGTGCGTGGCAAGGATAGCAGCACCGGGCTTTGTTGGAGAGAGAGCCAATAATTAGAGCTGACATTTCCCTCTAAAACGGTCATTAGTCACTTCCAAACAAGCGTGATGTGATAACTGTAATATCTTCAAATTGCAGCTATTAACAAAGGTTTGCCGAAGGGGTCTGAAAATTTTCGTTGCCTCTCCAAATGTCAACACTGAGCAATCTCATCAGTGTGAGGAAGATGAAAATAAGCTCATATTAACATGTCAATAAGACAAAGCATATGGCATCTGACGAGGAAGTGTTTGTGTTCCACCGTTCAAGGTCCACTGTTGGAAGATGGAGCTCAGCAACAGGTGACTCTCTTTTTTTGTTTGTTTTTAGCTAAATGTGAGTTTTGTCTCTTGGCAGTGGTACTGGATTTGTTCCTGACACATAAACTACTATAAACCATTATATCTGAGCAGCTGAAGGAGAGTGGAAAAGAGAAAGAATCCAGTGCCAGGTCAAAAAAAAAAAAAAAAAATCAACTATCAATATGCCAAAAATAAGCCACCTATCCATTCATTCATAAGTCAACAATCATTTACATTCAGGAACGCCTCTGTGCAGGGCAACGTGAGTCAACCTGCTTTGTTGCCCAGTAACGATGCGAGTACCGCTGCTGAGAGCGCGGGAATAATTATTTTATGGGATGTTTAAGGTTTGTAGCTGGCCAACTATGGCGGCGCCGCCGAAAAAAAAAATATCGCGGGCGACAGACAACTTAACATAAAGACATTTTTCTGCCAGACTCCGGCGCCAAGGAAATGAAGGGAGAGAAACAGAGGCAGCTCTAGAAAAAATGACAGGTGCAGGTGAGATGGAAGAAAGGGGGCAGACTGCAGGGGAGAGGGGGGCTGCTCGAGGACCGTTACTGCCGCTGACTCCGGTCCGACTGCCGGCCCCGCTCCGACGGGTGACGCCGGTCCGATTGCCAACCCCCGTCCGACGGGTGACCGCGAGCCCGGTCCGACTGGTAACCCAGTCAAAAAACACAGAACATCTGGCTGGGGTCCTGAATGGTTTAATAATCATAAATACAGCCCTTGTTTGTACCACACTGTTATGTGGATGAGTCCCAAAATGAAGCAATAAGTAAGGTTGTAACCTCGTTTATTACCGCATGGTAGCAGAGCAGAAAACCCAACTTCTTCGGTAGCTCCAGGATCAACAACACTCCACTCAGCAGTCACTTCCGCCTTTCTCCTTTTTTCTCACTGCTATCTAACAGTGCCTCCTTGTGGCCAACTATAATGCAGGAATAACATTACTGTGAACACAACACACACTGCCCATGGTAAGTTTCCAATTTGTTGTTTAGCTTATATTTTTGTTCTGATTGAGCTTCTTTGTTTTGGTAAGCAATAATGATGAAAACAACACAGACAACAGGCTAGTTTTCCACTAGAACCACTAAGGGGTCATTTTTTCCCCAGGCATCGTCAAATGTATGTAACTCTCAGCTGACCTGAGTTTAACCTTAGTTCAACCTCTAAGTTGACCTCCATCAGTTGACCTTTTGCTGGTCAACTGCACCAATACACCATCCCGCACGTCTCGTCTGTTTTGGGATTTTTCGTGGGTACCACCGGGCCTGAAAAAAATTCTAGGGGAAACACTGGAATGTATTTGGCAATCAAGAAACCTTAAGAAGTACAACCAGTTCTACGAGACATGATCCAGTCACAGTCTCATCACTTTCACTCATAACAAGGTGTTTCATCATAAGGCTGCAACATGATAGAAATGAAATGGTATGAAGACTTTCTGAATGGCAGTATATTGCATTAAATGTGATGTTCAGGATAAATCGAATTGGATCAAAAATATTTAGTTGATGTCTGATTTTCCACACTGCAAACAGGGCTGCAGTGTTATTATTATCATTTAAAGGGGAACTATACAAGTCTGATCCCTTTTTCCTCTACAGAGCTCCCCCTACAGTTCTGAAGCCCATATTTTACAACACTGACAGCTAACCCTTATCAACATTACTAATACGGATGCCACCATTATGGCTGATTATGATTATTTTTGAGCATGATTAGCCTGTTGTGCACTGGTGCAGTGAACAAGCTGGGAGGCAGGACTACACTTCAAAGCACACAGTGCTTCTCTCAACCAACTGGACAGTCATTTTGATCTACTGATCACATATTTTAATGAAGATCAGCAGATTATGATCAGCAGCTGATTAATCAGGGCATCCCTATTTACTGATTAAGAAACCAATAATGAACATCACATGACTCACACTGCCCTCACTGTGTCACTCACAGCAGGTGAGCACTGAGATGTCAGAGTGAAGGTGACCTTTGACCTTTTGGATTTGGATATAAAATGTTTTTATCCTTGCTAACATTTGAGTTCAGTTGTGCTATGATTAGTGTATGAATTTGTGAGCTATGGTCAAAAAACATGAATGTGTTCCTGATGTATTGCATTCACAACAGAGTGACGTCAACGTGATCTTGACCTTTGACCTCCAAAATCTAAACAATTCATCCTTGAATTCTAATGACTTTGAAGAAGCGCTGTCAGGCCATTACAAAGAAATCCTGTCTACAATTCTAAAACTGGTTTCCTCTCATCTAATATGTGAGTCAGTGGATTTCTATATCAACCAGAGCAAAGACAAATGATGTCAGATGATCACACCCACCCTTTTAATGGAGCTGCGAGTCTTCTCCTTCCACTGGTGGCTGCTCAGCTCCAGGGTGCAGTGAACAAAGGTTTCTCTGTCGTAGGAGCCCAGGATGAACAGTCTGCAGGGTCACAGCACAAGACACAGAACAATCAGAACCACACAGTTCAACTGCAACAATAAGACAAGTGAAAGGTACCAACCCAGTTAAATGTTTGTTACCTTGTGTTTATATTTTCTCACATCAATGAGCACAAACATCTTGTTCCTGAAGGTGGAGATGTTTGACTGAAGTTACACATTTCTGTTCATCATGTGAACAGTGTGAGATCGGATCAAATGAGCCTCAAACAGTCCACCATGTTAAAGTTTTAATAAGTAACACCCATGTTCTATCTTAATACAGAAATGTTAATGGTTTGAAAGGTCTTCTTATGTTTGATGGGACACATTCTGACTTGTTATACAAAGTGCTGGACAAATACAACTTCTTCAATCCAACAAATTAAAAAATGTGTTGTTTTCCAAATAAACACATCCTTTGTGGAGCAGAATAATCTAAAATGAGTTCATACTAACAGTAAAAGGCAATAACATTGGTCATGCTTCATTCCTTTTCATCCACAGACACTAGAATCTGCCTTTAGTCTAGTCTTATTGCTCTTTATTTCAGAGATAAACTCTCTAACAGTCTTTACATCAACATGATTTATACACCTGGAATTATATTCAGGTTTTCAAACAATCTATGAGCTTATATAGACACCAAGGACTCAATGTCAGTGTCAGTCCAGAGCTGCAACTAACTATTATTTTCATCACTGATCAATCTTTTTGTGATGAAATTAAAATTACATTTTTACAGGTTGATTGAATAATGAACAAGAATAACTAAAAATCATTTAAATCATTGTTTTATCAACACTATCATACAACAAAAAATAATGCTATTATTCAATATTCAATATTTTTCCTGTAAATGGTGAATATGCCCACCTCAACATTCCACAGCCTAACATCTTTAAATGTTTTGTTTCATCCAAATTGTCTCCTGCCCTCTTTTATTACATCTCAGTTTCTTACACCTGACTGTGGAAAAGAAAGGAGGTCACAGCAACATTCATTCTGGCTCCTGCTGCCCTCTGCTGTTCACAGAGGGTCAATGCACCAGGAGAGTTTCCTCCTGTGGATCCAGTCCAACTGCACAGAAACTATACATTATAATATACAGTGGTGGAAAAAAGTGTTCGGACACCCCATGCATTTGTGAAATATTGCATTGAGAATCACTCTTAGGTCTTCAAGTGCAATTTCTTTAAGTGCAGTCACAGCCAAAATACTAAACAAATATCAAAAAGCCATTAAAAACTTAAATCGTTATTGTTGTTATTTGTTGACTTTGATTCTGACAGTGTTGAGACCTGACATATTGAAACTGTCAAGAATTCATTTGTATTTGTTTGTGTCTGAAATGCAGCCACGCCTTTTGAAACACAAAAAAGATTTTTCCACAAATATTTCATGATAATATTTGAGATTGTGTAAAATTTTAAGGGTGTCTGAAACCTTTTTTCCACCACAGTATACCCCAGGAACAGCTCTGTGTGATGAGACCTGAATGAGCTTTGACTGTTTCCATGGAAAAACTCCACTTAACAGGCAAAATAAACAACATCTCTTTGCTTCACATGTCCTGTACAGGGTACGTCTCACACTGAGAGGATAGAGGGAAGACAAAGTCATGTAAGTGGGGACAGGAACAGGAGATTTTGTATGACTACAATGTGTAATGGGCAGGAGATGAATTATTAATAGATGAGTCTGATCTTCTCATCCTGTGGTCTATACACATCAAAGCTCACACAACTAGTCTCCTAGGCAACAAAGCATAGGACTCTGGATTGGGATAACCCTGAGCTAATTGATTTGACTCTCAGGCCAATTAAAATTTAAACATGCCATCTCTGAACAAAGAGGGAACATGTCTCAGAGTGGAGAGCCTGGTCTGACTCCACTCAGTGTGATGGACTGTTTTGTACAGTAGATTGTGAACCACAGCCTGTTAATGAAGATGGACGTAGCCTCTGTTACATCACCCACAGGTTTCTGAGGAGCAGTTCTGAAACTCAGAGCAAGCTGTTCAAACGCCCTCTCCTTCTCAGACCATCCAAAAAACGGTCAAAGAGGGGGAGCCTCTGTGGAGCCATGACTGCAGTGAACGGCAGTTCGTGGTGAGTTTATGTCCACTCATATTGAGACCAAACAGTTTACCACTACCAGCCTGTAAACATGTTTATTTCTAATGTAAATTCTGGACATTTTAACATGGGGTCTATGGAGACTGACTCACTGTTGGAAACTCAATCTAGTGGTCAGTTTATGTATTTCAGTGTTGGCTTTATTTTCCAGCCTGTTGGCTGGATACTTGATCTGACACAGCAAACCTTCATGAAGGGTATGATGGTCACTAGTTGTTCAAACAGCTTGTGTTGATCTGTAACTGCACTAAAGCAGAAAGTTTACTGTAATTAATGTAATGCAATGTTAATTCTCAATATGAATGATGTGGACTAAATGTTTGTAACACAAGTCACACAGGTGTCTGGTTTTGAACTTCATAGTGCTTCATAGTCATTAAAAACAACAGAGGCCCACGGGTTATGAGCAAAAAATATCTAAATTGTTGCCACCACGATGTGAGGGGACATGAGTTTTGTTGCCTTGACGACTGGGTGACTTTGTTTTTTCTTCTTTTATGACAGCTCTCTCTCTCCTCCTCCTTAGTGGGTGCAAGCAGTCTGTGTGTGTGTGTGCGTGTGTGTGTGTCAGGAGGCGCAGGCAGAGCTGGCTGTTTGACTAACAGGAGGATTTAAACCTCAGCTGATGCCAACCTTTCAGTGTGTCTCAGGCTTAGTGCTAATCCGACAATGTGTTGTGTTGTCTTTTTTATTTCAGGTAGGTTTATGATTTGGGGTTAGATTGTTTTGTTTGCTGCTTTGGGTACAAACATGTAGTATCCAGGTTTTTCTTAAACTGGGAACAGAACAGAAGGTTTACTACTTTCTACTTCCTAGTAGTGTTAATAACACTAACAGTAATCCTTCCTATCTGAGGAGTGCTGCAGCACCTGCAATGTTTGGTGGAGTATGTGAAGTGCAAAGATATATAAAATATAGATATAGATACAAAGATATAGATTTACCTGCTACATTCAATGAGAGTGACTTTGAGTCGTCCCTCCACCAGCTTGCTGTCCTGGACTGACAGGTCCAAATCACAGGCCGACCCCAGTGGAGGCTGCACTTGAAACGGGAAGAAGGGCTTGTATCTGGAGAGAGACACAGAAAACATCCACACTGCAGTTTAAACAGGACTTCCACCGATGTCAAATCTGACTGGGCTGAATAAAATGTAAAGAATTCAACTAATGCAGACAGGGGAACCTTCATGCCTCTTTACTGACACAAATACATCATTGTCATTGACCTTTAAATGGAATTCACCCTGTGCTGATCCTTTAAATAGGAGACAATGATGGTGACACAAGACAAACTCAGTTAATCAGATTTGAAGACCTTGTTCACTATCTGTGAATGGTATGAAGTGATAGACAGTGGAATGCATCAAGCTCTGGTGAAGTCACAGTGAAACAGTGAGGCCAAACACACTGCTCATGTTGGGCGTGGTGCTCGGAGCAGCAGCCCCGAGCCTCCATAAAACCAGCCACAGTACTGGACATTGTTCACTTCATTGATCACACTGATGGTACTGTCGTCTATATACAGGTTACAGATCCAGAGAGAAAGTTTCACTGATCAGAGACAAACTCTTAGCTAAAAATCAGCTGTGACCCGATAATGTGCTAATGCTACACAACCTCAAAACAATCTGTCCTTCAAATCAGCCTCTATTTCCTGTTATGACCAAAAAAAATTCACAGTTTCTGTGTAACTGTAGATAATCTCTGGCTTGCATGATATGAGGAAAATTTGCAAAATGCAATAACACTGGGTTGTGCTTGCGTAAACAAAAATGTGGGTGGCAGTTGTTTTATTGTTGTTGTGGTTGTTTTATCATAAATACAAAAAAAAAAATAATTAGTCACTTTCTGTTTTACTGGAGCTGATGCAACAACACCTACAATCATGAAAGAAGACAATTTAAGGACAAATCAACTTAATCTAATCTAATAGAACTATAAGCATCATCAGAACAAGTACAAAAGCAATTCTGAGTCATTGACATCATTGTAAAAGAAAAGCCCCCTGCAAACCATCAGCCATGTTAGGACCTCTGGGTGCATATTAAAGACTTAACATTTACCCTGCATTCTTCAATGAAATAAAAATATTACAAATATTCTTCTCTTTCAGTTAATGACTCACGATCATCTCTGATGGTGGCCAGTGATTCTACTATTTCCTATGGATATTTTCATGGAAAAATCTGCACTCTTCTTTCCCAGTGGACAACACCTCCAGAATTTATTTTTGTTATTTCATAACAGCAACTAAGAAACACTATGTACTTTCTAGATATGAAAGTGTCATAAGTTCCACACTTTATCATGGCACATATTGAAGGGTCTCAGTTTTAATTATAACTCAAGCTGCGGTTTAATTCTGTGGTTAATTTGACTCATGTTAGGTTCTGTACAGGGTCATGGATGCATATGTGACAACAGTGTGGTTTGTTATGTGTAAGTCACTGGTCGCTCTGAGAGGTGTGTGCTGAACATGTTGGTATTTGGATGTTTCCATGCAAACATTCCCCCGGTGAAATGAGTTCAGCTGGTTTTATTACTTTTTGAATATTTTCAGTTCATTTTAATAAAACTGTGATAATGCTGATACCCGTCATCATTTCAGTCAGTATAATCCTAAAACTACTTTCATTCTATGCTAGCATGTCAGTTAAAGAAGGAGCAGTATTAGTCATTAGAGACATTGTGTCCTCTGGTGGTGCATCATTCTGTCCTCTGTTGAAGAAAAATCATTCAAGTCCATAGTTCCAGTGTTTAGCGTGGTGTGGTCAGTTTACTCATAATCCGGAAAATGGTGAGCCTAGTGTCACAGAGCACGTCCATGACAATAGACTGACCCACAGTGAAGGGCAGGGGAACAGATATACAGTTGAGGAAAGAGGGAGGTCACATAGGGTTACATGGGGGGAACAAAGGTATTGATGGAATTAACAAGAGACATAATCATCAAGAGACAGGGAAGTCCTATTGTCACACATATGAGTGGATTAACAAGAGACATATGACTTAGTTATCAAGAGAAAGACAGAGATGAGGTACTTTGTTGGAGAAGGTAGCACCATAAAACAAGTGAATGGCATTTTTTTGAGGGGAGAAGATCAACAGGACAAGCCATTGTGGTGTGGAGTCAGAGACACTCAGGGTTTTGTTCTCTTCACTACACCAAATGAATATTTTCTTCCACACCTCATATGTCAGTTTTTAGGAATCACATACAGTATTGTCCCCCACTGTTCAGTAGCTTAATACTCAAGTCACCAACATACATCTTCTTTTACAATCTAACTGGCCCAAATCCAAACGTCCAGACGTCCATGTGTAGTGTGATTATAAAGCAGCTCTAGGTTCTATATTAATACTGTGAAAGTATCAAAGCCTCAGTCCACAGAGAAATGCACACAGCCTGTATTCAGAAAGTGAGCCAGGCCACCAGGACCTCTGTAAGTTTTTGATGTCACAACAAGAGAGGCTCAGAGCCTCCTCTCCTCTGATTGGCTGACACTGACCTGTTGTCACTTGAGGGAGGATGTAAAACTTTGAAAATGTTTTCATGGTTTTTTGTTCTTAAAACCACAAATATTACTTCTTATGGATCAACACCTCAAATAAAACATGAAAGAGGAAGAAAATATGAGGCTTTAAACTGTAGTAGTTCTCCCAGCTCCAGTCAGTTGGAGTTGTGCTGTTTTACAATCCCCATCATCTCAGTCCTGGGCTGGCAGCCAAAACAACAGCTAAACTACAGAGACAGTGCAATCAATGCACAAGTCTCCTGTCTGTGGTACAAGCACAGTGGCTGAGCTGTTTGTTTGCAGCCCTGCTGTCATCCTTCCCCTTTCAACAGGAAGTGACCAGAGGGAAGAGGTTAAAGAAAAACAGCAGAAATCTGCACAATTATGTAACAAACAGCCAATGAAGCTCAACACTGCATGCACGCATGTGTATTCATGCCATGAGAGCTGCATGAACATTATCATTCAGGTAATGTTTCACTTCTCATGCACCTGCACACCATGTTTTTAGCTACAATGCTCAGTAAACAATGTAAAATACTCCATACTCAGCTGGTGTTATGTGCATCAGAGAAGCTGTGACCAAGCAAAGTGACCAGGCAAAATTCTTTGCCAAAATAGAGGATAAGAGCTGCACAGTGCAGATGTATGTGGTGTGGTGGTGTGTCATAGAGGTACTAGTTACAGACAACAGGCAGTCCTGCATCACATCATTTATCTTTATTAAAATTGTAGGAGTTACTTGTTTTCTATTTATTTATGTGTACACACACACACACACACACACACACACACACACATTAGTACCTCCAGGACTCCTGTCCTCTAAACAGGGACTGCTGACTGTGTTAAAGTAAAACCATCACAGCTCTGGCTCTGCACAGAGTATTTCCTCACAGCAGGAGCTGGGAGTCAACATGGGTGCTGTAATGCCCAGATTACCTCCAGTGGGCTGTAGTCCCAGCCCTCCCCTCCACACAACTACCATCTGTGCAACTCAGCAAATCCCAGGGTCCAGCTTTCATTCTCTGAGGCTGCTCTTCATTACATCATCATTGTCACACTCTGCATGATCAGTGTTGATACACGCACACTTGGAGCCCTACTGTTTGCTGCAGAGGCACACAACTCAGAGGCACTGAGTGTGTTTGCATTTAACACTCGTGGCTGTGATGATGTATTTGAGCATAGACATCACCAGCTTTCTGAAGGCCACTCCACAAGCTGCAGCTTTCCTCAGCCCAACTTAGCTCTCTACAATAACCAAAATGTAATATCTCCATGCAGTCCAGCTCAAATATCACAATATAAGATGATGACTCTGATTATATTTCATATTAAGTCCCTCACACAGCTCACAGCCTCCATCTGGGATTCACTGTTGAGTCTGTGATGAGTGGTGGAAATATCATCAGTCACTGACATTACAGATTATAGGGCTGGACCCACTGTAACGACCAGCTAAGACCGAATAATAACCACAAATATCACACATGGCTGGAAACATCACAATGTTCAACATAAATGAACAAGGTTTTCTACAGTGTCATATAAAGGTGATAAATTCACTGACAGACATTTCATGCAGAAATTTAACAACAACAGACCAATTGAGCTCAGCAGGTCACATAGTGGTTTCTCCTCATAGTAATTAAGGTTGTAACTAGGGATGGACAATGTTACAGATGCAATATCGGTATTGGTTGATGACTATATAAATTAAAATGTCATTTTTTTAAACATGTTTGTCAAATGTGTGTGTCTGACTTAACAGGTGACAAGTTATTTGCATGTGTGGTGATGCTTAATGTACACAATCAGCACACATCACACACACACACACACACACACACAAGTGCAGTAAAACCTGCACAATTAAAAAGCTCAAACTTCATCAAAACACCTCTTCAACCTGCAGAAATGTCAACATATAGAACAGGGGATTCAAACATGCAGCCTGTGGGCCAAAACTGGCCTGCCAGAGGGTCCAATCCGGACCGCAGGATCAATTTACCAAGTGTGAAAATTACATAATGTTGTTGAAATTGCACATATTTTTGTAATTTCTAATAAAAGTAATTTCAGGTTGTTCATAATGTTTTGTAAAAGGACAGTTCATTAACTGTAAACATCTTTATAATGTACTAGTTCTTCTTTGCACTAAAACAAAGGGAAATATCTAGAGTTCCCATTATTTATAGTAGTGATGGGCAATGATTTTCACATTATATTTTAGATTTTCACAATATAATCGAATGGTCGTTCAGTAAAAAAAAATCGAATAGTTTATGAGACTGTGGTCTTGTCTGAAAAAATATAAATGTCCCCTTGTAAAGACACATGTTAAGACTCGTACAACAATCAAGAAGTTCTGTGTGAAACTAGTGAAACTCTGCAGGTGCGGACTCTGATGAGAAGCGCTACCGGAGAATACTGACGTAGTTCCACGTCGCCAGAGGAGACTTTGCTCTCATTCAGCGAGGAGGACTGAACTGAACGGTACCACCGTGATGAGAAGCGGTATCGTTACAATATTCTGTGGGACCGATTTTCACTGCAGTCGGCGATTTTATTTCTCAATGACGGACGGCTGTTTTTCAGTCTGGGATTTTAAACGATCGACTGGCAGTACCGCTCCTCTGGTGCCGCTTCTCATTTCAAATGACGAAGGAGAAGGAGCGACACAGTGTGTGTGTGAAAATTAATCGATTATTGAATAGTGCTTTTGCTTGACCCATCCCTAATTTATAGGTTATAACGCTGTTATTTTGCTGGTCCGGCCCACTTGAGATCACATGTATGTGACCTATGAACTAAAATGAACCTGAGCTCCCTGATGTAGAACAGGCTATTGTTACAAACTCAACAGCTAGACAGTAATCTGTGAATGTTTTCTAACTATTTAGCTCAGTTTGCCATGAATCAGAATGTGAGCTGCTGCTGACTGAGACAGGCCCAGTCTACAGCCCCTCCTCCCTCCAGCAGCAGCAGCAGCAGCAGCAGCAGCAGCAGGATGTGCAGCACAGGAGCAGGACAGAGAGAGGAGGGAGGGTCTGACCCTGGACCATCTTCTTCATTCTTTCTAAATTCAATTCAGTATGTTCATGTCAGGAATATGATTTAATCTACTGACATTTTAGTTTTGTTCCCAGTGAGATATTATTGAGTGTATTCAGGAACATTTGGAAATGCACTCAGAATTAGCCATGCACTGTGCAGTCTATAATTCAGCCTCATCTATGAAAATTGGAACAAAAAGCTAACAGGCCCACAGAGGTCTGCCGCTTCATCCCTCTCACTGCTTACATTAACAAATGCATCCTATCCTATTACAGAGAAGCATTACCATCTTCCTGAAAGAAGACACGAAGCTACAGGGGCACAGATATTGATGCCATTTACTGTAGCCAGTAGTGTTGAATGCATGATAAGCACCAATGTGGGACTGTGGGAGGACTTCTCTCCCTCACATAATATATCAAATAATGCTCAGTAATGATCACTAATTGCAGCCTCAATTCAATTTCCAATTATGGCAGAATCATGAAATTTTAGTTGATGATTAATTGCCGTACAAATAATTGCGATTAATTATTGAATAGTCTTTTTGATTTTCATTTGGCTAAAAACCAGAATATGCCCACAGTGGTGCACTGTGTTTGGCTTTGCAAACAAATCCATGATGCTGATATCAATAGATGGTCATTCAAATGCTCTTGTCAAATATTAGAAATGAAGCTCCTCCAGATGAACAGTTTGGGGCTCCTCTCATGTGTCATTAAACCACAGCAGAAGAAGAAGGTCGCACAATATGATGATGTCATTAAAAGAGAACCAATCAAACCTCAGACCGTGGAAAACGAGGAGGAAACAGTGATGAAATATGACATTTCTGTTAGTTTGATCATCTGTTACACACACATATAGATGAATGGAAACAGTTTTTATGAGTATGCAAAATAATTGTGGTCAGCTCGATAATAATTACTAATTGGACTAATTCCCGAATGTTGTGCATGTTGCCATGAATGCATGCCAGAACATGCACTTCAGCTGGGAGCAGCAAAGTCTGGTAGCTCTGAGTTTTTACTCAACCTTTGCTTTATTTTGTTCTGTTTTTGTATGTTTTTGTCGTATTTTGTCAACTACTGATGGACACTTCTGTGGGAGAGGAGATTCTTCAGGAGAGGAGCTTCTGTCATTGAAAATGGAGCAAGTCTGGAGGATGCCACCCTGTTCCAGCTGGATGAGGAGCTGCTTTCGTGGTTGCTGTGCTGGTGGTGCAGAGGTTAAAGGCTTGGAGGTGGAGATGTACTGTAGGTCCTTTCTGCTGTCAGTCATCATGCAAAATATCAACTCTCTGCTCAACAAGAGTGATGAGGAGCTGGAGATATAGATGAAGACTCAGGAAGTAGACATTTTTTCAAATCAAAACAATACTTGTGTACATCCCACCAACGGCTACTGCTGAAGTTCCATGTGAAGGTCTCCATGAAGTCGTTGCTAGGATACAGACTAAACATCCTGAGGAACTTGACTTCAGTCATGTCTCCCTGATGGACTCACTGAGGATGTGGTGGAGAGACACACACTGGTGGAGGCCATTCTGAACAACTCAGATCATCCTCTTCATAACACCTTGATGGACCAAGAAAAGAGCGGTGGTGGACGGCTCCTCTCTCTTCACTGCAGGACGGAGAAATATAGAAGATCCTTTGTACCTTCAGCCATCAGGCTTCTTCATTCTTCTGCAAATGGTTGATGAGCTGACAGACAAATGAATTTCCCTTTGGGGATCAATAAAGTCATTCGTATTCGCATTCGTATTCATAATAAAGAATCTCACTACTTCCTTTAACTGTTCAAATCAAACTTCTACTGTAGATCACCACTTTATTTACACAACTCACTTTTGAATATTTCCAACCTTTGGACACAAGTACTATATGTACAGTTTCTGATGGGTTCAGCCATATTTGACTACTGCAAACAATGATAACATCTCTAACAGCAGCTCAGACTAGAAGTCTGTAGGTACAAAGTCAGTCTGCACCAGAGGCCCTGTTCAGGCCCAGTATCAACATCTGTCTAAGCCAATCTGATCAGTGGTCAGCTCTAAGTTCACACAGTAGCCACACCCAAGACACATCTGGGATCCGATCACTCAGACCACACCACATACAGCTACATCTCTTCAGAAGTGTGAGGAAATGTCTCCTGACCATTAGTGAAGGACCAACTACTCTGCTGTCACAGTCTCATTGGTCCCAACACACTGTCATCATGGATCTAAAGTATTTTATTAATTCATACAGATAAAACAAAAAAATAGAAGAGGTGAGCTGTGACACCTGATCAAAAGTGGTCAATAGAGATGCATTTTAAAACAGGTAGTAGACACTCAGAGCTGACCGGTTGTGCTTGGATCACTGTAAGAGTATGTTAGTGCAGGTCTGAGCAGGGCCTGAGAGAGCAGGAAACACTGCACTGTGATAACAGACAGGAAATGACATCATCAGCCAGTCTGCCCCTGATAACAGAGGGTGGGAACCTTGACAGGACTCGACTCAAGTGAGTGGTCAGAGTGCAGTTGTGTGTTGCTGCTGTCAGACGGTCTCAGTAAAGGCTCATGTCTGTCACAGGTGTACGGATACACATCCGCTTGCCAATCACATGGCCCATGTACTCCCCAAAAGTTCCAGGAAGTGCTTGGACAACAGAAAACATTAGGAAAACCGCAATAATCGGTAAATTACGGTCAATAAATGCTTTGCTTTGCAATATTTATATGTTTGTGTTAACTGCTTTGCCCTCTGTTAAGTTTACTAAACCTGTACAGCTGTCGACAGCCATAAAAAAATAATATTTTATCAGTTTTTTAACTTAACTTTCAGACTTGACTGAGGGAGACTAACAGGGGACTAACAATGATTTACCAGTTGACTACACAATAAGTCTAGACTCACAACAGCATAATGATGATACCTGTGTTCTTATAGGACATCCATGGCAACATAAATTACATTTTGATTTGAATTCATTGAAAATACATGGAATTCTATTACTATTTGTTAACTATTCTTACTTACCCCAAACTCACTCTACTCATTGATGCACAATAACTCTTGTTTTTTTCCCAATGCACTTAATACCATAATGAATTAAAAACAGTATCAGAAGAAGTCAAACAGATCAGCATGTCAAAGTGTCTGTGTCCTTTTCTCTATGTTCTCCTTGAATACAGTCTTCACCACAGTATGCTGCGCTGCATGGGGATGCTCCAGGATCAGGGAAACGCATGCACATGCATGGCTTCTGCAAAGACATTTGCATTGCACTTTTCCAAATACCACACCACTGGGAAGTTTAAGATTTTTTAGTTTTTTTTAAAAAAAAAAAAAAAAACAGAGAACAGGGAAAACAATGCAAAAACCAAGGGAAGTTATGCTGAAAAATAAAGGGAAAAAATAAAAGAAAATGACAGAAAAAAAAACAACCAAGAATGCTGATGAACAGTAGCCTCGGTTAAACATCGGACAACCCCAGAACAGCTGAACGTGCTTCAGGACAGTGCTGGACAAGGACAGAGTGACACACAGCTGAGCACAGGGACAACAACACAGCAACAACAGACTATAGCTTCTAAAAGAAGTCCCAGTGATCTCTTAAATAAAACCAAGGGAGCAGTGAAAAAAGTCAATAATAATAATGTTTAATATAATAATTATATTAAACAGAACAGTCAATTCTCTGGTGTTATTTGCAATAAAGTTGATCAGCGGGATCAGGATCGGTGAGTGCGGCTCTGTCTGCAGTTCGATTATTTGAATATGAACTCTTCACCCTGCACTCCAGCCTATACTCGAATATCAAATAAAATCTGACAGCCCTAATATAGTTCTGTGTAATTGTATCGGCTGCAATATTTCACAAAATAGCTCTCTTTCTAGTTATTATATAACATGAACTGACAGTGGTATCGAGTCAGTGCGATGTGGTGGTACGACACATGATGAGCCCAGAGTCCAGAATCATATGATGTGATATGAATGTCCTCATATTATAAGCTTCACCATCATTCCACAGCCTCAATGACAGTAAATTGATGTGTAACTACAATCACACTCAATACACATTAACCTCGCTACTAGTATAGTTTGACAGAGTTGGATTAAGTTCTATTTAGAGAACAGAATTTACATTTATCAGCCTGTTGCATGAGTTGCTATTTTTATCCAGCGTGTTAGCCTAAACTTTTATCTGTTAATATTCTCTAAATCTTCTAATCCAGACGGGAACAATCCGCCATCATACTTCATTACTCAGGTCCATTTGATTCCGATGCACTACTGATATGAACATTTATTTAAACATTTTACCTTGAACAAGTGTAGCTCCGAAATCTGCTCCCTTGGAATTACACTGAGCGACAGTTAGCTTGTGCTAACTTCCAGGAACTTTTGAGGGGCTCCATGCTGCGCCATTACTGTGAAAAAACTGAACCACTGCAGTGAACGGAGGTGTGGCCACCCTCTCTCTCTCTCAAGGCACTCTAACATCCACTACCTGAGAGCTGCTCCTTTTTTTCTGAGGCAAGTGTGATAACATCCTTATGCTTCACTCTCTCATGAGCGAACTTGAACTTCCCTTTTTTACTCTTTCTCTTGCTCTCACTTCCTCAAAGTGAACTCTCATTTCTACTTTCAGTGAGGTTCACAGTCTTTTATTGTATTTGGCCCTTTTGATAATTTTTATGTTTCACTGTGGAACAGTGTTTGTTTGTTTTTTTACTGTTCCCACTAATAAAAGTTAAAAAGAAATAGGTGTGATAGTTTTTACTTCATTCTGACATAATGGGTCAGATCCACAGACTGTATATGGGTCAATGTCAAGTGGTTTTTCACATTATTTGTCTGGTTACTTAGGAGAAAAGGGGTGTTTTTAGGATATGTCCTGCTCAGTGTTGCCAAAATGCATTAAAATTTAAATATAGAAACACAGCAGAAAACAAATCTGTTTCAATTTAATGTTTTCAGAAGAAAGTGTATTTTTTTTATAAATACACTCAAATTCACTGCAGGTGGATCAAACATTTAATATTCATCACTCTTTTGTGGTTACACTATGTAACATTTTCAGGGGCATTCTGTCTGACTTTTGTTTAAAAAAAAAGGTTCAAATGACATAAACCAATATTTTTATGTCATTTCAACACTGACATATCTGATGCAGCTTTTAAAACAGTTTTTAATGTTGAATGTTGAATCGCTCATCTTGCCAACCCTTATTTGTCACTCACCCACATATAGACAGACACTGGACGTAGCCTCTGTTCTGTGGTTCTACCATTGCCAACTTGCCAGTACATGACACCAAAGAACTGGTTAATACAAAGACACGTGAACAGGATGGGAATATGTTGAGCTGAGCCAGGCACATGCCGTACACACTGACGCACCTGTCACTCACTGTGGCACACCCTCCATTACACAGAAATTCAAGCAATGTTAAAATTGAAATACAGTAAATACAGTCGTCATGAAGGAGAAAATTAGCTGTAGAGACCAGGACATGTTTATTTCTGCTGTAAAATGGGACAAAATTTTAACATATCTAACTCTATGTGGACTGCCTCGCTTCTGGAGACTCACTTTAGAGGTGATTAGAGGAGCTGCGGTGGTTGATTTGGACACAGTGACTTCACTTTTCAGCCTCAGGGCTTACTACTCTGTCAGATCACACCCATCTTTGGCCTAGCCTGCTTTTTGGCTTTTGTCAACTACACCACTGCAAAGCATCATGACTGCACCTCCTCTGTCTCCAAAAGCAGCTGGTAATCAATGAGAAGATACAAAAGATACTAAATTATCCTCAGTACAGCATAATCAATTATTAAAAATAGAAAGAACACAAGACTCTGTGTGTGTCTGTGTCAGTGTGTGTGTGTAAGGCTAAAGGCATGAGACACAGTGTGCATACTGAAGCTGTTTCTGGGCATTTTACCAGTTGCAGAGAGGAAAAGACAAAGCTTCTGTTTAAAACACCTCACATGACATCTGGACTTGTGTTTGCCAGAGAGCATATAGCAAACTTTGAAACAAGTGGATGGAAGCTGAGACCAAACTAAACTTTTTGGTTCATAAAGTAAATACTGAAGTCAAAGAGAATGCAGCAGGAAACACCAACTCCACCTCAGCAAAACAACTCAACTGTTTAGAATCTGCTACAAACACACTGATCAGTGAAGTACAGTACGATCTCAGGTCTCTTTTGTGTAACTTGAGATCTTAATTCTCAAAAAGGTTCAGTCAAGCATGTGTTTCTGGGATCATATGGTTGTCTGGAGATCAGATATGACTTCCCCACACTGTTGCACAATTACTGCCTGAGAGCCCTGTGGATCCTGTGATGTTGCAGAATGGTTTATGTTAGAGGTATCTGTAACTTCCTTTGGTTTTCTAACAAACCAACGAGACCTGTGGTACATGCTGTTGCGTTGTGGGTGGTGAAAGTGCTTTATAGATGTTTCTACTTCATTTTAATCCAAATGTGTGCTTGCTACTTCAGCTCCCAACCCTTTTTAGACATTCTAATGTGGAAACTTTGGAGAAGTTGGCAACACTGCAGATGGTACACCACCTGATAGAAACTGTCTGCACCAACTTACTGTGAAAGAGCAATGGCCAATGGGGAAACTCCAACCCAATCACATGGCTTTAAAGCTAAATAATGGTGCGAATGTCATCAGTTAATCAGTCAGTCAGACTGGTCTGGTCTGGTATGGTATGGTATAATCTGGTCTGGTCTGGTCTGGTATGGTATGGTATAATCTGGTCTGGTCTGGTCTGGTCTGGTCTGGTATGGTATGGTACGGTCTGGTCTGGTCTGGTCTGGTCTGGTCTGGTGTGGTATGGTATGGTATGCTGTTGCTGCCCAGCCAAAAAAAAAAAATCTTAACCTAAGATCCACTTGCTGGCTTCTCTCCAGAGCTTTCATCTGCTCATGGTCTCGAGCCTCAGGAGTTTGCTCTGTTGTCATGGAGAATGTCTCAACAACCTTTAAGCATAGAAAGTATCTCCATGGCAACTGAGAAAACTGCATCTCCCAATGAAAGCCTGTGAAATGTGGCTGTGGAGATGAGTGGACCTTCAGATTTTTCAGAGTCCAACTGCTAATTCAAATGTGATGACTAGTCCTTAAAATGCTCAAAAATGGATGTTTCGAACATCTACAACTTCCATGACAACTAGGTGAACTCATGTGCTGAGGAGTTGTGATACCCTCTGTCCAGAACACCTGCTGAGAGGAGCTTGGTGGTGAAATAGTTTTGCTGAGAGACGAGATGATGCGATCATTCCGATACGCAGGTAAAGAGTAAATTGACACATTTAAAAGACATTTGTTACGCATTATGAATCAACGGTGCTTTAGGTGTGCAGTATATATACACCTGAGAAATACTTTTAAGAAATAATTTTGGTTGGTCTGTTGTTGTGAAGAGCCTCTGAACTGTCTTTAGCATCTCTACTGACAGCTCAGAATGCAAAGAATTAGAATCTTACTTTGTAACCACTTTCCTAAACCTCCTCTTCAAACATGTTTCAAACCCTGTACAAATCCCCTCTTATGATTAATATTAGGATTACAAGAGAACAAAAACTGGATCTGAGGAAGGGGAGGTCATGGTTAACTGATGATTGGTAAATGATTGTTAAGAGTCTTGTTGATTATGTGAAATCTGATTGATTTAACGTGCATATCAATGAGCGGTTTCAGCTGCTGAACTAGAGCCAGGCTGATTAAGCGCTTTGGCTTATTTATCAGCGCTGACAGGACATTTAATAATTATTGTTATCAGCAGAAGTCTCAGCTCTGATAGTGGCTGATGGCTGCACACCCTTTCATCAGGCCACATCAATTTATTGCACCAGATCCTCGTACAGGAGGTCGGGGTAACCTCAGTGTGTAACTGCGATCATTCATATCTAAACAGGGCTGGACATTCATTGCCTGCTAAACTAAATACTAAATAAACAGCCTCCTAGAGAGGCCTGTGTTGTCACCATCACCTGAAAAACACACTCCTGGCTGTCTAGTCATGTGACACCACCTCATCCAGTGTTTGGGGGAGTGTCAACGACAGTGACGACACTGTAATCGGTCATTAATCGTAATCGAGGCAAAGAGCTCAATTCATCGTGATTTTGATTTTTGCCATTATCACCCAGTCCTAGCTGACTGTCTGTGCTGACGCTGACTGAGCCATCAGGACCGTCCACTCCAATTCTGATTTTATCACATGGGCCAATTAAATAATCAGCTGTTTCCTAGTCCAAACTATTGTTACCATATTGGTCTTTAAAAATCTACTATCAGCCAATCTTTATGCTGAACTTTTAGTCTCAGGGCTCAGGGCCTCGATCTGCTGCCATTACCACAACTCCTTTTTGTTCATATTAATTGTTAAACTGTTAAATTCTAATTGCCTTGTTTAAGAGGACTGTTGCTGAGGATAACATGCTTTCTACAGTATTTTCTGCCACTTAATAATAGATCGATTAGGGATCGGCAGTTTCCCAATGATTAAGAATAGAAATTTTCTAGTCTTAAGTCATCCACTCTTATTTACTGATTGAGAAATGTGAATCAAGCCTTAAGCCCCGCCCACCAGCTGCTTGCTCTATCTATTGGATTAGATACTGATTTGCAACACTGTTGTTACCGATATGTTCACCTCCACCAGTTGACACACAACTTCACACAATACTACAATACCACCACCCACCCCCACTAGCAGCTCAACACATGAACTCTATATCAACACTGCGATGCTGCTGTCGCCAGCATAAAACTAACTTAGCACCAGTTTTTGTCAACCCCTCCCATTCCCTGTATTTATGGGCCCCACATTTTTATTTAGTTGGTTCCTATAATCAGGCATCAGCAAAACTCTAACCTCTATCTAGCCTACGGAGGAGTGCCCACTGCGTTTCCTGGTCTACTTAAACCAGGGCTCCTACTGCCTAGCAACACATAACAGCTGCAGCTGCTTTCTCACTGGGAATTCTCCACAGACTAGACCATCACTTACAAATCAGCTGAATAAAAATGCAAGGAAAAGCACAGAGGACACAGAGATAAAGAATGTTATCAAAATTATTCTTTTTTTCATTTTTTCCTTCTTCTTCTTCATTTTCCTCAACGTCCTTGGTCTTTATTTTCCCTGTGGTATCAAGAATGGTATCGAGTTTTTTACTGGGTGTCCATATCAGGTTTTACATGGATCTGTCATCACGAGGCTGTCACTGGTGTATGGCACTTCAAGGTGGAGACACTCAGTCATGCTGCAGACTGATCGTTTCACTCATCATCACATCTCAAACAGAGGCCCTGGCCTCAGTGATGATGGCAGAGAGAGGAGAAGGTTTTAAAGGCCAGTTAAACCTTTTGTGTCTCAGGTTGGACACATGAAACACGCAGTGCAGGCGGAGAAATGTACCATTTATCAACTAACCAACTACCTTGTTTCTTACCTGTCGTTGCATCAAGTGGTTTTGTGTGCTGCACCATTGAGACCACATTAGCTGATTGTTGCTGATTGCAGTGTCATCTTGAACTCATATTTATTATATTCAGATGCATACCACTTCCTATACTGATTGTACAGTTGATAGCATATCCATATTTCCACTATTCTCCATTGTTTATTGGTTCTATAGCATATACACTGAATTCTTATCATACCTCCAGGGGTTAACTCTTCATTCCCTGCATGAATGAATTTCCCTTTGGGGATTAATAAAGTAATTTGCATTTGTATTTGTATTTGTATTTACATTTAATGATATTTACACTGTTACGAGTGTTCACACTGGGTATATCTCACCCTAGTCATACTGTATTTATTGTAGCAAACCTTACTGTATCACACACATACAACAAACTAACATGTTTGAATATTAAGAGCTTGTATGATCTGAACTAATTGTTTGTCTGTATCAGGACCAGAGTTCAGTGATGGAGGTGAGTGATGGCCCAGCACCTGCTTCTTCTTCTGCACCCAACCTCATTAATCATCAACAGCCACATCACCATGAACTGTGGAGGATTATCACTGTACATATAATGGACAGATATTGTCCATAGTGTGTGGTCTTTTACACATCCACTAATCAGGACCTTTTCCACATCCTGACCAGCAGGAGTTTGGTCATTCTGAAACACTTTAGTTTCTTAGTTGTTGTATTTTTTCATGTTTTTCATTCCATTCATTCATGTTCTAATTAATATATATATATATATATATATATATATATATATATATATATATATATATAGATAGATAGATAGATAGATAGATAGATAGATATATGGATTATGTGTGTGTTTTTCTTTTTGACTCTCTCAGTGTTTTGCCTTTTTACTGCTCTTACCTTATTTACTTATGCTTGTTATAACTGTAAAGTCAAATATAACATGAATGGGGAGGGGGGGGGTTGGTGTTTGGTGGACGAGTGATTAAGAGCACATCCCATGTTGGCACTGCCCAATGCAATGATCGCCAGATCAATTCCCAGCTGTGCTGTCATTCCCTCGTCTCTCTCCCCACTTTCCTATCTCTCTCCACTAAGGCAACAATACTACAAAAATGATATTTAAAAAAAACTATATCTTGTGAGTGAGACCATATAAGACCATATTTTCTGATTCTGCTTTTGTGATGATGTCATCATCCTTTCCTCATCTCCAAATAAACCAAATAACAAGCACTTGAAACAAAGTGCTTGTGTGTGAACATTTCCAGCTCACAGCAGTGGTGCAGCACAGATCTGTGAGTGGTTAAGGACATTTGACTTGAATCATCTCCTGTGAGCAAGAAGGGGTCGTGCAAGTGTTATTCACTCCCATATGACTTGAGTTTTTTGTGTTTATTTCTAATGTCCATACACAGCAGTGGAGTTTAAAAATGAAAATATAACTGTGGTGAACAGCTCAGATGCTTCCATATGCTCTGGTTATAGTGCTGGGTGAGGAGCTTCTACAGCGGCTGTTTGCATGTGTAGGTGTTGTTGTTTGGCTGTTGGCTGCTGCATGTTGACAGTGCCAAGTTTTAGTTCTTACCTTTATCTAACATGATAGAGATTTAATTCAACTTAATTCCAAAGCAAGACACTACTGTGTTGCACAGAGAGTCTAGTCTAATTTTCGACTCCTGCGCCTCGTTGGGCTTCTACGTGTCTAATGAAATGAAAACAGTCACAAACATCACAAGCAACACAACTGATGATATCTTACATTTGGCTAAAAATATATAGATGTTCACTCTACAGAAAGACAACAGCAGCACGTGAAGCAGGCTAATGGTCCAACAAAGACAATTAACAACACATCCAATGAGGCAGACAGGAGTACAGCTCTGGTTGCTTTCAGCAGCACTGAACCTTTGTTGTAAAGGAATTTCTGTGTAGAGTTCGTTTGGTTTGAAGTGGTGATGTGTTTCAGAACTGACAGGCTTTTAGGGAGATTGTCCAAATTTAGATGTAGGATGTGATGTTGAATGTGTCTGTGTGAGACTGAGGCTGAACAACTGATACATTTATGACCTAGGCAAAAACTAAGCAGGTATGTTCCCTGTTTGTGACAGTGATGTCATCAGTGTGTGTGAGAGAGAGAGCCTACCTGATCTTGTAGTTGGGTAAGGTGTGTTTCTTCTTGATCACCCGTTTCAGCTGGTTCACTATGATGGAGGTGAGCTGGGGCAGCGGTCTCCCCTCAAACTGCGACTTCACCTCGAAATCCACCAGGGGGTCATCCAGGAAGGAGAAGGACCAATGGGAGAAGGGCATGCGCGTGAACTGCAGCCTCAGCCTACCCACCACGCGCCTCATCTTAACAAACAGGTAGGCTGACTTCCCAAACACCAGCTCCACGTCGATGGCGAGGTGGAACCCGCCATTGTACTCGATGTCCACCTCGAAGTTGAGCTCCTCGGGCATCTCGTCCTCGTTCAGGTGCACCGGCTTCATCAGTCTGGCCGTTTTAAAGACCGGCAGAGAATTACCCAGGGAGATGTCCCTCAGACTGAGTCCCTCCAGAAGCCGACCTGCCGTCTTGGTCTGCAGCAGCTCCTCAAACTCCACCTTGATCTTCTTGGTGAGCCAGTGTCTGACCACGGGGGTGTCACGGAGCTCCCTGAACAGGAACAGGAATATAGCGTTTAAGAAATTGCACGTCTCCGGTCTGGTGGCATCAATGGGCTCGTTCTGAGGAGGAGGCGGCGGCGGCTGTTGTTTGGGGCTGCCGCCGGTGACAGCCGCTTCCTGCTGCCTGGCTGAGGCGGCCTCTTGCTGTTTGGCTGCAGCAGATGTCGTGCTGTCCTGCTGCTGCTGACCTGCTTCGGCATGCTGGGTATTAAAGTAATCCTTCAGAGCGTTATCAGGCACTACTTTGACATACTGCACTGTCCTGCTTACGGGCTCGGGGCTCCTCCGGTATATCAGCAAGAATTGTAATATCAACGTAACGACTGCTCCGGAGAACGCGGAAATGAGCATTAAGTAAATCATCTCGAGCAGCTGCCCTGACGACGAGTCCGACTCACACACTCTTCATATTCACGCGTTTAGCCGTTTTAACAAAGCAAGTTCCACCTGGTCGCTCTCAAAGCTGCCATATCATCTGCTTCTTTCCTGGGCTTCACACGCCTCACCTGATTGGACGAACCGGCTGCGTCGACGTGCGTGATGACGGAGGCAGAGTTTCTCTCGACGCGTTCAAGGTACGTAGGTTTTCCGAGTTTTTCAATGTTAAGACCTGAGTTGACCTTTGAAACCCATCCTGCATGTTATCATACATTTCCAGGTGATCACAAATGACCACTTGTGTCAGATTATGGCCAATACAAGATATAAAAGACATTTAGCATGAGCTCCCAGTGGAAAAGAGCTCAAAACAAAATTGCAGCTGATTACTACCACACTGAAAAAAAAACATGAGCTCCTGTATCATCACTTTTCCTTTTCTATACCACTACACCTCTTCATATGAGAAAGCAGTATCACAACATCCATATAAGACATTAAAACAATTTATCATATATTATGACAAACTCAAACATCCAGAGGGAGTCCACAGCCCCCTTACCTCAGTCACAATACAGATCCTCTGGTCAGATATGACTCCAGTACAAATGATTGGTGACTCACATTTTGACTGGAGTTACAGCAGTAGAGTACCAGCTCATAAAGATGCTTCAGTATGTTATGTCAACATTGTTGTGTTGCTCCACAGTGTACAGAACTTCATGACTCTGAAACCACAACATACCGAATATACTGACTGTGATGAAACTGTTGTACAGTACAACTGTCAAAAGTTTCACAGTCTGTAGAAATAGTAAAAAACACATTTGGACCAGCAATGAGAGGGGATAGCATTAAATAAGGTTATGCTTCTTCCTACTTGTTAATTTGTTTCACTGTTGTTTTAACTGCTTTGATTTGTTTTTGCCTCTTTCTGTTGTATTATTTTTCAAATGTTTCAATTAAAGTCTTCATTCTTTCAATCAAATTGGCATTTTCATGTTTCTTTGTTGAAGATGTTGGGTCACATCAGCACAGCAAACATTTAAAACAAATTTAGAAACGTTTCAGACATTGACTTAAGACAAGGACATGTGCTCTGGTGAAGAATCAACTTCCTCATCTCATCTCATCTCATATGACTGACAATGTAGAAGTTGGTTGTAACTTCAAGTCTATCACATATTAAAAACAGAATGCAATTATTTGTTGACTGAATCAATAGTACACTCAATAGTACAACATTTCTCTTTTACCTGTAGTGGAGTTATAGTAAAGCACAGTATTGAAATAAAAGTACATTGGTATTGTCTATTCCTGGAATCTTCTCTGATCTCATCCAAACCTCCAATGCAGGTGTGTTGTTACACACACACACACACACACACACACACACATATATATATATATATATATTACAGCGGCAAAAAAGACCAACCCATGTGTTAAATTCTAGTCAGTTATGTTGTATAAGCACCACATCATAACATACATTATCTCAGCGTACTAACCCTGAGGACAAGATGAGGCTGATCAACAACAACAAAAGCACAATACAAGCAGTAAATTACATTCAATATATAAACACATACATTATGCATAATCCATTATCTGGTCTTCAGATAACACAACCTGCTTTTGTAATAACTCACTAATAATAGTGGTGTTCTTGTTCAAACATTGACAGTGGAGCTGAAACAGCGTGAAGACCTCGTAACAAAGAAGCTCAGGTCACAGGACCATTCCAGACAGTGAATTTACTCTGATCTTTAGGGTCATTGTCCTGCTGACTCAGAAGCTGCTGAGCTCCAGCAGATGTGGAGCTGCTCAGGTACAGAGGCAGGAGAGACCCAGATCCTGAACCGCTTACACCAGACATCCTGAGACTGTCTGACAGAAGCAGCTCTGTTAGGAAGAATGGTCCAAACCTCCTCCTGAACATTGAAGCTACTGAAGAGTCTGTTTCACAGGAGGGTCAACTAGTGATTAAGTCCAAGGTCCACTGACTGTCTCCACACTATGAAGGTTTAATGACTGTGTTCAATAAAGACACTAAAGATTATAATTATGAGATTATCTCATTGTCTTTCTCTCTACGCGTTTTCATTTTACCACATACACAGATCAGACATCATTCTGACCACCTGCCTACTGTGTTGGTCCGTTTTGCTGGCAAATACACAACAAACAGCGATCCACCTTCTGAAACTTTTCATCATCAGAACCAGCATGAACTTCTTCAGCAGTTTGATCAACAGCAGTTGGTCTGTTGGATGGGACCACACGGGCCAGCCTTCTCTCCCCACATGTGGCCAGTTCACCACTGTTCCTTCCTTGGACCACTTTGATGGATCCTGACCACTGCAGACCAGCCCACAAGAGCTGCAGGTCTTCACATGCTCTGACCCAGTCGTCCTTGTCAAACTGGATCAGATCCTTAGACTGCCCATTTTTCTTTATCTCAACATTAATGCTCTCTTATCTTATCTCTTTGGATTTTCTACATTGTTATCATCAAACAGTGAAATGAGCACTTGAAGCCAGATTCATCCCATAGTTTCCATAAAGTTATTTATCCCATATAACATAAGAGTGTCTCCTTACAGGCTACAGTACATGTGCGGAAGGTGTAAGGCTTAATATACTACAGTCACCTCCTATAGGTTGTTGTCTATATAGTTATCAGTATATAGTTTTAGGTTTGTTTTTTGTTTTTGTTTTTTTTTTATTATGAATTTGCACAATGTGGAGGTGCAGGTAAGATTAAGACACCTGGAAAGGTTTATAAAGGAAATCTCACCTTAGCAACATGAAAACAAAAAATAAAAGCTCACAGCAGTAAACAGAACAAGTAAACATAGAAACATAAAATCAAGAAAAAGTAACTCAAAACTCACATATAGATAGAACCCAATAAACTTATGAGTGAGGGTGCAAATGTATGTGTGTATGAGTGTGTGAATGTGTGTATGTGTGCTCAAGTGAGCATGGGAGTATACAACTGTATACACATGTTCCAAAAGCACACTTCTGTTTAGCCAAATCCTCACAGTGGAAGGAGAAGGGTCAATCATAGTCAGGTATGATCAGTTTGAAGAGTTTGGTTCATCAGACAAGACCGAAGCCTTTGTTTGAAAATCTGTAGAGATGTGGAATACTTCATATTAACAATGATGTCCATGATCACTGGAGAGAAGGATAGCAACCCTTAAGGAACTCAGATGGAGACTCGGTTGGATGCATCCTCTCTGATGGAACTGAAATGTTGACAAAATAATGGTTAAAAGCACATGTAATGTCAGATGGATCTGTATACAACATCTATTGCACGTCTGCCCGTCCTGGGTGAGGGATCCCTCCTCTGTTGCTCACCCTGAGGTTTCTCCATTTTTCCCTGTTAAAGGGTTTTCTTGGGAGTTTTTCCGTCGATGTGAGGGTCTAAGGGCAGAGGATGTTGTCATGATGCTGTGTAAAGCCCTTTGAGACAAACTGTTTGTATAAACGGGCTGTACAGATAAAATTGCCTTGCCTTGCCTTGCCTTGCCTTGCCTATAAACTCTATGCTCATCAGCAAACTGAGAAGGAAAAGTGGCTGATGCCTTTTTCCTTTTCAGGAGCTGAATGATGACTCTCCATGTTTCTTTCTTTTCTTTCTTTCTTGGTTATATTTATTTCTATACTTCTTATAATGTGCAGCAGTCAAAGGAGATGGATTGGTGACTTAGTAAACCAGTGGTTACTGAATGAAATTTCATTTTTAAAGGGAACATATCATGGAAACATCACTTTTTGAAGGCTCTTTAACATATATTTGGGTGTCTGTCTTGCCTTCTGGCCCCGAAATGTGAGAATTGACAAAAAAATGTAATTTGCTCCACAGGTTGAAATCTGTTATGAATAAGTTATAATTTGATGCTATATTTAAGCTATGATTTGATACTATATGCATTATTTAGTAATGTTTCAATTGACTGCGATTTGACATCATGTATGCACTGTTCTGGTACAAATAGATGATCTGACACTGTGTGCTCTGTCCTGTGCTTGAATGCACATAACCTGATGAGTGTCCCTACGACACCAGATAGCGGTGACTCTCACCTGATAAGCAAGTACAAGATGTAACTGTAGTGTCTTCTGTCTCTGTCAGCTAGGTCTGTTGCAATAGATACACGCCTGACTCACAGCAGATTCACACACACATACTTAACACATATTCTGCACACACATCATAAACCAAGAGTGGACAGCATCATCTGACTCATCACACTCTATCATAAAGTCCAACCTCTGCATCGGGCAGGACCGGCCCAAGAAGATATTGTGAATTATAAATATGAATTGTTTTCTCAAAGCTGTGTTCGTTTTTGGCTGAGATCCTGACCGAGCTCTGTCACTACGCACCCAGTGCTGCTGTACTTTACCTGTGACCTGAATAAATTCTTCGTCTGGGAACTGAAGATTTCTCTGGTTTGTTCTTGGGCTTCCAATAAAAGAACCGATTCTTACAAATCCACGTGGTTTTTCGAGCTGTTCCCTCATTTGTCTGATAATGATGTCATTAGATGTTGAATTTGCATAATACCACCCCTACCTGGTACCAGTAGAAGGGGTGGGGCGGGGCTAGCAGTGGTTCATTTGCATTTAAAGGGACAACAAACCGTTCTGAACAGGGCTGTTTTGAGCGGATGAAAAGAGCTGTGATATTTGATCCTTGGGGTATATGTCACAGACATGTCTTTAAGATGCCTGGGAACTATTTTGTGGAAAAGAGGCATAATATGTCTCCTTTAATGCCCATATTGACCAGTGGAAAACACCTGTCAAATACAGAATTAAATGAAACTATACTGACTGATATGCAAGTTCACCATCATCATGCATATACATTATCCCATGGAACATCACCAGTCAGCTTCCCAGTCAGTATTTCTTTGGTTTAACACTAACCCTTGGGGATTTCCCTGTTTCCTGTGGTTTTACTATGGTGGTTGTAGTAAAATGAAATACTGGAAAATGATCAGATATATCACAGTAAAAGACACCAGACCTCCACACATTAGTAAAAGAGTCGGTAAATATATTATCAATAAGGGTTGCAGATGAAGGATTGATCCTAGCAGGTCCCTTCCCTGTTCACCCAGAGTCAAATATGAAACATTATTGGGACACTTTGTCTTAACTGCTGTATAACCTCTTATGGCTAAAATGCGTTTTCTGCCTTTTGTGTTTCTTGATCTTTAACCAACAAAACCTCATCAGTTCATTACTGAGTCCAAGTGAATGTTGTGGCAAATTAAAAGACTTTCCATCAGGGTGTTAGTGAGACATCAGGTCCACAAGAACAGGACAGACAGACACACCTGAAGACAATATGAGTGTCACCAGCATGGAGGAACAAAATTCACCGATTCTTCTATGACTGATAACAGTATGATAGATATGTTTGAGTGTCAAAAATGAAAAATGAAGAACTTTTGTTTTCTCTGCAGGTCATGATGTTTTGCAGTAAGCTGAGGTGTGGGAGTGAGCATCATCAGCCCAAGGTGCACCTTCACTAAAGCATGATCATTAGTCTTGACATAACAGAACATGTTGAGGTTGACTAACTCAGTATTACATAGTGTTATTCCTATCAACAAGGCCTGATGATTCAGTCAGACTGGATCATCTTGTTTAGGTGTCTGCTGATGAAAGTGGTTTCACGGAATTAGGAATTATAACCACCATGCACTTTGGCATGGAGGCAGTCTGTAACTGCCACTTCCTCTCATGCACCACTCATTTATGGTTGTCCTGTCAGAACAGGACTAACTGTCGGGACTGTTTCATGTGCAGCTACTGGAAAAAAAAAGTTAGAGCTGCAAATACCAGTATTGCAGTTTCAAAGAACATAACTGTGTCGTGCCTATTTTTGTATCTGTGACATAAATCTTTTCACAGTGAGAATCTGTTGTGACAGGAAGTGGACAGAAGGTGGTGCCAGATAAAAGTCAAGGAATGACTGAAGTCAAGCTGAAGGCCGTGAACACCCAAGGCTGAAGGTAATCCAGCCAGTGTTGTTGAGACCTGACATGTGGCAAACCATATGTGAACCCATGAGACACATGAACACATGAACCTTTTATGTGTCGTGTACATTTACTACATTGTAACAGTATCTATGAGTAAAAAGGTAAAGAATAGTTTAAAGCTGCACTGATCAATGTTTTTACATTGTAATGGAATAGGATACATGTGCATGTGTATCAGAATGTCTCATGAAGTTATCTGCTGCACTATTTGGAGTTGCCCACTGTTAACCTTTTTGCCCATTGTATTTGCTTTAAATGTTACATGAGATTTTTTTTTCTTTTGTCTCATCTTGTCAGCAAAAGGTTTTGTTGAAACTGCTGTACATATGTATGTACTTAGCTGTTGAGTAGAGTGGAGCATTTAGAAGCTAAAGAGACCAATTCTGGTCCATATACACTTCCACAGCTGGGCACAGCCTGGCTGATGTTGTCTGGTCTGACAGCCAGAGGGTTTGTGTATGTACCAGAACTGGCCCAGATGTGGAAGCAGCATCTTATGATCATGCTGTAAATAGGCCATATTTGGGCCAGACCTGTGGCCCAAGTCTTATTTTTCAATGCCAAAAGTTTTTATTACAATGCAAAATTCCGTTTTCAATGCCAAATTGTAATGTCATCTGGCTGGTTCATTTTAACATAGTAATACAATGTCATGTCAAATGTGTCAAATGTTGTGCATGTTGCCATGAATGCATGCCAGAACATGCACTTCAACTGGGAGCAGCAAAGTCTGGTAGCTCTGAGTTTTCACTCAACCTTTGCTTTATTTTTGTTGTGTTTTTGTATGTTTTTGTCGTATTTTGTCAACTACTGATGGACACTTCTGTGGGAGAGGAGATTCTTCAGGAGAGGAGCTTCTGTCATTGAAAATGGAGCAAGTCTGGAGGATGCCACCCTGTTCCAGCTGGATGAGGAGCTGCTTTCATGGTTGCTGTGCTGGTGGTGCAGAGGTTAAAGGCTTGGAGGTGGAGATGTACTGTAGGTCCTTTCTGCGGTCAGTCATCATGCAAAATGTCAACTCTCTGCTCAACAAGAGTGATGAGGAGCTGGAGATATAGATGAAGTCTCAGGAAGTAGACATTTTTTCAAATCAAAACAATACTTGTGTGCATCCCACCAACGGCTACTGCTGAAGTTCCATGTGAAGGTCTCCATGAAGTCGTTGCTAGGATACAGACTAAACATCCTGAGGCACTTGACTTCAGAGAGATCAGAGATACACGCTGGTGGAGGCCATTCTGAACAACTCAGATCATCGTCTTCATAACACCTTGATGGACCAAGAAAAGAGCGGTGGTGGACGGCTCCTCTCTCTTCACCGCAGGACGGAGAAATATTGAAGATCCTTTGTACCTTCAGCCATCAGGCTTCTTCATTCTTCTGCAAATGGTTGATGAGCTGACAGACAAATGAATTTCCCTTTGGGGATCAATAAAGTAATTCCTATTCGTATTCGCATTTTTTAATAGCCTATATTGCAACTGTCCCTGGGCCATGTTGGCCGCAGGTTGCATTCAGTTGCAACGCCTATTCAAATAAATATTGTGAATGGTATTGGCCTATCATACAACCACATATAATTAATACAGTCGATCAGTAGAGAGAAGAGAGAAGTTACCATCATGCTGCTCACATTAGCAAGAACACACCGCCTTCAGCGAACACATCGCTGGTGAATCATTTCCTGATGATGTAGAGATGCTGTTGTAGCACATTCACTTTTAGTGTAGTGTTGACGTTGACGCTTCGGAAAATGAGCACTTGACTTCCAGAGGGGCCGTGAAGGCAGCAGTGATCTTGATCCTTTCATTACTGAGGAGTTTGACGCCTCACAGCGGTGGCTGCTGTCGGTGTCTGCTCTCCGCTCACACAGACTCGGTGCGTCCTCTCTTGCTCGCTGCTGAGGCTACAGACACTCACACCTGAGCTCGGTCCAGTCCTCTGCATGGCATATGTCCTGGCGTCCAACATGAGCAGTCTGGAGCAGTTTGGTGAGTAGCCCACACGCGCGCGCACACACGCACGCACACAGCTGAGTTTAGCGCTCGGTGTGGACGGTCCACTTGTTTTAATGAGCTGCGACTGAGACGTGCACCTCTCCTGTCATTTATCCTCTTTTATTGTTGTTTTATGTCGGGGCAAACACGACGAACAGCCTACACGGTTTAACACCAGTGGTTTTAGCTTGATTAATAGACTTAATCACTTTAAACTGATTTTCTCACCGTCAGTGTGGGGACATTGTTTCTGGTTAATTGCCTTTAAACCACAATGTAAAAACTCCCTCACTCTCTGCGGATGGAAAATCCCTCTCAACTAGATGTGACCTTCAGACCGAGTGGAAATGAACATGAACAATAACAGAAAACGTCTCATTGCTGTGTTAGAGTGGCCACATGTGACTGTCTTTTGTGTTCACCTGGATGGAGCCTTAGTTCCAGCTGCAGCAGTTTTACCTTGAAAATCTCTGTTTACTTTCCAACAGTTTGAACATTGAAATATAACTTAAGATAAAATGGTCCTTTGCATGGTTATGAGATGTAAGTAGTGGCTTCATTAAGTATTATCACTCACTCACAAATAATTTCTTACCAGAGAATAAGTGTGACATCTGGGTTGCCAGGTTTGGGTGGTGTATCCCCTCTTCCATTGGCATTTGGCGCAGTAAGACCCTTATATTAATAACTTACTGAGATCTTGCAGATGGCTAAATAACGTATAGGTTGTTTTGTTGTTTTCTCCTCAACACATAGCTTGCCCACATATATATGTGTCATGTGAGCACATGTTTGTCTACCACTCTCTGTTTCACTCTCACTTTCAGTGACAGTTGTTAAGAAAAGGTCTCAGTCTGTAGTAAACATGGGTGAAGTGAAGAGCTTCTCCTGAGGTCTGTGCTACAAAGCAGGATCTAAGCATATCAAGGTAACTTCAGGTTTAACAGTGGGTTTAAATCCTATAACTGTGCTTCAGTTGTTACTGTGGTAAATCACCACAGAGCTCATGCTGAACTCCTAACCTTCAGAGGATGAGATCAAAACCTGCCAACAGTCAAACTGATGAATCAGATCCCTGGAAAAACTGAGTCATCCTTCTTAGTCTGTCATTAACGATAATGTTCATGATAGTTTGTTCCTCATCAGACAAAAGAGTAAAAATACTCAGTTAGAAAGTTAATGATAATTTGTCCATTCATTCATTTGTTTACAATATCTCCTTAGACGGAGTTCAAAGCTGGGGCAGGAAATGTGTTTCAGAAACATTTTTCTGTTATATTTCTTAAAATTGTCCCGCGCGTGCTCTCTCTGCCTTGACATCCCCCTCTGGCCTGAACCTGGCCTCAGAGATATGAAGTGCTCTGGAGTGTGGTCAGAGTCAGAGCTAACATGCAACATGCAAAGCAACATTATATGTGTCACTGATGGTAGAAGAAAAACATGTCAGTGTAGATGGTTTGGTGCCACAGGTTTGTCACAGACCTGCTGTAATAGAATCGTAAAGGTTCAAAGAAATGTTGCAGTACTCAACAGTACTCAGGGGTTCTGTCAGATGCTTTCAAAATCTAACTCCAACTCCAGCTTTAATATTTAAAATCATGAATTATTTCTTGTTTTATTCCAGTCATCTGATCATACTGGTCACTTTTTGCATTGTTAAATATCACTTTTACACATTTTCTGTACAGGTTATTCAGTACAATCAATGTTAGGTTCTTCAACTAGGTAATGAAACGTGTGCATGTGTGTGTGTGTGTGTGTGTGTGTGTGTGTGTTTTCCTGCCTGTATGAACTAAACCATTTTTACACATACATGGTGTTTGACACAGGATAATGAACATGTGTTCAGTTTCACTGCAGGTTAATGGCTGTTTGCCTGCATTCCTGTATGATCCAACCACACACCATGACTACACTGTCATTTAGAGAAGGTCTTGAGTAAATATCTCAGATAAGCCCGAAGGTGGAGTTTTACCAGGGTTTAGACTGGTCACTTCCAGACCCTTCAGTTGTCATAGCATAGGATTTAGTTTTTATATATTTTTACACACTTTTTCTTTGTACGGATGAATGTGTGAATGTTAATGCAGCAGCACACATCTAAATTATTAACCACTTATATCTGATATGGATCATAAAGAGTACATTTCTGATCCCCCTCACCAGAGGAGAACCATATCTTGCTCCTCTGCATTTAAGCACAGACCATGGAAATGACAAAAAAAATCCTATTGCTGTCTCTGATTCCCTTTAAAGTAAGCCATGTCTGAACTCCATAGAAGCACAGCTCATAGGAGGCTCAACCAATTAGATGTCACCCTTGTTTATTTTTGGAACAATTTGGAAGATAAAGCATTAACTGAAGAAATACCAGACAGACATAAAAAAAAAAAAAAATTAAGAAGAAAAAGAAAAAACAAACATGTACAAAAACAGATTTCCTGTCGTATCAAGCTCTGCAGGAAATTAGGCTTTTTTTGCGAGAACATTTCTCTGGTATTTATGACTCCATCCTAATACAATAGAGATTAATGTCAGTGGTTTCTTTTTCTGCACACTGTGGATTATCTACAGAGCACACCATCAGCTGATCACAGTGATTCTCAGTTCCTGTTATTTGGGGCGACTGACAGAGGTTTCAATGAAAATAAGTTCAGAGATGTAAATCTGGATCTGTATCCATGACAATGTATCTATCCACCCAGTATTTCTAGCAGGAGTTGCCATACACCATCAGAAAGCAAAGGTTTGGGTTTTGGTCTCAGCACAGGGACAGTAACACCACAAAAAAATATGGCGCAAACAAACTATTATTTCTTCATTAAAGAACTGTAGAGGTGTTTTCCCTGTTTCCAGTCTTGATGGTTAGTTAGACCACACCATGATGTGTGCTCCCAGATGTTGACTTCTTGTCAAAGTCTCGGTGAGAAAGTTAATAATACCATTAAGTGGAGTTCTCCACTGATGGGGGTGTGAAAACATTCACAGATACTGCAGAACCCACAGAGTTTATGTAAATGATCTACTGTAATTATTCCACCTTCTACCAGATGATATCTATCAGATATCCATGGTGAGGAGAGGTTGTAGCCGCTCTCAGCCGCGACTCTGCCATGGCCTGTGTGAAGTATTAGCATTGTCATTCAGCCCCATTCATGTGTAGAAGCAAACCCATGACAAAACAAACAGGCCTCTAAACAGGCTGCTCACAGACTGTAAGACTGGGTGGTCAAAACGGAGAGGAGCTGGGTTCACCTGCATGGAATTATGGCCCTGAGCAATGTATTATGATGTGGTTTATATTTCATCTTTTGAACTTCATCCAGAGCGTGCAGTCACATGCCCCTGCATTCCCAGAGAGGGAGAAACAATGCTCAACTGATCTGGGGGCTGACTTACACTTGGTAATTGGGTAAATGGCTCTAAGTCCTGATACTTAATTCACTATATTTAAAGGGAATGCCACCCAGGGGTCTATTGTTCAGTTCAGATGTATTGGGAGCAAATTAACTTATATAATATATATAATAGCATGCATTTCACATCACTGCAGGTTTCAGTTATGTTTTCCTGCATTAAGGCAGCCATGACGGTGTAGCTCTTTATGGTGCTTTCAGTGTCTGCTGCTGAAATACTTTGAAGTATGGGCTTGCAGGCAAATTAATTGACTGTCTGTTCAATAAACCAAATATGAATTTGCTTCTGGAAAGCAGTGGGGACAGCAAACTCTGTTTTGACCTAATTCACTCAGGGTAATAGTTAAGTTATTTTAGTCAGGTCCTGTTTTAAAGGGAGTAAAGGGGAAGCCACACTGGTGTCTCTAGGAATTATATAAATGTCAGAGGTAGCTTGCCATTTATCTAGTGAGGTAGATGGAAAGCAAAGGAGTGGTGGTTTGAGTGGTGGATGTGTGTGTGTGTGTGTGTGTGTGTGTGTGTGTGTGTGTGTTTGTGTGTGTGCGTGCGTGTAAAAATAATTGTGCGTGAAAACTGCAGGTGTCGTGTGAACAAGTAAGATGTGGATTATTGATATCATGCTCAAATACTCAATAATGAGTTGCTTTCTAAAAATACACACAGAGTGCAACATGTCAACATTTCCCTCTAGTCTTGTGTGGGCTGGGGTACAGAAGCTATGACGGGGATTTACCATTCGCTTCCTCTCCAGTGGATCACACAGGCTGTCACCCCCTGTGGTCACTGGAACCTGAAAACACAATGAGATATGCATCATCAGTGTGAGACAGGACAGTTGATGCCTGAAAGAAATGTAGAGTTGGCTCACGCTGTATACATGTCAGAGCCTTCATTTGATAAGAAAAAGATGTGTCTGAGATGTTGGAGCACTCTGATCTTAACATATGTTTCCTGTATATTCTTTATTTCACACTCTGCCAGGGTCGAGCCACTCTGACGTCAGTCGTTGCACAGAGGAAATGATGTGTGCTCATGTTGGAGGTGTTGTCATGATGCACATGTGCCCACAGTTGTGTATCTGTGATCAGTGCTTGTGTGTGGGGGAGTGTCTGATAACTGAAATGTTAAGGATATTGATCATCAGGAAGTTGTGTTATTGTTGTGTTTGCCTCTGGTGGTAAGGTGACTGTGTGTTGGTCACAATCAGACTGAGGTGTGTGTGTTTCCTGTGACGTGCAGGCCCGTTCTACTCTGTGTGACCTAAACACATGACTGCTCTCTCCTGGTGAGCAACACACCTCAACACTTAATCCTGATTCTAGTTTCTAGTGCAAGTGAAAGTTTCAGTGTAACCCAAGAAAGGCCCTTTGGATACGGTGGCCTCAGCATGACGTAGATTGATGAAGGCCCTCATAGTCCCATCCAGGTATTTAGTGGAGTGAAAAGCTGCCTTTGTGCAGCTCTGTCAACTCATCGGTGAGTGAGCTCAGAATATTCCCTCTACTGCTTTGATTTAGACTAGAGTTTAGAGTTTTCCATGTTGTTTGCTGAACAGCGTTTCCATTGTCTCTGGAAAGCTTTCACGCACTGTCACAAGTTTGTCCTCACACCACCACATTTCATTTGGCAGGACCAATGTAGCTTTAATAACAAGAGCAATATCATGCAAAAGTCCTCTTCCTCCTCTAAATGAACATGTCTCAACTACGTCACCCTCACTTACCAGTAAGTGAGGGCTGGCTGGAGGATGTGGCTTTTCTCTGCAGGTCTTGGGGTGGTGTGATTCGTTGGAAGTGGGTGAGATGAGTGGAGATGATAACATCTGTAGTCTCTTCCTTTTGTGCTACAGATGCAATCAGCTCTGGACCAGTGGAGGACACAGACACCACCAACTTCGTGGCACAATTAGTGAGCACCTTTTATTTATATATTCAATCACTTGTTTGTCTTGGCCTGTCTTGTCTCTAGATTGCTATGTGTTGATTTCTCATTGTTGCTGTGTAGAGAGTCTCACAGTAATCTGCAAAGAAATGTACCATAACTGAACAGACTGTGCTGTGATTGCTAAAGCCCCTGGGCTTATTGAAGAACAAGTCGTAGCAGGCTGTTCCCTCTCTCTGCACACAAGATAGTAATTTTCTTCCAGTCACAGACTACATGTTGACTGTTGAAGACACTCACAGTGGAGGAACTATTCCGTCTTTTCTTTCCTTCGTTCATTTTACTTTCTAATGCCATCATGTCTGCTCTTGTCTCTCCCACAGTCTGTGGAGGCCAATTATCCAGTGCAAGTGACAGATCCTCATGGTAAATAAGAGATCAGAACACAATGGTCAAATTTTAAAAATCACATATGGGCATAGCATTCACTCATTCTGTGTCTTCTCAGATGAGATGACATTTAAGTAATAGCACAGAGCATCAACAGAGGCCTGATAAAAGTACCTAAGCACCCAGCTGACTCAAAGCAAAACAAATGGAAACTTACAATACACAAGTGTAAAAGAAGCCTGCACATTAATATATGTGAGCTCTTCTCACTGTACAGCTTCAGCATTAGATTAATATACATTCATTTTTAATTAAAACATGGAGTGTGTATTCTCTTATTTAAAGTGCACTTTTTTTGAAGTGGGGTTGTATGAGGTACAAATGGCCACTAAGTATAATATCTGCAGTAGAAAGGTCTCTGCTCCCCCCCATTGAGAAGTACTGGGACATTGTGCTGCAGCGAGACACAGGCAGTGAATGGTTGTGAATGGGGGATGATTAATCAGTGTATTTTTGCTGCCTACGAGAAGTCCCATCTCAAAACAACACACCAGTTCAAGAGTGTGATATAAAGTGAAAGTTTACAATGCATCAGCTGTTTGGAAAAAAGATAGATTATCTGGAACTAACCAACTCACCCAGTATTCCTCTGTGCAGGCGGAGGAATACTACTGCAGATATTATACTTTGTGGCCATTTGTACCTCATACAACCCCAACTGAACTATTACTTTAAGGCATTAAAGGCCTGACTCTCTGCTGTTTGTTAAAATCCACACAGATGTCCTCTGTTACTGTGGTGATTGTGTCCCTGCAGTGTTTTTTAATGGTCTGTGTCTCCGGCAGGTGCTGTGACACTCCACCTGAGCTCCATGCCGTCTAGATACCTGAGTCCCCCCATAGACAGAATAAGACAGGTCAGTATCACTTATGACGCACGACACCGCTTTATTTTAAAAATCTGACCTCCTTGGTTATCTTTGACAAAAACTCTGTCTGCAAGTGTTGTACATGTCACTGATTTAATACAGAGTTACAAAGATTGACGCTGTTGAAACTTTGCCCCCTGTGTCCCACCAGTGTTAAACTTTCACAAACAGCCACAGGGCTGTGAACATGTTATGTCTTTACCAGTGGGACTGAAGACTCATATTGTAGTGCTTTGAAGAGAATGCCTTATTGTAGAAAAAAAAGTACAATGAATAAATAGTTTGACAGTCACCACTGCATTAACTGAAGCCCACATGTCAACATTTGGTAACAATGGGAGTGATGTAAAATGTAGTGTAGCAGTAGCACAAATAAGAGAACAGGACTAAGATGCGTTAGCACCTTCATCAAAGATGAAACAGTACGAAAATTTCATGAACAAAAATGTGACCACACCGAAGACAAAGTCCTCTTAGACAAGGAAAACATTTCTCAAGTGCTGTCTGTGGTTTCTGCCTTCCTGTCTTCATGAGACACAAAGACATGTTGCATGTAGCACCTGCTGACTGCTCTGGCAGACTGCTGTTGGAATCTGGACAGTTGTTTGCAGAGAGTTTTTCATAGCATTGTAATCCAACACAGGTTCATTAGTTACAAGTTTCAATTTGAAACAGTAATACCAACTGCTGGGAATTTTTTTTAACCTTGTTTACCACTAAACCAATAACACTTTCATCTTTAGTTTACGTCAGGCATGGGCAACCTATTCCACAAAGGGCCACGTGGCTGCAGGTTTTTGTTCCAACCAACCGAGAGCACACAGTTTGACCAATCAACTGTCTGAAGACTGAGATCAGTTGATTAAATGAGTCAAGTCTGGTGTGCTGCTGCTTGGTCGGAAAGTAAACCTGCAGCCACACTGGCCCTTTGTGGAATAGGTTGCCCATGCCCGGTTTACATGAATGCCAATCAAAGCCACTAAATACCTGAGTCGACTGCAGTTTCATTTTCAATTCAGAAGTGAATAAGGATTGAATTCTTTTCCATTAGTGACAACAGGCCGATGTTCGTGGTTGTCAGTGGGTTTTTTGACCAGTGGAAAGGGGCTTGTGACAGTAGCAGAGCAGCCAGTACAAACACATTCATTAGCAGCGAATACAAATATGAATAACTTTATTAATCCCCAAAGGGAAATTCATTTGTCTGTCAGCTCATCAACCATTTGCAGAAGAATGAAGAAGCCTGATGGCTGAAGGTACAAAGGATCTTCTATATTTCTCCGTCCTGCAGTGAAGAGAGAGGAGCCGTCCACCACCGCTCTTCTCTTGGTCCATCAAGGTGTTATGAAGAGGATGATCTGAGTTGTTCAGAATGGCCTCCACCAGCGTGTGTCTCACCACCACATCCTCAGTGAGTCCATCAGGGAGACATGACTGAAGTCAAGTGCCTCAGGATGTTTAGTCTGTATCCTAGCAACAACTTCATGGAGACCTTCACATGGAACTTCAGCAGTAGCCGTTGGTGGGATGTACACAAGTATTGTTTTGATTTGAAAAAGTGTCTACTTCCTGAGTCTTCACCTTCATCTCCAGCTCCTCATCACTCTTGTTGAGCAGAGAGTTGACATTTTGCATGATGACTGACCGCAGAAAGGACCTACAGTACATCTCCACTTCCAAGCCTTTAACCTCTGCACCACCAGCACAGCAACCACAAAAGCACCTCCTCATCCAGCTGGAACAGGGTGGCATCCTCCAGACTTGCTCCATTTTCAATGACAGAAGCTCCTCTCCTGAAGAATCTCCTCTCCCACAGAAGTGTCCATCAGTAGTTGACAAAATACGACAAAAACATACAAAAACACAACAAAATAAAGCAAAAGTTGAGTAAAACTTCAGAGCTACCAGACTTTGCTGCTCCCAGTTGAAGAACATGTTCTGGAAAGGATAGATTATGAGAAAACCTGGGGTACAGACAGGTAAAATGCCCCAGAGCCATGATGCACAAGCTTTGCACACCTGGATTAGGGGATTTTCTGCCACACTTCTCTGCAGCTTTTCTCCAGCTCTGAGAGCTTCCATAGAAATTTCCCTCAACCTTGAGGCATTAAGTGATTATGGTGTAGAGTGGTGAATTTGATTCACTTTAACATGAGGCTGCGACATCTGTCCTTCAGTCTGAAGATTTTCTAAAGCTCTGTCAGTGAGTGAATTTTAGCAGAAGGTGAAACCAGCAGACATCTACCCAACTTATAGTTCAGCTTTGTTGCTCCCACATAACTGCTGAACAGTGAGGCACAAAACAAAACTGACAGAAACATGAAAGGAAAAATGAAAAACAACACCAGAGGTGAGAGATCAATTCAAAATAAAACAGTTTTACCAGAGTTGAGGTGGAAATAACAGTCAGCACAGTGGAAGGAAGGAAGGAAGGAAGGAAGGAAGGAAGGAAGGAAGGAAGGAAGGAAGGAAGGAAGGGCTCAGCCCAAAACATTTCTATATTAAATATTAAATTGTATGTACCTTCAATAGTTCACCTATAACTGACTACATTTGTGTTAAAGGGTTTGGATTTTTTGACATGAAGTTGTATGGCGTCGCTATTAGCAGTGTCGTGCATCAACAGTGACTTTTCTGCTACTGCGTCCCGTGAGCAGAGTTCTGGCCAGGTTTTGGTATTGAAGAAAGTAGTTCCGGCTAGTTGCTTGGGTCACAAAAATAAAGCGTTTTGCTTCTCAAAACAATGTGCATTCAAAAGAGTGATACATTTGCATCACAAAACTGTTGACCACGAAAAAGTCAGACCTCACATTCACTCAGCACTATTTTCTCTCCCTTTTTATCACTGCGCGCTGCCGCCTGTCAACTGCTGCACACTTCTCCATCACCTGTTTCACAGTGTTTAATGCTTCGATAGTTGAAGCCTATGGCAAGAAGCCAAAGTTGCCTAATAGCAGTGTCTGTGAAAGCAGTGAAATCAGACAGATTCTTGTTGTTACAGCCCAGATAATCGCAAGTCCTCACCATTTTTATATATTTTCTTGTATAACAATATATTTATTGCTCTCTCGTGTCACAGCAGTCATCATCCGAGCATGTAAACGCTGTGAAACGGGTGATGGAAAGGTGTGTAGCTGTCTACAGGTAGCAGCGTGCACTGATAGGAAGGGAGAGAAAATAGCACCAAGCGATTGTGAGGTCTGACTTTTTTGTGGACAGCAGTTGTCACTGTTGATGCATGACACTGCAACTGCATGTCAAAAAATCCAAACTATTCCTTTAATGTGTGAATATTTGTACCTAACTAGCAAAAGGGATGTTGTTTTTGCCATTAATAAAATCGCAGCACCATCATATAGTTAAAAGGCCACACTATCATCATGTGATAATATGGTTATGGTGTTCCAGCAAACTACTAGACTTACACTGGGTCCTGGCTGAGGTGCATGCCCTGAGTGCTTCCTAATTGCAACTGTGAGCATTCAGGAAGTGTGAGGTGCAGCTGTGAACTAATAACAGAGCAGGAACACAGAGGTGAGGGAGAGGGCTAAGCCTTTCACTATTATACGGCTTTCTTACAAGACAATAGCATTGAACATGAACATATGGTATACAGAGCAGACATTATGCGGAGCTGATGAAGAGAAGCCTCTATCCAGTCCTTGACTGTCGTCACTATTCAGATGCACCATCCCTCCAGGGGCAGTTCTTCTACTCTCTGTTTGCCCTTGATGTCATGTAGCATTCAGCAGAGTTTCTGTCGAGACATGTCCAAGTTGCAGAATCCAGTAAAAAACAGTCTGAGGAGAGGGCACCTGCCATAAACAAACAAAGTGGGGGAGGGGCACAGCTGTGGTTCAAGAATTAGGCCCTAAGTCCTGTTCAGTACTGCATTAACACTCTGTCTTAAGTGATCCACTCAACAGCAGCAACACACTGGATGTGGACCTCAAAAAAAGGGACAAGACCTGTTGACATCACACCAGCAATATTTCATAAAACACACACCTTCCTCTGTAGTTAAAACTAACTAACTAGTGCAGCAGCTGCATGTGGAGACAGTGACAAATGAATAAGAAATTAATTCATGTAAAATGAAAAGAAAACCCACATATCAGTAATCTAAACAGAGACAGAGCTGCAGCTGCAGCACCACAGCAGACACGCACCTGTCTGCTGTGGTGTGAACACACTTCACACCGCACTCACACCTCCCATCCAGTGTGTTTCCTGCCTCATCAGTTCACACCAAAATGCATCTCCAGCACTTAAGATCAGATCAGCAAATGAACTCATACTGTTTTTTGCCAGCCAGTGTGTGTGTGTGTGTATTGATATTTCAGACATGATTGTCACTGAAGGAAGCAGGATGCGATGTAATCAATGATGAAAATTGTCTTGTGAGTAACTGTTGTCTTTCTGTGTTACAGCCAGTTGAAGATGAAGAGTGCACCTGCCCAACATCTACTTCACCAGGTGAACTGATTTTGATAAAACACGGTGAATATTAGTACACTGTAAAAAAAAAAAAAATTCACTCCATTTTAAAGTTGATCTCAATATTCTGTAATTCATAATGCTAACTTCATCTCCCAACATCTGTGACGTCAGACTATCCCAAAGAACTGCAGCTACTGAACAGCTCCTGTGAGAAGTGCTGCTGCCCAGCTCCCCCTCCCAAGATCAGTGACCTCATGAACGACAAAGATCTCCTGGACTTACTGCGGCTCAAACTGGATCCAAACCACTGCACCATCAAAAACTGGAAGAACTTTGCTAGTCGCTGGGGGATGAGCTATGACGAACTGACCCTGCTGGAGCACCGGACCCAGGGCTCATTGTCCCACAGCCCTACCCAGGAGTTCCTGCTGCGCTACAATCAGAAAACGGTCACTGAGCTCACTGAACTTTGCCGCATCTACCAACGCATTGATGTACTGCGACTGCTGCAGAGCTGGATAGAGAAGGACTGGCCATCACGGTGGCAACAGGCTCAGTGACCGGTTTGACTCTGTGTGTATTTATCTGTCTGTCAGGGTTCTACTTAGTATTTTCTTCTTGAACATGAGCTTGGAAACATGTTACTACAGTTTTTAGTAAGTTTTAGTGGTAAAGTATTGACGAGTAACTGTAAACATCCTATAGAGAATGTCAACATCACTGGGTTCAGTATCTCACAGACAGCACGTAGGCCTACTCACATTTTCTACTGGACTGATGTTCCAGACTTAAACTTGTCAACAAGTGGACTGTCATGAACATTTGTACAGATCTCCATGGTAACTGAATTCATCCTCTTCATCTAGCACCAGCAGCAAGTCTGAAGGATCAGTCCCCTAAAGCAACATGTAGTTCACATATTGGTACAGAGCACAGAAGAATGACTGAGCTTGCCTTCATAAGGTTTGACCAATCAGATGGTTTACATGAAATGTGGTTAACATGTCCATGTCCTCCTTGTAATAAATGTGGTGATCTCCTAACATTTTCTTAAATCATCAGGTCAAAGTGTTAATTTGTTCTGTATGTTGGTTTATAGCCAATCACTTGAACGCTTGACACATCGTCTGTTCTTTGTGAATAGAGCTAATTTGCAAATGTGAGCTTGTTAACAGACTAAGCAAACAATGAACATGATAAGCATTAGAGCTATTAAAGGGATAGTTTGGGTTATTTGATGTGGGGTTGTGTGACATAGTCATTAATAGTCAGTGAGTCACCAGCAGTAGATTCAGATCAGATCACTGCCTGTTAAGGTGCAGCCAGGAGCAGCCTCACAGACAGATCGTTGTGCTGTTGGGTTTGCAGACAAAACGTGTTGCAGACACTTTTTAAAAGACGCCCATGGAAATAACTCAATATCTATTAAAATGTACATTTCATTTAGAATCTGAATTTACTGCAGGTCCCTCACACAACCTCACATTAAACAACTCCAAAATCATATTAAACATCACCATGTTAACATGTCTTCATATGCACATTAGTATGCTGACCTTGGCAGCATTGTGTTTAAACCATTGGCCATAGATTTGGTCTGAACATTGTTGTATGGATTATGAATTTTTATAACCATTCAACGCAATAAAAGGTTGAGAACAAAAAGAAAGTTTCCCTTGATTTCCACAGTCAGCACTGAATTGCTGCTAATGCAGCTAGTTAGCAGCTTTTCATACTTAGTCCCTGTGGCTGCTGCCTGGTTAGTTTACTACCTATATAATGTTACTGGAGGTTAAAAAGCTCAGAATGTGAGGTTCAAAAGTTCTGGGGTTCAGTTCAGACAACCAGGGATTATCTGAAATATTGCATTTCCACCAGGAGGTCTGGACTTCCACTGATGATGGACACATTAATCCACTCTCAACAACCTGTGTCTGGTAGTAAACACTGGCCCTGTCAGCCAGGCCGATGTTAGCCTGCCTTCATAAAACATACTGGAAACATAACCTCTGTTCATGTCCTGATGTTGGTGGTGGTCCTGTAACATGTATGTCACATAAGGGACACTGTAGCTCATATGCAAAGCCATGTACTCCAGCAAGATTGTATTGTGTGTGTCAAGAAGGCAGAATAAACAACATGAGTATATACCCAGTGTTCATCCTGGTTTATTATAACATCAGTTTAGCTAGAGGACAGACATAAATATAACAGGGTTAGGGTTAGTGTGATGTTTTGGAGACGACTGAAAACCATATGGTGGAAAAGTTGGGAGGTTCATTCAATTCAAAAGAGGTTGTTTGATGTAAGCTGGATAAAGGGTCTTAGACTTTAACTGAGAATTGAAGCAACAGAACCACATCTGTTTCTAACACATCAGCTGAGGTCTGTGTTGTTTTTGTCAAGAGGGGCTTTTTATCTTATCATTTATCTCTTCATGCTAGCAGTGACATTTAAATGCCTTGTTTACTCTGTTTGGATATGAAAGCACACATGCATATCTACAAATAAATAAGTGAATCTTCCAGTATTTGTTGTCCGCAGCTAATTCATATTCAGAAAAAGACACACCTGGCCACTGTGAGCACCTGCCACCTGACTAACTCCAAAAACTAAACTAAAACTAAAATGCACCTTGTCTGCAGCAGCTCATCTCAAGATTCAAGATCAAGATTTTCTGTACTATCATTTCTTGTGCACTGCATAGGATAAAAAACAATATATTATTCCCCCAGCACATACAATACCACAGAAAGACACAATCAGAAAAAGGTCAAAATTATAATAATAGAATGAAAACAAAAAACATATTGTGGAATGTAAGACAGTTCAACATCACCCTGAACTCTCATCCCCGAAACAATGGAACTTTCCCCCAGACTGGAAGAAACTACTTTGTGTATTATGCCTTTTGATTAGTGTCTCCCTAACACCTCCTATCTACCTGACTTCCCCTTGAAATGTTACATGTCTGATGGTCTCAGTGTGAAGTTATTGTCCTGTGACATACACCCTGATGATTAAAGGTCTCCAGATGTGAGCAGTGTCTCTATGCAAATTCCTATTGATTGATGTGATTTAAAAGTGTCTTTGTTCTGGTTGGATATTTAAGGGAAAGAGCAAGGACCCAACCTTTGAGTTGATCTGCTTACCAGAGCTCCCACACGTCGGGTGTGTTACAATATCTGTTTCTCAAGTATTGTTGCTATTGGCTATAGTTTGTTCACTTACTGTTCATCACAATAAACTGGAATGTTAACCATTCATTTCTAATACTGCCTTGTAGAGATTTTACTCTTGTAGTGAAGGATCTGTTATCAGATACCTAGTAGGTCTTTAGTTATATGATAAGTTTCACTGGGTAACACTCACACCCTTAACCTCTGAGTTGAATAGAGAAGATTGAGTATCATGTTCTGTAACTACTGAGTTATATTCTTTAACCTCTGAATATCTCAACCCAGGTGTCAGGGCTGTTCTTCTATGTTAAGAAGGTCACTGAATAGTTTAAGTCTATATCTGCCATCCCTGAACTGAGATAGCGACTAGTTAAATACTGTATCCCAAAGACCTTAGTTATATGGTAAGTTTCACTGGACGCTCTTCACACCCTTAACCTCTGAGTTGGACAGATAAGATTGAGTATCATGTTCTAATACCTCTGAATACTTCAACCCAGGCATCAGGGCTATTCTTCCATGTTAAGAAGGTCATTGAGTGGTTTGTGAACCTATATCTGCCATCCCTGAACTAAGACTGATGTCAGATCTCTTCACAGTAGAGTTCAATTCTTAAAAGGCTTATATTCTTAATTACTGGTTAACTATTGACATTAAATAATATTTAATAGTAAAGTTATCTTTAATCAAATGGAGTCAGATTGAATAAATTAACTACTTTACTTTAATAAAACCTCCTCTTAACACCGGAAAGACAGAATACGTATTGGGGAGATATTAGATAAATGTCTCTAAATATTTCCTCCCCTACATGGAACATCAGTCTGACCGCAGTATGTTAAAGTGCTCCAAGGAAAGTGCAAATAGTCAATACATAGCAGCACAGTGTGTGAATGTCCTAGTGCAGATCAGTCTGGCTGAAGTGCCATTGAAAGTGCAGATCAGTTTCATAGCAGCACAGTGTGTTAGAGTGCAGCACTGCAAGTAGAGTTCCATCAAGAGGAGGAGGCCATAGAATGTAAGAGACTCAATGGTGCCCCTGTAAAAAGTGGTGGTGGGGGGGGGTGCCCATCTTTTCACACACTGGAGGGGATGGAGCTGCTGGTGTGCCATTTTGACTTGGGCGCCTGTCTTGTGTGTCACTGCCTCTGTCTAACCATATTTTTTAAAGCAAAATTATGTTTATGTTCCATTCTTGAAATGTTTTACAGATCGAATGTTGTGGTGTATTTTACAAGAGGATGTGTCTAATTATAATATGAGGAAGTAGAAATTACAAAGAAATGTTGTCTGACTAATGTTATCAACAAGGATCAACACTGCAGCTTTGAGGTTCTGTGCCTGTAGAAACCACTTTATACTTGTTAGCCGCTTGGTTTAACTGTTTCGCTCCTAAATCAAGAATGATGTTGCCATACAGTATGTCATTAATGCATATATGATGTAACATATAGAAAATACCCATTGGAATATGTGGATAAGTACATATAAATGTTATAAATATCTATATAGTAAATTTTTACATGGTATAAGATATTGCAACTATGCTAACAATATATCTATTAAATGCAAGTTCACTGACACATTATACATACAAAAATTCCATATTGCTATTTTCATTTTCTTAATAATTTCTAATTCATTCTAAATCTGGATAATATAATTGCAACATATACTGATTTGCGCTATATTTATATTTATGTCCATATATATGTCTGTAATGTAAGCATACATACATAAACATACATATATGTATGGACTAGGGATGTCAAGATAGGAAATTATTACAATATAGGTTTTACATCATTTTCTTTATTTATATGTCTGTGAATGTAGTATAAGGAAATTCATTATGTAAACATATTACATATTTGCACATAAACCAAAACTAGAGGTAAAACTTTCAATTATTTGTCATTAAGTTTTTTGGTGTTTGTTTGTTTGTTTGTTTGTTGAAACAACTTTTCTGTAAAGACTATATTTCATTCTATTTGAAAGGGGAAATAAAGAAGAATCATCCACCTTAGGTGCATTTAATTTTTTACATTCACAGTCAAAGGAAACAAGTTCCTATTGAATTTTATGCTCAACTGGTAGCAAACAAGCATGTTTCTGATAAGCAAAGAGTTGCACAACTTTGTCCTGTGAGCTTCTTATGAGTTTCTCAGAAAACTACTGATCAGTAAAATAAAGAGTTGTAAAGCTTATTACATCCATTGATACGGATACGAATACGAATACGAATTACTTTATTAAGAGAGAGGAGCCGTCCACCACTGCTCTTTTCTTGGTCCATCAAGGTGTTATGAAGAGGATGATCTGAGTTGTTCAGAATGGCCTCCACCAGCGTGTGTCTCTCTACCACATCCTCAGTGAGTCCATCAGGGAGACATGACTGAAGTCAAGTGCCTCAGGATGTTCAGTCTATATCCTAGCAACAACTTCATGGCGGGTTCATTTCCCATTATTAATTAATTAATTAATTAATTAATTTATTTATTTATTTATTTATTTATTTTTACTTTATTTTACATTAGGTAAGAATCACATGTTAATTGGATGTATTGAATTATTTATTGAACAAAAAATTAAACAATCACATTCACTCAGGCAACAAGTTTATCTTATCTTTCAAAGTTTTTAAGTAAAGCAATCATCAAAAACATAAACAGCTTGATGTGATCACATTATACTGATGGTATTATTAATAAGTAGCATACTTAAAAATCAACCGTGTTGAAAATAGGATAATATAAATAACAGGAATATACACATAGTTTACAGAAAAAAAAAGGTCAGCAACCCAACGTTATTACACATGGACGTAAGGCTGGAATTATCTGCAGAAAACTGTGGCAAACATTATTAGACAATTCACTTGTATTTTGTAACTTGTTCTATTTACAATGTTTTTGAATCTCTTAGCAGAACTAGTCAGTGTCTGAATCCTTGGTACTAAGGCCAAGCATGTTGGAGAGGCTCAATGACAATTTGTCATTTTCATCAGATGTTAAAACTTTAGGGATATCCAGGCCCAGTGGAGACTCTGGCTTTTCTACTTTAAAAGTGCCCCCTCTCACCAAAGGGGAGTCGTCTGCTTCTGTAGAGGCACCAACATCCAGACTTGGGGCAGCAAGCTTTAGATCAACAGTTTTAGCTTCATTTGGGGAGGCAGTCACTGCTGAATCTTTCTGCTTTGCCATTTTCAATCTCTCCATGATGTCAATCTTCTCTCCTGGTTTGACTGTTGTGTTTAGTATTGGCAAGCGGATCCCTTTGCTGACAACATAATCCTTTTCCTCTGTGTCAGGTTTTGATAAGCCAAAGGTATCATCAACATCAATGCTGCTTTGGGGGAGTCTGTGGAATTTGAATGTAGGAACATCCACTTCAACATTTGATGCTTCATTTTCAGAGTCAGCACCACTTCCCTCTTCATCTGTGCCTGAACCAGATTTTAGTCCCCATTTAAAGGGCCACCTCAGCTTACTTTTTGGAGATTCTTTAACTTCAGCATCTGCTTCAGCTTTGAGATCCAGTTTGGGTGAGTCCAGGTTTGTCTTCACTTCAGGTGCTGAGACACTGACATCAGGTGAACTAAGATCCTGAGATTTACCTGACAATCCAAACTTTGGAAGTTTGAAATGTGTCAGTTTGGGCTTTTCAAGATTAGTTTCTACGTTTGGAGCTTTTGTGTCTAATTCAGGTCCTTTGATATCACCTTCTAACTTTGGTGCATTCAGGTCTATTGCAGGAACAGAGATGCTGTCATCTGCTGTAATAGTGCCTACATTCACTTGGGGTGCCTCTATTTCAGCCTGAACTGAAGGACTGGGTGTAGGAACTTCTACGTCAGGACTCAGAAGATCAAGTTTTGGAAGCTTGAAATGAGGCATTTTAAAGTCACCCACGTGAGAATCAAAATCTACATCTGGTGTTTTTAACTGTGCATCAGGTCCACTGAGGCCTGCCTCGGGAAGGGTCACGTCCACATTTGAAGTTTTCAATGTTGCATCTGGTACTTCCAGTTCAGCATTTGGCAGCTTGATATCTACATCTGGTGCTGGGAGGTTTCCATCAATTTTTGGTAAAGAAAGGTTGAGATCTGGTACTTGGAGGTCTGCTTTTGGTAGATCCATACTCGGTCCCTTTACACCACCTGAGACGTCAACATCCAGACCTTTCAGATCTGCTTTTGGTGAATTCAGGTCCAGATCTGGTGCATCCAGATTGCCCTCAATTTTTGGTGAAGATATTGAGAGATCTGGTGCTTTTAGGTCTACATTAGGTGAATCAACTTTAGGTAAGTCAAGACTGGGATCAATGTCTGGTGCTTTAAAATCAGCATCTAATTCTGGGCCTTTGACCTTCGGACCTTTGAATGTTGGTAGTTTAATTTTAGGGAGCTTCAGCTTTCCAGTGGGTGAGTCAAGATCAAGATCTGGGCCTGTTAGATCCACATCTGGACCTTTGACATCAGCATTAGGCATGTTGATATTCAGGTCTGGACTATCAATCCCACCCTTAACATCTGGCACAGAAAGGTTCACATCTGGCACACTCAAGTCCACATCAGGCCCCTTGAAATCCACATCTGGGACCTTTACATCGGCATCAATGTCAGCTTTTGGACCCTTCAGTGAGCCAATTTTGGGTTTCTTTAAAGTGAACCATTTAAACTTTCCAGATGGAGCTTCAACATCTGGAGCATTTATGTCTAAATTGGGACTTTCCAGGTCAGTTTTTGGTAAGTTTACATTTACATCTGGTGCATTTATCTCACTATCAATCTTTGGAGCTGAGAGATCCAAGTCAGGGGCTGTAACATCTACATCAACATCAGGACCATTAACCTTTGGACCTGAAAGGGACCACTTTGGCTTTTTAAATGTAGGAAATTTGAACTTCCCAGATGGACCCTCAATGTCAACATTTGGTGCCTTAACATCAACATCAGCTTTGGGTAAATTCACATCAACGTCAGGTACTTTCACATCAGCATCAACATCAACATCTGGGGTTTTCACCTTTGGCCCCGAAATGGAGAACTTTGGCTTTCTGAGTGTTGGGAACCTGATTTTGCCAGAGGGGGCCTCAATATCTGCATCTGGTGCTTTTACGTCAATATCAGCTTTGGGCAATTTCAGATCAACATCTGGTGTGTTCAGATCTGCATCAACATCTAGATCAGTTTTAGGGCCATGAAGTTTGGGTTTTTTCCACTTCAAATGAGGCCAGTTGATTTTCCCTGATGGAGCATCAATGTTAAGATCAGGGGCCTGGACATCCACATCAGGTCCTTTCAGGTCAGCTTTTGGGAGATTGAGCTCCGCATTTGGTACATCAATGCCACCCTCAATATTTGGAACTGAGAGATTTAAATCAGGTGTGTTTAGGTTGGCATCACCGTCTAAACCTGCTTTTGGGCCTTGAAGTTTTGGGGTCTTCCATTTCAAATGAGGCCAGTTGATTTTACCAGAGGGAACCTCTCCATCAATATGTGGGCCTTTCAGTTCTGCCTTTGGCAAATCAATATCAACATCTGGGGTGTTTATCTCACCCTCCACTTTTGGAACAGAGAGATCAACATCTGGTGTGTTCAGTTTTGCATCCAAGTCCAGATCAGCTTTTGGTTTCTTCCACTTCAAATGAGGCCAGTTGATTTTACCAGATGGGACATCAATGTCAGCATTTGGAGCTTCAACACCTTTTATGTCAGCTTTTGGCAGGTTAATGTCAACATCTGGAGCACCTAGATCCCCATCAATCTTTGGTGTAGAGACACTGACACCAGGTGCAGAGAGGTCAGCATTTAGGTCAGCGTCTGGCCCTTTAACTTTGGGACCTTTCCATTTTAGATGGGGCCAATTGATTTTGCCTGAAACTGGCTCAACATCAACATTTGGAGCCTCCAAATTCACATCAGGGCCATTTAGATCCACTTCTGGCCCAGTAAGATCCAAATCTGGACTTTGAAGATTTAACTTTGGGGCTGACAGGTCCAGGGCTGGTGTCTGTAGATTTCCATTGACAGTTGGGAGGTCTATGTCTTCAGAAATGTCCACTTCAGCTTTTGGTGTTTTGATCTGTGGTAGATTGAACTTTGGCATGGCAAATTTGGGAGCCTTGTACTTTCCATTGCTGGTACTGATTTCTGGTGTCTTGACATCAAGTGATGCCTTGGGGGTGTCAAGCTGAGGAGTTGAGACACTGACATTAGAAGTTTTGAATGTGCCACCTAGATCTCCTTTTATATCTGGCCCAGTGAGTGTCCCAGAGGGCATTGACAATGTGGCATCAGCATCAGCTAAGGGTTTATTTAGACTGAGACTGGGAAGGTCTCCATTGAGACTGGGGCCATGTAGTTCACCCCCCAACCCCTGTGCAGCATTTAGCTTTCCATTTAGGGAAACATCTGGAGCATCCAGTGACATCTGTTGTTGATAAGGTGATAAACACAGAGAGTTAACACACTTAAATAACAATAATACTAGTACTTGATCAATTATATGAAGCCTCTGTTACTATTCATATGTTTTCCAACAATGAAATGAAGTTAGGAAATGTATAAAAAGCCATTTATTACAGGAGAACGGATATACAGCAAATATCTCACATCAGAGGGATCACTTACCAGAAAGAAGAAAATATAACCACACAGATAGTTTTGTTTCAAATATGTATACATACATATAATTTGGGTGAAAAAAAAACTCAACCCCCCAGTGTATATATAATATAAACGAATATGATATGATTTTTGGTTTTAATTTTTGCCAGGCCTATGACACCTACCTTTGGGTCTGTGAGACCTAGTCCCAGGTGGCCAGGTCCAGCACTGGTGCTCAGCTCCTTCTTTGTCAGGACCTTCATGTTGTTATCATATGGCTCCAAGACCCTCAGGATTTTCAGCACATCATTTTTGTTGAGGTGGTCGAGGTGTACAGTAGCTGCAACGATCTCATCCCCTGCAACACACAAAGACAACTCACTAAAACTATTTCAACATATTGATTATCTTTTACTTCGCTCTCTGGTCTGCAGATGCTAATCTGGTTTGTACTCTTCCGTCCAAAGGTTTCTCTCTCACCTGCTTGCAGTCCACTCTTTGCAGTGATGGTTTCATCTGTGATTCCTTTAATGATGACTCCTTTGTCTGAGTCATCCAGGACAAGGCACTCTGAAATACTTGCAGTCTTGCTGTCCTCACTCTGGAGTTGTTTCGGAACACAAAAAAATGAGACATTGTTCATCTTGTCAGTATGGCTAATGACTGTCTACAATATGAATAAAGTATCAGAAAAAGGTCTGCATTTTGATTTTTTCATGCTAGTTTGTCACACTTACCATTGTTTTGTGTTTTGTGTTTACATCCACATATCAAGAAACCATGCAATCTCAGAACACAGTAGAGTTTTTCTGTGAACACCAGAGAAAAGCAATATTAGTCACTAGCTTGTGTTGGTGGGTTTCACTCTGTAGTTTCTGCAAGATGAGGATGTAGAACAATGATCATAGTTTTCAGAGACCTCAGTAAAAGTGACTCAGATAACAGATGACTGAACATCAGTCATGATTAAAATCTGTTCTGTCTTTCATTCAGGAACCCACATGGGTTTCATCCCAGTAAAGGACTAGTTAAGGTTTTTACTATGTAATCAATCAAAAAAATGTACAAAATATATATGATGAATTAGTTTTTCAAAGTGATGGTGAAGTACTGCCAAATACAGGTGTCTGCATGTACATTAGATAATCAAATGGATACATTCCCAACAGTTATAGTAGACCTTTTAACTAGTTTTTTTTTCATGTTTAATGTGACCTAAAGTCTGTGGCAAGTTGTGTTAGTTGTACCCAGAATGTGAACTTAAACCCTGGCAGAAACAACAGCAGGGGTCAGATTATCCCTCTACACATCCATGAGTCCTTCACCTGCCTAACAACGCCTACATACACATCAGCTCATGCTTCAGGAATCTGAAGCCTCCGCCAGGTATGGTCAGGGGAATGTATGAATCTAAACCAGTCAGTTTGGATACATTCTAACTGACATGCCACACTTCTGAGCACACACATGCAGACACACGTTCACACACACACACCTGCCTTCAACCACACCCCAAAGCACATGTAATTCTTGCAGCACAGTCACTTATGTACAAGCAAATGAGACTTTAATTTGGACAACGCAACTTCCACCATGTTCCAAATTGTCCCCTGATACTACAGAATGGATCTGATGTCAGCACCCCCATCAGTTTTCATGCAAAAGCTAGTTATGTCTTCATGTCAACAGAAAAAACAACATGTTAGTGCATGTAAGTGTCATCATGGAAGTGTATGGTTGCGTATGGATCAGTGACTGTCACAGGTGTCCTTCATGTTCCACAGCAGCAAGAGAGATGTAATGACAAGTGGCATAACAGCACGGCAGTTTCAGGCTCGGCCTCACACACCCAAAATCAGCAGGGATAACAGGAAAGACAATAAAGTCACAATAGATTCAAAAGAATAAAAATAACAATGCTGATGACTAGAGTGGCGTGGCCAATGGGTGTTGCTAGTGAAAAGGTAGGAGACATCAGCTCCAGTTGTTTTGCAAAACAGCAGGGTGTGAGTTAGATGTTGGTTATTTCCTTGTTGCACTGACAACACATCAAATTTCCAACACAACAGAGACAGCTCGATAAGACAGGCATGTGTGTTCTATATGCATAAAGCTGCAGGAGTCATGAGATGATGAGACATACGACAGGTCCTGATGTTGCAGTTGGACCATAAAATATCAAAATACTGTTTAAAAACCCTGACTTGTGAGCTCATTTTTTAAATATTACACAACAACATGTAACCACAGTAAAGGTGAAGAATAACCACAAACAACTTCAAATAGTTCACAAACTAATTTAATATTAATCACATATTCTAAGCTTTAATTCTGTCTTTTAAAGTCATTAAGCAGCCACTCGAGGGTCTTAATCAATGATCTAATGTCAAAGAGGCTGTAGACCAGATGTTGGATGGACTCACCGTATGCTGCTGCAATAGATGCCTCCACCTGAGGAGAGTCAGTTGTCTCCTTCTCTGTCACCTCTGCTCTGTCAGGCAGGATGGGATGATCTGCCAGATAAATGCCTGTAAGCTTAAAGCCAGCCAGGAGAACAGGTTAGGCCACATCTTGCAAGTCACACACACACCTTGACATCAAAATGTGTCACAGAGAGCGACGTGCTGGCCTCTTGGCAGCCGAAACCTAACTAGAAAGCACAGCAGAGAAACATACCACTCCTACTTAACAGGACTAACCAGGTTTACAAAAAAACAACCTTAGCAACACACACACAAACACACACACACACACACACACACACATGCACATACATATGCACACGAAAACACACTTAATGCTGATGTTGAACACAGACATGTAACTCACAACAAGTTTTTGTTCACTTATAGGTAAAAAGTGTGAAATGGTTACAATGGTGAAGCTTGTGTGTGTGTGTGTGTGTGTGTGTGTGTGTGTGTGTGTGACATTACAAATCAATCAACACCACAGTGAAATGAACAGGACCAGATACTATGATCACACTTATCTTATGTATCTACATACAGATTTCACACCACAGTGATATGAGAGTCAGTGATGTGAAACAGGTTGGCTCGTAGGTCTGAAACTTTATTTTCTTCTGTTACAATGACACATCAAGAAACCATTTAAACTGGGCCCACATGCTATATTGCTATTGTGGTTGCTACTAGCAACGCATTAGCTTCACACTCCTTTTATTCTTTATTGTTTATGCTGATCTCAATAAACTTTGGTGTCTGTGGTTGCTAATCCTGGCTGGGACTAGATAAGATCTCTCATACACATAAACACAACACCAAGTGCTCATTGTTGTATGTTTATGACATTTCATGACATAACTAAACATGTAAGTAGGTTATGCAGCATATTAAATCAGTTCAACAATACAAAATTGTCTTTAAAATCTAATTGTTAAAAATATTTAACCGTTTACATTCAAATTATTGACCTTTTAACTGGTGGTGGAAATCAACTAACAGTGAGGTGAACATTTCTCTAACACTGAAAACCAGGCATTATCTGAGCTCAGCATGAAGCCTGGGGACTGAGAGGGTTAACAAACTAACTAACTGACTGACTAATAACTAACTATCTAATACCTGACTGACTGACTGACTGACTGACTGACTGACACACTCTATGTTTTTTTTTTTTTTCAGGGGGATAATGTGGGTGTACTTTTTCTGTTAACTCCTGACAGAGCCCAGCTGCTTCCAGTCTTTATGCTAAGCTAAGATAGCTGAAGAAGAGACATTGCTCTGTCATGTGCTCACAACAACACGCAGAGATAGGAAATACGAATTAAAAATTACTTTATTGATCCCCAAAGGGAAATTCATTTGTCTGTCAGCTCAACCATTTGCAGAAGAATTAAAAACCTGATGGCTGAAGGTACAAAGGATCTTCTATATTTCTCCGTCCTGCAGTGAAGAGAGAGGAGCCGTCCACCACCGCTCTTTTCTTGGTCCATCAAGGTGTTATGAAGAGGATGATCTGAGTTGTTCAGAATGGCCTCCACCAGCGCGTGTCTCTCCACCACATCCTCAGTGAGTCCATCAGGGAGACATGACTGAAGTCAAGTGCCTCAGGATGTTTAGTCTGTATCCTAGCAACGACTTCATGGAGACCTTCACATGGAACTTCAGCAGTAGCCATTGGTGGGATGTACACAAGTATTGTTTTGATTTGAAAAAATGTCTGCTTCCTGAGACTTCATCTATATCTCCAGCTCCTCATCACTCTTGTTGGGCAGAGAGTTGACATTTTGCATGATGACTGACCGCAGAAAGGACCTACAGTACATCTCCACCTCCAAGCCTTTAACCTCTGCACCACCAGCACAGCAACCATGAAAGCAGCTCCTCATCCAGCTGGAACAGGGTGGCATCCTCCAGACTTGCTCCATTTTCAATGACAGAAGCTCCTCTCCTGAAGAATCTCCTCTCCCACAGAAGTGTCCATCAGTAGTTGACAAAATACAACAAAACCATACAGATGGACGTATGTTCAAACACAGCCTCTGTGGCATTACAACACTGCTGCATCTTCACCTCCACAGCATCTAGTGTTATCATGTACTGAGGCATCATGGTGATTAATTATCCTCTGTGTGGTCACATTTACATTTGCAGGCATGGAAACCCACACAGTGGAGTGTTTCTGTCACATGCTGCTTTATGCTTCATCATTTGTACTTTTTATTCCACCTATATTTGTCTGGTAGCTGCAGTTAGAGTTTTTGATAGGAGATAAATCCCACAACGTCCATCCTGCCATGATAAAGAGCTCCACCTCCACACCACAACCTGGTGCATTCTTCATTACAAGGACATGGATTGTTTAAATACTTGTGACCAGCTGATAAAGTGTGTGGTCTAATTTGTATTTCCTGCTCCATCAGTCTCATCTGAACAAGAGAGGACCACATGTCACAAACACCCAGCTGTCTGTTTGACTACAGTGTGGTCTGTGCTCCTGTGATGCTAATGATGAACCATTTCAGTGTGTCAGAACCATGCTGATGGGAACCTGTGGTAAATCTTCACACCATCATCAAAAGCACTGGTGAACTGGTTTCACATTCTGGTCTCAGGTATTTAAGGTATTTTCAAGATATTATCACTTCAACATACTCCTGGCCCTGATGCATAGAAACCCACAGTAGGCTCTGCAGCATGAGTCACCACCCAACCCATCCAACAAATTAATACAATGTGATGACTGTGTAGAGCAAAGATTGAGGAGGGTGTGGCCAGCGTAAGAACGATGAGCAATAGAAACCAGACTACTGTCTTTATTAAGGAGTGAAGAGTGTTTTCGCTTCCTGGGTAAAGTCACAGATCAGTGGCAGGACAGGAAGAAAGATGATGGTGACAAAGTTATGAGGATCAGTGGTGAGGCTGCAGGCTCTTCAGAGACACATCAAGATGATTAAAGGCTTGCTCAGGCTGAGGTCAGATAAATAAAGTAAAACGATCAGAATCAATCACAAGCAAACTCCTCAGGTCCAGTCTCAGCTGTCTACTCCCATTTAAAGGAGCCACACTCCTTTGAAGACAGCAATGTCAAAATCTTGGACAGGGAGGACAGATGGTTCGAAAGAGGAGTCAAAGAGGCCATCTATGTAAAAGTGGAGAAGCCATCACTAAACAGGGGAGGGGGTCTGCGACACCACCTATCCCCCATTTACAATGTCGCCCTTTCATCTGTACCCAGGAGAGTCAACAACTTAACCTCAGACGACTCTCAACGTTCGTCATCCACCAGGGGCTCACCTGACCCTAACGACTGTCGTCCACACGAGATACCAACAGGGGCACATGAGCCTAACGACTGTCGTCCACATGAGACCACAACAATGGTCAGGTGAAACCAGTACTTTCACAGGTACTTTGGTGGACCCACCCACAAGAGGTTAAATACCTGGGTCCTACTCCACCTTCCTGGTCAGACTAGTGCGGACTAGAAAGACCGATGTGTAGGAACTGATGAAGCTGCTTGGATAAGAGGCGAAACGTCTTCCCAGACAAATACAAGTCCAGTTGCCTTCGATTCAATTTGAGAGAGGGAGAACAATGACCTGGATGAATGAGAACATTCACAGACAGAATCAATCACACTTTTTTTTATCATCTCAGTGAAAACAATGGACCCTACATTTCCTAGTATGCAACCGAGAGTATCTGTTACTACACCTGGCTATGTAAACACCCTCATACCTCCAGTTTGTACTAAAGATTACTGCAGATTCCAGATCAACACAAGACAAAAAGCAAGTGTTTTCACACACTCGTACACTTCAGCTGTCTCCAGCTCTGGTAACATGTTGATTATCAGAGGAGACACATCTGTCGACCCCTGCCAGACCAACTGAATAGTTGCCAGGGACAGGTAATCTCAGTGAGAGTAACATCTCGGTAAGAGTTATCAGAGTCACACTGTTGAAATATTTTTGCATGAAGTTTGACTTTAGACTTTGGGTTGGTGCGTGAAGCTCCACAAGACATTGTGTGTGATACTGTAGTGAACAGTGGACCAGAGTGGTTTTGCCCTGTTGGGATCCTGATCATTCTTGGCATTCAGATTATTCTCTCAGTCTTTGTGACTCAGTACTTCCCCTCTGCTCATTAATGCTTCACATAGTTTTGTGTCTCTTTCAGACTAGTCTGGTGACTCATCATTGGACAGTTCTGTCCAAAATTCTATTGAAAAATTCTATTTTGTGCTTATTACTCAATTATGGTGTAAACTTTAACTTTGCTGACGTTGTGTGTCTCTGGTGCTTATAATAGATATCCCCATATGTTATCTGCCTGTGTTTTGGAGAGACTGGACCCAAAAATGCAGACTCACGCAGGAAACAGGTGAGGTGAGAACAAAAAAGGATTTACTGAACTCACAGTGGTACCAGGACCACACAGGGAAAACACAGGAACATGGCATGGACAAATGGGCATCAACACCACAGCAAGAATGCAGAGCATGGACAACCAAGGGGGTGGATCGGACTATGTGTAGACATAACTCACAGGTGGCCATATCTGGTCAGGCAACTTGCTCTGACTCTGGCTGCAGTACATGGTGATCCAGTTGTCTGCACTAAAAAAAACTATTCTTAACTCTGTGAAATTTTGTCCATATGGAGATATTACTTTAGCTATTTGCATAATGTTACTATAATGTTACTTTCATAGAAGAGTACATAATTAAATTTTGTTGTAATTTTAAATATGTAGTATGATGACTGCAATTCTGACGTTCATAACAAACCAAACCGTTCAAAAATCGGTCAAAAACTGAGCAAGTTCTGGTTATTTTAGTAGAACATGCACCATAGGCTTAATGCTCTGAGGGAGCGAGTTGACTGAGCCAAGATGGCAGCCATGTGGTGCGCCGTGTCACTGGGCAGCAGTGTCAGGTGAGTCATCAAGACTATGTTTACACTTGGTCAGCTATTTTCATAAACGGACATTTCACCTTCTCCATTTACAAAAGTAACATCTTGCACTCCTCTCTGTTTACAGAAAAGTTTTCGTTTACTAACCTATGTATATATGCCGTCAAGAGCATGCCAAACCTGAAGGTGGCAGTGTAACAAGAAGGGAGGGAGAAGTTGTTGCAAAATTGCTGACCTCTGAGCACTCATTCGTCTCTGCTCCTCGACATAATAGAGCAGCTGTATTTGCAAATGCAAACAGACGAAGAAGATTTGCACCAACATAAATGCGACTGTTACTCTGAATGCCTCCATGATCACCATGAAAATGTAAACATATGTCACACTTTTGACGCAGGTGCAACTGCCGGCGCACAATGTGACGTCGGCTGCCTAAAACTCAGTTTTTGCAAACATGCAAACGAAGTTTTCAGAGGCGAATTCTCCGTTTGCGTGGAAACAAAGCGAAATTTCTCAGTTTTTCAAAACATCCACGTATGTTTAAACAGGGCATCAGTGTTCTTATATATATCTATGTGGACAACAGGCAAACAGGCAGAGGACAATGGGAAAACACTGAGCTTAAATACACATGGGAGAAACGAGACACATGTGGTGCAATCAGACAGGGTAAATGTGATCAGAAATGAGAGGACCTACAGAAATGCAACAAAGAGGAATCTATGGTGGTGAAAATGAACTGGTCTACCACACAACTGAGCTAATGAGAGACCAAAGTCAGTCAGAGCACATGCTGTGACTCTTGTCAGAAGTCTTGTTCCTGTTGTGCTTTTGTATGGAGATGCAGATGCAGCTTTGTAAGACTCTATTTATATGCATATGTCCACTTGACTTTAGATAGGAATAATAACTTCAGGAATTTGTGGGTTCTGCCCTCCCAATCCCCAGGCTGGAATGTACCTGGACATCAGTGCTCAGGACTGACTATCGTAGGAACAGAGCTCCAGGAGCACAATGTGAATTATATAACGGCAATCAACTGTTCCAGAGTGAAAGAGGACCCAGTACAGCACGCGCGCATGGACTGAGAGATGTACACATTTTATTTATTTTTATTTTATGTTGCATATTGAGCCAACAGCCAAAACTCAAGTGCCACACCAAGGTATAAATTGTGATAAACAGTAATTTGAGGCACAAGTTGGAAACTTTCCAACATTGGTAATCTATTCTGTAATCTAACACTCAATTGAAAAATACACTGGTTAAGGGTAGAGTTTGTCACCACGATGGCAACAGTGGAGCAGCTTACCGTCACCTCTACAGACACTCTTCAGGGTGATGTCACAAAGTCCACAAGCAACTTTTTCTACAGTCTATGGTTCAGGCCTGTTTTCATTCCCCTTGCAATGTATCATCCACTTGTGGCAGCAGCTAGGTGAAAAAATGTCACTTTCACATGTTCACTGTGCCATGAATGTAATTATGTCATTGCCCACACACCTACTTGTGTGTCATCTCTGTGTAAGATTATTATTCATATAAATACAGATTTACTTTTTATAGTCTGTATCTTATTTTGAGTAAAAGCAGATCATTTCCTGTTTCCACTGGAGGATGGTGTGACTGTTCCAAAGTTGTTACACTCTCTGAGTGGGAAGGTGTGCTGATGTGTGCAGGTTAAAGACTCACCTTTTGGCACTGTGGTGGTTTTTTGTCACACACACACCTGTCTGTATTATATAAACCTGCTAAGATTAAAGCTAAAACTCTAATATGATTCAATGTTTAATTTTACATTAAGAGGAGCCTAAAGATCAAAAAACATGTAGCTAACCCAGTCCAAGTCCTTATGGCCTGGTCTGCATACTCTCCCAATTCAAGGCTCTCTCTCTCTCACACACACGCACACGTGTTTTCAATTCCCCTGGCTCTTTAGGTCAGGTGTGCAGTGAGATGGGCGGTACCACAGTATGCTGGTATTACATAATGTCACTCCACACAATGTAGTATTAAGAATGATAATAGGGTGAGCACCCTGTACCTCCCAGCAAGTGAGGGAGCTGTCAGCCACATGAATAGAGTGTAGGGGTGGACTAAGGATGAATAGGAGACACATATTCAGTACAGTGCACCATAATTTATTCAGCTACCAAATACCAATATAATGTCATACATAATGAACATGTGCTGCACCAGCAACCACATTAATATGCTCGTCATCTGTGGAACAAACTCCCTGCACACCTGAGGTCCGCTCAGACTGTCCATTCCTTATTATTTGCTGCATTTCAATTTCGATTCAATACATTATTTAAATGATATTAATCATTGTAATTCTTAATTATTTGTTATTGTCTTTAAAACCCTCTCTTACTGGCTTATATCTCTCTTTTTCTTCTAAATGTATTTTTATTGTCTATGATTTAAATTTATGTCTTTGCCTCCATGAAGGACTTGCCTGGTGTATCCACTTTGCTATACAAACAGAAACATTAAAAAAAAAAAAAAAAAAAAAAAAAAAAAGATAATACCTAGTGTGAATAGAAAAAGGTGGCGGTGAAAAGTCAGGGGGGCAGGGGTCCCACTTCAGGGGTGCCAGAATCCTTAGCAAAGGCCCTGTACAAGAACAAACTGATTCAATTGTCCAAAGGTCAAAGGTCAACATCACAGTGACCTCATGATCTTGGCCTCCTCAAGGCAACCCCTTGAAATGTGCTGTTCAAAGACAAACTGATCTCACTCACAGGTTCATATTTAGAGTGACTTTATGATTACAGGCATGACATCTGAAACTGGCCACAGGTGACTTTCAATTTCATTTGACTTAAAACAGCTACACTGGTCTCTGGCATTGTTTAGAAATAATGATTCAGAGATGTCTGTCCAGAAGTGCAGCAGAGATCTGTTACCCTCCCTGTATGAAGCTCTGCTACACACACTTTGCTGCAGTATAGTGATCTGTGGTGTGTGTGCATATACAGAGAAGTGCAGAGTGTCTTTAGATTCCTGAATTTGCTTATACATACTGACACTGACAGTGAACTGAGCAGAGAGTGAGACAGAGCCAGGTGTTCACAGTGTGCACCTGAGCTGCAGGGGAGGCTGTTCAAACACGCCCTGTTCGCCGAGGGCTGCTGTTTCTGCAGCCAGAGAGGGAGAAAAAAACATGGCTTCTTGATTCATGTTTCTCTCCCTGTCTCTGCTTCAGGTCTGAACATGTGCCTTTTAATGAATACCTGTGCAACAATATCACAAAGCTGCACAAAGAAACGCACACACACACACACACACACACACACACACACACACCTGCTCTACTCTTCAGGCAGATCATGTTTTCATTGGTCAGATGAACTGATGAACTGATTTAATGTATCAGTACCAAGCTGATAGATTGCATGTTACATGTTCACTTTGTCATGTTTCCATACGTGCACTGTGTCTTCACTTTTGAGAGAAATGGTAGAACAAGCTTGCCCCCCACCCCCCACTCCCCCACCCTTCCCCCTGACTTTGGGTATGTGGTAAGAAACTTCCTTCTAAACAAGAATGTGCGATATCTTTTTTACATTCATGGTAAAATCATGACGTCTGTTCTCAGCAGAATGTTCTGAATAAGTGACCAAACCCCCTTGCTGCCCCATAACATCAGCAGATTTCTGCACATGTAGGACACAGATGGTGTAAAATCTGGTCTGTCTGGTCCATGGTCTGGTCCGTGACTGGTCTGTGTCATGACAGAGCTGTGGGCCTCACTGAACGTCATGGTACTGATCACACTGTAAGAGTGCACAGAGCAGGTCAAACATCTCATACAGTAACAATACAGACAGTGTACATTATGGGCAGTCATCAGTCCTCCCTGCAACCAGTTTGCTTTGCACAGCAAACACTGTTCAAACAATGTGTCTTCTAACTGTGGGCAGTGAACAGCAATGTACCTTATACAACAATACAAGAGTAAACGTGTTGTTTAGCCTCTAAGTGTTAAATAATGGTGCCGTTATGAGTGTGTCTGATTGACTGTGGATTATTTGAGTAGGATATTGTTGTAACAGAGACTTGTCAGTCACACAGAGCAGATACAGTCTCAGGTCAGGTGTCCATGGAATGTTGTCAAACTCGATTCCTGTCATGTCCCGAGTGGAGATGTTTCATTTCTGACTCTTTCATCTGGCAACACGCCTCTCTCTCTCTCTCTCTCTCTCTCCCTCACACACACACACACACACACACACACACACACACGTATTGTATTTACTGAATGTGAATACCATTCAGTTTAATGTGACAGAGGCACCAGTTGTGTGCCCAGTGTGATTCATTACAAACACTATTGATTGCCTAACACAAAACTGGATGATCACAGATCAGCCCTCATCACATCTGCAAGTACTCTATGTACAGGAAGGAATCCTGAATTATGAAATGATCATTTATAAGTTATCAATCATTCACCGTTACACATCTCTGTTTTAATCAATACATCACCTACACACAGCTTCAGTGTTCACATCGCAGTTTTACACTAGAAAATAGAATGATAGAAGCGTGTTTTTTTTTTTTAGAAAAGTGTTTGTGCTGAGTGATGTGTAAATCAAGTTGGGTTTTCTCATCTCGTGGTTTCAGTCCAAATCTGTGTGGTGAATTCATTCCAGCTCACTCTTCATTTCTATTTTGTGAAATACTGCTTTGTGTCTGGTTTTTATCTGGAAACCAGCAAACCCTCCTACACCCAGGGTGCTTCCAGACAGACATAGCTCTGGTTCTGGTTCCGTATCTGGAGACTCAGAACCTTGGTGCTTTCTGGTGAACCAGCCTGCATTCATGTTACTCTGCATTACTCAGGTGCAAGTAAACAACAGTGGCAACATTTTTGCTTTTTTTTGCTGTCTCACTGATTCTTCCTCAGTTTTTTAAGTCCATTAATTATTTGGTCTGGTGTTGCAGTGAACCCAGCCTCGGCCATCTCTTCTCCAAGTTCAAGATAAGAATTACTTTACTGTATTAAGCCCCAAAGGGAAATTCATACAACTTGTCCTTTTTGTACAGCTTTCTAGCTTTTCTTGAAATTCTGTCGATGCCCAAATCGCCACCAAACATTTCCTTTCCTCAGCAGACCACTGCAAATTCTTTGTGCAACAACAGGTAATTTCTGTTACTGCTGCTGTTTGTTGTCTCGATGATCATTTGTATTATTTGTTCTTGCAATGAAACCACCAAAACATGTGGATAGTGAAAATAGGTAAACAAGTGATTCAAGAAGAACTTCATAAAAAGTAAATAACATTGAATATCACATAAATACATAAACGTAATGATCTGCAGAATGTTATCACACAAGAGGTGCCACAGCCAATCATATAGGTACTGGTTCTACTCTGGGGGGGTTAGGGTTAGGATCCTGTTCCAGCTGTGTTAAGTCCTGTTTGTGGCACCCTGCATCATTACACAACAAGACTGTGAAGGGGTCAGATCAATACACAACGACCATGTGTTCAGACACAAACAAATAGTACAGTGGAAAAGTGGCGTTGGGACAGAGTCACTTCAGAGTGTCACCTGTCCTCAGAGCGCTACTGGACAGGTGGAGACACACGTGTCACCGAGACTGCAGCTCATTGAGCAACAGTGCAACAGGCTGGTTCAGCTATGCCTGGTATCTGAGTCAGCCCAGGTATCCAACCCCACAGCAACATTGAGCAATCACTGTTATAAAATCCCCTTCATATACAGCCAGCTGCTCTGCAACACTTCTACACTCCAGCAGTTAAGTGCAACATGGTGACTTGAATGAAAATGGCCACTTCATTACAACTAATCAAGTGAAATCAAATGAAAAGACATACAGTGTAACATTGAAAACCCACCTCTCCCTCCACACAGTTCATACAGGACGGTAAACAAAATGTGTAATGTGTGAGGAGCTGTTGAAAACCAGGGGCAACTGAGGAAACGCTGTCATTACTTTGTAATGAGGAAACACAGGAGGCACTGTTAAAAAATAAAGACAAATAGTAGGCCACAGTAATGAAAAGATGACTCACTGTATGTTTTAGGTCTAACTTTTGTTTTACTAGAAGACCACTACCAGAGGACTTGAGGGCTCTCACAGGCTCATATGATAAAAGCAAATCTAATAAATAAGGGGGGGCAAGACTGTTTAGAGCTTTATAGACCAGTAAGAGAACCTTCAAATCAATTCTAAAACTAACAGGCAGCCAATACAGAGATTTTAAAATTGGTGTGATGTGGGCTCTCTCTCTCTCCTTGTGAGCGTGTGTGCAGCTGAGTTTTGCAGTAGCTGTAATTGTGTAATAATCTTCTTGGGGGAGGCCAGAGAAGAATACGTGCCTTTGCAATCCTGCAAAGGCATGTATGAAAATCTTGAGAGAAACTGACATGAGAAAATGGCTTTTTGTATCATCCCTGACATGGAGCTAAGAGCCCAGGTCAGAACCAAATAGCACACCTAAACTGATTATCTTTTAATCCCTGTCAGCAGGTAATGAAGTTTAAAATTCAGTTTCTCTCTGTACCTCTGGACCAATGACTAAGACCTGAGTTACTCCTCACTGCTGCACTTGTAATGTGCATCCATCAAAACAAAGGAAATAGGTGAAGGGGTTAGAAAACCTGCAGCAGGATGATAAAAACAAACCTGATGATAGATTCACTGCAATCTGACATTATTGTCACTGACACTGAACAGAGCTGGATCAGTCCAGTCATCTATTGCTTTGTTGTGTCTTCAGACGCCACATTCTTCAGTTTCGTGCATGCAGGATGTTTTCAGTAAACTCACAGGTATGCATTGTGCATTTTTTAGAGCTGTCTTACTACGTGACACACTCTTAAACTACTGTGTTGAAGCAATAGACTGGAATGGAGGTGACGCAAACACTCCGTGTGTGTGTGTGTGGTGAAGGAAACTCAAACCTCAGCCAGGATCCACTTGGATCAGAAGACAGTCACTTTATTAAAACTATACATTAACAAAGGCAAGTAGATCAGAAATCATAGACATACATGTTGTGTTTAAAAGCCCAGCCCCCCCCCAAATCTGAGCACTCAGCACTCAAACATGCCAAATCATGAGAAGCTGGAGATTAGGTGTGAGTCTGTCTGAGCTGAGCTGATCAGCAGGTTGTCTTTGACCGGAGACAAGGGCTGAGGCTTCCCCTCCTTACAGGCAGACATCTTCTGGTTGTCTCTGAAAAACACAAGCAGGTACTGTTCACAGCTGTTCATCACAAACAACAGACACAAGAGGCAAACATCCTGAGAGAGTGACTAAAGAAGCAAGTGTTTGTCGCCTCTCAGATAACCCGAGGGAAGACAGTGAGATGATAAGTACATTTTTTATTTGAAATTAAATTATCACCACTAATAATCAGTCTGTCACTGAAACTAATCTAAATAAGGAGCTGTCTGTGGATCTCTGTTACGATTGTGTGCGTACAACATGATTATGTGCAGTTAATTATGTAAAACTGGTGGGGAAAATTAGATATAATGTTAAGCACTGCTAAGAATAATGTTCATTAGGGTTAAGTGATGTACAAATGCTTGACAGATCATTTACTCTATAGATGATTATAAGTTACTGATGAGAAAAACACCTGACCTGCTAAAGTATGAAATATCTTTGGCTACTTAGAGACAGTAAAGATAATGATCTCACTGATGTCACCTCTGACAAAGAAAGTGGCACATGAATGGAGTCACTCTGTGTGTCTATGTGTATGCGTGTGTGTGTGTGTGTGTGTGTGTGTGTGCACGTGTGAGAGAGTGTGAGTGTGTGAGAGAGAGATCTACCACAAGCACTCAGATGCCTTGCTAGAAGGTCAAAGGTCAAACAGTTCATTGACCAGGTGAACAGAAGTGTTTGAAAGATCCTACCAGAGGGTCTGTCCACTATAGCCTGTTAACTTAAAATGTACTCTGATTACATAAAGATGTTAAAGGGTCACCTGATCCAGAAAGTGTACTCCTTCTTCTACACATAAACTTGCTGATGATGAACCAAGAAATTAATTTGATAAGAAAAAAACTCTACAATATTTAAATGATATTTAGCAGCCAATGTTCCTGCAAAAGCAGAATTTCAGAGTCATGGAAACAATATGATGAAAGATGTGCTTGTTTCCTTACTTTTTAAAGCTGAAGCTCTTCCAGAGGCTGCTGATGGTGGCCTGGACACCAGGGCTGTTCTCATTATTGGCAGAGGACACTTTCTTCCCAGAGCCCACAGACTTCTTCCTCAGGCCACTGACCCTCGCTGGGCCCAACGTCTGCACCTTTGCTGCTTGACCTGGGCTGATGGACTTCAGCTTCGACAGACCTGAGACCTGGATGCAGAAAGACCACATGCAAGGGACAAGATTCAAACAGAGGGAGACACTGAGGTGAAAGAAAGTTGGTATAAACATTAGTTTAGAAACTTGTTATTGGACAATTATTCAGAATCACTTGTATTAAACAGGGTCAGTGATGCAGAGAGCAGGAGGGGCAGACAGGAGGACTGACTACCTGAGACTCTCACTCCCTCTGTTCATTTGTGTATGTTGCATGTTTGTAAATTACTGTCATTGAACATTTATTTAATTTTTAAATCAATTTCTTAGATGGAGGACAGACAGTATTCAGACAGATATATTTTAAGAATTGGTTATAAAATAGGACAGGGGTTGTAAAATAATCATACATTTGTATTTGATGTTTTTATAATATATATATATATATATATATATATATATATATATATATATATATATATATATATATATATATATATATATATATATATATATATATATATATATATATATATATAAAACAAGATATATAACAAGATATAAATATATAAACAGTAAGCTGTAACATTTTGTTACTGGATAAATATCACCAGTATTGCAATATAAATTATCATAGTCTAACCAAAACACAGTCTATCCAAAACTCTGCTGCTCGCCTCCTCACTCACACCCGCTCCCGTGACCACATCACTCCTGTCCTCCAGAACCTCCACTGGCTCCCGATTACACAACAAATCCTCCTCCTCACCCATAAAACACTCCATAACCAGGCCCCCTCCTACCTCGCAGACCTTCTCCACCCTTACATCCCTTCCCGCACCCTCCGTTCTTCTGATGCCATTCTCCTCACTGTCCCCAAGACCAAGCACAGAACCTGGGGAGATAGAGCCTTCTCTGTTGCTGCCCCCACCCTCTGGAACTCCCTTCCCAAACACATCCGAGAAACCACAGACCTCAAGACTTTCAAGTCACTTCTCAAAACGCACCTGTTCCACTCTGCTTTTAACATTTAGCATTCTTATCTCTACCTCCACTTCACCCAAATCTTTATCCAACTGTGTCTTCTTTGTTCTGATTGTTTTGATATCTTATGTTTGATAAATCTGTGTATTATGTTTATGTGTTTTTAAGTGTTTCTAAATCTAATATTGTTGTTTCCATTGTTGTTTATTTTTGTAAAGCGACTTTGAGTACTTTGAAAAGCGCTTTATAAATAAAATGTATTATTATTATTATTATTATTATTATCATCATCAATATCTTTATTTAGAGATGTTGATTATTCAAACCACCCAGAGCAATGGGTGCCACTGACTATACTACATGGACTGTATAATAAAAAGCCTGCATGTTGTCAGTTTATCTAACATGGAGAGATTAATAAAAGATTTGATGAATGATGATGATTTGTGTCTGATATATTTAATCTGCCCAGCAAGAAATAGCTATAAGAACCTGAGCCCAGCAACCCATGGAAGATGAGTGGAGCTTCACTGTGTTGCTGCATATTGGTGTTAAACGCTACTCACAAAAAGTTAGGGATATTCAACTTTTGTGTGAAATTTAAGGAAAACGTAAAAAGTTCCTGCTACAGTGATGTAATATCATGAATGTAGAGGATTTAAGTAAAAGTATGGAATGGTCATTTCTTCATCTCACACAACTTACTGAAACAAAAGCTAACAACAGTGGTGGGTATACCACAACAACAATGTGTCAGTAAGTTGTCATGTGGCCACAGGACTTCCACTTCTCTACCTTCCTGTGACTCTCTGTGTCTCTGTTCAACCTGCTGATGACACTCTGTGACACTCTGAGCTCAGTGGACACTTCCCTCTGACAACATCCTGTTTGAAGCTTCACAGCAGCTAGGTACTGTTGATGGACTGTTAGGTGTCTTGGTCTCGGTCGAGCTGGATTCGATAAGATAATTAAATTTGTTCTACAAAAGTACATGCTTGTGAAAAACTTGGTTGCACTCCAAATTTTGTTTCAATTAAATATGGTATAGATTTTATAACAAATTATCTTTTCTTTTTAGCTGAGGAATAATATCAGTATCAAGCCACGTGATTATTATGAGTACTGGCACTGAATGCAGTAAATGGTCTTGATTGGTTTGGTCTCAGTCTTGGACTTGGTCTCGTTCTTAGTCTTGACCTTGTCTTAGGTCAGATGGTTTTGGCCACAACACTACGTCTTGGTCTCATGAGGTCAGAATGTGAACAGCATGATGAGGACTGTTTCAAAACAAACTGTCACTGAAGCAGAACATTTAGTGTTTGGTTCATGGATCAAACACTTGAAGAAAAGTTGGAGAGAAGAGAAGTTCTCCTGTAAAGGTTTTAGTGCATTTTCAGTGCATTCTGAAATTTCATCCCAAAACCCAATATCCCAAACTTTTTATAATGTAGTGAGTAATGTATACTGACCCATACAAAAACCTAAATCTGAATCTACTAAATCCTTCAATTGTTAGTAGCTCTCCACTGTGTAATTCTAAAGAATCGATCATGTGGAAAATTGCTGAATAAAACTGAGGTATACACTCACATTAGAGCTCAGGGTGCTGGGTTTCTTATCTGGGTGAGTGGGACTCTGCACTGGCTCTGAATCGTTGCATGAATTCATTTCCTGAGGAAGCAAATAAGACACCAAACTAAATTACCAAAATAGCTTCACACCTACTGATGAGGGTTAAATGTGTTAAAGCTGAATGCAACCGCAGGGAATATTACAGAAATTTTCAAGGGTAATGGAGATTGGTATGTACGTACAGCTACTGAGGAGAAACTGTGGGTGGGGATTTCCTCTTTCTGGCAGGATGTAGTGTATGGCTGTGACTGGGAGCCATAGGCGCTATCTTGAGAGGGAGGGGAGTCTGGGAGGTTGTAATTCTCCTCTGGGTCTTTGTCAGTGGAGAGTGGACATGAGGATGGTTCCTCTCCAGAAAGTCTGTGGGTCTTCGGAGAAGATGAAAAACTCCCCTTCTTATACTGAAACTGATGCAAGGCAGTGAGGCCTGAGCTAGACTGAGTTGTTTTTGATTGTTCCCTGGAAGTGGAGCCACTAGACCAGTGGAACAGCCTGAGGCCTTGACTGGCTGAACTGGGAGATGGAGTGCATGGTGGGGGAGATGGGATAGGGGGCCCCTCGGGTGAATCACTGGGACCATCACTGTCTTCGGCTTGGGTGCTGGGACAGGACTGGGACTGTGTGGGGCTGACAGATGTGGGCTTCCCACTGTAAGGTGAATCCTCCAGAGCAGACTCCTTAGTGCTGAGACTGGAACTGAAGAATCTACATGTGGGAATTAACACAGCCACATCAGGATAATATACAGTGTCAGCTCTAATTCTAACTAAAGCTGCATAACTGTCACAAAAATGATCAAAGTAATAACTTCATCAATGTAAAACAAGAAGATGAACACAAGGAGATCCACTGATACTCAAAATGAGTTTGGCCTGTGGCTTCAGGGGGAGTTGCAGCATGCCGGAACTATATCGACAAATGACACTGTATCTATCCACCAAATACTTCCATGCTGCATCTCTGCCTACAGGTCTTGGTCTTTGTACAGGCATGACGATACTGAACCTGACAACCTGCCTGTCATGATTACACTTAAATGGATAGTTCAGTTTTTTAGAGTGGGGTTGTATGAGGTACAAATGGCCACCAAGTATAATATCTGCAGTAGAAAGGTCTCTGCCCTGCCCCCCCACTGAGAAGTACTGTGCTGCAGAGAGACACAGGCAGTAAATGGCTGTGAAGGGGGGACGATTAATCAGCGTGTTCTCGCCACCTACGAGAAGTCCTGTCTCAAAATAACACACTAGTTCAGGAGTATGATATAAAGTGTAAGTTTACGATGCATCAGCTGGTTGCAAAAAAGTTAGTTTATCTGGAACTAACCAGCTCATTCAGTATTCCTCCGCCTGTCTGCACGGAGGAATACCGAAACAGCTGATAGACGAATTGATCCAGCGCCTCATGGAGCCTGCCTGTGCGGAGGAATATATATCATATTACTTTGAATAGTGAATTTCCACTAATTTGCACGTTGAAATGTATTTAGAGGTAATGCATTTCTGTGTGCCTTACATTTATATTTGCACAGGTAAATTAATTCGCCCTAAAACCCTCTTTTGTAAACTTGTGTCTAAGGAATAGTACATTTTTTAATTTACTGAAATAATGATTTAACTGGGATTTGGATAAGGGATCAGGAGATCACCTGCTGCGTGTGGCCTGGCCTTCTCCCCCAGCCTCCTGGTTCCTCCTCTGCAGTAGGGTGGCGAAGCGGTTGCATGGCCTGGAGGGGGGGGTGACCGTGGACTTGTCAGGCTGCTGGTCTGACCTGGAGCGTTTCTGACTGGAGGACGAGTATTGCTGCAGCAAGTCCTGGTCATTGACACTAGAGTCTGGGAGAAAGAAGAAATGTACAGCTATGATTACAAAAATGTCCATGAGTCAGCCTTTATCAATCTATCAGAATCAGTCTTTATTGCTAAAGATCACGTCTTCGTTTTCAGAGATATAACAGATTTTACACTGATACATTTTTTGTGCTGTTTCTTCTTAATTATGTTCCTGATAGTTTGCTGTCTGATAGTTTGCTGTCACAATGACTCATTTTCCTTAAAGGAGCAGTTACAGCAGCAGCATATTTAATTTTATCAAAAGAAGAAAACACTCCTGAGTTAGTTGAATCCATAATGACCAAAATAATTGAGTTACACAAAACCCTTCTGAGAAGTAGAATATTTATGTATAGACACTGTAAAATAGAAATGATAAATCGATATCACACATAAATGCTCAGTTTAGACCTGGTGGATTTGCTGAGAACATCTGCATTAAACAAGTACCAATCCAAACACAGAGGAAATGACTCACCTCTGGGTCTCTTCACCTGCAGCTCTCTACAGGGCTGCCTCAGGTTCTCGTGGCTGATGACTCTCTCCTTCCCCCTGGTGGAGGGAGGTCTGTCTGGAGAAGCAGTGGAGCAGGGTGGGGTAGCAGAGGTTTGCTTGAAGCCTCCACTCCAGATACTTGATCCAGTGGGAGCTGGTGAGTCATTCCAGCTTCGACTGCGAGGTTTAGATAGCTAAGAAGACATTTCCAAAGTTGTTGTCAATCGAATTTTCATCATCAGGTCCTGTTTAACTGATGGTGATCTGATACCTGTGGAATGGGTTTGTCTGGGCTGAAGTCGTCTATTCTCTCCATTGTGTTGATGTCCAAGTTTCCTAGAGCCATCTGCAGGCCTTTGTCATCTCCTAAATTTCTGGATTCAGCATCATCAAGGAAAAGACAGTGGAGGGTGGAACTGAACTATTTCTCAATGTAAGATGAATTGTAACTACACTGACACATTAGCAGAGGTGAAACTTGAGGATACAGTCCAGCGTAGGTGAGGGTGGCTGGGTCAACATGCTCTGGATATGGGTTGAGGGGCACAACCTTCCTCCTGACAGGATCAAACACCAGCTGGTAGAGGAAGGTGTTGTTGGCTCTGGTGAATCCTTCAATGTACTGTTCAGGGACCACCAGGCTCACCTTCAGGTACTGGCCCATCTTTCTGATCACCTGACACAGTAAATGGGAAAAGAAATGTTTTAACGGTATGTATGTGTGTGATTATATTTACATTCATATCATACACAGTTTTACACTTTTTCCCAAAATTAGATGTTCAATTGAGTTGAGATGTTTAAACAGTTGGGCTACCAGTTCACCATAAAATGTTATGAATGCCCTTAATCTGTTAACTATCAAATTTATATTACTTTACTTGTCATTCGATTTATATTCTACCACTAGATTCCTGCATTCAGTGTTTCTGTTCTGAACATACTCAATTGAGCTGAAAAGACATTTATTTAAAATAAGCCACTGTAAAATTAGTTTAATGCTGTTTTTTGAGGCAACAAGTGACAGTGATATGTTCACAATCCATGTCAAGTCTGCAACAGCAGCACAAGGAGAGACATGTCATAAATCTGTGTAAGTGTCCACCTACAAGCTTGGTGATATGTGAGCTATTTCCATAATTGAGCAAAGAGGAACGTGGCTGAAGCTGTGAAGTTAGTCTTGAGTTGGGTTTAGACAACTGTGTCCTTGGTGAACCTGTCTTCAGCTGGAGGTTTTAGTTCCTCATGAGCAGGTATCCAGCCATATTGCTCTGGCCCTCTTAAAAGTGAAACTTTTGAAAACCCGGATTCAGAGTAAGACTGGAGTTACATTCAACAGTTACCGCTTTGGCTGTTCTCACCTTGAGGATATCGGGGTCTTTGGCTAGCCGGAGCAGTTTGCAGGCCTTGCCCAGGCCAATACCGTGCAGGGAGGGCAGGTAGTCGCAGCCGGAGAGGATGCACATGAACCGGAACTTCTCCTCTGTAAAGATGTTGCCCAGGGAGCGACAGCGGCCCAAGTTACTCTGGTCTATCTCCAGGCCATTGCCCTGCTTGTCCATTTTGAGGATCACCTAAACGAGAGGGAACAACAACTGATTTATGAGTTGGCCAGCTGATTTTGCTGCAAACATAACAGGTTGTCAATAATCAGCAAAGTTGAACTATAAATAAACATTACATATCTCTGCAATCTCTGCATCTAAACTATAATTTAGAAGACCTACACACACAGAGGGCTCCAATTTGAATGATGTCCCTTTGTCATACAACCATCAGATTTCCACTGTGTACAGACCAATTTGGACAGTTTCACTGTTTTTTGTTCTTCAGCGCATTCAATGTGAGGAAATAAATGGATACCTCATTAACAAGCAAAGTCTCAGCTTAAATGCGAGTGGGATTGTACCAATATAAAGGCAAATGTAACTTTTTATTTATTTATTTTTTTTTTAAAAACACATTTTACAATGTGTAGGGGGTCAAATTAACAAAGGACAGAAACACATCGAGTCAAACAAAAGCATCCTTTGTAGTCAGTGAGCATGAGGTTTTCAGCCCACAGACCCCAGTGGACTCTCAGAAACCTTCTGTACACCTCTGCATTTATCCTGTTGCTTCCATTCATCAATGAATGTAGTAATCCCGTTGTGGGAGCCATTACATTAAAGCCATGATAGAACCAGCACCATGTTTGACCCCTCATCAACATTTATTTACAGATTGTTTCAAGGTTTGTGGGCTGATGGCTGCAGGAGCTGCTCATGCAACAAACAGGACAATTTCTAAACTATAAAGTGGTCAAATATGGAGCCTAACTCCTCCAAAGAAGTTAAAGGTACTGCAAGGAGTTTCGGAAAGTGTTTTCACACTACATTTCCCATGAGCCTCTGCGCGCACGGTTGCAAACTGGTCGTAAATGAGCCAGATCGACACGGCACTGAAATGAGCGAGCTAGCCAGAGTGAGCCACAGACGGGTTTTACTATTAGTGACGTTTTGACAATCTATAATGCGCGTGGTCGGTTGCCGTAAATTGCTCTGTCTTTCGGCGGAAATGTTGGGTGAGTCGACCACTAAATAATAATATCAAAATAACTACAAAGATAAAACGATATATTTATCGAAAATGGACACATAAACAAGTGTGGGTAATGTAGATTCATCCACATTAGTATGAGACTCTTTTATAAAAAAAAAAAAAAAAATTATCATTTCTCCAATGTAATAATACCAACTAATGTTTTATTTTATATCGTTGGAAAGCCTGATTAGTCACCTTTACAATGAAGTACAACTTTTGAGGATTGTGCATTCATGAAATGAGAAACACAGTTAAAAGTGTAAGTAGCACCCCCAAAAAATGTGCCAAAATCCCCTGATATATTCTCCTGTTGTATATGTTAAACAACACACAGCAGAAAGACATGTTCCTCACAAGCTCCAAGCTACTCACATTAAAGCTGAGACTTTGATCTAGTTCACATTATCTCCAACTGAATGTGCTGAAGCTCAGTTAAACAAAAAACTGTGTAACTGTCCAAATATTTACAGCCTGGTTTGCACACATACTCTGAATACTCAGGTCTAGTACTTGACACCTTTTTGCAGCCAAATGCCAGCAGGTCAGAGTCTTCTGTGATGACAGCTTCAGCCAAACCAGATTTAGTGAGGTAAGCTAACTGAGCATCAGCTTCATACGGAGCCACCACACAGTCCACCCCTCTCGCCCGCGCAACCTGGTTCAAGAAAACACACACAGGGACAGACACAAACAGTTGATGACAGACAGATAAACAGACAGGCAGACAGACAGACAGGCAGAGTATTGACCACATCGATTGGTTTAAGGTGACTGGTGAGAAGTGAGAGTGTAGTAGCAGAGTATCATACTTAACAGTATCTGAAGTCCTGGGACAGGCTGAGTTCAGAGAGCTGGAGAGAGGAGCCTCTCTCTGAACATTTGCAACATGTGCTGGCTTTCCTTGTGCCTAGTCTGTTGTCTGGGGTAGGTTTCAGCCTCAACAGGCCCCCTGAGGTCACTCATTAAAAAGGGGTCTCCACCTTAGCAGTAACATCTCTGCTGAGACTACCTGGGCTTCTTCCTGTGTCTGTGTCAGCTTCGGCTGGGTTAATGTCTCCACCTTATATCGGCAACCATGGTTTAGAGTTGTTAGTTACAAATCTATCTGGGGTTCTATGAATTATGGATCTCTACCACTGTTAATTGTTAAATGTCCTCATTCACCAGTAAATGAGGTTTTTGTTTGTTTGTTTGTTTTCTTTTTTAAAAACATGTTGCCCTATATTTTTCTGTCTCAAGACATCATTGGAATTTGATGAAAGACAATGTGTGGCACCACAGAAAAAAATCTGAATATCAGAACATGGTAAAAAATAACGTTGTCTCAAAATGTTCAGTCTCACCTTAATCAGATTGTGAGCCATGGCTGGAGTGATGTTAACACAGCGGGTGAAACAGTCTCTGGCCTCAGACAGCTTTCCTTCACGTAGCAGCTGTCGGCCCTTCTGAAGGTTTGCCTCTCTGCGCCTGAAAGGAACATGACCGAAATATATGTGTTGTATAATAATGCAACACATAGCACAATGGGTCTAATTACAACAATTTAGGTTTAATAAAATATCAAGATATCTTAAGGTTCAGGTCATGGTTGTTGTGTTGTCAGCAGCAGAGACAAAGTGACAACACTACCGAGGTTCCTTTTCAAGAGTCTGTTGATGCCTTTTGGTCCCTGATGTTAAAGCACTTGTTTGGTCTCACAAGTCTGTACATTCCTCTCAGCACCTTCACACATTAACAGTGTTGTTCTGTGGCTCTTTTGGAATGCAGCCCTTAAACAAGTATTGTCTGAGCATGCTTGTTACCAGGTATGAAAAACACTGGATTACTGTGTTGGGCAAATGCCTTCAGTGTTTCTCTTTAAAAAAAATATACAGAAAGTCAGTGAATGTCTGAGCGGCCTGGTTTTACACACAAATTTGTAAAATTGATCTAATCTGACTGATTAATCTTATATCACACAGTTTTACTCTTTTGTGTATTTGTTGAGCGCAGCCATTACACTTTCACAGCTCTGGTTGAAACTTGGATAAAAAAAAACAACAAAACACAGACATATTCTTTTCCTCAAAATTATAAAGCCATGCATACATATGGCTCTGCTTTACAAATGCCACTCATTGAAAAACTGAGTATATGTGCATGATTTCCACTCTGACAATGACCCATTAATAGATCTAGACACTCCCTTAATCAACAAGTTTGCCACAAACCACTGTCTCCGCTAAAGCAGGAAAGAAGTACAGTTTTACAAATGCCATCCCAGAGAGAATGAATGCTAAGACACCAGAGATTCCTCACTCTCCACACACCAACCAGCAGGTCAGGGTTTTTAATTCATTAGAAAATGTTTCAACCAAATCCTTTTTTGTAAAGATACTCATGGTTACCAGATAATGCTCACTTTGGTGATCTCATAAGATTTCCTTTAGCACCACCTTGAGGTTCACATTTGTGGTTTAGAGTGAAATGTCTTATCAATTAGAACAGACACTCATGTGTCTCTCAGGGTGGTTGTAAACACTCACATCCCACTTTTTTGGTTTTATGCCCATACCCTACTCAGGTTCCAATCAGTATCTGTTACATTTTGCTGATCAAAGTAATGTTAGCCCACTACCACATTAAGCTAAGATGTTAATAATGATATATACCTGGCAAACATCAGCACTGTCAGGGACAGCAAATTAGTATGCTTGATACCAAGAGTTGATGTCCTATTTTGATATGGTCATAATGGTTCAATATCTTGCTAAAGTTGATGTGGCAACAGTTAATGTCCTTACAATCAATATATAAAATGTAAATGTCCAGTATAGACTTACTACACAGCAGCTCAGACATGAGTCTCTGTGTTGAGATACACATTTAACATACAAATAGCAAAGCTGCCAAAATAACAATATGAATATCCCTTTTATCTTATTTCCCTTTTACTCCAGGATGTGTGTGCTTCAATGTCCAGCATGCATGTATTACACATGACAGTCACATGAAACACTTACTCTCTGCGAGCCTTCTCCACCTCCCGTTTGGAAGGCAGGTTGCGTCCATCAAACACCAACACTGGTTTGACACCGAAATTCAATAGCATGTCAACAAATTTCATGCAGTACCACACATACCTAGGTTGAGAAGAAAATAAAATTAAAGTGCGTTCAGCCCTGGTCACAACAAGCAGACGATAGGGTATATGTTGACATACTTCAGCAAAGCTTCCCTTTTATCTTTCATCTTAAATAATTGACATGCTTACTGATCAGTTGGTTCTCCTTTAGCGAGCTTCTCAGCACATGAAAACGCTCCTTTGTGCAGCCAGCAGTATGTGTCCACTGCCACTGTCTGCCCTCTGTATTTCTTCACGCTGATGGGCTCTGCTGCATCTTTGATGAACTGTAGTAGTCCAGAAATTCCCATTTTCAGCTGCTGAACTGGGTTACACTCAACCTGTGAAAGCATCCACCACCAACAGAGCTGATCGTTAATAACAGAAAACATCAAGACCAATCCTGTGATTGTATGCTTTAAATTGCCTCATACTAAACACACAAACGCAACTGGGACCAGTTAATACTGTATCTAATAGATGGAGTTGAACAATGGAACAACACAATTAGATGTAACCAACTGAGATATGATGAAATGAGGTTTATTTTAATTTTATAAATAGAAAAAAAAGGGAAAAAAATACTCTAGTATCTGGTTTCTGTTTTACAGTGACTGCATCAGGCTACTGCATTAGTGCAGGCAGCCCTCAAATAGTGATGGAAACCTTAGTAGCACTTTTTCCTCCATCGCTTTGATGCAATTCAAGCATCAGAAACATTGTCACAACTCTTAATGCAAATTATGCAATTATCACAACACTAAATCACCTGTGCATAAACCTCTTAAAACAGACAAAGCCTTGTTCTCAAAACCTCCTAAGTCATTTCACATTACAGTACAGTTAAGACTTCAATGAGTATTTCATATTTTAGAAAGAACAGCTTTACAGTATGAATACAGTTTATTCAATCAGAATCTAATACAATGTAGACAGTGTTCAGCATTTGGTGGAAACACCTGATTTGTGGATGTGTTTATTATATTTTCAACGGCGTGTTTCATTTACAGCGATAAAAAATGTCTGTAATATCAAACGCATCGTCTACCTGTGTTCAGGTTTTGTAGTTATCCAGTCATCTTCATCCTCCAAAACAGCAAGATGGAGCTAACTATAAGCTAGCTAACAGCAGAGTTTTGGTAACATCAACGGTAACTGAACAAACTTGTACACTGAGCAAAGCATTCAAGTGGGGAGATTATACAAATTATTCATCATTTGCGTCTATTGAAAAAACAAATAATAATCAAATTGGGGTGTTTAAACAGCCAGAGAGGGGCTGCCCTCGCATCGACAGGTGGCATGTATGTTTCTTTTCTTTAGATGCTAACAGCTGAAACAGTAACCAACAGCAAGCAGCAGCTGTTGTTGATGTTCGTGTCGACTGGGACAGAGAGGTTTAACACAATATCACAGAGACAACACGGGCAAGTAGTGTGGTCTATGGTAAAGTTGTTGTAATTACTAACCTTCTGTTCTTTTATCCACTGATACAGGCAGCTCGACGAGGTAGAAGCTGGAGCGAATTTAGTTTTAGCGGCAAAAGAAGTAGTACAGAATGAGCTGTTGCTATTGGCCAGATGGAGCAGGGGGTGGGGTTATCAGAGGAAGAGAGCCACCAACGCGTGATGTGTACAGGATGTTGACATTACTGCTATGTGTACTTTTACTGTGTGTAGATGTGGATAATAGGTGGATGGATGGACGGACGGATAGATAGGTACATACATACATACATACATACATACATACATACATGCATACATACATACATGGATATTGAACTTTTTTTTTCTCAGAGAAAGTGTCAGTTAAACTGAAAGTAAACGTACAATCAACATATGTCACAGATTTTTCCATGACGAATAAATGTAGTATGTATCATTCATTCATTTCTTTTCATATGGTTATCACTTTCATTCAAAATAGTAAAATAATTAGTTAAATATAAACAATACAAATACTCAGACCGGACCGGGCTATTTATCACATATATGTATTATCTATTGATTGATCGTTTTTTCTTGTAAAATCCTGCGATGTCCTAGCTTTATCAGACGCCCTGAATGCATCATAAGACGTGTCTCATTACCCAGCATCCTCTGCACTTCCTGCTTTCAGCTGCAGCAGTGACAGACAGACCGAAAACAAAATGACAGTTTAACTTCACTGATGAGCTGTGATCTCATGACAGCGGTATTAACGCTTCCCACCGCATCTGACTGACCGCTGATTTAGATGTCATTTCTCTAGACCGGAGCCGTGTGGCAGTGACTAAAAACCAAGATGCAGTTCTCTCCCAACAACGGAGATTTCACGTTCGTCTCATCGACTGAGGCTGAAGGTAGGCTAATGCTAGCAGCACTCCACGGCTAGCAGGCCTGGACAGCTAACATCTGGCCTGTTTACGTGACTGTTAAAAAGTAGCAAAAACACCTAGATAATGGTGCACTGAGTCAAACATTATCACTGTGGTGTGGATCGACGCCGTGCTATTACAAATAGCTACTGTAACGTTGAATTGTCAAGGGTTCTCCAACTAATTTTCAGTGCTGATAGCTTTAAAAGGTTGTAGCTGACAAAACCACTGGAATACTGGAGGCTGTATTTCATCGTTCAAGTCATGAGGTCGATAAAAAAAGACGTAAGAGCTGATCTTCCAGTGTTGTTTAGCTCTCTGTTAGCCTAGCTCACATATTGTTTATACGGGTCACTCATAAAGTTTCCACATCCTCATAACTCCGTGCAGCGGATGGAGACCAGATTTCATGACAGGTCGAAGTGATTTTGCTGTAAAATATAACAGTGTTTTCTGATAATTAATAGTTTTATTACTACCTTATGGATATTTTCCAGAAGTGAAGCAGATGGAAAACATATGAATATAAAACAGAATAATTTAAACACATTTTGGACTAGACACTTTCTGTAATCTGAATATCTGAATATGCAATAATAGCAATGCACTGTAATTAAATATTGTGTGGTTAGTATTTATTTAGTAAGATTTTGATTTGTTCTTAAGTAATGAATGTAATTAACTGGATATATTCTACATTAATGAATCATGTGCTCACTCATCTAGAATGATTTACAGGATTTGAAACAGCACATTCAGCTCAGACATAAATGATGTATGTGACTGAATGTGTAAATGAACGTGTTCCCCACAGAGCTCAGCGGCACCATCAGTGCCCCAGACATTAAACTAAACATGGGCAGTGACAGCAGTAAAGACCCGTATGCCACCACCTTTCTGAGGCAACGAGGCTATGGCTGGCTGCTGGAGGTGGAGGAGGATGACAGTGAAGACAGCAAACCTCTTCTGTGAGTAAATGACAAATTTCCTTTGATTATATATCCATTCTTTTCCATGCAAATTACCAGGTTCAGTCTGCTCTTGAATATAGTTTACAATACCCTATTGCAGGCATGGGCAACCTATTCCACAAAGGGCCAGTGTGGCTGCAGGTTTACTTTCCGATCAAGCAGCAGCACACCAGACTTGACTCATTCAATCAACTGATCTCAGTCTTCAGACAGTTGATTGGTCAAACTGTGTGCTCTTGGTTGGTTGGAACAAAAACCTGCAGCCACACGGCCTTCTGTGGAATAGGTTGCCCATGCCTGCCCTATTGAATCAGTGAATATCATCATACCAGTTTCCGTGTTTCATAAAAGATGATGTTGAATTAAATGCACAAAAATATAAAAATGTCACACATGCACACTTCATACAAGGAAGAAACTGTTGACAAGTACTGACAAAACTCCTCTTTGTAAGTTTTGCTATTGCTATGTAGTGATAGCATTAGCACCTGTTTACTTCCCAGTCTAGAAGAAATATTGTACTTTCAGCATCAGACTAGGTTTCTTTGCTCACCAGCAGCTGTCACCAGAGGTGGAAAGCAACCCCATATCTGTCACTTTTGTTCCTGTATGTAATCTACCTATGAGATCGAGCACCCATTTAAAACTCCATTTATGTGTATAAATGCAACACTTTATGGACATGTTACACAAACTGGGTTGTTGTTTGATGTAACTGGGATGATTTAAAACCATGTGGAAGAGAGGAAAATTATTGTTCTATTATTCATTATAAGAAGACTGCAAGAAGCTACAGAGAAGTAGGTGATTACTAAAGCCACCGAACCAGCTACCAGGTTTTAGTGGCCGCTCCTATATTTGTACACAGCAACATGGTGGTACACTGAGCTTTCCTACCAGCTCAGTGATTTTAGTCATGATAATTTGATATTACTCACATCTACTCTCTGTGACTGCTCTGCCTTCATTCACACATCATGGCCAAACAGGTTAGAGTATTATACACATTTATCTCTAGTGGCTTCAGGAAACATCAGCCCTGATGATGTCATCCTCCTACTTGTTGCTATTGAGTACAGTTCCTATGTAAACAGATTTAATCCAGTGTGTGTAATGGAGTGGTTGTGCATGTGTGTGTGTGTGTGTGTGCAGGGAGGAGCTGGACATTGACCTGAAGGACATCTACTACAAGATCCGTTGTGTACTGATGCCAATGCCATCGCTGGGTTACAACCGCCAAGTGGTCAGAGATAACCCAGACTTCTGGGGCCCTCTGGCCGTGGTGCTGCTCTTCTCCATGATCTCCATCTATGGACAGTTCAGGGTAAGCAGAACACAAGAAATACCTCTGTGTTCCCACACTGTTCTAAGACTGTCGGGAACTGAGTTACCTCGTACAAGGACCTTCTCATAACCTTTGGCACTTTTCCATTTGCTGCTCGTTTTTTATGAACAAAAACCCCTCGGTGGGACATGGGAGTTGGTTGTTTGTGGGACAGACAACAGGAAAGGAAAAGGCAGTATTGTCATTGACTTCTGGTCATGCTGTTTCATACTGAATCCAGAGCAATGCTTGGGCTGACAAGTCCATTAGCTACCTAAAGCAACATCTATAGCGCTGTAGTCTGTTCCCAGAGGTACTGGAACTAAGAGGCAGTACAGAACAGGCAGAGATCATTAGCAACATAAACTGAGGAGAAAGGTTGTAAGTGTCTTGGGGGCCTTTGTGTCCATCAAAGGCCCAGGTTACAGACACAGATTAAATGCAGGAGGAAACAATGAATACTTTGTTTTAATATATTTTAGCTTGATTTGCATATTAGTTGAGCAGCTTTAGTTCCCTAAAAATGTCATATAATTGAGGTGTTAGCTTCTTGCAGTGTTCAGTGTTGACACTAAATTCTGCTTTTATCTCACAGGTCGTGTCTTGGATTGTCACCATCTGGATATTTGGATCACTAACAATTTTCCTGTTGGCTCGTGTGCTTGGTGGTGAAGTAAGTGCAGCTGACTCACAGTGTCATCAGACCAGACATGTCAAACATGAACACGCTCTGATGGAGTCCTGTTGTTGTTGTTGTTGTTCTGAGCAGGTTTCCTACGGCCAGGTTCTGGGGGTGATTGGATATTCCCTTCTTCCTCTCATCGTCATAGCCCCTCTGCTCTTAGTGATCGGGGGCTTTGAGGTTGTCTCTACACTAATCAAAGTGAGTAGAGAAACATTTTGCGCACAAATAAAACTTGTATGAGACATTCCTCCTCTGACAGAGCAGTTTTACCAGCATCAGGTTCACTAGTAGTTTAACTGATATTACTCACCTTCAGGAAAGTAGTAGCGTGTGTGTGTGTGTGTGTGTGTGTGTGTGTGTGTGTGTATGTGTGTGTATATATATATATATATATATATAAATGGCACCCTACTCACTGTACCTGTACATGTTTAAAATAAAAACATGAATATATGAACTTTTGTATTATTTGAATAGCTTAGTGTTGAATGCACAATAACAAGGTATGTTTATACAAGGCACTCGGCCCAGTTTAATATAAAACACAATTTTATACAATATGTACATAGTAGGGGGTCCCTGCTCCATCTCTCCATCAGTTCTGGGGTCCTTGGCCTGCTTTAAAGTGTGTAAGTTGTAGCCTTGGTTGCACATGGTGTACTTAATCATATTCCATCCACATCTTCATCCAGCCTCTGATCTGTATAAACTACCCCGTGCTCCTTCTAGGTTAGTTTGATTGTCATAATTACTGATGGACCATTCTAATGGTGTTTTCCGTTTCTTCTCATGCTGCAGCTGTTCGGAGTGTTCTGGGCTGCGTACAGTGCTGCTTCGCTGCTTGTTGGAGATGAATTTAAAACGAAGAAGCCCCTTCTCATATACCCCATCTTCCTTTTGTATATCTACTTCCTATCACTATATACTGGCGTGTGATGGGACAAGTTGAAACTGTGGACCTTTTAATGGACAGTGGCCCCGGAGCATGGGGATGAAAAGTTAAACTACGGAACCAAGAATTTTTTAAAAGGTGTTTATTTCTTTTTTTAACTCTGTTAAACTCTAGATGATGGGGATAATTGGAGTATATATCAATGTATATAGTTTTGTCCTTTTTTGTCTTTGGTCAATAAAAAACACATGTTCTTACAGCTTCAGCTTGGGTACATAGACTTCTCGTTGACATGTGCAATAATCCAAATTGTTATTTGTAGTTCATGAAGCTGGACATAACTTCTTAAATCTTAATGTCATGTTTTTTTTGTTTTTTTTTTACTTCCCCACTGAATAACGGTTTGCTAAATGCTAAATACTCATACAGCAACACATAATGTCTTTTTTGCACTGTAATGTACTATGAGAAATGTCTATTTATTTTTCACAGAGCTGCTTCATTAGTTGAAGCATTGCAGCAGCAGCAGATTGACTGGGGCAGTTACAGTGATATAAACCAGTGTCTACTAAATGTGGTACCTTGTTTTTTCACTCCTCCGCCCTGTTTGTCAGGAGTATATTATTTAGCCATTTGGGTTATTATTGCAGTAAAGTAATAGTCTTTTCTCACTTTAACATTTTTGATATTTGCTGATTAAGTACTGCATTACTTACAGCCGACACAGCTGGTCACTCAAACGTAATAAAGAATGCTGTATACTGAAACATCCTCAAGATGGACTCACAGAATCTCATTCAAAACAGTAGCGAGGAAATATAAGCTGAACAAAAGGCCATGCCCAGTTCCATACAACATGCTGACTGTAGATTGTGTAAATACAAAGAGGTGAGGAAATGGAAGGAAGAACTCATATTGCTGTAATGTGACACTAACATGCTGGTCTTTGGCAGATATTTTTTCTATATATTTACCAAAAAAAAAACACATGCACATTTAAATAACAACATTAAACATGAAACTGTCAAACCAGGACAGGGATTTAGACCAACTTTCACTTTTAAGATTTGTGTGTGTGTGTCTCACCGCCCACCCTTTTTTATTGTATCACCAGCTGCCACAGGCTTGGGTTGCTTTCGTTTTGTGGCTCTGTGTGTCATCAAGACAACATTTGGCTTTGGTGACACCAGCGGTGTCTGCAGCCATACTAATGTACATTCAACAATATTCAATAATATTTGCTAAACATCTTAACATCTATAAATAAAATGCTGGCATCAGGAGCTCCTGTGAATTTTTGAGAGCATGAGGTAAAGGACTGCTCAGCTGGACACCGGTGTTTCACTACAAAACTGCACCCGTCAGGACAATGACAGAATAAAAGCCTCTGCTGATTTTTAATGCATTCATTTTATTTACCATATATCAAGATGAGTTTCTTGTGCACAAACATACATAAAAAATGAAATACTGTTCACCCAGCAAGTACCACCACCAGATTGTGAAATCAGAACAGGTTGAATATACTAATAACACAAAATCAAGTCAAAATATACTATAAAAATAAAATCACTTAAAAACAATAGCATATCAACATAAAAACATAAAACACAAAGCTGGAGTTTTATATCTAAAAGTGGAGGAGCATCTGTAAAACCCTCTGAGGATGTGCTGTGCTGTTAATCTTGGTAGCAGCAACACATGTTACATTTCAGGCCTGAGACCAACTGCCATCTTCCAGAAGAATGTCTATCATATCCAGCTGCTGCAGGGCCAGTGGTGAAGAACCACAGTGCTGCAGAGATGACACCTCTCCTGCCAAACAACATCTCAGGAGCTGAGCATTGAGCTGCTGAGATGGCTGGTCTCACCTTGCAGCACGGTCGTCACCTGTGTTCAGTGTGATGAAGTCTGATGGTCACTTTCTCACCTGAAAAATATGGCAACTTGCTTAAGTCATATTATAACAGTCCAGGGATGGAAATAGTCACAGCTTTGAGCCTGCTATACAGAGTGGACATGTATTTATTGATATCATGGCAGAAATAACAAAACGTGTGCTGTGAACAGCTCAGGAAGAAGGTTTCTTGACACACTCAAACAAATATTGAAAAAAAAAAAAGAATAAAAAGGATGATCCATACATAATACATCCATACATCCTCAGGGCCTTATTTTACACTCCCTCCAGTTGTCTCTATTTGAGCCTGAGCAGATGTGGATGTAAACTGCAATCTGATTGTTTGGTGGAGTCAGTTTTAGTTCCACCTGTGACCATCATTACATGAAAACTCACTCACTGACATCAGTTTGGTGTAAGTTAATTAATAGATGATCACTCATCACCTCAGCACTGTACCAGACATTTGATCATTCATTGCATTTTTTAAAAAGTATTTTTTGGGGGAGCTTTTATGCTTTTTTTATTAATTGATAGGACAGTCGGAGGGACAGGAAATGAGGAGACAGAGAGGGGGAACGACAAGCAGCGGGGGAATCGAACCAGGGCTGCTGCAGCAAGGACTATATATCTGTATGTGGGGTGCCTGCTCAACCCACTGAGCTATTTGTTTTTTCCAGCTTCTGTTTCCCATCAGTCAGTCAGGTCTTGTGTGGCCTGTCTTCACTGCCACCTGTGCTATGTGCTACTTGTCCTGGTTTTTGCCTGACCTCTGTGTGAACTTTTTTTCACAGCCTCACAAAAAGGCTATTGCCTTGAGAACCTTGTGATATCTCAGTATGATCAGTAAAGGATCCATTCCTAGCTGACACTGGGTGAGGGCAGTGTACACCTTGTACAGGTCATCGGTCTATCACCAGGCTCACAACCTCACACTCATGTTCACACCTATAGGCATGAGTCAGGTTGCACACATCAGTCAGGTCATCCACATGTCACCCTCCCCTGCAGGGCTTCTCAGCTCCCTCTGAGGGAACCTGAAGGATCCCCAGGCTTTTCCTGTAATCACTTTTTTGAGTCTGTGATAATATCACCACATGACATTTGGGGGATTGGTGGACTCCTGTGAAAATATGGATGAGTTTATGGAAAGAAAATAAAGTGACAACTTTATTTGTAATTCATTAAGCAAAAAATACCAAACATTTACTCAGGCTCTTCTAAATGGGAATTTGCTGTCAAATTATAAATGTCAGTGCCTTTGGGGTTTGGTTTCATTTTCTATCCATCCATTGGGTAGTATACCACCAAGATTTTGAGATTTTTTTTTTTTTTTTTTTTTTTAAATTGGACATACATATTAATGAACATTTCCATGTGCTTGAGATTGTAGCCAAGGCTAATTTCCATCTGCAGTCCCACTGGCAGGTTGGAGTTCATAGACTGAAAGGCAAATGGACCAATGTTGCTCAGTGTTTAATTTGGCTTTTTCTGACTTTTATTATTACCTACAGCCAATATATGTAGTATTATGTATTATTCAGTAATGACAAAATCCTTGATGTTTAAGGCCTACTGAACTGCTCTTCACATGATGCTCCTTGGAATTCTTCACAACAAATAACCCAGCACTTACTGTAGATATTTCCTTTAAATCTGGGAACAGTTTTAGTTTAAAAAGACACATGGTCCTTTATCAGCACCAACAGGCCTAAATGACACGACCAGCACTGTGAGATTGTGTATTTAAAATGTGGCACAGAACAATTAAGAAATCTTTGCAGAGCTACATTTCAGTGAAATATTTTATTCAATCAGTCTTTTGACACAAAGATACAATCTGCAACCAGCTGTTTAGATATTGACATATCAGAAACTTTGCCTGAACCAATCTGTTCCAGCTCCCTCCCACATGCCAAACAAATCACTTTGGACAGCATCCCTTCTTTAAACCCATATAGACAGCACGTGGTTATTGTTAGTCTTGAATGCTCCCTCTGATCTCTCATGGAGGAGGCGGACTGGTTGAGGATCTGTGGAACTTCTGAAAACGCTCCACCCCTCACCCAAGCAAGATATGAACCTGTATTGTTTGAAGTTGTCCAGTGTCTTTCACCATGCTGGAGGGCGTGGGTCGGTCTGAGTGCTGAGCAGACATGTTTAAACCTCACTTTAAGCATTTTGTTTTGAGATCAACCCAGCAGTAAACAATAGTTGCTGTGCATCTCCAGTGAATGACTGCTCCCTCTCCAGTGGGAGGATGAAACACAACCCACCAACACTAACTGAATAAGCCGTGCTGCATTTTTGCTGTTACACTCTCATAAGTTTTACAAGGCCTGCAGACATTCATTACCTATGTTGAGAATAATTGTGACAATGCTGCAATGAAATTTCAGTATTCTGTTATCATTGGTACCACAGCTCACTTCTAGTGCTTAATTTGTTTATCAGTCATTCAATTACTGATTTATTATGTTTTTTAATTTCTTTTCCAGACAAGGTGGTGGGATCTATGGCTGTATTACTGAATCATTTGTTCTTATTGGACTACTAAATGACATCTGTTGTGCCTGCTGTGTGGTTAACAAGCTGAGAAAAGACAATAAATTAGTTAATAATTAAATGTTGCTATTTATTAGCAGACTGTATGCTCACTGTATAATGCAGTCTAGTGCAGTTTGTGCTCATGCTTGAGGTTGTGGTTTGTTTAGTTACGTAATTGGATGGTGTTTTTCCACATAACTTATATGAATTTAAGTCGTTGTAACCTTTGCTGTTTGCTGTTGATGTTTGTTGCAAATGTCTTATTTTGGTGTTCCTATTATTTTGTCCACGCGTATGTTCTCACTCGCACTTCATGTTATCGCGGGAGGCGAACGCGGAGCCATACGCTAGCTCCGTGTACCTATCGTGTAACTGACAGAGAGCCCAGCCTGGAGTTCGTTGGCGCTGATGGTGAATAGCCACTGCTGCGGTAACGGGCGGAGGAGAAGAAGCCGCAGAAGGAGCCAGGAGTGGCAGCGGAGTGATAATTCCGAGTTGGTCTTTTAGATTTAAATTTATTACGTGTATCAACGGGCCATTACAAACGCTAGAAAGGAAGGGAAGGGAAAAAATAAGGAAAGATGGCGGCCGCGGCCTCGCCGGGCTCCGGCTCGTCCACCTCCTCAGACTGGATTGTACTGAGAGACGGTTGCCTGCGTTGCGACGAGGAGGGCCTGCGAAGCCTTTCCTACCACCCGGCCCTCAACGCTATCTTGGCCGTTACCAGCCGCGGCAGTATCAAAGTAATTGACGGCACTTCGGGGGCCATTCTCCAGGCTTCAGCCTTGCACGGTAAGTACCGGAGGGCAGTGACAGGCCCTGACACCAATAGTTTCTGTTTTGACAAACCAGCCACTGATTGTCAACAGACACTTAACACGACACAGGCTGAGTTGTAATCTCAGCTAGCTAACGTTAGCTGCTCTTAGCAGTTCTATTCAGGCCTAACGCCACTTTGATTATTTGTCAGACTTGATTTCGCTTTGTTAGCCTGTTCTGCTGGTGCACACACAGTATTCCAGCACTGATCTGTTTGTGGTTGAATTTAAATTCGTGCTTCTTGGGCGTCAGTGTTTTCAACTGTTTACTACAGTAGCAACATGACAGATCTACCACGAAAGCTAATAGCAAGCTAGAGAACTTAGCACAGTGGTAGCTAGCCGGACAACATTCCTTGTCAGTTTCTGTCATTCTAGCGGTCAGTCACGATAACGTTACGTCTTGTGGGCGCAGTTCATACACTGGGCACTGGAAGTAGCACACCTACTGCTGTCCGGTTAAATGTGCTATAGTGTGTTAATGTGGAATGCTGTTAAAGACGCGGAGCTAGCTGGCGGCTCTGGTGCGCACCGTCATTAAGAGGCACTGATGTGATGCTGGAAGTAAACTGACTTGATGTTGTAGAGTTGCTGTGTTGGGGCCTTGTCTGCTTGCAGGGCTGACATGGATAATTCAGTCAGATAACCAGCCGAACACTTGTGTTGTATGTAAGCACGTGATATCCCGTCATGATGAACTGACAGTTGCTGCGGCGGCTAGGAATTTGTTTGTCAACATGTGCTCCCAGACTTAACTGACTACTCTTCCTCCTTGTTCATACATAACAGCAGACGCCATAGAGATGTTGTAGAAATAGAAATGCATGGATACACTCTTGGGTAGGATGGTCTGGCTTAAAGACAGCAGCCTGGTGTCGTTGTACGAGTTGTTTACATCTTAATATCTGTTAATCTGTTTATGGATGTCAGGGCTCTTGGAAGAGCTTTCACTCTGACTTTTACTGCTGAAGAAAAGTGATAGGCCTGAACACTTGTTTAGCTAAAGACAACCGTTTAATTGCATAAACCAGCTTTAACATTAAGCATAAACATATCTCCACATGAAGCATTGATAGTGACCTAGTTTTGGAGTCTGGCTAGTGACTGTAAACAGTCATACACATGCAGGCACTCAAATACTGTACAATATTTTTCGTTGTCTGTTGTGTGTGATATCCTGCAGCATGTCTGAAGAGTATTTCAGATGACCTGAAGATAAATGTTTTGGGAAGTGGGATCCTCAGCAGACACACATGTCTTTGTTTAATGAAATACCCATAAGTTTTACTAGTGGCTCATTATCATCTACTCCCGCCAAGACAACTTCATGCTGCAGCTTTACTTGCTGCAGCCTCACTGACCCTGTGTGTCTCCAGTGTTACTTCAGTTTAGATCCATTTCAGTTGATACTCAGCTCAGGCTCACTGTGTCTGGTCCCATGTTTGTGGTTGACAGAGGGTTCAGCCCAGCTGATGTCATTTCCAGATCTGTTTTGGGGCAAAATGGCAACAGAGATGACCAAACAGGACTAATGGAAAAAAAATGCACATAATGTTTGGATAGTTAAAGGATTTCCAGTGCTCATTGAATTAATGTTGTATACTTTTTTCCTGTGGAAAAAAAACAAAACAAAAAAAACAACATGATGGTATAAGGTGGTACGGCATATTTACTCCTTCCATGCCCACTGAGTTCATGTACCAGAATAACCCAACAGATGGAGATCTGACAGACTGTAAGTTTGCTGTCAGATTGGCGTGAGCGCCTCAGCTCCTCTGCTGAATACACTTGCAAAGCAAAGCAACTGATACATGAAATCAGTTTTCCACAGTGTGGGCTATTGGAATATTTCTGCTTCAAAGAAAAAAACAGCAATTCGTTATTATCAGAAACAATTTGTACATGTGCTTGTGATATATATAACCTAGCTTTGCTAATTGCCAGAGGCAGTGGTTGTTTTTTTTTCTAATTTCAGTTTCACAGTGTGCATGTGTGTCTGTGTGCAACCACAAAGAGGTAGTTTTCAGTGCTTAGCCATTTACTGACAGTATAAGAATTGTGACTGATTTTAAAATATCAGTTAAATAGTAAAGCTATCCTGTGACACCAGCATAATCTGAGCAGGTATCCTCAGTGAACTGACTGCACACCAGAATAACCTCACCACACGTCCACATGTTGCTGTCTCTGAATAAGAACCACTCGATATACAAGCTGTCCACTTTGCTGACAACTGTAGACTGCCAGGCCAGTTGATTTTATTTTGAGGTCTAAAATATGTGACCTCACTGTTTACTGTTGTCTTGTTAATCTGTTTTTGTGCATTAGAAAGTCAGACTTGGTTAACTTTTAAGACAGTGTGTTCAAAATGTGTTACAAAATAGTTACACATGTCTGTTATTAATTGACGTAGCTCTCATCTCTAAAACTCAAACAGGAAATGTTTGGTTTAGTAAAGGAGTAATAAATAAGTAGTAAATGTTACAGTCCAGGTTACTTGTAACAGACAGAGGAGACATGTAACATTATGACATAAGGATTATGAGAAAACTTGATATTTAAGGCATTTTATTCACATTAATGGCATCTTAAGCAACTGGATATTTATCTGTGTGTGTGTGTGTGTGTGTATGTGTGTGTATGTGTGAGATCCCAGACTCCTGCATTGGAAAAACTTAAAGGCTAAAACTTTAGCACTGACAGCTAGGAGGAAAAATACCTACATGTTACTGTACAAAGATAGGTTTAGTCAAAAAAGAGTTTTTCCTTTTAAAATAGTATGTGCCCGTCTCAGGCTGCTACTGCACACGTGGAGTAAAGACGCAGCAGAACAGGTGTGGAGTGAATCACGTGAATCCTAACAGGTTCCTGATTGGAGAAGTGGAAAGTGTTAAAACTGATCAGTGTTGAATCCATCCCTGCTCTCCTACACTGACAAAAATATATGAGAAATTCAAAATATATTGTTGAATATGCTCATGATGACATGACATAGACTTAGACCCAGTCTAGTAATGCTGTGTGTGGAAGTGTGAGTGTGGAAGCTCACCCGTTTGTTTTGTCCACGTAGTGTCTGGTCCTGATTTTAGCCTACAAATAATGAATAGATGAAGACGATCCAGACAGAATTTCTAATGAATGAATCTTTGTGCACATCCAGACTTAGTTTTGATGTCTTTCTTTTGTGCTGATGTTTGGATGCATGATTAAAGATTTAGATGTTTCCTCTGAAAAAGTGGCCTCATGGTCACATGCTGTGTGATGGTCTCCAGGAAACAAGAGTATTTTGAGTATGTGGGGGTCTGATGGTGGCGCTCCAGTTGTACACGGACGTCGCAATCTCTGTCATTTTTTTTTACAAATATGTTTTTTGATTTTGAAAAGAATGAAGAAAAAAACATATAGACAACCGAGCTGGAATTTTAACCAGGAAGGCCCCCTGAAATCTGATCTCCAACTCGGACAGTCAGACAAGTCCCAGGAGCCCCGACGTGAGAATTAACGAAGGCTGCTATTCACGTTACAGTAGTGAACGCTCTGCAGCTTTACTGTTTAGTTTATTTCTCTCATAATTGTCTCACATTAAAGTCAGTCATGTGCACAGCACTGTTCATTTCTATCACTGGACACTGTTCGTCCACTGTGTGCACAATTATTAGGCAAGTTGTATTTTTGAGGATTAATTTTGTTATTGTACAGCTACAGTGCTCTTGGTCGATCCAAAATGTTAACAAACTCTCAAACCTGAACATTTAAGTAGTAAAAGTGAAGTTTTGGCTTTCTTAAGAGAATATCTATATGTACACCATTATTAGGCAGCTGTTAGTGTGCAGAATTATTATGCAACTACGGTAAATGAAAAACAAAGATTTTCCCATCTCACTTGTTTATTTTTTACCTGTTAAAGTGAGAATAATAAACAAACTCAAAATTTACAAATAAACATTTCTGAAATTTAAAAAAAAAAAGAAAAACCTCAATGACCAATATAACCCCCCTTCTTCTTGATAACATTCACAAGCCCTCCATTCACCGAGTCAGTCAGTTTCTTGATCTGGTCAGAATCAACTTTTTGTGCAGCCACAACCACAGCCTCCCAGACACTGTTCAGAGAGGTGTACTGTTTACCTTCACTGTAAATGTCCTGCTTAAGAAGGGCCCAAAAGTTCTCAATAGGGTTTAAGTCAGGTGAGGAAGGGGGCCATGTCATTAGTTTTTCATCTTCAAGGCCTTTACTGGCCAGTCATGCAGTGGAGTACTTTGATGCATGTGATGGAGCGTTGTCTTGCATAAAAATCAAAGTCTTCTTGAAAGATCCAGACTTTTTCCTGTACCACTGCTTGAAGAAAGTGTCTTGTAAAAATTGGCAGCAGGTCTGAGAGTTGATTTTGAGTCCATTTTCAACCCGAAAAGGTCCAACTAGCTCATCTTTAATAATACCTGCCCATACCAGTACCCCACCTCCACCTTGCTGGCGTCTGAGTCGAAGTGGAGCTCTGTGTCCGTTACTGATCCAACCACGGGCCCATCCATCTGGTCTGTCAAGAGTCACTCTCATCTCATCAGTCCACAAAACCTTTGAAAAATCTGTCCTCAGATATTTCTTGGACCATTCTTGATGTTTCAACTTATGTGTCTTGTTCAGAGGTGGTCAGGTTTCAGCCTTTCTTACCTTGGTCATGTCTCTGAGAACTGAACACCTTGTACTTCTTGATACTCCAGGCAGGTTGCAGTTGTGGAATATGGCAGCACTGGAGGATAATGGGTTCCTGGTAGCTTCATGTTTGATTCTTTTCAAATCTTTGGCGGTTAATTTGCATCTTTTCTTCTCGACACGTTTCTTGCGACCCTGTTGACTATTTGCAACAAAACGTTTGATGGTTCTGTGATCACGCCCCAGTATCTTAGATATTTCAAGAGTGCTGCATCCCTCTGAAAGACTTTTTACAATTTTTGACTTTTCAGAGTCAGTTACATCTCTTTTTTGGCCCATTTTTCCTGAGGAGAAGAATCTGCCTGATGATTATGCACACCTTGATATAGGGTGTTGATCTCCTTAGGCCACACCCTCCCTCGTTACACAAATACACATGGCCTGATATGCATTAAATCCAATAAGCATTCAAGTTTATACAGCTTGGAGTTGGAAATTATAGATAAAATGATGATATGGTCAAAATAATCACTTGCCTAATAATTGTGCACACAGTGTATGTGTAACAGCCTGCAGTGTTGTTATCAAAATAGTATTGCTAACAATAGCTAGCAGTGGCTGTAACGGCTCCTTACATGTTTCTGCCTTTTTACATCCACAAGTACATAAATGTTGTATTTTCATTTTGTTCTATTAATTGTCCATTTTTCCAACTTCTGTATTACTTTTTCAACTGGAAAGTGCTCAACTCAGAGCTGACGGTCCATATTTAGAGTGGTCTTCATTTGAAAGATCTGATATCCATTCATAAAATCCTTAGATCAGTCTTTCCCTGTATGTGATTTCCTGCCTGTTAGTCTTGTGTGGCTGCTCAAATTGCGCAAGGCTAATAGGACGAGATCACAGAGCAGTGTGATCACGCTACTGTTTACATTTAGTTGTGTCCATTCAATGCTGAAATGTTCACATGATTGCAGTAGCTACTTGAACTATCACACATGACTGTACTGAAGAGTTGCGTTGTTCACTTCTGGAGGGGTCATGTTAACTAAATGCGCATTAATGTCACTGCTTTTGGGTCAATTTTTAAGGTAAACATTAATATTTGTAATAATGCACCAGGGTAGAGAGTTCCATCTTTGTACAATTTGCAACATTAGTTCTGTGAAACTCTCTTTCATAACCAAGCAACACTGGTGTTAAAACTGAAATATCTCTAAATGAATCAATATCTAAACAAATTGAATCAGAATCAAATTGATTCATTAAGTCAGTACATACCCAGCCTTATGTTCAGTCAGAGCATTTTGAACTTCACAAATATAGTAGCTCCCCAACTCCGACCAACCTACTCAGGGGTGTTGGCAGTATCACATGGTGACAATAGAACAATAAGAAAAATAAATAAGATCACCCAGCCCGAGTACATGTTTGTTTTTGTTGATCTTTAGTATGTACCACTGATGATGTTACAGTCACCTTTATCTGCTGACACTGATTGAATTAGTTTGTGCTTATCTTGAAATGATTTGTGAAGACTCAAATTCAGCATTTACCAGTGAGTAGAGCAGCTGATGCCGTCGTTGTAAACATGACCTGTCAGCTTTGTTGGGTTTTGATTTGTTTGGTTGTCGATGGCAGAGCGAATATTGTGAATAATATCAGAAGATTACACTCCAGCAAAGAGCTGAGGTGGTGTTTTGCAGGCAGCACTTTTTCTTCTAGCCTTTCTCCTTCAAACCTCCTGACGCTGTGTGTGTCCTCTGCTTCTGTCTCAGCTAAACCTGGCGGTCGTGTCAGGTGTCAGTACTTTCCTGCAGTGGACAAGGTGCTTTTTGTGGATGACTATGCAGTAGGATGCAGGAAGGACCTGAATGGCATCCTGCTCCTGGACACAGCCCTTCAGCCTCCAGTGGCCAAACCCGAGGACATGGTTCAGCTGGAGCTGCCGGTCACAGAGGTAAGAGAAGGCCACACTGTGGCCAACTCCCACTGCTCAAAGACACCAGGAAGCACCCAATGCATACAGTCGCTGTCACCTGATACGTGACACCACACCAGTTGTTGTGTTTACACTGAGCCCTCTGTTCCACAGCCAGTATTAAAGCCTCTGTCAGGTGGAAGGCCAGTTGAAACAACAATCACTCAGCAGGTGAAACAACTTCAGTGCTCCTTTAGAATCACATTAGCCTCCTCATACTCACGCACTGCAGTCTGAGAGCATAACAGTGCTCAGTGTTTAACTAGTTGTGCTGCGAAGACTTTAAATAGCTGTATTTTTGTCAGGTCAGAACAGTCAGTAGCCAGTTTCCACATTTTTATGTTGCACATTATCTACAGTATGTTATTACTTTAATCTGAAAATTGAACTGTGTAACTTATATCTTTTATTGCTGACAGTGCAGTTGCTGACTTGTACAGTGGTCCTGAGAGCTCAAAACACTGTGCCTTAAAGGAGAACTATGCAAGTCTGGTCACTTTTCCTCTGTTTTGCTAACCCTCCTCTGGGCCATGTGCATTTGTTTTCAATGAAGCCGGCAAGAAAGCAATCCATGGAGTGGTAGATAACGTTATATAACATAAACGATGTTTCGATGTGTATATTTGTGTAGTCTTATCTGTCGTAAACAAGAGATTACTGGTTATGGGGTGTCGCGGTGCAGCTGAGACGAGAGCTGGGACACCGGGTTGGAGGCACTGATCTTGCAAGGTTGGTTTTCGGCCAAGAGAAGACAGGTGGAAGGAAGAGAGCCTCCATTCTCCCTGTAACAAGTTACAAGTCATTTATTTAACCATCACAGTATTTTGAAGCTGTTTAATGAAGGTAAAAGTCCTGTATAGTTCCTCTTTAAGAAAGTGCTAGGGCCGGACCGATGTGGACTTTCTGGGGCTGTTGCTGATATTGGGGAATAAAAGATTATGATAACAGCCAATTGGATTTTTAAATTTTTCCAAAAAAATAAATAAAATAAAACAAAGCTGCTGTTGATCCCTTCGATATAATTCAAAAACTTGTCTTAAAGATAGAAATTAAAGGGAGAACATTTTACTGTTTTCGAATACTTTTATTGTCAAAGATTGTTGTGTGGGTGTAACAGCATATGAGCAATTCTAACATAACATCACAAGCTCCTTTTTGATATTTAGATTTTCAAAAAAAAAAAGTACAAAATGACATACGAAAACACAGTAAAGTCTGTGAAATAAAATCATCATGCAAAGCGCAAGTCTGTATATGAATTCGAGACATTTACTTTCACATGCCCCTCAGGCCCAGAGGCCTTCTTATTATTGCCAATCTAACAGATTGAAATGTTAGCACGAAGACATAATTTCTAATTAAAGCCAAGTCATTTTCCCTGCACTTTCTTAGTGAAAATATAAGTGTTAACATTGGCATCTACTGGCCAACTTTTGACCAATTATTCTTTAATGCCTATAATCAGCTCATTAAAAAGTATATAGAAGTAGATAAAACACAAACATTCAGAAACATTTTCATCAATTTGACCACATGTGCTGCAAATACTCACAACACAGGGAGCAGAGACACTGACCTGATATATGTACCACCCCACCTCTCTCACTGTCACTATCAGAATAAAGAAAAAAATAATAAAACAGTCAGAGAAAAGTGGTGAATACGGGGCTCCAGACTGCCCCTAAATGGGGGCATTCTGCCCCTAAAATTTAAGTCAGTGCAAGTAAATTTTTCATCTAATTGCGCATGTGCAACCAGTAAATGTGCTGTTTGCTGTCTACCAATACTGGTGAAACATAGAAGGGGCGACTGAAAGAATCTGGAACCTGTCATTACAGGTAGCAGGCCAATGTGTGTGAAGATCATGAATGAAAAGGAAATGTGAATATTTGCTTTGCAAGTTGATTTACGGTGTGCACCCCTACATTTTCTGCTTGCACTCATAAAATTTGAAGTTAGGGTCTACTGTGCTCCTAGTAGAAAATGTTAGTCTGCACCCCTGTGTCAATGCCCAGAGTTGTGACTTAAAGCTAAAATCACAGAACAACAAATGTGTCCGAGCAGGTTCATTGCATTTTAGTGTCCCCTGGAAACACTGTGATTGTCTCGTTATTATCTGCAGCTCATGTGTCGTCACATAGATGAAGACTGATGATGTTTTCTGTTTTAGCCTCCTGCTACAAGCTGCTCTGTGTTGAGAGCCTCTTCTAACTAATTAGTCCAAGGTTTTTGGACACGCATTGCATAATATTACATGGTGATCTGTATGACAAAAATATAACCATAGTAATTCTAAAAGTATGAATGTTGGTCTGAAGAACAGAAAGGTTGGGGTCAGTAAGAGGACACTTCATCAACCTGTCTGTGACTGATTTAAAAAAAAAAAAAAAAAGTAATCGTTGATAGTCAGTTAGGAGCAATATGTGTTTGTTTACCCTAGTCACAGCTGGTTTGGCCTTTTCCAGTGTCCATCCTCAAACTGTACTGAGACGTGTATTGCGCACTTTGCGATCGGATCTCTCAGATCACATTCAGAGGTGGTGTGGGCCACACACATTTTTTTTAGCAGTGTGAACACAGATGTATCCTAGGCCACACTGAAGAACTGCCTACTCTACTGACCTTCTCTGCCTCAAAGATATTTTCAGGCAACCTTAAGGTGGAGCTTTGATCACCTGCAGAGCGTGAGACTTATAATTTTGTGAGCATGTCTCTGATTTGTTAGTCTCACATGCAAACATGCACAAGTAACACAGTTGATCCACAGTTGGTGGAAGTGACACTGCAAAATGTTACCAAAATTTTTTTAAAGTCTATTTTTGGGGCTTTTTTGCCTTTATTTGATAGTATAGTATGAGAATGACAGGAAATGGGGAGGCAGAGAGAGGGGGAATGACATGAAGTAAAGGGCGCCCGATGTGGGATTAGAACCAGGGCCGACTGCAGCGAGAACTGTAGCCTCTGCATATGGGACGCCTGCTCTACCCACTGCACCACAAGGCTCCCCATGTTACCAAAATGACTTTTCATATGATTTAGATCGTTTCGATTGTGGGTGCTGGAATATTCTTATTGTTTGCCCTTGCCATCCAAGTGATACAGATGAATTCAAACATTCAATTCCATCAAAAAAAAAAAAAAAAAAAAAATCATGAGTCATGGCTTGACAACCCATGGAGCCATGAATGAAACAGAAAACCAGTGATTCAGCAGCAAATCACATTGCGGAGCACATCCGGTGACATCACATCCTTCATGATGCCAATAGTGCAATCAAAATGTTCCATATTCTGCAGCTGATATGCATGTGTTTCTGTGTGTGTGTTTGCAGGCTCAGCAGCTGCTGTCAGCCTGTCAGGAAAAGATCGATGTGTCCAACACAGAGGGCTACGAACTCTTTATCACCCAGCTCAAAGAGGGCCTGAAGAATACCTCACATGAGACAGCAGCCAATCACAAGGTGGCCAAGGTGAGTGTGATTGCTGCTCAAAAGCTGCTTTTATTTGCTTGAGATAACTTGTCTGAACAGATGCATGCCATGTGTTCTCATATCAACTGTGTATTGGTGACATATGAATTGAAATGTTCAAAGTTAAAATGTCAGTGCCAGTGTTTCAACATGTAGGGCTTTGTGTGAGAGGAAACGTAAAGATACTTCCCCTCTCTGGTTCAACCTTAACCATTCTCACTTTTCATCATGGTTTCTTCCTCTCCATCAGTACTCGTACTTCTCTAAGCAAAATAAGGGCAGAATGAGGGTATGGTTATGGAGTCACATATATTATGTTAGAATGCTGAATCTGAACTGCCGCACACAACTTTCTGTTCTTTTCTGCTTTTAGTAAGAGTACTCTTACTAGGATTAACCAGTGGTATCAGTAACAGTAATTGTAGCGTACTGTTAAAATCTTAATGATGCCCTTCCCCACCCGTATCTGCTGATGCAGTCCTTCAGCTGTGTGTAATTACTGTACAACTTTGATAGGATGAGCTCATATACTCTGACAGTCAATTCCTGGAGGCAAACTTGTTCTCTATAGGTCTGATGTTGGTAAATAACAGTAGGCTAACATGAAGTGTTAGCCTACAGCAGCAAATCACTCTGTCTCTCTGTCTGCATCTCACCAGCCAATTGCAGGTGGTCCTTTGACTCTGAGTTTGACAAATAAAACTATTTATTACAGGCGGTGGTTTTTACAAACTGCAGCTAGAAAAAGTAACGCTGTTGCTCCTCATTCAAGACAATGGAGATCTTGGTGGACGAATATTTTTTTGTGAAGTTGCCTGTCTCTTGCCCTTAAATCCCAGCTAATCCAAAACTGGGGGAAGGAGGTTTGTGACAAAGTTATACTCACCAACCTGTTACTCAGAAAGCCACATCTTAAATACATATATTTAATCCTTAACAGAATGTAAACATGTGCATTATATTAGTTGTCATACAGGATGAAATAAGCTGTAGAGACCAAACTGTTGGGTCTGCTGGGAAACATGGGAGTCTACAAGGACTGACTCACTGTTAGAGACTCACTCTAGTGGTTGTGAGAGGAACTTTGCCTCTGGGGTTGATGCTTGATACAGACACACATGGCTCACTGTCATTTTTGAGGTGGAGGCCAGAGTTCATAATTCATACAGTGACTTGCAACTTGTATAACTGTTTTTAGAAGAAATGAACATAATAAAGCAACCGCAGCTTCAATCACTAATTGTGTGTTTGACTTCTAGAAGCTCTGGGGCACTGAAACTAACTCATAATGCACTCTTGAGGCATTCAGTCTCCTCCTCATCATTAGCATGTAACTGACATTGGAAAAGTAATGTGTGGAGCTCTACACAGCAGAGGACTGGTTCTCTGGTCCTTCGTTTTCCTCTGAACAAACAGCATTGCTTGTGCTGTGCTTCTTGATGAAAACACTAATAACATCAACAGAAATCATCAATGGTGTGGACTGTGGAGTAAAACTAGTACACCAGCAACCTCCCAGTACAATCAGGAGAAGCTATCAATAGAGGCTTGTCCTTAGTATCAGAGTCATGCTGAGGCCAAGCCTGTGAAGGGTTGTGAGCAGTCGAGTGTTTTTCCACTGCACTGCACAACAAGGTTAAGTTGTCCTCTTGATTGTGTTGCTGTTTGTAGTGTTCCTCCCCGGAGTTCTTAAAGCTCGTCCACACAATAATCCACATCTGGCAGATCAGACCTGTTTTCATCAGAGAACATCTGTGACGTGAAGCTCAGCTGCCTTCAAAAGAAGATGCTACTGTTGAAAAGTCTAACAGCAAATAGGATGCACATTGGTGGAATGTGCTAAATGTCTTCTCAGATTCACCTGCTCATCTGTGGAGGATCCAGGGCTGGCTCATTGAGTATGCAGAGTGGAACAGTGCTCAGAGTTTGTAGACAGGTGTATAAATAACCATGACTGGGAAGGGGAAGCACTGCTTTCACAATTTAGTGAGAATTTCTTTTACCCTAAACATACTGATGGTAACCATGAGGGAAACAGCACAACAGTGTCTCTATTCACTGGGAGAGGGGTCACGCCTTGGTTGAAGGTTGGATACTCTTGGAAAAGCTGTTGTGACATCAAAGTTCAAACATGTTTTGGAAACTTTAGCAACATGTACTTAGATTCAGAAACGCAGGTCTGTCATTGAAGGAATAGGTTTGTATTCTTAGTGAAGAGTACACTCAGTCTGCAGTCTAATCTGGAGTCAAATAACAATGTCAGTGTTAAGTGAATCTTTGTGTTGGCAGCATAATGTATGGAAATATTGAGCCTGGTTAAGTGCAAACACTGGGAGCAGAAAGGAGAAGCTTCTTGAGCAGGATCAGTGATGAAAAAACAGTGTAAAAACATTTTTTTCACACATAAGCATTATATTAAAGAGCAGTTATGGTTGGAGCAGTTTCTTGATCAACAGAAGCCTGGAGGAAGAGTCCTTGTCTTTGCAGTGTCAGCTACTACAGCTTCTTCTGCCTCTATATTTTCCTTTAGCCTATTTCACTTGGTGTCAAAAAATCTCGTAGTGCATGATAAACCAGTTTTTCATCATCTCAATGAATATTTGTCACAGTTAGTTAAAGATTCTGTATTTTATAAAAATGTTTCCTATAATCAAATCCCCACTGTCATGTCTGGCTCTGGCTCACTGTTGCTCAACATTTGTGCAGGTTTGTGTTTTGTCTCTCTCTCTTGCACTGCTCCACTCTCCCTCGCTTTGTACCTCATGTCTCCAGTAACAGTCCACCACCCGAGGACACCTAGTGTTAGCTCCTTTGAGTATAAATGGAGGACCAGAGGAGAGGAGGGGGAAGCTGACATTTTGGCTCTCCTCCAGACCTGATGCCTTCTTCCTTGGCCCTAGTCTCTTATTTTAGTCCTGGGGGACTGGGGGAGATCATTGGCAGTTTAGCTTTTTTTTTTGGTTTAGATTAGTTTTGGGTTGACAGCTCAGTAGGGAGTCCCTGAGTAAGATGGCCCAGTGTGGCTCCCTCTGTGGCCTCCCCTTCTTTTGTTTCTATTGGTTAGGATTTTTACTGCACTTTTGTTTTCTTTTGTTTTATTGATTCCATTTTTGCTATGTTCAAAATAAATTCATCTTGACATTTTCCATCAATACCTGGTGAAGTTTTATTTGCTCCAGTCTCTGGTTGAGCTGGTAGTTAGCTTAGGGAGGCCGTAACAACACATACATAACAGGCAGCATGGTTTTACTGTTTAAACCTGGTACATCCAAACACAGCATACTTTGATCAAATAATTAACAAATCCTTAAAGAAGAGTTTAAGCTCAGCTCACATCTGGAGTCAGGGTTCTGTAGTTTTTTCATGTGGGTGGCTCAGTGGATTGTGTTCTGGTGAGGCCTCATTTTGGGGAGCAACAGGTTTTAAGTTTGTTTCCCAGCTTTGGTAAAAACCTCTGGACATTAATGCAGCTGCAGCTACAGCAGCTAAAGGGAAGCTGTAGAAGCTCTCTGCAACCACACTTTTCCTCAGGAAATGCACTTTTTAGTTCTTGTTTTTTCTTCTCTCTGTTTTTGTACAGTCTGCTAGTCCTACGTTGTAATGTTGGTGGATGTATGATCATGGAGGGTTCGTGCACAAGAAACCTAGGAGTGATTTTTGACTTTATCTTTTCAGCCTTACATCAGGGAGATCACCAAATCAGCATTTTTCCATCTCTGTAACACTGCTAAAATCCGCCCTGTGTTGTCTCATCGCAATGCTGAAATTGTCCTCCACACTCTAGTCTCTTCTAGATTAGACTATTGTAATGGTCTATTCTCTGGCCTCCCTGCCTCTGCTACTCATAGTCTTCAACTTGTGCAGAACGCTGCCACTAGATTTTTGACCAGAACCAGTAAATACAGCCATATAACTCCTGTCTTAACATCCCTACACTGGTTGCCTTTCCAGGCCAGAGCTGATTTTAAGATCCTTCTTTTAACTTACAAGACATTAAATGGTCTTGCCCCAGCCTGCCTATCTAAACTACTCACACCCTATATTCTGACTCATCCTCTGCGCTCTCTGAACTCTCACCTTCTGGTCATTCCCACAGTCAATAAAAAAATCAATTGGTTGCAGGGCCTTCTCCTACCATGCATCTTACTCATGGAATTGCCTCCCGCTACATATTAAAGAATCCACTTCCACTACAATTTTTAAAACACTTCTTAAAACACACCTTTTTACCCAGTGTTTTGGAGAAACTTGAGTTTCTAATTGTTATACCCTTGTCTGCTTTTTCCTCTGTTTTTTTGTGTGTTATTTTGCTTACTCGGCTCCTCTACTCTCTCTCTTGATCGTTTTTATTGTAAAAGATTTTGTAAAGTGGATTGAGGCCATGTTGTTACCATGGTGATTTTACACTAAACTAAACAACTAACTAAGTTTTGTGATCACTTCCATCACTGAAGGGCAGAGGAGAGGAGAGCATCCCTGTTCCTGGAACATTGTTCCATTTACTCTAATGATCCAACTTTGAAAAAAGTGTGGAGCACAAAGATGAATTGAGAAAATCTGTGAGTCAAAAATGAACGTCAAATGAAAAGCAAATCAAACCTCAGACACTGTGAGATTTGGTTTTAGATGCAAGTGTGTTTCTTTGCAGCTTTATTTGTCATCTTTGAATGACAGAGTCAGAGCTGGAAGAGCATCTGTCATGATGTTGTTTTCTTGATTGTGGGTATTCGTACTGACCCTCTGCTTCTCCTCATTTCCCTTAGTGGGCGACAGTAACCTTCCATCTCCCTCACCATGTGCTGAAGTTGGTGGCCAGCACCATCGTCAGTGAGCTGAAGAAAACCAACCAGAACGTAGCTGCCTTGTCTGTGGCCTCATCCATCATGGACAGGCTCTCCTACCTCTTGTCAAGTGCCAGGCCTGAACTTGGCGTGGGCCCTGGGCGCTCTGTAGACAGGTGAGCAATCAGTGACACAAACCCAAAGAATGAAACAAGTGAACTGTGAAACATCAGGTTCTGTAGCTGTGAGGCTGTAGAGTGTTTTTCAGAGAAGGCAACTGCCTGCAAACCCTGACGATCACTTTGTTATCCCAAGTTATTGATAAATCACTAAATCATGCTGTGTCACTTTGTCACTGACGTTAATGTGATGCAAAATAAAGTGAGGTGTGAGGTTGTCAGGCCATGGAGTCTGTAATATAGCTTTCAATCTCTAATATAGCTTGTAATGCTTGTAGTGAAAACATTAAATGTCTTCATTACAAGCTATATTAGAAAAAAATAGGGTGTGTGAACTGTGGTGCTCTTGACTACAGAACCAGTCAATCACCAGTCCTCAGAAGAGTGAGCTTTCTCTAAAACCCATTACTCTCTGCAGATCCCTGATGTACAGTGAAGCCAACAGGAGGGAGACGTTTACATCATGGCCACATGCCGGGTACAGGTGGGCTCAGCCCGATCCCATGGCTCAAGCAGGTTTTTACCACCAGGTGGGTTCTGGGAGGTTTCTTATCTTCACATTCATCACTACACTTTATTTTTTACATCTCTGTTCACTCTCATACACATTCATAGCATTAGGTTTGCAGTCAAAGGGCTGTTTGCCTCCACAGTGTTGCTGTGTCAGGTCACTGCAAGATTGTTCAGTCAGAAGAAAAAAACATTGCTTTACGTAACACTCTGTCACCATGGAAACAACTCTTCTCCCATGGTCTTCGGTGTCATGCCAACGACCTAAAGCTGTACTAAGTTGTCCTCAGTGGCAAACCAACAATAAATGTTGGAATAATGAGGGAATGTTTCCATTAGCAACGATCATACTTATATCATACACAGTGATGTAATGGCACAGCTGATGATGTTTACATAATGCCTCCAGCTGAGGATGGAGACATTACACTTTCATCTTGTCTGTCTCTTTGTTGTGAACATCATTTCTCTTTTAATATAAATGTTATTACAAATAATAACAAAGAAAGATAAAATCTAAAAACTGACACTTCAGCTGCAGTTCCATCTTCAGTCTTCTTGAATCTCTACTCTCCTTCAACTTGAATCTGGTCAGTTTACCTCAGTCTGGTCCTCGTGGTGTGTCGGCTCTTAACATAAGGTCATCGCCAAAAATGGACTGAACCTTTCTACATTACAATCAAAGCCACATTTATGCACATTCATACATTCGTACAAGCACATTCATAGGGAGCAATTTCAGGTTCAGCACTCTGGGACTTTGGATCAGGTTTTCTTCATGGTCATCTCAGTAGTGTCTCAGTCCCTCCTCTCAGTCTGGCCACTGTAGAGATTTCAGTTTTTGATTTTTTGTTATTTTGCAAAAATCTCTAAAGACATTGTTTCACTTTTACAGAATTAATCAATTTCTTCATCTGAAGTTAAATAAAAGTTTATGGGTGTGAATGCTTCCTGAAGTCACTGCAGCTGTATCACTGTTGTAAACAACCTCCCATTGTTCCACAGCCTGCCTCAACGGGGGACGACAGAGCCATGTGTTTTACCTGCAGTGTGTGTCTGGTCTGCTGGGAGCCAACAGATGAGCCATGGTGAGTGGAGCTATTTAGCTGTTATTGAGACTGTGACCTAAATGTATCTCCACATGTCTTTGATGCTCAAACATTTCTCCACCACCCTCAGGTCGGAACACGAGCGACATTCTCCCAATTGCCCATTCGTGAAGGGTGAGCACACGCAGAACGTCCCACTGTCAGTGACGCTGGCGACCAGCCCCGCCCAGTTTCCCAACAGCCCCGACAGTTCAGACAAGATCGCCTGCTATGGCTTCGGCAGCTGCCCACAATTCCTTGCTGCTGCCACCAAGAGGGGCAAGATGTGCATCTGGGATGTTTCCAAAATGATGAAGGTCAGATCACTGAACTTTAAACAATATGAATCACGTCAGAATTGAACCCATAAATTACATAATACATACATAAAAACACACATACATAATCATACCATAATAATCCCTAAAATATTTTGAAAATTGTCAGGTGTAAAAGTTTTGATGAAGATGTGCCTTCCATGTTTGGAATTGTTGCTATCTGAAAGAATTCTGAAAAGTCATTTGTAGAATGACCTCAGACACCTTAAAAAACTAAATCTCATTAGCGCCTAGGGTTTGGATCTTGGTTGACATACAAAAGCTGAATGTGGGCTACAGTGAAAAAATACTTAATGCTGCAGCTAAAAATAAATAGCAGGATAAATGCAAAGAAATATGGGATTCTCCATCGTTGAGCCTCCTGACTAGTGAATTGCTTTGGTTGTGCTTCTCTCTGTTTAATGTGGTGACACCTTGTTAACATGAGCTCCTGCCTCTCCTGGTTGACTTTTTGTTTGATTTATTTCTCTTTCTGAATGACAGAAACCACTACAATACAATACCAGGGTTGTGGGTGTATTATTTTTTTCTTTTGGGAACTTGTTAATGAAAATGGCTTGACATAGTTGTAATAAGCTACAACAGATTAGTTTGTTGGTTTATTCATTGTTGCAGTCTAGGATAGATAATGGTGGTTAATGTAAAACACCCATAAAGAAGCATGACACTTAGTTTTAAGTAACAGTAATATCGTACTCTGTATTAGCTTGCATAGAATGCCTCTCTTCCAATTAAATTACTTGGCTGGAAGTAAATGTTGTATAACCATCACTGAAAAATGTATGTATTGAACAGGTGCACTTGAAGTTTGACATCAATCCGTACGACCCTGCCATTGTAAGGCAGCTGAATCTGTGTGGTGGAGAGCAGAGCCAGCAGGCGCTGACCGAGTCCCGAAGACCAACTCTGGCCTGGCTGGAGGAATCCTCCTCCTGCTCTGACCTACCCAAGCTAGAGGGAGACAGGTGTGACACACACATACACACACAATGTATGTACGCATACACACCAACCCTCACAAGCACATGCACAGTATGATTTGCCCCCTAAGAGATAGATTTCCTCAATGTAATGTCAGAAAGAACATGCAAATAAAAATGTTTGTTGCACTGCAACAATACCTGGCAACTCCTGGAGCCAGAGGTTGCCATGGCAGCATGTGAACTTTGGGGTACTGCAGGTTGAACGAAAACTACAGAAAAGCTGTATAAAAGCAGGAGCCATGGTCTGACAACCGACAGGGCAAGAAGAAGGTCGAAACAGCAACAGCAAAACAACAACACAAGGAATGGCAGCAGCAACAGGTCCACCATGACTCATTGAAAAAAGATGTGCATCATCACTGATGATGAAAAAGCCAGTGTGCACACAGATTTTATTTTTTTATTTTTAGATGCTTCACTGAACTTAATGTTCAGTCTCTTTGTAAAGCTGTGTCCTGTTGTCGTGGAACAGGTTCCTCCAGTCATTGTCTAGTGCTACAGAGGTGTTGTCACTGCTATGTCAGCTCTAACTGATGAATGACCTGTCACTCATACCAGAGGTGGGAGTTTAATAAAAGATCAGTGCCCCATATATGGAGTGTTTCCTCCTTTGTTATGAAACAGATCAGAGCTGTGTTGACAAGAGTGACTGAACCAGGAAATAAATGTCATTTAAGTTTTTAATATTATTTAAATAAACACACAGTCTTGTTGTCATTGGTTATAAGATGCGCAAACACCCATGTTTAAACATAAAATGCTAAATAAACATAAAGCAGATCATCAATGTTCCACTCTCAAGAACTCTTCATCACTGACTTACAGCTGTTTGGACCAGAGTTTGTTTCCTCAGATAGTTGGCTTGGTTTGGGCAGGTGAGAAAGCTCATCTAATCTCTGGTGCAGACCAAACAAGCCTGAAAACGTGGGTGTCAGTTTGCTTGCAGTGTGAACACTCACCAGACCAAACACAGGGCCAATTGTAGGCAGTGTTGCAATACACGGTGCATCTGTATGCAGTGTTTCAGAACCAAGTGTCTTACTGTGTCAAGCCAGTCAGTCCCTCTTACTGTGTAGGGATCTTGTCAGTTTGCATTGTGTCATGTTGTTCATGTTTTGTCTTCCAGTGATGACCAGCTGGAGGATTCAGACAGTGATGAGCATTCCCGATCAGAGTCAATAACAGGTGACTGTTATCTAAGATCTGATGCTGTCTTGTTGTGAACTTGTGAATGAGCCAAATCTGTGTGAATGTGATTATATTTGTGTGGAAAGGACAAAGCTCACACTTCTTCTGGTACCTCTGTTTCAGGCCAGCCGTCTCAGTGGGAGAGCATGGACCTGAGCCTCGGGGTGACGGCGCTGAGTGTGCTACAGCAGCCAGAGAAGCTCCAGTGGGAGGTGGTTGCCAGTGTGTTGGAAGACACAGTCAAGGATCTGGAGGAGTTGGGTGCCAACCCCTCGCTAAACCAAGCCAAGGCCCACAGCCAGGCCAAAACAAAGGACAAGGTCCCTGACCACCACAACATTCCCTTCCCGTGCCTGCTGGCCGGAGGCCTGCTCAGCTATCGCTCAGCATCCAATACCCCAACGGCTGGACCCCCATCCACAGCCACATCTACAACACGCAGGACCACAGAAGGATCCCTAAGGACTCAGGGCCCTGAGCCCTTCCAACCTGGGGCTCTACCGGACCAGGGTCCCATGGAGATAGAGTCCTGCAACTCCCAGACTGCAGCCCAGCAGCAAGGCTTCTCTAACCTACCGGGCTCCCATCCTTCGAGCCCCTCTTCTCTGCAGCCTGTGCGCAGGACTATACCCGTGCTGCTGCTGTACAGTATCAGAGAGGTGGATGACAAGTCCTCAGGGCAGGTGTTTGCTCAGATGAACAACATTATGAGTAAAGGGCTCCACGAGGAAGGTTTCACTGTGCCACAGATTATAGAAATGGAGTTTGACACACATGAGCAACTTCTCCTTCAGGATCCTCCAATCACCTACATTCAGCAGTTTGCTGATGCAGCAACTAATCTGGCAGGGTTAGATGGTCACATGGACAAATGGAGCACACTGGCTGCACCGACCGTCTCTGCCCCGCATCGACCTGGAGCACTGGTGCAGTGCTTGAGGTTACCCAAACAGCTAGAGGAGGAGAATCTTTACGTGGACTCGATCACGCCATGCTGGGACGGTGTGCACCTCCTGGTTGGCCTGCAGCCCTGTGGCACCGAATCTTTGAGCACTACAAACCAAGTGGAGGCTCTCAACAATCTAAATCGACTGCACTCGGCCCTCTGCAACCAGCGCAAAGGAGACCCCCTACATCCAGTAGCCAATGGGGTGGAAGGCCACCACCCAGGGGAATCACCGCCCCAGACACCCCTCATCCTGCCCCCAGGAGACCACCAGCAGCAGAAGTCCTCAGGTGGGGCGAATGGAGGGGGCTATCTTGCGCTCTACAAGCTCAACTACTCCACCCGTATTGTCACCTTGGACGAGGAACCCGTGAAAGTACAGCAGATCTGGGACCCTTGCGATGCAATCACCTCTCTTATATTGCTTCCTCCAGATGTGCTTGATAGCAGGGAGGATGACAGTGAAGAAGCTCCTGAGGAGCCTCTCCCCTCTGCTCCAAAAAATGGCTTGCCTGGGTTTGGAATGGGCCTGGCAGGTTCTGCTGGCTCTGGCACCGGGACTGCATGTGGAGCAGCCACAACCAGCAGCAGCGCTACTGTCACTGCTTCCTCCACCTCTGCCTCTAGCCCCAAAGACTGCAAGCGGTTAGAGGTGGCAGGCTTGGGCCACCTGGTGGTGACCACACGGGCTGGGTACATTATGATTCTGGACCTGTCCACATTAGAGGTCCTGGCCAAGGTGGAGCCACCTAAGAAGGAGGGGTCAGCTGAGGAGACAGACCCCTTTGTATCAGTTACCTATTGCTCTGGGACCGATCGCCTTTGTGCCTGCACCAAAGGTGAGTGTTGTGCTTCTGGAGCTGTTTGTCTGCAGACAGCATCACTGTTGACCCCTGGAGTGGACAAGTGGACTTTAACTTGCTCCATGCCTATTGGGTCATTACTGAAAATGTCAATGTTTGGGCTGATTAAGGTTTACTGATTTGCATGAGTGGGGTTTTCTGGATCATCTGGATGAGAATGGTCTCCCGTGGGACCCCTCCCCTTTGATAACAGAGCTCCAGGACATTTGGACCTGAACAGTTGAATTGGTCATTTTTAGTCTTTAATAATAATTAGAACAAGTTTCACAATACAACATTTTGAAGCGGTCCTGTAGTAGACTGTCTGTGCTTGTTTGATATAACAACAATTTGGCCAGTGCCATTTTCTATAGCAAGGTATCTAAGACAGTTACACAATGACAACATATTCCAACAACAATGGTATGTATGAGTATATACAGTATGTATACAAGTTGAACTGTCGATATGTTTTAGAAGTTTGTGGTCAGCAGTGGAGCTCTTTTACCTATCATTAGGATCAGCTTTCCTTTTTTCACATTTGATGAGAACTGGTTTTTTTCTACGCACTAAACCATGTAATTTCTGCCAGAATCCATGGCCATACTTAGAGGTGCTGAATGAATTTATAATGATATCAAATGTAATATCAGATCATTATTATTATGAATATGCACAATATGCAACAAAAAAGGGCAGATTCAGTTGGAATGGCCCACGGTCCATGTTCCATTATGTGGAGAAAATGATTTGTCTGTAACATTATGACACACATGGTGCCAACAATACACAACAATGTGAAACCCAACTGATTTGGATATATCACTTGGCCATATTTTGTTTATAATTGTGGAGCCCTGGTTGTTCTTGTTCTGACAGCATCTACTGTAACATGTATTGGTGATTTCAACTCTACAGTCCAGCTGTGGAATATCTAACTCACTGTGTTCATATTTTGTGGAGATTCAGCACCTGCAGTTAGATGATCTGTATCTGTAGGTGTTCATTGTTTTTTGCTTTCCTCTGAAGGTGGAGAACTTCATTTCCTTCAAATTGGAGGCGTGTGTGACGATATAGATGACGGAGACATGTTTATTGATGGCCCCCTTTCTAAAGGGGCTGAATTGCTGCTCGAGGGGGCCAAGCCCTCCTCCAACCCTTCTAGCCCAGGGATCACAGGTAGAACTGACACAGTGACACAGCACACCACATGGTCTGATGATGAACCACATGACGGTGCTGAGCTCTCGGCTCTATGTGCAGGAGTAGACCTCCTGGTGGACCAACCGCTGACCACGGAGAGCCTGATGTCACTGGTGGAGCTGACACGCTTTGAGACACTGACCCCCCGCTTCTCAGCCACCGTGCCACCATGCTGGGTGGAGGTGCAGCAAGAGCAGCAGCAGCGGCGCCACCCGCAGCATCTTCACCAGCAGCACCACGGAGATGCAGCCCAGCACACGCGCACCTGGAAGCTTCAGAGCGATAGGTAGCAGTGTCATTCACTGAATCCACCACTGCTTTGTTCTTCTGTTTTACATCTGTTCATTTCAACTGCAGGGGTTGTGCCACACTTTGCCTGAACATCTAAGGTGCTTTGTGTTCTCATTGCAGCTCCAGCTGGGATGAGCACGTGTTTGAGCTGGTGCTGCCTAAAGCCTGTATGGTGGGCCACGTGGACTTCAAGTTTGTCCTAAATGCCAATATAGTCAACATTCCTCAGATCCAGGTCACTTTACTGAAGAACAAAGCACCTGGACTGGGCAAAGTCAGCGGTGAGGACACTACAGAAGATCTTTAAATCATACATGAAAACTCAGGAAAGCAGATGGTTCTATGCAGCCATGGTGTCTGAGCAGGGATGTCACATTGCACTGAGATGTTTTTAAATGGCTCCAACACCTGAGCACCACCTGGTTGAAGTGATATGAGTGTAGAACTGTTTGTGTCTAAATGTTGCTTCTCATGTCTCCAACAGAGACAGCAGTGGACAGACAGATCTCCTTCCCCCTCTCCAATGTCCTCCATGCTAATGGGGAAAGGAACGGCCAGCCTGCCCTGCATGACTTTGCAGAGGACATCCAGTTCATGGACATAGAGGAGACATCAGGTAAAGACTTGGCTGCCTCAGACCACAGCTGACTGACACAGCTCTGCCTCACTGCAGAAGCTGAGTCAGCTCCAACTTTGCTCCAAATGGATGTTCGTCATACAGCGGCCTCTGGAAAAATCCCAGACAGCTCAGTGTTCAGTGGATCACATGACCTAAGATTCTGATGTGTGTTCATTCTTATTCATAGCCAGTGTATTTGATCAATGTGTTTAACTAGAAACAGAAAGGACTGTAAATAATTTAGCGCCAACATTCCTGCTCTATCCGTCAGGGCAGAAGGTGTTGAAAGTATTACGTTTCAGAATAATCTGTCTTGAATGACGTGGTTGACATGTTTTGTCGTAGGCTCTATGTTGTGTCCATTCCTAGAGGACCACAAGGAGGACATCCTGTGTGGTCCAGTATGGCTGGCCAGTGGTCTGGACCTCTCTGGCCATGCAGGCATGCTCAGCCTCACCAGTCCCAAACTGGTCAAAGGTAACAACAGAGCTTTGTGTGTATGTGTGTGTGTCTGACAATGTTACTTGTTTGTTAAGAATCATCTGTGAACTGTTGTGAATACGAGGGTTTGTCAGTTGTCCTGTTCCTCTCTCCACTGCAGGCATGGCTGGAGGGAAGTATCGCTCCTTCCTGGTTCATATTAAAGCAGTGAGTGACAAGGGCATGGAGGAGAGCCCCCGTCCTCTTGTTAGAATGCCCAGTGCTAAGCCCCAGGGTACCAAAGCCCACTCACTGTCCAACCTGCTGCAGCGGGCTCAGGCCTCCAAGGTAGAGAAGTCTCTTGGTAGTTTGTTGAGCGTGTTTTTTCTACGGCAAGAAAAACTGTATTTATTTTATAAACATACGTGATGTGCAAACTTAGATGGCAAGGCTGTTGGCTTTTTAATGTCCATCTGCATGCAAGTAAGTGACACCATTGTCGTGAGATGCTAATGGCGTGTGTGTGTGTGTGTGTGCGCGCGCGCGCGTGCGTGCGTGCGTGTGTGCGTGTGTGTGCGTGTGTGTGTGTGTGTGTGTGTGTGCGTGCATGCGTGTGTGTGTGTGTGTAGGAGAAGGTTTCTACAGTGAAGACAGAGACAGCTCCTCCCTCAAAGAAAGCAGAGAACCTGCGAGGCTGTGACTTGCTGCAGGAAGTTTCAGTCACAATCAGAAGGTTCAAGAAGACGTCCATACCCAAAGAGAGGTCAGATCACTACTGAAGCACCTGTTGTCTCTGCCACACACACACACACACCACCACCAGCTTAAACCTTCATTTTCTCGGTTGTGCTGTGCCACTCAGGGTCCAACGCTGTGCCATGCTTCAGTTCCCGGACTTCCACGAGAAGCTGCTGGACATGTTGTGTCGGCGAAGTGAGAGCAGCCCCACCACTGAGCACGCTCAGAGCCTCATTCTGGACATCTTGTGCTGGTTGGCTGGGGTCTTCTCCAATGGTCCTTGCAGGTAGGACTGAAGCCGAACACAGCAGGGTATGAGGCTCACACATCTGCTCTGCTTTCACTTTATGATGAGAACCTCATTGCTTGTTTTTTAGTTTAAGAGAAGGAAAGGAGGGACTGCTGGCGAAGACGCGGACACGACTGACAGATATTGTGCGGGTGTGTTTCTTCGAGGCTGGCCGGAGCATAGCACACAAATGCGCTCGCTTCCTTGCACTTTGTATCAGGTAAGTTACATTGTTAATTTCAGCACCTTATAAAACCCAGGAGGAGCTGCGTGTCGTAATTGACATCTCTATCCTTTATATTGAAGCTACAACATGATGAATTACAAGTGTTACTGACCTTGGTGTCTTGACTAGCAGCTGTTCAGTGTTTTAACACACTAGTTCTAGTATTATATATTTTTTTTTCACTTAATCAACTGCAGGATGACAACCTGTTTCCTGTACACACCAGCCCACACATGCCCAATGGTCAAGTGATGTGTTTCAGGTGTGAGACTGGACTGAGGTTGCCTAAGCACATCCCTTAAGTCATGAGTCGTTTAGCTCCTCCAGTAGAACGGGCCTGTTTGAAGTAGTTGCTCTGTCTTTAACTTTTGGGTTCATACAGTAAATGATGAACATGCCATTCTGTTTCTCATAGCAATGGAAAAGGAGACCCAAGCCAACATGGTTTAGGTGTGAGTCTTCTCAAGTCTCTCCTAGACAACATGCCTTACTTGACTGCAGCAGCAACGGGTGGTAAGTGACTGACAAAGGTTTAGAGCAACATACAGCACAGTTTCCATCATCTGACCCCCACCCAACCCCCTCTGTCTGTTTTCAGGCTCTGTCTTCTGGTACTTTGTGCTGCTGAACTACGTAAAGGAGGAGGACCTGGCCGGCTGTAGCACGGCCTGCGCCTCTCTGCTCACCGCCATCTCTAGACAGTTGCAGGACCGCCTCACCCCACTGGAGGCACTGCTGCAGACCCGGTAAACCTCCACATATTTAGCTCAAGAGTGGCACACATGTCATTCTACTCTGTTACAGTGGTGGAAAAAAAAATTCAGACACCCCATGCATTTGTGAAATATTGCATTAAGAATCACTCTTCAAGTCCAATTTCTTTTAGTACAAAATACTAAACAAATATTAAAAAGCCATTAAAAACTTAAATTGTTATTGTTGTTATTTGTTGACTTTGATACTGACAGTGTTGAGACCTGACATATTGAAACTGTCAAGAATTTAGTTTTGTTAGTTTTTCTCATTTGTATTTGTTTGTGTCTGTTTAATGCAGCCACGCCTTTTGAAACACAAAAAAGATTTTTCCACAAATATTTCATGATAATTTTTGAGATTGTGTAAAATTTTAAGGGTGTCCGAAACCTTTTTCCACCACTCTACTTGTGTTATTCTGCTGCTGAGTTGATGTCCATGCTGCTTTGTTCTTGTCCTGTTAGGATAATGATGAATAACTCTAACCCCTCTGCTGTCTGTGTGCTCTGCTGCACACCTGTCATGCAGGTATGGTCTGTACAGCTCTCCGTTTGACCCGGTGCTCTTTGACCTGGAGGTCAGTGGTTCATCCTGTAAGAATGCCTTCAACAGCAGTATCGGAGTCCAGTCGGATGAGATCGACCTGTCTGACATTATTTCAGGTAGGAAGTCATCATCAAAACAGCCTCATTAATCTGGAACACAACAGTAGCACCATAGTGCCAGCCCTACAACCTGGGTCACTGACTGATATTTTCACCACTGGTCAGCTGAGTGCTGTGGCTCAGAGTATTGAGCTGCTCTGGCTTCCTGGCTGCTTTGGAACTGCAGGGAAGAGGTGGAGCACTTGCAATGCAATGAGGCTCATCCCCAGAGGCAGAGGGAGAACTAAACATAAGTCAACAGAACATAGAGAGGGAGAGTTAAGTAATCAATACCTGCTAGGAAGCTAGCAGATGTGAATTGCTTCTAAACAGCGGAAACACCACAACAAGAAATGAGACAATACTCTTACTGGAGCACAGCAATAATCAAGGTGTTACAAATGAAAAGGTTTTCTGTCCAGTGCAACACTAGAGTTTTTTTTTTAATGTGAAACAGTTATACAGAGAAACTTGTTTTTCTATAGGTTCATGACAGGCTGTTGTGGTTTTCTTCTGTTGTCTGGCACAAACATTCACTGGGACTAAAGGATGAACTGTTGATCCAAAGTCACAGCCACTTCACAAAACAGATTTCCCGATTTTTGGTCCCTTGAATGTGATATCTGAAGACATTCTGTTGGGATTGTTAAGATTTTTTGTGGTCAGAGGTCCAAGTTGAAGGCCATGGTGACCTCATCTTCTTTTGAGTGCAATACACTGTAAAAGAACTGTATTCTAGCTTTAAATGAAACTCCTGAGGCTCAGCTGTTTTCTTGTCCTGCAGGAAATGGCAAGGTGAGCAGCTGTGCTGCAGCAGAGGGCAGCTTCACAGCGCTAACAGGACTCCTGGAGGTGGAGCCTTTGCACTTTACTTGTATCTCTACCAGCGATGGCACACGTGTGGAACGAGACGACGCAAGCATGTTTACTGGTAAATACCAGTTATCTCTCATTTACTCATTTTCAGACAAGGTTTCACTGGTCATTGCCTAAACCTCTGATGTTAAACCACAGTGAGTACGTTTGGCGTGACCCCGGCGGTGGGTGGCCTGTCAACGGGAGCAGTTGGTGAAGCTTCTACAGCTCTGAGCTCTGCTGCTCAGGTGGCACTCCAGTCACTGTCCCATGCCATGGTGTCAGCAGAGCAGCAGCTGCAGGTGCTGCAGGAGAAACAACAGCAGCTGTTGAAGCTGCAGCAGCAGGTGAGACAGGCTGCTGTTGCATGATGATGTTAGAACTGAACAAAATGTGATTAGGCCACTGTCGGAGGTTTCAGATCAGTGGCAGTGGTTCCCTACAGTGTTGGGCAATAACGCGTTACTAGTACTATAACTCCGTTACTTTTGGTAATATGGTGCCTTTGTCCGTTGCTTGGTAAATTAATTCATTTTTTCGCTAGCTGCAGTGTACTACTTCCTGCTTACAGTGGACACATTGTGGGCGTGTTTCTTTTTATCTAAGTATGTGCGGCGGTCATGGAGAGGGTGGGGTGTTCGCAGCTCGAGGTCGGTCACGTCCAACTGAGCCTCGGTTCTTCCTGATCGTCTCCGAGCTACAAACACCCACTGGTGAAAGCGGGGCGGCTTGTTTATGCTCCAGGCCAGTCTCTTTGCTCCTCTCACCAACACTTGGTGTGGTAACTAGTAACTATAACTTATTACTTTCAAAAGTAACTTGCCAAACACTGGCTCTGTAGTTGTCTCAGTTGTTTCTGTTACTATCATTTCCGGTTCAACTTACACTAATGGAACTTCACTTTGGGAAAAGACCAGGAGTATAATGCTAAAATGTATTAGATTTTACATAGGAAAAAAAAAGTTTATCAGTCAAAGACTCTGACTTTAGAAGGTGCCGACACTTGTTGTTTTATCACCTACATGGATGAACATGTAAAACCTCCAGCTGAAATAGTCAGTGAAACTGAAACATTGAACGTTGCTGCTGATTACAGTCAAATCATAATGGTATTATGTTGCCATGGTAACCAGTCTAGTATTTTTGTCTTGTGTTTAAAAACTCTTTGTGCTGTGAACAGAAGGCCAAGCTGGAGGCCAAGCTGCATCAGACCACCTCTGCAGCCGCCGCTGCAGCTGCTGCCTCGGGCGTGGGACCCATCCACAACTCCGTGCCTTCCAACCCCTCCTCAGGCCCGGGTTTCTTCATTCACCCTCAGATGTCATTCCCCCAACACCGAAAACAACACCCCTCTTCATGACCCCTCCTCTAACGCCACCCAACGAGGCTGTGTCGGCAGCCTTCAGTGCAGAGCTCGCTCACCTGTTCCCTGGATCCATGATGGACCCGGGTCCTGTCAACCTGGCTGCACACAAGAACACACAGAAAGCCAAACCGGTTGGTTACATTTAGAACGACACTATACAAAAACACTCATGTAGTAAAAGCTGGAACTAAGTGTCTGATCCAATTCAAACACTTCATTCAGTTAAGACTATTGATTTTAGTAGTTCTTATGTGATTGTTTGTCAAGTCAAAACTTAATCAAATGAAAACAAATGTCTGTCCTGAGTTGGACAAAGTAAACTACAACACTTAGAGCAAAATTAGACATAAGGACATGCTGGGCTTCCTTCAGGCACACTTGCATAAAACCAAGGATATAATTAACATGTTTGGACATATCTGAGTAAATTAAAACAAAAATCCCAAGCAAAAGTATAAAATGCCAACCAGTTTTGACCGCTACAGGGTGATCCTCACAGTGTGGAAGGAAAAAGACATAAAGGGCAGAATGTTGTGATATTTAAACTATCTTGAAATAATGTGACAATTGTTTTATTTTTGATCCAGAGCCCCATTGGCAGTGGTCTAGCTTTGGCCATCTCCCAGGCATCTCACTTCCTGCAGCCTCCTCCTCATCAGTCCATCATCATAGAGCGGATGCATTCAGGTATGTGATTTGGCATTGTCTCAGACTAGGAATGTGGACTGACTCAGAGTCTTATGTGCTGAATCAGATAGTTGGAAAGACTTTGAGAGAAAAGTGAATGTCTGTTTGTTTTCCTCCCAGGAGCTCGTCGCTTTGTCACATTGGATTTTGGTCGTCCTGTCTTGCTGACTGATGTTCTGATCCCGACCTGTGGAGACCTGGCTTCTCTGTCCATGGACATCTGGACGCTGGGTGAAGAGGTGGACGGCCGCCGGCTGGTGGTGGCGACTGATATCAGCACCCACTCTCTCATTCTTCATGACCTGCTGCCGCCCCCTGTCTGCAGGTTTATGAAGGTCTGTTTCCAGGGTGGTCAACCACATGTTGTTGTTAATGTTTCAAGCTTTTTCAAGCTACTTCATTTACCACAATAACATATTTCCATCATTTACCTCCTAAAATCATCAGATCACTGTGATCGGTCGCTATGGCAGCACCAATGCTCGGGCAAAGATCCCACTGGGATTCTACTATGGCCACACTTACATCCTGCCGTGGGAGAGTGAGCTGAAGCTGATGCATGATCCTCTGCGAGGAGAGAGTGAAGCTGCCAGTCAGCCAGACATAGATCAGCATTTAACCATGATGGTGGCACTGCAGGAGGACATCCAGTGCAGGTAAGATGTTTGTCTGGCTGACCCAGAATCTGTTCACTGGCTCAGTTTTGTCCTCAAATATTAATGAAACAATAAATGTCATCATGGGAGGCATCATCAATGTATACATCAGTGTCACTGACTGTATAAGTGACTGTGACTACATAGGAATAGTTCACTCTGGGCCCTCTAGTGGGCTGCAAAATGAATTGCAAATCAGCTGACAAATCGTTTTGCAGAACGGTACAGTTTTAGTGAATAGATGGGATTATGAAGATAAATGCTAAAGATCACCACCATGGCAAAAACTAGATATCCAGAATAGATTGCTGGTTATTAAGAAAGCTGTAAGAGGAAGTAGAGTCAAGAAACTCATGGTGAATTGACAAGTCATCTCTCCTTTCATCAAACAAAAAGAAATTGAGCTTCCTCTGCCTGAATTTTTGATCATCATCTTTCTTGGTATTGGAGGAGCATATTATTTGGCCTCTAGGTTGTTAAAATGTTGGTTGTGGGCTGCCAACATTTTTTGAGATTTTTTAGCTGAACATGAGTTGGAAAAAATTAGGAACTACTAAATGACACACTTGGCCAACCAGCCAACTTGTGATTCTTTACTCAAACAGGATGAAGTGACAGAAAATGCATATGTGCAATACTGATGTGTTTTTGTGGAAAAAGACAGAGATGCACTTTGGTGGCAGTGAATTAGTAGCATCAGGCTCACTGCAGAGAGGCCAAAAGGCATTAGAATACTGATTTGATTGCTGTGATTCTGTCTCTGAAAACTTGCTTCATTTAATTTAAAACTTAACTATGTCAAATATTCATGTCATCTGTTGTGTGGTGTTGAATTTTTATATTACAGAGCAGGATCTGTATATTCTCCATGAAAACCAGAGGATCTAGGATGTGTTTTTTTTATTTTCCCTCTTTTCTTCTTACAGGTATAATCTAGCGTGCCATCGCCTGGAGACACTTCTACAGAACATCGACCTGCCACCTCTCAACAGCGCCAACAATGCCCAGTATTTCTTACGAAAACCAGACAAGGTGGTAGAGGAGGACCAGCGTGTGTTCTCAGCCTACCAGGACTGCATCCAGCTGCAGCTGCAACTCAACTTAGCTCATCACGCTGTTCAGCGGCTCCGTGTGTCACTGGGCGCCAGCCGCAAGTCACTCCCTACATCTGGGGCTGTGGAGTCCCAGGAGCTGGTTCACAACTCCTCCACAGAGCAGCTGAGGACCATCATCCGCTACCTACTGGACACACTGCTCAGCCTGTTGCACTCCAACAATGGTGAGCAGGAAACAGGACACACATTAACAGACCTATGGTGTCACATTTTGCAGATGGCAGGGTTACGGTTGATGGATGCATCCTGAATAACACTGCTCATACTTAATCCTGTCATGTGTCTGGATGTTTACAGGCCACTCTGTGCCCTCGGTGCTCCAGAGTACCTTCCATGCCCAGGCCTGTGAAGAGCTCTTCAAACACCTCTGCATCAGCGGGACGCCCAAGATCCGTCTTCATGCTGGCCTGCTGCTGGTGCAGCTGTGTGGAGGAGAGCGCTGGTGGGGCCAGTTCCTCTCTAATGTCCTGCAAGAGCTCTACAACTCTGAGCAACTGCTCATCTTCCCCCAGGACAGGTACAGGCCCTTGACTCCAACACAGTAGTCACAACACAGTATAGCAACATAGGTAGATAGATTTACTTTATTAATCCTGAAAGGAAATTCAGATGTGGTCAACTGCTCAGACAGAACTGGTCCCAGACCAATCACACATACCACAGCATAAATACAACTATGTTAATAAAAATAAATAACTAATGGTAGAACCATTAGGGCATAAAAGCATCTAAAATTTTATTATACATATTTGAAACACACTGATAGTCATGAGTGTAAATGAGTCACTTGACACTTGCATTGGATCATATTTGTGTAATACAGTTGGGTACTCTCTCTGTTTAGTGATTTGAATTTCGCCATCGGCTGTCTCTGTTAGGAGGCGTTCACTGTCTGCACTGTCGCCAACTTAGACTGGTCACTAAATGTAGAGTTAGTTTCTAACAAAGTGAAACTCTTGCAGACTGTTTTCACTTGTCCTCAGACTGTCATCAGGTTATTTTACAGTGTAAGATGAGAGAACATCTTAAATATGTTGGATGACCCACATGGACCAATCAGATCTCACAAAAAGATGACATCATCCATTGAGACAAGTAACATCTAAAATCACTGCATGGCATTATCTGTTAGCAACATTAATAGACAATAAAATACATAGAGGCTATATATGTAGCTTTAAATATCAGGTAATAAAAAAGCTAAGGTGCCATAGTAAGACATCTATATTTACAAATCTGATTTTCTAAACAGGACACAAAAAGTAAGACGTGTCTCTTGTCTGTTGGTGACGTGCTTCATACAGTCCACCAACAGACACTCTGAGAACCAACATATCATAGCTACATACTGTACATATTAAGAGATAGTTCATCATTCAAACCCTTATGTGCCAAAGTATATAAGATAAAAATCCAAAAAGATTCACACCAGGAGTTTATTCTGTTTCACTTTGTTGACTGTTGGTCTTCTCCCATGCACCTGTCATATTTTAAGATGTGGCTAACTTTTCTTGTTCGACTAATTTTCTAAAAAGACCTTGACACAAATGACACAGATACATCTTGTCATTATGGATAAAGCTACTTACAAGACAGTTGCAAGAAATGTCCTCCCTCCTCCACCAGTGTCAGAGAGGTGGTGTAGCAGTTTGTGAATAACTGTGGGCGATACAACCTCCATTTAGATCACAGAGTCTTCAATCTATAAGAAAATCTGTTACCATCAGAAACCACAGGTGTTATAAAATAAACCACAACTGGCCTAAGGATGACATTAAAGCAAGGGCAGTGTTCCCTGCGACTTTAATTAGATATGAAAACATTGTGGTGATAAAAAGTAATAACATAATATATTTTCCCAGGTGACATCCTGTCTGCATCCTCAGTGCCAAAAAACTCAACAAAACACTCTTTGATCTCACAGAAGTTGTTCAATTATTATTCTGCCTCTGATTGACAATTGCAAATCTATCACTCAACAGAAATGATTTTATGTCTACTTCACTGACTTTTCACTGCAGCTTTCACCCTGCAGGAGCTTGTTGCACAGTGGTGCAGCTCTGTCAGTAACTGGACCTGTTTGGACAGAACATCTCAGACACAGGTGGGTTTCAGGTTCACTAACTGCAGTATTTTCTGCCTCTCCATCCCAGGGTGTTCATGCTCTTGTCCTGCATTGGCCAAAGATCCTTGAGTAACAGTGGCGTGTTGGAGGGCCTTCTGAACCTGCTGGACAGCCTGCTCTCTCCTTTGCAGCAGCCACAAGCTGCAGCCCAGCGCAGGACTGAAGGTAAAGAAACCATCACCGGGGCAGAAAAGACAGGTACACAATGTGTCTCTGAATGTGAACATGAGCCAGGTTATTCATTTTGTGTGTGCTTCTAGGTGTTCTGGATATCCCAATGATCAGCTGGGTGGTGATGCTGGTTTCTAGACTGTTGGATTATGTGGCTAGTATAGAAGATGAAGCCTCAGGTGCAAAGAAGCACCTGGGTGGTAAAGAGCGGGAGAGATCATTTACAGGTAAATGACCTTTACAAAAATTATTTTACTGCACAAACTTGATGTTTTACAATTTAAAAGGAGAATAAAAATACTCATCCCATCTTCATTTAATAGGCTCATTGAAAATCTATTGCAAGACTCTCATACAACACACTACAGCTCCATCATCCATCTATGTAGCA